>JAGSMU010000023.1:6761000-7379500 GCA_029286865.1 Teinopalpus imperialis | reverse complement strand
TGGGTCGGTATGATCAAAGGAGGTCCATGTTCACATAGATGTATTTATGAAATTGTAGTATAGTGCTGCTGTTTCGTATGGTGAGTGTAGGGTACTGGGAAACCAAGATAACACGGCGTAATTCTTTCTGTTTTCAGAGGATTCAATGCACATGCATCTTGAATCTTACTTAAAGACGATGTGCATGTTATGGGGCTCGTATACCACTTATCTAAGGATAATTGTCCATTCGTCCATCTTAGTATCATAAAAAGAACTAAGGTGACTAATGAGCATATAACTCACTATCAAGGCTACTTTTGATTATATACTAAACTAACACTTAGTGCTAAACTTACAATTATTATGACATATGACGATTATTCATGTTTCAATATTTGAAGCGTCAATAGCCTTAATTAGGTTTTGTCTGCGAATCTTGTACCATATCCTAGCATTGGTACCGGTATGTTAGTAATTTTAATGGCATTGCAACATTATTTAAATAAATACTTAATAAATCTTTATTTATTGCAATTTTATATTACATTGGGATAAGTTGGATTCAAATTAGATTTTTATTCGAATATTATTTAACAGTGGTAGAACCACGCTGCGTACATGGGTCGGTATGATCAAAGGAGGTCCATGTTCACATAGATGTATTTATGAAATTGTAGTATAGTGCTGCTGTTTCGTATGGTGAGTGTAGGGTACTGGGAAACCAAGATAACACGGCGTAATTCTTTCTGTTTTCAGAGGATTCAATGCACATGCATCTTGAATCTTACTTAAAGACGATGTGCATGTTATGGGGCTCGTATACTACACTAACTACACTTATCTAAGGATAATTGTCCATTCGTCCATCTTAGTATCATAAAAAGAACTAAGGTGACTAATGAGCATATAACTCACTATCATGGCTACCTTTGATTATATACTAAACTAACACTTAGTGCTAAACTGACAATTATTATGACATATGACGATTATTCACGTTTCAATATTTGAAGCGTCAATAGCCTTAATTAGGTTTTGTCTGCGAATCTTGTACCATATCCTAGCATTGGTACCGGTATGTTAGTAATTTTAATGGCATTGCAACATTATTTAAATAAATACTTAATAAATCTTTATTTATTGCAATTTTATATTACATTGGGATAAGTTGGATTCAAATTAGATTTTTATTCGAATATTATTTAACAGTGGTAGAACCACGCTGCGTACATGGGTCGGTATGATCAAAGGAGGTCCATGTTCACATAGATGTATTTATGAAATTGTAGTATAGTGCTGCTGTTTCGTATGGTGAGTGTAGGGTACTGGGAAACCAAGATAACACGGCGTAATTCTTTCTGTTTTCAGAGGATTCAATGCACATGCATCTTGAATCTTACTTAAAGACGATGTGCATGTTATGGGGCTCGTATACCACTTATCTAAGGATAATTGTCCATTCGTCCATCTTAGTATCATAAAAAGAACTAAGGTGACTAATGAGCATATAACTCACTATCAAGGCTACTTTTGATTATATACTAAACTAACACTTAGTGCTAAACTTACAATTATTATGACATATGACGATTATTCATGTTTCAATATTTGAAGCGTCAATAGCCTTAATTAGGTTTTTGTCTGCGAATCTTGTACCATATCCTAGCATTGGTACCGGTATGTTAGTAATTTTAATGGCATTGCAACATTATTTAAATAAAAAAAAACACTTCAAACTCTTATTCAATAAAAAATCAATTATTGTACTAATATGGAAAATATTCACGACTAAAAGGAAAAGAAAATATAAATCGCTTTTCATTCACGGTACGCGGGCAAACCCGCGTGTCGGGTAACCAATAAAATTATTAAATTTAATTTTAAATGCTGATTTACCACGTGCGTACCCTGAGTATAATCATAAATAAATGAAAATAAAATCATTACAGAGATAGGTATGTGAAGTCAATCAATCCACTGTCCCGCTGCACGCTATTATACAGGATGTATCAAAAGGGAGGCCTAAGTCCACGAATGCAATTTATATATTGTTTGTTAGTAATTTTTTACGTTTGTTCAAACTAGGTCATATTGTGTTGATAATATGAGCATAGTTCGCTTGCGGTCAGTGGCACGCCTAACAGGTGAACCCAGTCCGCGAATAAATCTTATTAGTGACGTTCATGCGAGATTTCTCCAAGGCTACATCCCAATTTAGCATTTGTGTACACAAATATTATAATTTAAAGGTTGGTCGTGTTTTCTCCAGGATGCATGCAGTCATGGAGCTGATTGCTAAAGCTGTGTGTACATCGCCTTTGAGCGGTGAAATAGCCTGAGGTATTTCGCTGCATTTTTCTTGGTTGGTGTTATTTTTAAATCGCATTTGTTTGCATGTGTGTTATAAGAAAGATGTAGATGATAGATTTATGTTATAATTAAAAAGAAAAAAAATATAATAAAAACGTGAGAAGGATTCAAACTCCTTGTTTATTTTAGTTAAAAATTAACAATGATTATCTCTCATTACATGCTGACGGCATTTAATAATGCATTTTTGTGTACATCGCGGAAAATTTAACCACTATATGGGGTGATATCCCTACTAAATACGTATATCTTAGTCAAATACGGAACCTCCTATGTGGAATACGTTAAAATCAATAACGTTACCCGTATAACCTAGTTAGTACGTGGTTTATAATCTGAGATAACTTGCGTATTGGACTATAGGTACATATCCTAATTGTAAATGTTGGCAACATTAAAAAGCCTGAACATTTAGTTCGATTTGTTTGTATTTAAATTAACTATTTGAATATAGTACTTAATCGGATCATAAGTTCTGTCACATCCTTATTTGATTTAAATTTCGAATATTGGTCTGAAATGTTTGGATTGAATTTGTTGAAGGAACTTTCGCGTCATCTTAAAATAGAAGATAAATTTATTTGTTCGATTTGTTTGTATTTAAATCAATTAGTTTTGTCTTAATTTCTTAGTATGTTATATTTATGGCACACTATTGAAGGGTAGCAATAACTGGAATGCAACCAAAAACATGCTAACCATTTTCCATACATATTGGGTCACGCACCGGATGTGGTTGATATTGCCATTTGTAAGAACATCAATCTCGCCTTCCAGGGCTACTTCTATGCCATGAGCTCGCTTCCGATCATCGCCTCGTTCTTCTTCGGTTAGGGCCCTCCGCCCCAACCTCACCCTCCACCAAAACTATTGTAGACTGGCACCGACTCAAGAATGATGAGGGAAACCACATCACCGCACCTAGATGCTATTCCTAGGAACATATCTTCAGTCAACGACACGAACCTCGCAGTTCATGCCCTCACTAGGCACATCCAGACCGTCATCGAGGATTACTCGAGGCAGGTTCCCTCGGTTGAAGACCACCGATGGACTATGCCAAACGACATAAAGGACCTATTGAGGCGCAAGAATGCGACGACTCGTGCCCACGACTTATATCCCACTGAAAGTAGCTAGGTCGACCGGAGGAGTAAGGAACTACCTCGCGATTCCGTTACTCAAGTTACATGCACCGAAGTTGAGTCCATAATTAAATACCTGCGATCACGCAAGGCTCCCGGCCCCGGCGGCATCACCAACAAGGTGCTGAAACTCCTACCCATGTCCATTTTACACCTACTGGTGATAATTTACAACGTGGCCATATCCAAAGGCACCTTCCCGAACACCTGGAAGGAAGCCGACGTCATAGGGACTCTCAAGCCCTCGAAACATCCAACCGATCCATCAGCCTATTGACCCATAAGCCTACTCAAAGTCTTAGGCAAGGTATATGAAAGACTCATCCTCGCCCGCCTCAATGTTATGTTTGTCAATACAAAAACTTAATTTTTTAATGGTTGTAAAATGTATACCTTCAAATTTATCAGCAAATAATTAGCCTTTACGATGATGTTTAACTTCCCAGTTTCGAACTAATGAGTAAGGGGTATCTATTGGTAAGACCCTCGTATACCGCTCCTTAGATTATTTGAATATTATATTTACTGGTAATTACCGCTATTGTATTTTATTTATTTGATTTATGAATGCATATATATTTTGTATGTGTATTGTATTTATACATATATGTATTATGTTTTTTCTTAGATGGTGTGAAGAAATAAAAGGCTAAAAAAGTATAGAAACTATATTAAGACTTTTGTTGGAGTACGTTAGGTTGCAGTTTTAAGATATGTGTTCTACGTTGGCGATAAAAAAGGGAATGGGGTGTATTTTCAAAATTTATACGTTGTCCCCGACCATTGTCAATAACTATGTTGTTGCGTAACAATTATGTATTTAATATCTATATATGTATGCATTATTCTCTATTTTTATATTTTATATAAACTATTTTTAGATTTTTTTTAATTAATTACTTTATTGCATAATATCTCACCGCACCTTGGGTTGACTGGTAGTGAATTCCTTTGACATTAAATCCGCCCTTTATTTGAATCATTAACTTTTTAAGGTTAATGCTATTGCATATGATAAAATATGAAAAATAAATAAATAATTTTTCATAAAAGTATCAATAAAGCTTAAAAATTATTTATTTTACTATTTAAAGTTTGCGTAAATATACTTCTTCAATACAAATTATGTCATTGATATAACTATTAAGCCATTTCAACAATTAAAACGAAAAAATATTGTAAACCAACCCCAGAGGTCTGAAATTAAATGCCCTCGTTATCTGTAATTGAATCGATATCAAGTCTCACCACACAAAACATAACAGCGTTATGCCGCTAATCTGTGAGGGGTCCAGTCAACCCATCCTTGCTGCTGCAAGAGACAAGCTACAACTCGGCTTTACCATTGTCAAAACTTATTCGTGCAACAGCTAGTTCATATTCGCGGCGTGGTAGAGTCACACACTTATCGTCGATTTACCACCAGATTAACGTCATATCTCAAATCTCTACTCCCACTTGCGAACAGGAAGTGTGTGAAGGAAAATATTATATACTTGTTTGAATATACGAAACTAACAATACAGATGTTTATGGAATATTCGTGTTCGGTGATTCGTTGGAGCGCAAACCGCCTTCCACTTCGACGAATACGCCCAATTGTTTAACTATCAAACATTAATCGCTTCAGTTCTCATGCGAGATGTTTTTATAATACAGACAAAAGGATTGCAATGTTATTATTTGATTTCCACAAGTAACATCGTGACCTGCATGTCTGAGATATAAGTTACAATAATACAATGACACATATGCAAACAATGGAATTGAAATATGGAAGTTTATAAGTTGATGATAAATTCCTCGTAGTCGATACCAACCAAGGCGATATTTTCTAGTTATTTAAGATTTTTATCGGTGCACAATATATTTAGTGCCGCAAGCTTTAGTGAAAACACTGAGGCACTCCCTCATAGTAACCTTACTTAGACCAATGTAATCTATATGCAATAATATCAAAAGAAGGTTCACATGCAGTGTTAAAGACACGGGACTACATACACCACACACAGACCCCGAAATCAACAATTTGTGTTACACCAACATTGTTCCCTCAACTGGGAACTTTGACAGTAGTAGAGGTACACTACAGTTTATTTCTAGCTGCAGAATGTATGAGTCAGCTCGGCCGGGATAGGACCACGCCCTCACAGAATACCAGCATGAAACGGCAACATAATGCTGCTGTGTTCCGTCTGGTGAGTGTAGGGATCCGGAGACCTTTATTACCTGTGACGAGGCATTCCATCTCAGTCCTCATGGGTGTAAACACATCTGCATTATGATTCCTTGTCAAGGATGGGTGTAGATGTGGGCCGCAGGAGTCAAAATGTAATAAAAAAAAGTGACGTTGTACTCTAAATCCATCGCAGTAATAATTTAAATTATCATTTCAAAAATATAATGTTTCTTTCAATATTTTTATTAATAATGGTGAATTCTTGTTTAAATGACATTTTTTATATGTATATATATATATATATATATAAAAAAAAATATATATAAAAATATGCGATGCGATCCACTCTATGCGATGTAAGCGTCTTATATATTAAATCATATGTAACACTTTTTTTTATTGTATTGATCGTGACAGACAAACACACAGTTCACCTAATGGTAATTGATTCTTATGGCTCATGACACCCACATTTCTGTCTCGATAATTAATAATAATATATATGCGTTGTCAATGGAGAGCTCAAGATGCAATATCTCATCATCATGTAAGTGTCTTCGAATCCACTTAGAAGACGAAACACAGAGCGCAATGCTGCTATAACTCTGGTATTCTATGAGGGCGTGGTAGATTTCAACTATAAACAAACTATAGCTATAACCGAATTCAATTATTCTTTACTCTATGTAGAGTAGATATAACAATACGTAGATAAGAGGGTATGTGAATAAAAACAACGTTGGGGGGTTTTGTTTAACGCCGCGTATCAAGCGGACGAAATGGCATCGCGGTAATAGCTTTTATTTCGTTCGGGAAACGAGCTAGTGTGATTAAAACCAAAGGAACAATACACATTCCCGTGAAATTGCGAAGAAACACACGCTTCGTCTAATTATTATACACATAAGAATTTCATTTATAATTATATTTATTTGCATATATATTGTCTTTTGGTATTTAATATATAGTAAAGTTTTTTTTTTAAATCTCTTCTACGACAACATTATTTGAAGGCAAATAACTTCTGATATTTATATTTTCTCATGGTATTTAAGAATATGTATATATATATAATGTTTCTTTCTATTATTGTCGGCGAATAAAACCATGTGTTGCTCTGTAATCAAAGAAACGACATTTAACGTTTATTATTCACAATATCAATCTTTTCTTCAATATTTTTTAACACTTGAACACTATAATAAATTACACTCTTATATCTTTCAAACCTCTCAGACAATGACAGCCCCGCTTTACCAACGTAGTAGATTGCATCCCTTATACCGCCATCTGTCGACCGAGCCCGACTCCACACTTCTTTACCAACGGAGTGAGTCACGGCTAAATTCAAATTAAAGAAATGTTCTATAATAACTATTTCTTTATGTATATATATATATAAATAGATATTTTTATCTAAACAAAAGGGACAAAAAGAATAAAAACCAAATAAATATATCTCTTTACATCGATACCCTTATAAAAATATAATAACTCTTTTACTACTTATTCATTTATTTTTTAATATTAACGATGACAAACGAGCACATTTCACCTGTAGGCAAGTGACAACTGTGGTCCATGATATCTACATTCATCCTCAATCAAGGTTCAAGTTACACAAACATTGTCAACCTGAGAAACGAGGTGTACTGGTCCGTTTCCTGTAATTAGACCCCCCGGTCTGATTGCGTCTCTAGAGCAGTCTATGTTTAGTAATGGACTGTGGTAAGCTGATGATAATAACAGGGATTACTGCGGATCACTGATAAGTTTATATTCCATACGTTTATCTCTCGCTGTGCATTATGATAAGAGATATAGTTTCATTCTTCATCTGCCTACAACAAAAACCCGTAATCATCTACATCTACATTCATCCTTGTCTAGGAATCATAATGCAGATGCGTTGTCATCCTTGAGGAGTGAGATGAATGCCTCGTCACCAGCAACAAAGCTCTCCGGATCACTCACCAGACGAAACACAAAAGCATTATGCTGATATTTCACGCTGGTATTCTGTGAGGGCGTGGTCTTACCCCGGTCGAGCTGACCCATTCATTCTGCAGCTAGAAACAAACTGCAGTGTAGCTCTACAACTGTTTATAGCTCTACCACTGTTAAAATATTCGATAAATATACGATTCAATCAGTAAGACTATTAATCGATGTAATCAATGAGAAAAATATACCAAAATAATTGTTTAACGTAAATATGGCCACTTCCTAAGAGATATTCGGGCGGCCGCAAATTAGTAAATCGGTATCGTTGATTAAAAACAAAAGAGTCGCCGGGTACGTCCTGCGCAAAAACCGACCCTCGGGCACCGAATTATCCTAAAATTTTACTGCGCCGAAATACGGACATTTAAATAGCCAGGCATGGACTGGACATACAGGCAAAAAGAGTATGATATATCGAGATTGTAATAATCGATATCGTATTTTCGAGTGTACTTCTTTCTTATTCCTTAGCATTATGAAGTCCAGAGCAGGATAGCCTTTACCAAAAAGCAAACTTTTAAGAAAATACCCACATTTGGATTAAGTCGAACGGCAAAACTTCGTACGTTGGCTTAAATGAACTACCGTGTACAGGGGCTTATTGCTCTTAAACCTCATTTCTGTTTCTTGGAGTGAATGGGTCGGCTCTACTGGCGACCACGCCATCACAGAACGCCACCAAAACTAGCAACATATTCCGGCTGTGTTTCGTATGGTGAGTGTCTCTCTGTTTACACTCCGATCCGGGAACCCAATTGCAAATAACTAGGGTAATCTAAGTAACCAGACATTTCTCAGTCCTCAGAAGAGACAGCGTAAGTCCATCTTCAAGTTTTGTTAGGAATTGATGCAGTCAGATCAGAACACCTACCATCAGGTGATCAACTGTGTGATCGTTCGTCACTCCTAATATTATAAATAAAAATCTCTGCGAGTATTTAGAAAATATACATTAAACTTAAAACGTGCAGTGGTAGAATTTCCCAGCAGTTTGTTTATAGCCGCAGAATAAATAGGTTAGCTCGACCGTGGTAGGACTACGCGCTCATAGAGTACCAGCATAAAATAATAGCATAATGCTGCTGTGTTTCATCTGGTGAGTGAGGGGATCCGGAGACCTTTATTACTGGTGACGATGTATGCCGTCTCAGTCCTCAAGGATGAATGTATATTATGTCTTGGGCCGTAGAAATCACGTACCATCACGTGAAGTGTCAGCTCGTTTGTTACTCTCAATGTTATAAAAAAAACGTAGAATTCAAAATTCCCTTTCACTTTCTCGTCTCAAAAAGATCAGGCGGACTGATAATATCTAAATTCCCCTAGTAATACCCAGTTCGAGACCCCAGTACGGTTCTGGTCGAGCGAACATTAACGACCGGTTTTAAAATATTGGACCTTGAGTGGCGTAGAAACGAATTCATCAAGCGAATTAATAATGACTCTCATTCTCTGAAATACCCTGAAATTACCTCGGTGAAATGGGAACTTTACGAAAGGCCATTAACGAAGAGTAGTACTGATACGACTTGAACATTGAACCTAATCGTCATTACAACAGCGTTTAACTTCGCATGTTCATATTGGAAACATTACAAGTGCATAAGATTTTTTCGATTTCTTCGCTTTTTTGTATCTTAAATTCCCCGCAGTAGAAAAATATTGTCGTGTTTTATTCCAACCATTTATATACGTAATGTTTAAAATGATTGCGTGTGATATTTTATTTTTTTCCTATATTGACCGTTGTGTGGTAGTGGATGGCGTATCCTGGATTCGATTTTAGACTGCGATTGCAAGGTAACCGGTCTCCAATCCTTTCATGTTACAACTTCCTCCTGGTATGATAACAGGAGGTAACTAGCCTGCGGATGTTTCATGTTTTTTTATGTCAAAGTATATGGCAAGACATGGACTGTTACATATAAATTCTACACCAGATATACACCATCGTGACAGACCCGATATTGAAATGGCCAAGACACAAGCCGAAGACATCCGAGAAAAGGAAAAATCCAACGGCTAGCCTGTGTCTAAATCGGGGCATTGAAAACTACTCGCCCAGTATGGTGTTCTGATACAAGTTATACCACCTCAGATAGAAATATAAAGAGATGCAATAAAAGGACTTCACGGTCTTACAATAACAACGAGTACAAAAATTGAGACCAATTTAAATCTGGAAAGAAAATCAGAGATGGTCTGTGAAAGATTAGAATGCATTTTAATATCCCGTATTCAATCCAATATAGACAAGAACAATCCAACATATTACATCGATAATTCTTAAGTGTTATCTGGCACAGGAGCAGAAGTATATTTTATACAAACAGTAAAATCAGTATAAGTATTCCTAGACATATGTATATAGTCACAGTAGCAATAGTTTTCAAGCAAAAGTATACGCAATATTTGCATGCTTATAGGACGTACCAGATATAGATACTAAAAAACATTCCATCTGTATATATAGTACTATACAGACGGAATGTTTTCTATATATAGCACTATGCGCGCTTAAAGTTAAGTCAAGACTAGTTACTCAACTGTATGCAGATTCTAAATTCTAAAATCCACGTAGGAAATGAAGAAAATAAGATGGTTGATAAACAGGTAAGGTTTGTTTCAGAACCCATCCATGATTAGTTTCAATCCCTTTCGACGGCAGATCTGCACGTACCTGACAAAACAATTTTTAGGAAATTATTATAGGTGATAATGCTTATCTATTAATGCTTGCAACAAAAAGATATTTAATTTCAAGGAGACGTTAGAGACAGACCACGAGAAGTGTCCTGTGAGTGTCATTGTCTTCTGGAGGATTAGTGTAATGGGTAACATATTGTGCACTGCTAGGAAGATGTTGGGCCACACAAGTAAAAGTCAACAGAAAGAATAATACCTACTGAATATCAAATATCGACAAGGTGTCTACGATAAAATACTTCAGAATACTTTAAAACATATGTTGGATATAAAAGGTTGACCTCCTCTTTAGAACACTTAATGACATACGTCTTCATTCTGAACACTAAACAAACAAACTCCAAGTTTCCGTTAAATTTTATACGAGTCATCTCTCGTTTGACTATACTAAAGTTACTTCGTACAAACGTAATACTAACAAGAGCATAAACAAGTCAAACTGCATATAAATCTCCTTATAGTTTGGTAGTATTATATTTTTGATGGAGTCGTAGTTGTCGCTATACCTGACCAGGTCACGTGTGATCAGTTCTCAGCCGAACAGAAACATTCGTCGAAACAATGTTGATATTCGGGTTTGAGTGGTTTTGTACTTGTGAATATCTGATGTTTTTTATCTGAATTTGTGCAACTATATTTGTCCTTCGATTTTATTGTATGTGCAATAATTCTAACCAGAGAAAAGTGTCAAAGATTGACTTTTTACGAGAGATTAACGTTCTCAGTTAACCTCTACAAGGAATGTAAATAATGTAGATGCCTTGTCATCCCCGAAGACTAACCACGTTATCATAATAAGGGCTAGGAAGGTTACCTTGAAGATGAGAGGAGAGGGAGAAAGATCTCCAGACAAATTAAATCGTTTATTTCGTTCAGCATAGGTTAGGAAAATGTTCCTTAGTCAGTCTTATCGTTTGGATATAATTTTTTAAAAGGAAAGTTTCTAATCACAATCACCATTTGTTAAGCCAGTGCACTGCGCTCAGCTACCAATTTACATCGTCTCTTAGTCCTTATTTTTTTTCTTGCTGTAGAATGAATCGGTTCGATCGGGGGGAATCCACGTTCAGAGAATACCAAAAACAATTGCTGTTTTTCATTTGATGTGTGTAGAGTTCGGGGGACCTAATATAATAACGAGCATTCCTCACGAATGACAACGCATAACGTCTTATATCATTTTTGAGGAGGAATGTAGAGTCATTTGTCCCCCTAAATATTAAAAAAAGAAATAACACCGAATGTGTACTCATGTGTCACCGCTAATATTATATAAAAAGTAACACAGTAAAAAAAGTAACAACACATGAGATTGTTGTCAAGCACTGGTCTAATCTCAAATATCTTAAAAATACTAAGCATAGGATACTTTAAAGATGAAATTTTAGTAGTGCTGGTTTTATCATAATAAGAAAATCTCGCCATATAAGCCAGCTTAGCTTACACCTTAAGTAACGTACGAGAAAGATGTATATTTATGTATGTATGAATGAGTAAATCTTTCTCCCACAGATTTCGGTCTCACGCATAATGGATCTGGTGTACGTTAATTAGTTTTCTTATCACCGCTTAGCAATGTTATTGTCTGTAGAAGGAAGCGTTCAAATGTCTTTCATATATCGCAGCAACACCTCATAAAAGATTGTTTAAATAATATATTCATTAGAATTAACAGTGATAGAGGAGTCTCGCTACAATGTGTTTATAGATTCAGAATGAATACTTTTTCGTTTGGTGAGACAAAAATTTAACCTGAGTCCATTTAAAGATGAGATATTTCATCTTAGCTTTCATAGTGAAAGCGTATTATGATTCCTTATTAAGAATGAATGTGGGTGTCTTTAGCCGCATAGTCATGCAATTATTTTATTGTCATCGGTTCATAATACGTCTGCAAAGTTTCAGATTATTCAGACGTCCGGTAGTGGTTGAAAAGTTATTTTAAAATGACATAACATATATAGATATACAATACAACATACAGTTCAAGGTTAAAGACATAATAAAAACAGCCACGTTAAAATATAATATAGAAATACAAACAAAATCGAATCAAATCAGTATCAGTAGTAATAATTTCTGAATTCTAAAGGTTATTAAATCTGAATTGAAACAAGAGTTTGAAAGTTAAACATCGATTGTTCACATCTGTTACGTTGGGACATCAATAACGAGTTATCCTTTATACGTAGAGCTCGTTTTGATTGGTTGTTACTAACAGGAAATTGCGATTGACGTGCATAAGCTTGCTTACAAATTGTCAAGACTAGCGCCCTGATTGTATTTCGAAATAACGGGTTACATATACCTGCAAGAACATTTTAAGGATATATTTCAAAACTCGCGTCTCGTCCTGATGATAAAATATCGTACAGAGTACGTGTGGTTTAATCAATTATTTAATATAAACATTTTTTTTATGTATACAAATAATATAAAACAATGTCCACATTTTGAAAGTGTTATATTCGATTTTATTTCACAAGCCGTGACTAATATTGTATTAGGTTTTTAATCTATACTAATATAATAAAGCAAAAGAGTTTGTTTGGTTGAACGTGCTAATCTCAGGAACTACTAGTTCGAATTGAAAAAATATTTTTATGTTGGATAGTCCATTTATCGAGGAAGGTTATAGGCTATATAACATCACGCTGCCACCAATAGTTGCGGAGCATCAATGAAAAATGTTGCAAAAACGGGAAAAATAATCCCTTTTGAGAGCTTTGTAAGCTTTTGTGTTGAGTAAACGGTTAAAGTTACGCATAAATCAAAGCGTTGCTTTACGTGGGACATACCAAGTATCCTGCAGTCTACGCGAACGAAGTCGCCGGCACAGCTAGTATCATATAAGTGGTGACAAATGAACACAAAATCATATCCTTGATGATGAATTATAATGCAGATGCTGTCTCGCCCCCTGAAGACTAAGAAGAAATACTACGTCACTAGTACTAAGGTCTCTGGTTTCGCCTTTTATTTATTAACATAGGTTAAGTTATTTATTAACATAATTATGGACTGCTATTATTATATATTATATATAATGTTTGAATTAAATTAAATGATTATTATGGGGATATCTATTTATACATCCGCCTAGTTGGTCAATAAAATAAAATATAACAAAAATAATATGTATACAATACAACAAATTACATATATAATCCTTCGTCAGGGGAGTCCAAACAGTTATTCAAAAGGGCGAAAACCTGTGGACAATATGAGTGGTGTCATGGAACACCGCCTTATGCATTGGAGAAATTAAATTATTATTACTATATTAATTAGGCAAAGCACAGTAGAGCGAAACATCTATTTTAAACTGGTTCTCCGGATAGCCCGACTGGTACACCGACTTAGTATTCCTGTTACAGCTAGTGCGTGCACTGGTAGAGCTACATTGCAGTTTGTCTCTAGCTGCAGAATTAATAGGTCATCACAACCGAGGTAGGATCACGCCCTCACAGTATATCAGCGTAAAATAGCAACACAACGCTGTTGTGATTCGTCATGTGAATGAAGGGATCCGGCGACCTTTATTAGAGGTAACGAGGCATTCAAAATCAGTCCTCAAGGTTTACAACGCATCTGCATTATGATTTCTTGTCGAGGGTGAGTGTAGATGTCTTGGGCCGCAGGAATCACTTACCAACGGGTGAACTGTGTGCTCGTTTGTTACTCTAAATGTAATTAAAAAAAACTCCCATAGAGTACAGTTGGATATAATGATGACATCAGCTCATTAAACCATCGTTTTTGAAGGCTGTTTTCGTTATCAAACAAAGAAATAGTTGAACAAACTACCACTTCCGCTACGTAAGCTAGTATCGAAACTTAAATTTTATGTTCACTACAAAATTTTGTAACTGCAAAACGTGCTTGTTAAACGAAAACTTTGGTATCTGCCAAAATTTTTGGTGTACGTTCTCCATTTGTTATTTTTTTTATTTATACTCATTCTTATTTAAAAAGGTAGATTATACATGGTACAGATATAAATCTGTTATGTGGTTGAAAACTTGTGTCAAGCCTAGAGCTCACCTTTTGCTGATCGTTGCATTTTACTGTGGCACTAGATTTAGGAATATTTATTAAAATTATCTTTGCATTATTATTTACTTCTTGCAACATTAAATAAATGTTTACTTTTCTTCTAAATAAATGACCGCAATTGTGAAATCAGAAATAAAACAAAACTAGTAAAATTGAAACGCCACCTTAAAAACTTATTTTTAAAATGAATGAGTTACATTACATTTAATAAAAATACACTCAAATTTTGTGGGAGTTTTTGAGTCGTTGAAATTGTATCTTAGATTTTCCTATGTCAATTAAACTAAGAAAAAAATTACGTTTAATACGTTTTCTATTGTCGTCACGTTAAATGAATTTACTATAAGAAACACACGGTACTGGTATTGTATTACTCTGCTGTTATTTATGAAATAAAATAGAAATTTATGCGTTTAATACTATGGTTACGATATATTCAACTAAAAACATTCACGATAGTGATCTTGTAAGTTGTTTTTAGTCTTTTGTTATTTCATAAAACTTAAAAGAAATGTGCAAATAATACTAAGTAATAAATGGCAACAAATAGTTTACGTGAAAGGAGTTTCGCTGTGTATTCCGCAATGAAACAAACTCATAACTTAGGTGCTTTGTTGTGAAACACGCTATTTTGTATCTATTGCGTGTCTTATAACTTACTCTGCGAACTAATTCGCTATTTCGCTTCAGTGCATGCTTTGTTATAGAAATTTAATAATAATATACACTGTACGTGAGATTATTTCTACTCTTAGCAGGACTAATGCGCATAAAGTACACATGGTGGTAAGTAATGACATTCAAACTCAACCCGGTGAAGCTGTAAAAGTTAACAGTGGCCATAAGCAAAGAAAAAAAACATTTAAACCTCAACAAAGACTCAAGAAGGACAGAGATGAAATGCTTATGAAAGCTGTAATTGGGTATGACCATACGAAACTTAGTAGCGTAATGCTGCTACTTAAGTAACGATGCGTGACCATGGTATTGTCTATGTTAAACATTAAATATTATATTATTGATAAAAATATGACATCCTAATCGATTTCGAGCACGTGAATATCTTCGGGTTATAACCGGAATACATTGACTGGGCTTGATAGTAAAGTCAATACGTCGAACAAATGATTCGGACGTTTTCCTATTTCTCCCGATCTGATCAACATGCATGGGGTAAACTTTACATTACGTTACGTTTTAATTTTCCACAACGTTATCAACACAAACCAAGGAACAAGTGACATAAATAACAATTGTTAACAAAACTCGTTATAGAAGGACGTTTCTTAAAGTTTCGTAAACTTTGTCGAATTCAATCGTTTTCCTACAAAATTGGAACAAAAGCGTTGATCGACGGCAGTCACGCGAGCAACGCCTATTCCATCTAATTCGATCAAGTTCGCATTTTCGCTAGATAATGTGTTTCGTTGACATTAAAGTCATTTATGATGAATGACTTTGTTTGTAATTTTTATTGTATCGAGTTCGACAATCGAGCACCCAGTTCGCCTGATGGTAAATGATTCCTGCCTATTACATTCCCCGATAAGGAGTCTTAATGCAGATGGATTGTCACAACTGATAATTAAGCCGCGTCACCAGTAATAATGCTCCGGATATCTTAACTCACAAGCTGACCCATTCATGGTGCAACTAGAAACGAACCGGATCGTGTCTGACATTAAGGATGTCCCATCTTTGCGATTTTTCAAAAAATATTCGTATTATGTTAATAACTTGTCATACGGGCTTCTGCTAATGTCGAAAATTATACCAATCTACATCATAGATGATTATCCACGGCATCTCGATATGGTACCATCGTACCGATTTACGGTAACTAGGAGCTTGACGTAAGCTAATATAAAGTTTAAGAAACGTTTAATTTAAGCTTTTATACGAAAACTTTTATTTTATTTGTATACAGACAAACGAGCACACTGTTCACCCTATGGTAAGTGATTCCTGCGACAGATTTAACCCACAATCATCTTAGATAAACAATCATACCTGCCTTGCCACCACCGAGGTCTAAGATTGAATACCTCGTCACCAAAAATAAACGTCTACGGATCCCTACACTCACTAAACGATACAAAATTTACTTTATACTGTTATTTCACGCTGGCATTAAGTCAATCGGCTCATTCATGCCATTTGACAGTGGAAGAGCTACTGTGCAGTTTGTTTCTGGCTGCAGTCTTTCGTGTGGTGAGTCCTGGGATCCAGAGACGTTTCTGGTGACGAGGCATTCCATCTCAGTGGTCAAGGGTGACAACACATCTGCATTATGATTCTTTGTCAAGGATTAATGTAACGTGGGCGGCAGGAATCACTTACCATCAGGTGAACTGTGTGCTCGTTTGTTACACACAATGTAATACAAAAACGTTAGTAACAAACTACATCGTCGCTCTGCCGCTGTTTGTATTTTATGATCTTAACTTTTTGTAATGAAATACACTTTATTCTCCATGTCATGCATCATTTCGTAAAAGCCTATCTATCTTGCTCATCGTCAATCCAATCAGAATCTACGGCCATTTATTTACAAATTTCGCAAACACCATTCGTACAATAAAACCTTGCATGTTAAGCGTCATGACCTATGAAGGTCGCTTTGCGTGGTTTAAAAATGCTTATCAGCGTAAACCTGACCTTACATAAATCAACCTTTACACGTTCTTTCTGTAAAAGCAATATATCAGTAATGGGTACGTATTTTATGTATTTTAATGCTTATTTTCATTTGTAACTTTTCTATTTATTACTATTGCTTAATTATTCGTATAATTTATAATATTTTTCTGTATAAACAAATATTTAAACACAAATCTATCGATTTAATTATTGGAATATATAACATATACCAAGTTTTGTACTGTTAGGAAGCTACATAATTATGGACGAAATAGTTATAGCACTAAGCATTATACATATGTGTATATATGATAACAACAAAATGATGTCGCCGTGGCCAGAATCAATTAGGAGAGTATAAAGAACACTAGCATCTGTATAGAGGTAGAGCTATACTACAGTTTGTTTCTAGCTGTAGAATGATTAGCTCGACCGGGGTAAGACCACGCCCTCACAGAATACCAGCGTAAAATAACAGCATAATGCTGCTGTCTTACGCCTGGTGAGTGCAGGGATCCGAAGACCTTTACTACTGGTGATGAGGCAGTCCATCTCGGTCCTCAAGGGTGACAACGCATTTGTATTATGATTCCTTGGCAAGGATGAGTGTAGATGTCATGGCCGCAGGAATCACTTACTATCAGTTGAACCGTGTGCTCGTTTGCTACTATCAAAAAATGAAAATAAAAAAAATTAACGATCTATTCCTGTACATAATGTTTCGAGAACTCTAGAAGCACCCACGCGCCCATTTACCCAACAATGAACGACACACTGCATTGTAATGGAGATTGATTCACTTTCATAAACGAGCATTCGCCTGTATTTGTAACAGTGTTCACGCTGCAGTATATTTTTAGCTGCGTCATGAATGGACCGGTACGTTCAGGGAAGGAACACGCCCTCACAGAATAACAGCGTACAATAGCATAATGCTCCTGTGTTTCGACTGGTGAGCTTTGGGATCCGTTAACGCTCGAATAACTGGTGACAAGGCACTCCATCTCAATCCGCAGGGGTGACGACGGACCTACAATATTATTACTTATAGTATACAGTTACATATAGATGAATATACGTGTTGTGGGTCGGAGGAATTATTTGCTATCGGTTCAACTGTGTGCTCGTTTGTCACCCTCGTTTGTCAATACAATGAAAAAAGAACGTATTTATCCTTGATGCCATGGATCGATTTAAAACAGTTAGTAATCATATGATGCATTTCATAAATTTACTTATATGACAAAACAAACGGGAAAGTTTCGACATAGCTTGAAACTGGTTAAAGCACTAAACGGAATGTTAAGGTAGGTAACAAAGGGCCGACTTAATGTCAAACCGTGGCGTGGTGAGAAAATACTAAAGATGCTATCTACGAACCCAAAATAAAAAGATCTAATATAAACATAATATGTAAAAAGTATCTGACCCAACAGACTGCATGTCCAAATGTCAAAAACGACATCAAAAAAAAAATTAAATTGAAACAGGACTTTCAATTATTCTTTCCATAAAAACCTTATTGAAACTATTACGAACATTTCAAATAATAAACATTCTCAAGTGATGCGCTTACAAACGAATAGTATTTAATTTTTATTTATCTAGATACCTATCTACTCACTCAATTTATTCGTTATATATGAAAGAAACAATTGTTCGTTAAACGAATTATAAGCTAATTTATAGTCGTTACTACACTTAAACTTACTTAAAAGAACGTGACTGATATTGTCTCTAGGTTTTTAAAAAACACTCAGCTGGGCAAAGGTCTCTGTACCCTTCTTCCAGGCGGAATTATTTTCGGAAATACTTTTTTTTTATTATTTTAATGAAAGGAATTATTTACCGAATATGTGTAAAAAAAATGTAAACTATAAACAAGCTTGAATTAAATCTTTTATCTGACGTGAATAATTCTTAGCTGTCGGTGTCCTATAAAAGTTTCTTGCCAAAAGTTCTAAACAATATACATAAATGCATAAAGCTGCTATTTAGATACATACATGATTCTTATATTACAACAACTACGTCATTGAACTTAATGTGGAGCTCGCAATACGTCACGATTCGTTAATTTTCAGAGCGAGATTGGTGAGAGGTCATTGAACTGTTTATCTGTATATATACATAACGTTTATACCTATATATATTATCTTATAATACGCTTTAATGTTTAAAAATTAACGTTCTTGTTATGTCGTAATTGAGTGGTACAAGAGAAGGTTAAGGGCGATTCCTATAAATGTTACAATAACTAATGTTTGGTTAACTTTAATTTACAATAAAAATCTGTTTATGATATATAAATAAAGTTAGATGTGCCAACTATGACGTATGTGTGTATGGTAGTTACCACAGGGAACTCTTAGAACTGGATGCAATCGGTGGATATAGATAGATAGGCCCAAGATTGTCCAGACGAATGGTTAGCAATGGCATAATTTAACAACATATATTCTATTGATTGGTATATAAATTATTAATACCTACCCGAACCTACATTTTATTTACATCCAATTACTAAAACAAACTTTTTCTTATACTAATCAACGTGAGAGTTTTAAGAAAATTGTTAAGTCTATTGAAATAATAACTTAGTGAAATTAAACAGCAAATATAGAGCAATAAAAATATTTAATTCTAATAGATTTTTTAAGAATTCGTTATAAGCTACCGTCCAGTTCGTAATACAGACATCTGTTGAGGAGAATGGGAAAATCAGTAATGGTTTTCTTCTCTCCAATAATCGTTTTACACGGATTTATTTTCACAAAAACTGCAGCATACTACGTAAGAATAAGTATTATTATTATTATTATTTCGTGCATTTATACCTCTCATATAGTCATTTACATAATTATATAATTTATTATATAGATATATATAAGAATAAAAGAAAGAATTTTTTTTAAAAGATTTTGATATTGATGGTATATGGCAAATTTAAAAGAGACCGTGAATTTATTATTTCAAATGCAAACCATGCGCCTTAAAGAATTCGTTAACTTTGTGGAAACGAAAACTTGGCACTACAAGTTTATCCTCATTTCTAGTATTAATAACAAGTATTTTATCAAATAGCAATAAAATATGAAAGCAACTTATCACGTCCAAATTGGTCACACCAGACATCTGCCCTGAGGACCAAGGTGGAACTCCTCTTCACCGATACCATCAACAGATGTTTAATTAGTTTACTTACCAAATGATAAAAAGCAACGTTCAGCAACTATTCTGTCTTATACTCTTTGAAAGCCTTAACCTTCCCCAATCGAACTGACCTATTTGTGCTTTAGCAATTTTATAGCTGTGGCGTTTCACTGTATAATTATATATATAGATTTAGATATATATATATATATATATATATATATATATATATATACATATATATATATATATATATATATATATAGGGTATTAGGAGACCGCTTCCGAAATCGAAGACAGACGATAGTACTAATGACACATTTGATGATGGGACGGAAATAAATCGATCCTGATTAAAACAAAAATTTTTAGAACGTTTTATGAGCATTATTTACGCTCCATCATGTTAGTACAGCTAAAAAAAACGATAGTTTCATAAAAATACATTACTTTACTAAAAATAATATAATGTATTTCTAGTTTTTTAGAGTTTCGCCCATGCGTTCGTTGCTCTGAGCATCTGCTGTTTTTGATTTTGTGTTTCATTGCTGGTTTTTTTTTTAGTAAAGTAATGTATTTTTTATGAAACTATCGTTTCATTTAGCTGTACTAACACGATGGAGCGTAAATACTGCTAATAAAACGTTTTAAAATATGTTTTTTTAAGCAGGATCAATTTTTTTTCCGTCCCATCATCAAAGGTGTCATTAGCATTGTCGTCTGTCTTTGTTTTCGGAAGCGGTCTCCTAATACCCAGTGTATATATTTATGTATATATATATATATATGTACAGATTTATATATTCATATATATTTTGTATATATATATATATTTATATATAAGACACATAGCCCATCTAAGAGAATATCTTTCTCGACACGCCATTCTGTTAAACGCTTTATTCTCGAAGCATTCACGATTTTGGTTCAATGCGGGTGTTGATTTAAAGCTAGAGATAAGTACATATACTGCACTACACAAGTACAAAGAAGATCGCTATTAATACTGACGGATATTTTAAGTTTTTTTAAGCAGCAAATTTGTAATAAGCACACGTGTTTTTTGATGTTAAATTATCTATGACCTTATGATTAGATACCTTATGTTTTGACGGCATTTACGAGTTTCATTTTTACTGAACTGGAACAAGGGATGGACCTTAATGTCTTAAAAATTTAGTCTGTGTAATTTGCTTAGAGAAATAAAAATATAAGTTTTTAAAAAGTTAATTTTACCGGTATGAAAAATAAAGAATTACGACCCCACCCCATTCCACTACGAAACAAAATCAAGGTACTGTTGCTACCTTTGAAGCTTACAAAGAATGCCCCATTTCCGGTAATTTGTATACCAAATGAAAGGTGAAATGAAAACTATATCGTACAACCTCGACCAGAAATCGATGAAGATTGGCCATTATCCTGGTGTATTTCATATTCATAACGACTCATAAATTTATAATGTTATTAAAAATCAGTTATAAACATTTTACAGTTATAAACAAATTATAAGGTTTTGAATAATGTATTTTAGAGTACAAACTGGAGAGACAGAATACAAAGAGTAGAGTTTTGTACTACTTTGGGTACAAAGGATGACTGTACTTATCTCCAAAACTAAACAAGGTATATATATATATATATATATATATATATATATATATATATATATATCTTTTTACATAACTTATTATTTATTACCTCATCTCTTGATATTCGTACAATAAAATGTCTATTCATTCGTTCATTCACCCTCTTTAATGTTTTCAATCCAAGTTTAGAAAATAAAATAAGCAAATTATTAAGAGTTTTCTAACTTATAGATAGAAAGTAAAAGAAAAGGCGGATAAGGCATATTTTGCAGTAAAAATTAATTTCATTAATAAAGCAAATTATTTTTATATATCTTGTATATTGCACGCAAAACACTACCTCATTCCAATTTTATAAGGATGTCTTCACGTATGTATAACTGGTTTAATGCCAATATATCTAGGTATTATGTAAGAGCGAGGCCCTTCGAGGTCGAAGCGACTAATTGTACATGTAGTTTGAAGAAACTGAAGTGTGGGCCTGCCACTATTCAAATTATTTAAGCTCTCATGTCTTTTATTCCATCCCAAGGAGACCAATATATCCCAAATTTGATCGTTTACCGGGATGATAAGTTCAGATAACAAAGATGAATATGTCATTGTGATCGTGTCGATCAAAATAGATAATTTCCGGACCATCTTCCATGAGATCCCAATTACTGGTAAGTAGGCAATCCATGTTGGTTTTCAGGAGTAAAAACACTTTTACATCTAGGTTTGTTATCGAGGATGTCATGAGTCAAAGGAATCACCGCCAGGTGAATTGTGTTCTCTTTTGTAACGATCGTAATTTTTTTTTCTATTGTCATAATTTATATTTATTTATTTAACAATGACTTGGATATAGATCTACCATGTGTTAGATTTTCATTGTTTTAACAAAAGCATATAAAGAACGAAACCCTTGCAAACTATGTCATATTTGTGTAGAGCAGCTTTAGGGGCACGCTAGCGTGGCTTAAGAAATAAATTGTCTATTCTCGTGCATCTTCAAGATTACCGCCTCGGGTATGAAAAGCAAAGGTGTTCATTCGTAGAGCCATTGTTAAGGCCCTTTCAGCACAGCTTCTAGTGGTTGAAGAAAAAACGGACAGAGGTAGAAAAACAAAGTCAACAGAGGCTTTGTAGGAAATATGTCGACGTGAGTTGTTTTTTTTTCTTGACCCTAATTCCAATTATGAATATTTTGGACTCTGAAAGTTCTTTGTATTTAACACCGTTACACAGACTCCTAGTCTTTAGGATATTTAAATTAAAATGTTTTGATGTTATGCAACATTTGACTTAACTAACACTTTTAGCAGTTCTGTTTAATTTCAATTAAATAAATCTTCCAAAGTATGTAATAAACCTTGTTTAAAAATTAATAGGATAATACCAGAAGGCAAGTTCGATATTATTAAATCATATAGTTTAGAAATGCCCAGGCCAACTCATATCAACATCTTGTGAAAGTTGCGTTCTTTCACGTATTTAGTTAGCATTCCTTTTAGTTATTAAACCCGAACTTAGGGTTCGTAGGTTTTGTTGTACAAAACCGAGGACATATATACAACATCCTAACAATGAGATTAATCTTTTTTATGACGAACCCAAATTATCCCGTGTTTATTTTACTAGCGTTTGAGAGACGCGTTGAATATAAAAAAAGATATAATCTTGTTTTAAGATTTTATCTATTGTTTTTTTTAATATTGACTGAACTGTGGGAGAGTCATGCAACAGTTAGCTTTTTACCCTTGGCACTCCGATGTCACCGTTCAAGTTACATGCAAACCACTCCGTTGCTGTGGTTAAGGCGACATTGGAAAAGGTTTTAATTTTATTTTCGAAATTATATGTTTTGTCTTGTATTGCGTTATTAAAAGTAATTTTTAAAAAATGCACACACAAATATAATAAGGGCAAGAGGTCAGTCTTCCATGAACGTGCTAGCGTCCTTTGTCCTAAAGTACTTGTTCGTAAAAATTAGAGTTGTTGTTACTGTAGAACGAATGGGTTTGCTCGATTGCGGAATTACGCCGCCCTTACAGAATATCAGCGGGAAATAGCACCGTAATGCTGTTGCGTTTAGCAATTATTTCGATCTGGAGAACCGGTTACTGATATCGGTGTATTCCTTCCCAGTTATCAGGGGTGACGTATTTGCACATTGAATTTTGTCGTGAATGGATATAGGGTTTCATTGGCTGCCGTTCATCATTAACCAACAGATGAATTGAGTGATTTTTTATATAAAATAGATGGCAAACTGGCAAGCAGGACACTAGATGGTAAGTGATTACCACGCAAGACCAGAGGAATCGCAGATACGCTGCCGGACTGTAGGAAAGGTGTAGGCACTTTGTGTTCGTTTGTCGACATTAGTTTAAAAAAAAATTAAACTCTTTCTCCTTTTATAATATATTTTTTATAGTGTATTTATTTAATTGTATTGAGACTGATAAAGCAGCACGCAATTCAGGTATTGTAATAATATAACAATAAGTGATTCATCTGGCTGAATAAGCAACCGTAATAAGATGCTGCTGCTGTGCAGATGCTTCGTCAGCCCTGAGAACTGGCATAGAATGCCTCGTCGCTGGTAATCAGATCTGCTGCTATTTACGCTTGTATTTTGTGAGGGCGTGATCTACTTTACATACCTAAGAATCCTTGGCCTATTTTAGATTAAAAGTGAAAAATAGAACTATTTCGATTCAGATCACGTACAATGGATTCGTGTGGTAATGAAAACGTTAATTTATCAAAAAGAGATAGAGGATATAAAACGTGAAAAAAAGACATCTCTCTGATATAAAAAGTGAGCATTTGCCTAGGAAGCTGTGATTTGTAGGTTTTCATATTTGCACGTTTTTCTATTAATTTCATTCAATTTCAATTTTAACACTCTTGCAAAAGTCTGTCTAATGTGAAATATAATGACATTTTCATTCATCCTTGACAGGCAATCATAATGCAGACTGCACGTTGTCACCCTTGCGAACTGATATGGAATGCCTCGTCACCAGCAATAAAGGTCTCCGGATCCTTTTACCCGCCAGACGAAAAACACCAGCATTATGCCGCCACTTCACGCTGGTACTCTGTGAGGGCGTGGTCCTACCCCGGACGAGATTATCCATTCACTCTGCAGTTAGAAACAAACTGCGGCGTAGCTCTACCACTGATTTTACGTAGTTACGACTTTTCTCTCGTGTAACTAATGTAACGTAAACCATCATCGACATCGCATTTTTGGTTCAACAAAAAAAAAGCAAAGGATTCATTCGTACGAGCCATCTAGAATTAGGATCATGACAGTTATATCGTGAGTCCAACGTCATAATCACATCACTATCACCGTTTCATCTTTATAACATTTTTTAAATTATTTCAATCTATTTTTATTGGTAGATGTCAATATTGTATTGTATTCTATTATATGTATATCTATTTATATATGTACCTATGTATTATTCTTTATTTGTATATTACTTATTTTTAGTCTTTTCTTTTTATTAATTAATTTATTGATACACCTATCACAATATTTAACCACGCCTTGGGTTGCCTGGTAGAGAATGCCTTTGGCATTAAGTCTATACTTTGTGAACCTTTAACTTTGTTAAGTTTAATCCAATAGAGTAAATAAATAAATAAGTGTTACTAGGTCTGTTATGGGAACTGTATCCAATTCTTCTGAGATACATAGATACATATTAGGGGTGACAATCCAGCACACAGTTCACCTGATCGTAATGCCTGATAGCCCATGATATTTACGTTCATCCAACAAAGATTGAATAAAGATTAAAAAGCGTTATCACCCCAGGGGACCGATATTGAATATTTCGTTACTTATAATTCGATAGGTTTGTTTCGGTCGGTCGGTCGGACGGTCCGTTCGATCTCCGAATCCCTACACTCAGCAAACGAAACACAGCAATTTTGCCATGCCATTTCACGCGGATTTTCTGTATGGGCGTGGTCGTTCCCCCGTTGAGCATACTGTTGCAGTCATAAAATTCCCCGAAGAATTAAAATTTGCTGTTTATCGATTCTCCATAGATATAGTCAACACTTAAGGACCGGCCACCGTATTTGCGACTCCTCTGGATTTGGGGATGTCCATGTGCGACGGTAATCACTTATCATTAGGTGAACTTTTGAAGGCTTCATCCTTCCACCTATTCTATAAAAAAAACGCTTACAATGAGGTGACCCCATTGTCCTTCGCTATGCCTATCTATGAATTAATTTTAAAAAAGTAACTCAACTTGCCTGATTTAACATACATTTATTGTTATTACTAAAGTTTCTATTTCACTATTCGGACATAAATTTTACTCTTTCATTCGACAAACGCATACAAAAGCTACATCCCCATATAATTCCACAAGCATACTTTATACGTATTGGAAACTTTCCGCATTCATATTCATGATAGAACTCTACTACATACGGACCGACAGACAGTCATTTACTGTTTATCTTTACCACGATAGAACTACGAACTTATATAACGACCAACTTTCTTATTTTCTCCTATTATTATTTCACTTTTGAATTGAAAATCAATATATGTACCTAAGATGAACAATTCAAACGGCATAAAGTAAATAATCAAACGTTGCATATATATATACTATTGCGCTTTTAGTCTTCCGTATTTGAAAAACGAATTATAGAATCGTATCTTTGTGCCTTTGCCTGCCACGGGCGTTAACCTTAAATGCTATTTCATGTAATCGACTAAAAATGTTTATGATAAACATTTTTAATCGATTACATGAAATAAAATGGGAAGATTTAGTTACAATCGCTGGACAGTCAAAAGCTCTTTGAGTCACTTATTGACGAATTGCATTAGAATAGAAAAATTTTATCATAGTAAATAAAAAAAATATCGCTTATTGCTTGATCATTAACAATTTCATGTAAATATTTTATAAATTGACATACAATTCACTTTTTTTACCTCATTTATAAACTATCGCATGAGAAACTGCCATTGAATTAAGAGGAAAACGACCTTGCGACCTTTCTTAAGGTTTCTTTCAGTTGGTAATTGGTGATTTTATCGTACCGTGTAATTAATTAATATTACGATAATTAATAGGGAAGGGCAAGCGCACAACCAAAGACTACTTATATTTTTAATTCAAATTATTGTATTATCACCCCTATCTGACTTTCTATTAATTTTAAAATCCACTTATTAATGTCAACAGTATCTGAATTACAACTTGTAAGTTGTCTGGCAGTAAATAATATTTCAATTTAAAAAGTCCTTTTTCTTTTTTTTTTGTTTCAAATTTGGATTGCGTTTATTATGTATAATGTAATTTGTCGTGAAGTGATCAAGTAATCTATCAATCACATCATAGAGTGGGGCTTTAGAAAAAATAAAATTGCAATGATTGCTTTATACAAGGTCGGTATAGAGCTGTCAGTTATTTTTGCGATATCTCAAAAGGTATGTTTCATGTATCAGCCGTATGTTTGTGTACCGCAATATCGCTAAGAACAACTCCGTGCTCTTAAATCATACGGGCTACGAATGCTGCCCCTGCCAGAATTGGACGAAACCCTATAAGTAAACAAAAAAGATTATTATGCTAAATTCTCATCAGGACTTTATTTAAACGAGGCCTAAAACTAGGAGTCTACCGTCTATACAAAGGGCATGACCTTTAATCAGTCCTTGCAGCTTAAGAGGGTGGAACGACGATAACACTTATAATATGTTGAAATATGTTCTATACAGATGAAAAACATTTTAGTATTGAGGAGCATTACATAAATTAAAAAGAGAAAGTGGAAGCTAACAGCTTTAAAAGATGTCTTGTTACTTATTTAACTTCGTCTTCAACGTGCGTCAGTCATGGTTTGCTGGGGTTGGCTACCAAGTCAAGCCAAGCCAAGAAGCTTCATGAAGCTTTACGAGTTTTTAGAAGAGTAAATGCTTCATATTTCAGCCATAGACCTGAGATTAAAGTCCTGTATCAAAATCAAAGGTGGCCACTTTGAATAAAATTCTATAAAATTTATCGCTAAGACATCGATAAATAATGGCACACGTTTTTTTTATTACACTGTTTTTTAAATACATGTATTTTAATGTATAGTAACAGAACTTATTAAACATTAAATTTCACATAAAAAAAAGAAAAAACGCAGAAAGTAATAAAACGACAACTGCCAAACACAAACAAAACAATTATGAGTATAATTTCTGTCCCCGTAAAATGTATATCACGAAGACTTGAAATTGTTGTAAATGTTAAAGCGAAACAATTCACAATCATAACGATAACAGACATACTTTCACATTTTTTTGCGGACACAGTGAAATTAAAACAAGTTTACTACTAGCTCCGGAATGCAATATACTCCAGCTGCTCAATAAAAAAAAAAGATAATACAGAATTAAAAAAAATAAAAACACACCTCGTCAAGATAAATACTCGCTCCAGTTTTATGTTTATCACAGCACTTTTCACACAACACTACACTCGCGTCGAGTTTCGCGCCGAAATGGTTTACTGTAAATACGTGTGTATCGTACGAACGCCTGTCTAAGACTGATCACCGGTTGGCGGTCTTCGCTTGCTTCTCTCGAATCAAGGCCATGCAAAACGGCGTTCCCATTTCACCCAGTGGAAAGTATTCATATCCGTCTGCGGGCAGGTGTGGGAGAAAGCACCAAAAAACACAACTGACTCATTCAGTGACGATATGTTCGTTGGGGCTATGGAAAGTGACCGGACCGGTTCCCGCCTAATTTGAAATTGAAAGGTTGTATTTGGCGCCAATATATAGAAAATGCGAGGTCGAGTCTAACGGCATTTTTTTTAAATAATGATGTCAATACTTTTTATATCAACTTCGATATTGTCCTTTGAATATTTTGTTGTTATCTTTTCTTCATGCTTTTTTAAATTACATTGAGAGTAAAAAAGGAGCATACAGTTCACCTGATGGCAAGTGATTCCTGCGGCCCATGACATCTACATTCATCCTTGACAAGGAATCATAATGCAGATGCGTTGTTACCCTTGAGGACTGAGATGGAATGCCTCGTCACCAGTAATAAAGGATCCCTACAATGACCAGGCGAAACACAGCGTTATGCTGGTATTTTACGCTGGTATTCTATGAGGTCGTGGTCCCACCCCGGTCAAGCTGAGCTATTCATTCTATATCTAGAAACAAACTGCAGTAGTGCACTTCCACTGTCAAACTCTTCGAGTGTTTTATAACAAACTAAAACCTATAAGTTATATTTTAAAAAAATGGTCCACCGTCATCACCGTCAACGTACTTTTTACCTACTTCAGCGCTACCACCCAACCAATGTATGTAAACCCATTATCTACAATTAACGGGACATTCCATCGCAGTCCTCGGGAATGAAAATGAATGTGTATTTTGAATCATATTTTAAAAGTAAATGTAGATGTATATATGCCGTCGTAATCATTTACCATCGGATGAACTATGTGATACCTTTGTCAGCCGTAGATTCATAAAATAAAAAAAAAACAAAAGAAGATGCAGTTCAACTGATCCGAAATAATTACTGCGGCCCTTAGGCATCCGCGATAATGAACATTTGTACGAACTGGTATTTATATACAATAAAAGTGGTTCTTGTCGTTAAAATATTCAGTTATATGTAAGAACAATGTTTGGAAATATGTAAACATATAATGCAAAGTTTTTACGTAGTTAATGAATACTTTATCGGGCAAGATATACAATATTTTTTAATTATACAACAAGATTCCACGGTCTCTTTTGGATTTACCACTTCAACAATTTAAAATCATATCAAATCAATCATGTTACTTTATTTAGAAAAAACAAACAAAGCAATAACAATAATAACCACTTATGCTGATAAGTGATGACCTTTTTGGCACGAGCTATGAGTTACAATACCCAAACGACGAATGATGATGATGATGATGATGATGATGATGATGGTGATAAGTGTCATGATCTTTTTTCTAGGATTGCTGGCTTTGTTGTTAACATTACTAAACCACTCCAACTAAGCTTAAAATGCTTCCGCGTTTATTGGTTCACGACAATTGACAAATGACGGATTCGATACTACGAAATTAAGTTTCGCAGACCGTATCCTAAACCATAAGGCTATTTACGCTTCAAAGACGCATGATAGCTCAGTGTCTAAGCGCTCGCTTTAAATTCACTGAATGTGAGCATACCGAATTCGTTCCCCAGTGCCGGCACGATTATTGCCACCTTTTATTTATTTCTATTAAAAAAAAACATCGCTAATAAACCTTATCAAACTGTATCCATATATTTCTTCAGTCTCTTAACGTAAAAGTACAGTTTTAATATTTTGTCATGAAATATAGTCTATGCAATAACGAGGGACAAATAAAATAGACTTAATTAATGAGGCAAAACTTTCTTTGGTTCATTTTGGAAACTAAATTAAAAGCAATAACTGCGGGCGGGAGGCACGTTAATGCAAATTTAATGACAATGACATTTAAAACGCGCTATTCAAATTTTCAGCGCTTGAATTTGTTACGTACATTAATTATGTTAAATGAAGTAATATAGTTAAAGTAAACTAAAGTACCTATTATTATAGATTAATTGTACTCAATTAATATGAACCGACATGTTATTAATTTATATAGAACTGGTATAGAGGTACGTTACATCCATTTGTAATATACAATATGATCGTTATAAGTGCAAAGTAGGGACACAAACATAACATAATTTCAAATTTGAATAAAATAATGGATCAGGGAAAAAGGTTTTTTGCAATTTTTATATATAAATACAAGATATTTTAACATTGTTTATTTACATTTGACTATAATATATGTCAAATATGTGCCATTTTGTAGGTAGTGACATAATCTCATTGCCCCAATAATTTTGGGACTTCTGATCAAAAAACTGCGACAAGTAGTTTTGACAGTCCTCTCTTGATGTTTACCTAATACTATCTAAAGCATTCTGAAGAGACCGAAACAAATGACAATCTGAGGGTGTAAGGTCAGGGCTATATGGTGGATGCATTAATACTTCCCAACCAAACTCTCTCAATATTTATTGAGTGGCTAAAGATGTGTGTGGTCTGGCGTTATCGTGATGAAAAACCACAGCCTTTCTGTTGATCAAATCCGATCGTTTTTACTCTATTTCTTGCTTGCATCTCATCAGCTGTTGGCAGTAGAGATTTGAATCGATGATTTTGCCCGGCGGTAGAATTTAATGATGAACGATACCCTTCCAATCCCACAATACACACAGCATCACCTTATTGCGAGTTAATGCACGAATCAGTCACACAAACAAAGAGAGCTTTTTTGTATACTCAGACTTTTTCAAATGGGTCAAAACTGTTTTGTGGCCAACCCCTAGCTCTTAAGCTATGTTGTAATTACTGATATTCCGATCGTACTATATTTTTGCAAAAATGGCACCGACTTTATCTGTAACAGGTCGACCACAGGGAGCTTCATTTTTGACGTCCATCATCTCCCATAACATGGTTTATGCCTTAAGCTTTGCAAGAAAAATAAAGAAGTAACAGAAAAATACTATTAAAAAAAAACAAAATTGTCTTGAGTGAGGGTCTAATTGTGTGATGAGTGTTATGGATGATGTATGATTGTGAGATGATGGTGAGAAAAAATCACCGAAACCAATGAATACCTATTACAAAATTCTGCATAGAGTTTTAGAATTACTACATAAATATAATTTTGTGTTTTCAAAAACTAAAAGAACACGCATAGTACGGAACTTATTGCATTGTCATCGATTCTTAATACGTCCGGGAGAGGGTGAAAACTGAATATAGAAATTCGATTACATTCATACATACTACGTACATACAGGCCAAGCTAATAAAAGCATGTTGAAAAGGAACCCTCGTTACGTTTGGGAAAGCCAACTGCAAAATAAAATGGGGAGAGAGAGGAAATTCAAACGCTAACAGCCTCAAGAAAATATCCACAAACCATTTTCTATTTTCTTCAAAGTTCATTCGTGTAACACCGTCATACTTACATAACATTAAATTTTTTATTCACATCCAATTTTTTTATATTTATTACATTAAGAGTAACAAACGAGCACACAGTTCACCTGATGGTAAGTGATTTCTGCGACCCACGACATCTACATTCATCCTTGACAAGGAATCGTTGCAGACTCGTTGTCACCCTTGAGGACTGAGATGGAATAGCTTGCCACCTAAAGGTCTTATTTAATTTATATATAGGTATATAGTATGATAGCCGCGCGGTACTAATCGTGAAACACACGGCTAGAGTACTTCACTGCTGTTTCGCGTGACCTAGGTTCGATTCCAAGCCGAGAAACAATGTTTGTGCAACACAAAATGTTGATTTTCGAATCTATTGTACTTACGTCCAGTGTCTCTGACACTGCATCTGACACTGCATCCTCCGATGTTATTGCACGTGCATTAATTACATCGGAATAGATAAATGTACGACAAGTGAGTGCCACTATGTTTTCGCTAATTAATGCTTATGACACTATGAAATATTCTATTAAACTAGAAGATAGCGCCGTGGTCGAAATCGGACGTCATATTTAGTAACGAGTAAATTGAGGCAGAAAATCGTGTGGAAAATTTATCAAAGTCAAGAAACGTTTTGATGTAATGTTGGCGCTTTAATCTGCGATCAAGCATCTTACGGGAATGCCAAAGACGCTTTGACAAGACGAATGTCGCGAGAGCCTTTTAGGAATGTCGGTCTTTGAGCACATGAATAATTTCTTTTATGCGGACCAAAGTTGTAGAAACGTTTTACAAAGAACATTACGAAATAAGTCTATATGTTAACGCTTACTTTTATAAACATTATTATATAGAGGTTCGCCGCAGGATATATTATGAATACTAAAAAGATAATCATCCATTGTAAATATCATGGATTTTTAGAAAAAAAAATATTCTTATTGGCTTGCCATTAATAAAAAAGCTCAATTCTTTCATAACGAAACTATGAACAATGAAATGAGTTCGTCTGCCATGGGGCTGTCTAGATCCGTGACTGGTTAACCTTGTGTCCCGGATCCGTATCCGGAACACAAGGTTAACATTCGAAGTAAGTGACGAACGTATCCGGAATCTCTACGTAGTCGTATTGTTTACGAAACGTCGCACGATGAAGCCATAACTTGATACTGTCATGTATCCAATTACCAATGAGTTTCTTTTACTTTAGTTGTTAAGTTTCGTTAATATTTTGTGGAGTCACACGTATTAAGTGAAATTGTCACGTTGCAGTTTGTTTCTAGCTCCAGCATTAATGGGTTGGCTTGTTAGATGAAGGACCACGCTCTCACAGAATACCAGTGCGTTTCAACTGGTTAGTGTGACTGGGATCTGGATGCCCTTAATACTTATGACGAGGCATTCCATCTGAGTTTTTAGAAGTGAAAACCCATCTAAATTCTGATTCCTTATCGAGGATCAATATAGTATTGATTACGTAGTAATGCATGGACCGCAGGAATCACTTAACTGTGCGCTTGTTTGTAAATTACAATCTTAATACAATAACAAAAAATACGGGCAAAATTGTAAAAGTTTAAGCAAGTAAAGTTTGCAAACAAGAGGAGGAAAAACGGGAATTGATTGGCGCAAGCAATTTACATAGCCACACTGCGGTTTAGTTAAAAGCTTAACTGCACTATAAATTTATCGATTCGATCGGAAAGGGACCACACCCTTACGGAGTTCCAACGGTAACTTCCATCATGACGCTGCTGTTTCGTAATGTGCGTGTAGGGTTCCGTGCATCCAAATATTTAGAAGTGAAAATGCATGTGAATCTTGAACCTTTGCTGAGGATAGACGTAGGTGTTTATTGACTGCATCCAACCATTAACTTCAGGTGAATTGTGTGCTCGATTATATCTCTAGTCCAAAAAAAAAGATACTGGTAGTCGATGCAATTACCTGGCCATGGTCTACTATCGCCTTCATTATTATTGTATATATTCATTGTTATGATTGGACAGGTAAAATGAAGAATATAATAAAATTATTAAATTAAATATAATAAAATAAATAAAATCATATACTATATACAATAATATATAATGTAAATAAATATATATAAACCAATCTCTATTATTATGTTTATGGCCATATTTACTATGATTATATTACTCGTATAAATGTGGTGATAGTTTCTTGAAGTTATCCGTTCAGTTAAAGAAACCAAATCTCAGACAAAGAAGTTCTATATTCTTTTTAAATGTCAATATTATTTTGTCGTTGAATAAAGATTTATTTTTTCTGATATGTAGTTCTGTCCACCTAATGTTTATATTAAAAAACATAAAATGAAGAGAAGTATATTGTATAATTGTAAAATTTGTATCGTAAAAACGTTAACCGACTACGGAGACGCAGTTTGATAACGCAGTTACTTGCCAAGCGGAACGTGTTATCGATTGCCGCGGAGGACTCAAGATTGATGACACTCTCTGGCGGATCTTGTTTGTTCCCTCCTAATCTGTCAAATTCCATTATCCACTTGTCGATGGAGTAAGCATTTTACGTATTTAATACACCGTTTATCTTATCTTATAGATATATAATTAAGTAACGTGCTAGTAAAAATAAGTATTTATCCTGAGTGCAGAATTCTGACGTCAAGCAGATCGACTGTGCACATTTTTTTTTAAATCAGGGCAAAGAAAACTTCACACGGCACACAGTTTACCCGATGGTAAGTTATTCCTGCAGACCATTTTCACTCACCCACATTTATCCTCGTTAAAGAATTTTGGAAAATTTAACAAAGCGCCTTTTACTCACAATTTAACTTTTTGTATTATTTATATTATATTATTTTTATATTATATTATTTTTGTAGATATTTCCGTTCAAGTTTATATTTTTGATCAGCCTTCATTATCATTATCATCTGCCACAGACTGCCACAGGTCCAAAGCTGCAGCATACCTTTCTGAGGACTTGCATATGATCCAACTATTTTTATTATATTGCATACAATCATCACTCCAACTAGTGGGGGTCTCACTACGATGACCAATAAGGTTTTGCCACTCGAGAAACTTTCTTCCCCATCGCATAACGATTCTACGATCGATAGTTTAAATATAAAAAACATTAAATTGAAACCAACAAAACGAAAACAAAAGTACCACAGACTGGAGTGAGAACAAACCGCGCTGCGGTGTGTGCGTGTCAGTCGACAATTTGACATTGACAGTTAGGGCTGACCAAATGAAAAGAAACCGTATTTTGCGTTGATTTTTGTTGAATAGTAAACAATATATATAGGAGACAAGGACTTATTGAGGATATATGCATATATATAAGAGAGGATTTCTCTGCGGGCGAAGCGAGATTGCCTAAAGAGAAAGTCACGAAATCAGCAAAATTTTTTTTTACTCCATTGTGAAATTCTGAATTTTTAACACTGGAATAGCATATCTCCAGCGTATGCCTGACCAGTGTTACCGGCTAACACTAGGAAAACCGGATAAAACTAGCACTGTTAGGATTTGCCCAAACTCAACGGGCCGTCTTCACCAGCGAGGACCACGCTCTCATAGAATACAAGAGGATGAGGAGCCATATAAGTGTTTATGGGAAGAAGCCGTGACATCACAGCAGGTGAACTATGGGCATGTCTACGTCTACTCTTACTACCACACAAAAAGGTAGATTAATGGTAGGCTGCAATGATGATAATACTAAAGGTTTGTCCTTAGCTATCAGTGGTACACTGCAGTTTGTTTTTAGCTGCAGAATGAATGGGTCAGCTCGACCGGGGTAGGACCACGCCCTCACAGAACACCAGCGTAAAATAACAGCTTAATGCTACTGTGTTTCGTCTGGTGATTGCAGAGATCATTAGACCTTCGTTACTGGAGACGTGGCATTCCATCTCAGTCCTCAAGGTTGACAACGGATCTGCATTATGATTCTTTGTTAAGGATGAATATGGAAGTCATGGGCCACAGGAATCACTTACCATCAGGTGTATTGTGTGCTCGTTTGTTACTCTCAATGCTATAAAAAAAATACACAATCCACAATGATCACGTGGTATTGCTACCCGTAATCCAAGGATCATCTAAGCCACAGCCTATTTATATATAAATACCATCACTTGGCGTAGGTAGGCTTTAGAGTAGGTGTTGAACATATTCCATCCCTTCGAAAAAAAAATATATTACTTAGATGTGTAGGTGTAACCATTTCATTACTGCTAACACCGAGGATCAAACTCTGTTTGCTCGCGTACAGCTGTTTTGTTTGTTCAAATTATTTTCGTCGATGTCAGTTCGTTATTTAATTAAAAGCAATACGAACATAACAATGTGCCAACAGTACAAATAAATAAAATATTTTCAATTACCTAAATTTTGTATCCAAATAAAGATTTAATTTCGAATCATTTGCACATAAAAATTCATATTATATTCGGACGTTCCCCGTCGGCTATATTTGAGATCACATCAGTCTGATTTTTGGATAAAATTTCTTGGAAATTTTCTTCACGCCAAAACATATATACGTTGCCGACATCTTTATTTATATTAAAAGTAAACATTAAAGAATATTACAAAGAAGATATTAAGGCATTAAGAATTTATTTCCATGATGTTTATTAAAATATAATATTACCATTAAACATACAATAGGCTTTTATTCACCATTGGACTAGCTATGGACTGAAATGATGTTTTACAATATCCTAATAACTAATATTATTAAGTCAGATTAAATTTCAATTAAGAAATCCATGCGGCTGTTGGGAATTGCGACTCAGAACACGAGAATTTGTTTATATCGACCACGTTGTCAAGTCCGCTAACATGACTGTAGTCTAATTATTATCTCAGCTCATAAATAATCCACTGCTGAATATAGGGCTCTCCACGGACTGATACAAAGCACCACCCCGAACCACCTACATCTATCGACTTCCCGCACGTCGCATCTAGTGGGGGCGCCTTACACTGCGGTGGTTAATACAAGGTGGCTACTCGAGATCCTCTATTGCCCTTCAGTCTTCTAGTTGACCCTAGGGTCAGCTTATTGCCATTTAGTACTGATCAATTGAGCTAAGTCTGTGTTGTGTATCGTTTGGTTTCATCTCAGAGCCCTTCATTACTGATGACGAGGCTATCCATCTTAGTTGAAAACGCAACTGTATGCTGATTCTTTATCGTGAGTGAAAGTGGGTGTCATGGGCCGCAGGAATTACTTGCTAAGATGAACTATGTGCTCGTTTGTCACCATCAATACAATAAAAAACTACTTCTTATATACGTTAATAGTGAGTTACCTTATAATAAATAAGAATGAATAAGCAATCGATTTTGGCCGTCGTAAAATTTTATAGAAAACGTCGTTTATAGATGAAACAAGCGTTACATATTCGCTGTGAAATGAAGGTGTATTGTTTTTGTGATTGGTGGTTCTTGTGGAGGCAGAAGTTTCCACGAGGATTCTGTTGAGGGAATGGTGTACTCTAGTTGTAAAGCTAAATAAAAGTTACCGAGACGCGAGACGAAGAAGTTACAGGTTTTTTTTTTTAATTTTTCTCTTTTCTGAAGATTTTTGAAGTGAATTGTAGTACTAGTTATTCCTTTTCGTTACATAAACTTATTTTTACTTTAAAGGCTATTTTATATCCAACGAATCCCACAGCTCGTAACAATACTTTACCATTTCGCGTACGTCTTATTGAGAAAATAAATCGCTATTCAGAAACCAATGTTCTTTTGTTTCAACTAAACTTCAACATCTCTATAATAACATCCTAATTTTTAGTTTCGATAGTTTTTTTTCGTAATGTTTTTAAATATAAATCGATCTCCAGAGCATGAGATAAAAATGGCATGTTAATTTTGATAATTCCCCTTACACCCTGAAACATGAAAATGCAAAAGACAAAAATTATTTTCTAATCATTACAAATCAGTTTAATTAAAATCTAATCAACGGTAATTACGTTCAACTAAACAACTGAACAAACAAAGCTCTCTTCATCACAGTTCATTCCTATAATACGCAAACATTCTTAAGGGATTATAAACAGAATAATGATAAGATCTTTGCAATGGTATTCTTTCAGAAAACAACGACTAAAAATAAATAACGAATCCTTTTCTCGTTTTGTTCGTTAAGGTCGCCTTAATCTACATAGATTTTGTGGTATTTTTGCCTACCGTAGACAAATAGATTGAAAATGGTTAGCGTTTTCAGGTAATATTTCTTCAATATTAGACATTTTACTTTTTTAATATCGCTCAGGGGTAGCATTCATTATGTACAAAAAGTGTATTTTTGTTTTTATGGTGACCAAACGAGCACACAGTTCAGTTATGTTTGTTAAGTTGAAAATCGTGTGCATCGTTTTAAGCTCAAAAAACATTCAGCAATAATGTTGGTGCTTTCTTCCGCGATCAAACATTTTATGATAATTCCTAAAGCGCTTTGACATGACGAATACCATGAGAGCCTTAAAAGGCTTTTTTATTTTACGCATACACTAGGGTTACAAAAATGTTTTGCGTGGAATATTACGAAAATAACTTTAAATGGTGAAAGAAAGACTGGTGACGATTTGTTTCAACTCAGTCCTCAGAGATGAGGTTGCATCTCATTGAGATCTTTTCGAGGATTAAGATAGGTTCAAGGATAACTTACAAATACATATCATATGAAGCGTGTTATCATTTGTGATTAAAAACATATATATATATATATCTATATATATATATATATATCTATATATATATATATATATATATATATATATATATATATATATATATATATATATATATACTTTTCTCGCATATCTATTTTTCCACTTTATATTACGCTATAGAGCCATAAGCCTAACGGACAGCACGGGCTGCGATACTTGATATCGTGTGGTTGAACCCATCCTTTTAGTTAAATCCAGAATCGCGAATTATCTCAGTAATAGTTTCCTGATAAAAAAAAAATAAAGATCCATATCAAAACGACGTTTGTCTCATGTTTTATTCTAAATGCTTTATTGTTGTCGCGTTAGATAACTTTGTGAAAGTATAGTTTTGTGACAAATGGACTAATTATTCCTCTGTTAAATGTCTAAATAATCATTGTATTGATGTCGTCTCCCCACAAACATATATAATTAGATCCGATATATTAATTCAAATTTAAGAGAAAATAGAGCGTCATCTCTCAAAAAGTACAACGTACAAATTTGCGGGAAGTCAACGGATACAGATGGCCGGGTCAGGGAAGTGTCGTGATTTGTAGCAATCTGTGGGGGCGGTCAACGTTCAGCAGTTGGCTAGAGATTGTGATAGTTTTTTCTTTCTTGAAAGAATGCTATGCAATGCTAGAAACATTACTACCCGTTAACCACTCTAACTAAGATGATCTGCCTAGCACAAGCATTTTAACGCAGTCGGTAAAGTTTTTGTGTTTTTAATAATTGTAATGATTTGTTGCACACTACTTACATAGACAACCCAGAAGAAAAATACCTGAACTACGATAAATATTTATTGTATAAGTTGAGACATCCGAGTCAGAACTACATAAAAGGTACTTCTGTATTTCAGACATCGCTGGTCTTCCTTAGTATATGTAACAAGATAAAATATATTGTGACAAAATGAGGATTTAACAAATCATACGTGAAAAGAAAACGTGTTTGTTTGGTAATGTATAGAATAAAATTATTCCGTACATGTATTAAAAACTGTACCACTTTGTGTGTATTATATTAAATGATGAAATGCGTAAGAGGGTGTGTATTTATTAATGTATATAGCATAGCTTAAGTTTCTTCATAGTTTAATTTGTGTATATATTCAAACAATTTCATTTTACAGTTTTTTGTTCAGTGATCTGTATTTATTTATTCATAACCTTTTGTACAACTAACATATGCACAAAGGCGGACTTAATGCCTAAGTCATTATCTACCAGTCAACCTTGGGAGGGTTCAGAGAAATCAAGGTAGGGACAGATGAATAATAATAAACAAAAACAGAAACATACAGTACATCTAAATATTTATACAATTATATATACATATCATTATATATTATCTTAGGAATTTATAATACTAAATAAAATAATAGATATTTATATACATTTACATAAACTATGAAACAAAAATATATACATATTATAAATACAAACATATCTAAAAATAAATATATATACAAATATAATATAAATATATATATACATAATTGTTATCTATGTAGTGAATCTGCTGACGCTACTTCCAACAAATGCTTTCGAATTTTACGTTTAAACTATAAGCGGTGACTTTTGTTTTATTTTTTATTTTATATGTAATGTTCTATTTTAAATTGGTGTCCTAAATACTTCGACCATCATACTACATTATAAGAACGTATTAAATTTCGAAAGAACATATATGTAATAACAGATAATATGTAAAAGTCCTTTATGTATATTAAATGGAAATGTCTCTACGAAATTTCACGGGAATTTGTATTGTTCCTTAGGTTTTAATCACACTAGCTCGTTTGCCGAACGAAATAAAAGCTATTACCTCGTTAACACTTCGCTCGCTTGATTTTATTCACATACCCTCTTTCACTCGCCACCTCGCTATATATATAGGGTATTAGGACACCGCTTCTGTAAACGAAGACAGACGATAGTACTAATGACATGTTTGATGATGGGTCGGAAAAAAAAGGATGGCAAGTGATTGCTGAGGTCCATAACATCTATATTCATCCTTGACAAGGAAGAGGACTGAGATGGAATCGACGAAACACAGCAGCATCATGCTGCTATTTTACGAGGATGTGATCCTACCCCGATCGAGCTGACCCATTCGTTCTGCGGCTAGAAATAAACTGCAGTTTAGCTCTACCACTGATATGCTTTTAAATGTGATGGAATACCGGGCTGTAAAATTATGCGACCCTAATATTATAAAATAAAAAAAAAAAAAAATTACATTTTTACCACGTATTTTAATTACATTTCACTATGAATTATTTATACAATAGTATAATATCTAAATAAATCTCAAGCAATTTACTATTTGATACACACGCGAATCTAATCAGAAATATAAATTATTTATCAATCAATGTTAATAAATATATTAACCACATTATAGTTTCTAATGGTCGACAATATCCTATTCTGAGTAATTTGAATGTTTTAATAAATATATGTATAAGGGATTCTAGGACATAAATCGTCTCAAAGTAACGCCAGTAAAACTAACAATCGAAATGACTGTCCGTATTATTTGGGTGATGATATTAATCAAGATTAATAATATTTTGTTTCGTGGTGGAACTATCCTGCTTCTAAAAGTAAGGTAATCTTGGAATAATCGGAGGAGGACCATGCTTTCACTAAATATAATGCTTTCATTAAATAAAATGGCATACAGAAATGCAACATGAAATTTAAATTTTCGGCAAAGTAATAGAATAAATGTATTTTAATATTAATTATGTAGTTATTAAAAATACATACCAATAATTAATGGGTATATTTTTGTTACTTCATATTTTCATTTAGCCATTAAACAAAATATTATAATTCTTTACGTAACGGAATAAACGATCACAATGGATCAAATGAGAAACGGGAAAACTCCTAAACAAATATAATTTCAAAGCGCTACAGACATTTAATTAATAACTTTCAACCTTTTAATGTTACTCGAGTTATTTTTCTGCTGGCACTTAATATATTTTAACAGATTTTGCTTTTAAATAAAATAATTTTTCAGATATTTTTATATCTTATACTCCGTGTTACTTCATGATGTCAAAGTGACATTTTGACTTGAGTAACATGTAAGGTCCTGTAAAAGTTTTTACTGTCGTAGCGCTACAGCTTGCTTCTATTATCAGCATGGATGGGTTATTTGGCTGTCCTCCCACTAGATTTCGATATACAGCGATATCCTCAATCAGATGACATCATCTGCGTAGCATATATTATAGTGCTGTAATCGTTCGCGTAATTACAAAAGCCTTCACTCGACATTACCTGACCTAGCTTATTGTAATACATGTGCAATAAAATCACACAAAGGTTCAAATGCCTCTTCATGAACATCAAACACACACATCAAGATCCCATAATTCATAATGTACAAATAATATTACCTGTCTGGAAATCGAACCCAGGACCCGCGACGCCATCACATGGCCGTCTGATTCGCCATGTATCCAAATATACAAAATTATATACAACGTTTTCAACCAACGATTCGTTTCAAACAACGAACCGTTATCCGGGGAGTTTCCTTAATCAGTATTCAAAGCAAAATTAACATAGATAAAGTAGGAAACGATTGTGATGGATCGCATCGATCGCTTTAAGTGGTAACACCACAAACTAGCAAACTGGGACAGTGAGTTAAGCCACGCATTAAGTAACAAATAGTAAACATAACTTACATCCCACTGTCGGACAGAGGGGTCCATTCTGGGATCTCGCAGTATATTCCAAATACATTTTTATTGGATTTTTATTAATACATTAATATCATAGTCCGCCATGCCCTTTCGTGTTTCCTTTGCTTATTTAATACGTGTTCCAAATTCAAAATAATTAAAAAGTTGAAAAAAGAAAAGTTTTAATGTAACAGTATATATGGCCATATGACTAGTTATATATTTAAGGTATTATAATACTTTAAGGAGATTTTAAGGAGAAGGAGAAGAAAAAAAGGAATAAACTTAGTTTACTTAACGAAGCATCAATAGCCTAACAAGTTAGTTAGTTAGTTTCGAATCCATTCCATTATTGTCGTGATGAATCTCCTAGTACAAGCATTTTCATCTTAGTTGGAGTGGTTAGCCGGAATATTAGTAATGTTAATGGCATGACTAGAACTCTTAATATAAAAAATCATGTTTCTTACTTAACTTACACTACTTAAAAGTATGGACAAGCAAACTAATCACAATCTCAACGTTAAATTTATATATAATAAATTAACGTCAGTCGTAAAAAGATAATTAATTTAGCTCTGCAAAGACGGACGAAGCTGCCACAATGGTTATTTGAAAAGAAATATTTTAAAAATCGGTCTATTAAAACAAATTAAGTGATTTCTTCGCTCCGACGTCGTAAGATCTGATGATCTATTATACAAGAATATTCTGACCTAATATATAACAAATTATATATATTAAGTGAGAATATAACTTTAAGAAGACCAGCATTATGAGCAGCTGACGTGGTATAACGGTGGTGACGAGAGAGTTTGAATGTTTTAATAAATATATGTATAAGGGATTCTAGGACATAAATCGTCTCAAAGTAACGCCAGTAAAACTAACAATCGAAATGACTGTCCGTATTATTTGGGTGATGATATTAATCAAGATTAATAATATTTTGTTTCGTGGTGGAACTATCCTGCTTCTAAAAGTAAGGTAATCTTGGAATAATCGGAGGAGGACCATGCTTTCACTAAATATAATGCTTTCATTAAATAAAATGGCATACAGAAATGCAACATGAAATTTAAATTTTCGGCAAAGTAATAGAATAAATGTATTTTAATATTAATTATGTAGTTATTAAAAATACATACCAATAATTAATGGGTATATTTTTGTTACTTCATATTTTCATTTAGCCATTAAACAAAATATTATAATTCATTACGTAACGGAATAAACGATCACAATGGATCAAATGAGAAACGGGAAAACTCCTAAACAAATATAATTTCAAAGCGCTACAGACATTTAATTAATAATTTTCAACCTTTTAATGTTACTCGAGTTATTTTTCTGCTGGCACTTAATATATTTTAACAGATTTTGCTTTTAAATAAAATAATTTTTCAGATATTTTTATATCTTATACTCCGTGTTACTTCATGATGTCAAAGTGACATTTTGACTTGAGTAACATGTAAGGTCCTGTAAAAGTTTTTACTGTCGTAGCGCTACAGCTTGCTTCTATTATCAGCATGAATGGGTTATTTGGCTGTCCTCCCACTAGATTTAGATATACAGCGATATTCTCAATCAGATGACTCATGAGATCATTTGCGTAGCATATATTATAGTGTTGTAATCGTTCGCCTAATTACAAAGGCACTCACTCGACATTACCTTACCTAGCTTGTTGTAATATATCTGCAATAAAATCACACAAAGGTTCAAATGCCTCTTCATGAACATCAACCACACACATCAAGATCCCATAATTCATAATGTACAAATAATATTACCTGTCTGAAAATCGAACCTAGAAACCGCAAAACAGCAGTCAGGTAACCTAAACACTACCCCATGCGACATCATACAACACATAACTAACGTGTGTCTTTGATATAACAATGTGCGTCTCGACTTTGATATCAGGTATTACAAAATTTTAACAGTGGTAGAGCTACCCTGCAGTTTGTTTCTAGCTGCAGAATGAATAGGTCAGCTCAACCAAGGTAGCACCACGCCCTCACAGAATATCGGCGTGAAATAGCTGTATAACGCTGCTGTGTTTCGTCTGGTGAGTGTTGGGATCCGGAGACCTTTATTACTGGTGACGAGGCATTTCATCTCAGTCCACAAGGGTGACAACGCATCTGCATTATGATTCCTTGTCAAGGATGAATGTAGATGTCATGGGCCGCAGGAATCACTTGCCATCAGGTGAACTGTGTGCTCGTTTGTTACTCTCAATGTAATAAAAAAAAGACATCAGCTGGACAGATCGGAAAAGCCACTGTTGGACCTTCCTCCGCCCCGTCTATATCCTCCACCGATGTCCACATATTTCCACACGACACAGACTAGAAAATCAATAATTTGTAATATATTACATAATACACAAATATGTTACGTCGGTTGGAAATCGAACCCAGGACCCGCGACGCCATCACATGGCCGTCTGATTCGCCATGTATCCAAATATACAAAATTATATACAACGTTTTCAACCAACGATTCGTTTCAAACAACGAACCGTTATCCGGGGAGTTTCCTTAATCAGTATTCAAAGCAAAATTAACATAGATAAAGTAGGAAACGATTGTGATGGATCGCATCGATCGCTTTAAGTGGTAACACCACAAACTAGCAAACTGGGACAGTGGGTTAAGCCACGCATTAAGTAACAAATAGTAAACATAACTTACATCCCACTGTCGGACAGAGGGGTCCATTCTGGGATCTCGCAGTATATTCCAAATACATTTTTATTGGATTTTTATTAATACATTAATATCATAGTCCGCCATGCCCTTTCGTGTTTCCTTTGCTTATTTAATACGTGTTCCAAATTCAAAATAATTAAAAAGTTGAAAAAAGAAAAGTTTTAATGTAACAGTATATATGGCCAGACTAGTTATATATTTAAGGTATTATAATACTTTAAGGAGATTTTAAGGAGAAGGAGAAGAAAAAAAGGAATAAACTTAGTTTACTTAACGAAGCATCAATAGCCTAACAAGTTAGTTAGTTAGTTTCGAATCCATTCAATTATTGTCGTGATGAATCTCCTAGTACAAACATTTTCATCTTAGTTGGAGTGGTTAGCCGGAATATTAGTAATGTTAATGGCATGACTAGAACTCTTTATATAAAAAATCATGTTTCTTACTTAACTTACACTACTTAAAAGTATGGACAAGCAAACTAATCACAATCTCAACGTTAAATTTATATATAATAAATTAACGTCAGTCGTAAAAAGATAATTAATTTAGCTCTGCAAAGACGGACGAAGCTGCCAAAATGGTTATTTGAAAAGAAATATTTTAAAAATCGGTCTATTAAAACAAATTAAGTGATTTCTTCGCTCCGACGTCGTAAGATCTGATGATCTATTATACAAGAATATTCTGACCTAATATATAACAAATTATACATATTAAGTGAGAATATAACTTTAAGAAGACCAGCATTATGAGCAGCTGACGTGGTATAACGGTGGTGACGAGAGAGTTTGAATGTTTTGAAAAATATTTAAAGATGTTTAAAACGCGAATATCATTTAAATTTTATATATAACATTATTACGATCGTTAACCGACTACTGTGTGATACAATTGGATAACAGAGGTACTTGTGAAGCGAAACGTCTTATCGATTGCTCCAGAGGCACGCAAGATTGATGACACTCCCTGCAGGATCTTGTTCGTTCGCTCCCAATCTGTCAAAGTCACCAACCAGCCTCGTGCCAGCCAGTTGTGTTAATATTAACTTTTTGCCTACATACACATACATGTCTGTATCGACATATTAAATTAATCACGTTTTCAATACAGAATGTTGAATCTAAACCGACAATCAATTTAAGGACCCAATTTGAGATAACTTTAATAGACGGTTCAATACTATTTTCGAACTAAAGGCTCAAACGTCAAGTTCCGTTCAATTAGCCGCATGAAATACAATAGTTTGATGTCATTTCTTTTTATAACAGAGATTAACAAACGAGCACAAAGTTCAACTGATGGTAAGTGATTGCTGCGGCCCATGACATCTACATTCATCCTGTACAAGGAATCATAATGCAGATGCGTTGCCACCCTTGAGGACTGAGATGGAATACCTCGTCACCAATAATTAAGGTCTCTGAATCCCTGAACTCACCAGACGAAGCACAGCAATATTATACTGCTATTTTACGCTAGTATTCTGTGATCCTACCCCGGTCGAGCTGACCCAGTCATTCTGCAGCTAGAAACAAACTGCAGTGTATCTCTACCACTGTATCTATTCTATCTGTACATATAATAAAATCGTAAACAATATTTTTGTTGGTATGTATATACACGCAATAAAAAATACAAAAATAATAAAAATAAAAAATACAAACAATGAAGATGTGGTTTTCTTAGAAATATTAAGATAAATTTGGAATGACATCAGTTGCAATATGTTTTGACATTTTAATACAAATCTAGTTATTTAGTTCGACAGATTAGAAATTAGTATCAAAGCAGAAATAAGAAATTGTGTTATGCAAGTTAAGTACGAGAATCTGCTAACGAAATGACTGAAGGCGCGAGAGCAAGGATGGGCTATATGGTTCTCACATCGATAAAAACTCCACCATTTTCCACCTGCGCCGCGAAACGGCCCTAATATGGGAACACTCTAACATCTCCATCTGCCTACTGGTCATTCTCTTGTACACAGAAACATGGAATGTGCCTTTCCTATTCGACTTCCCACATAAACCTCGGAACCCTCAGGATCCGAAGCAATACCGTCAGTACTCTATATCCGCCGCGACTCCATTGTCTATGAAAGGCAGGGATTTTGGTGCTTCACAAATCCGCCACTCCGGGTCCCTGTAGTACACCTGTAGTAAAACAAGCTGATGGTAAGTGATCATCGCCGTCTTCATGGGCATTCGCATGACGAGAGAAGTCGCAGATGCGCTGCCGGCCTTTAAGAAAGGTGTACGCTCTTTTCTTGAAGGTCCCCTAGTCGTATCGGTTCGAAAATACCGCTGGCGACAGCTGATTACACAGAGTTGTTGTGCGTGGCAGAAAATATTGCGTAACGAGCACAGTGGTGGATTGCCAACCATCGAGATGATGAAATGAAAGGATGAAGATGAAATTTTGAATTATGCGGATATGTACGACAGAGTTAATGTACCTGAAATACATTTGGACTAAAATGGAATACCAGAAAAATCTTTGTACCTTCTCTCTCTAATTTTCGTTAACCGTCCTCCTCCTCCACAATTGAGCTATACTAACAAAATCGTGTAGATGTGTATTTGGCTATAAACTGAGCTATATGACTATCCTTTAGAGTTTAGAGACTTTTTATACACGATTTTTTTTATGGCTGATGGCCACTATTGGTCCGAGCGCTTTTATAGTTTCACCGGGTTGAAAGATCACCGAGCGCTTAGGGCGAGCCGAGACCTTTATTAATGGATAACCAGCACAAGGGTTCCCGATGGCCTCGGCTTGGACCGTTACCTCTGCACTTGGCACGAAAGCAACTTACTCGAGGGTTCCCGAGAGGACCGAACCTCGGCTCAGTCAGTTACTTCTGACGGATTAAGTTGATTCACCATGATTACGATAAACATTTATGCTCCGTTTGAAAATGGAGCAGTTTATATAACAAAAAAGAATGACATGCATTATAAATGATTTGAACTCACGTGTTGAAAGGCGATTTCGAACTACAGGTTAATAGCATATTGATTTTAGAACATTGCACTGACTGAACTGTAAGTTGATTTTTGATTTTTTGAAACGGTTTTTTCATTGGTGTTTACTTAGAACTACATATTACATATCACATATTATGTGTGGTGACGAGATGAAACAAAATGCCTAATGAAATCCAAGTCTTTGTATAATTTTTCAAAAATTATCAACCTTAAATATTAACTTGTATAAATTACTCTAAAACTCACTTTGATAGTTTAAGTTCAACATACACTTTACAAAGCGAATTCTCACGAAACTGGCAGCACGAAATACAGAAGCTTTTCTGAATTTTCATAGCACTGTATCCCATAGAAACCTACATCTATCCTCAGCAAAGATTGAAAATAAAAATACTTTGTTACCACTCTCGAGAACTGAGATGTGTAATTAATGGAATCTCTACGTGGCTACTAAAGGCAAGTGAAAACACTTGTTACTTGTATCAATTAATTTTAGTTCTTTTTTAACTGTGTACTAGTCAGTACTTGTTCAGAATTTCACTTGGTGTTAAGTAGCTATGTAGACGATGAATGTAGATTACTTTAGCTAAGCAAATGCCTATTCACTCTTCTTTTCAAGGCATCACAACACATTATAATTGACGAGAAAGACTGCCCCGCGAAAACATGATGAAACATAAGCGATATGTTTCATAATGCGATTGATATCCAATAAATTCACATTATCACAAGGATCTAATGACGAACCTAGAAGGACTAAACTAAAACCATAGTATATCCAAATTATTAAATATTAAACGTAAAAACAATATGATTTTCTTTACGTTTCACTTAATGAATACAGTATATTTAACATTATCAGATGTATTGAGGAGAGCCGAATGCGTTAAACGGTAGTTAGTTAACCGTGATTATTATTATTTAGTGCGGCGGCGAATAAAGGTAACGCCCACGCGGTATTGCCTGACTCGCGTTCATATTAATGTGGATATCACTATAATTTATTCGGCGGAACACAGAGACAATATATAGGCACGGGTGAGTTATACAATGTTTTGGTCTGATGGCTAATGGATTACTAGACAGGATATTAGAGTTAGACGACCGCGTGGTGTAGTTACAGTAGAGAAAGCTGGGTACTGCATCGTGGGTCCTGAAACAATATTAGTCCATTCACAAATTGTTGAATTTTGAGTCTGGGTGTGTAATGTTATTATATATTCTATGTTTACTTATTCGTGACCTTACTCGACAGGAATATCTATAATGAAAATATGTTAAAACACTTGTTTAAACAATAATAACTAAGTATCTAGATATGATTATCTAGATACTTAGCTATTATCGACACGTTTTTATGAACACGTTGGCCGTGAATAATGAAAGAATTGATTGGAAAGGAATTCAATAAAATATAAAATCAGTGGTATAGGTACACTGCAGTTTGTTTCCAACTACAGAATGAATGTGTCAGCTCGATCGGGGTAAGGACTACGCACTCACCGAATACCAGCGTAAAATAGCAGCATAATGCTGCTGTGTTTCGTCTGGTGAGTGTAAGTATTCGGGGGGACTTTATTACCGGTGATAAGGCATTCCATCTCAGTCCTCAAGGGTACAAGCATTTGTATTATGATTCCTTTTTAAGGATGAATTTAGATTTCATGGGCCGCAGGAATTACTTGCCATTTGAACAGTCGAACTGTGTGCTCGTTTGTTACTCTAAGATGTAATGCCTTATCACCAGTAATAAAGGTGTCCGGATCCCTACACTCACCAGACAAAACGTAGCAACATTATGCTGCTATTTTACGCTGGTATTCTGTGAGGCGTGGTCCTACTCTGACTGAGCTGACTAATTCATTTGACATACAGTGTACAGATAGTATGACAAAGTTTGCAAACAGTGCTTCGCACCAAGATCTTTCGACCAATTATCCTTTGAATATTAAGAAAGAAAATCTCTCTTAATATGTAGAGTAGTCTTCTACGTTGTACAGATACGTCGCAGCTTCATACAGACTTAGCGCGAATAGATCAGGTAGATCGTGGAAGGACCACGATCTAACATAATATCAGCGCAGAATAACAGTTTTGCGACACAACGTTTCGCGTGTTAGGTGAACGAAAACTGAGGCCTTTATATTGCTTCATAAAATTAAAAGCTAACTCTTAGACCACCACGGACCTTCAAGTGGATCAACGAACATACAGACATATATTGCAGATGTTTTCGATTCGATATTTATTTATTTATCGGTACATAAACAGCATGTAGATATAATAGTAATCAAAACAAAATAAGATAAGCATTTGTTTTTTTACGTTTGTGCGCTGGTGTTAGTACGGAGACCTTTACAGCTTTATCTAAATAGAATCGCGTGATGCCGGATAAGCATGAAATCTAGATAAAGATATAGGTATGCCATTTACGTAAGTACACATAAGGAAACTGTTACAATAACGATGTGTGAAAAGAAAAGAAACTTATTATTAAAAGCAAAAGAATGAATTATTATGTTGAGAGAGCTATATTCTGTTGATGTTTATGCTGTTAGCCTATGCGGCTCTTACAGCTTCATCGGACACAGGGCTCACGGAACTGAGGGGTCCGTGAGCTGGTTTTGTTAACCGTGTTGCCTACTGTGGTTCTCTTACTTACACAAAGCGCTCATAAACTGAGCGTGTCGCTCTACTCTTTGATCTCACACCTATCTGATGATGCCACCCAAGTTGCCAGTTCCCTAGCTATATTGTGATTCTCCCGAGTGGAGAATGGATGGTGATGACTAATGACCGTCCGAGGTTTCGGTATGCGAACCTAGCCTCTGACGGACGCCACCTGTAATCATATCAATCGGAAGCTGTGGGCGGTGAGAACCGCCCTGACACGCGGGTGTAGCGAGTGTACGCGGTGTCGCGAAGATTGCATCGCGCTCGGAGGCGAGGGCGACGCGACGAGGTGTAGGTATTGTGTGTGGGTCCGGGGTCCGTTGAGGACGGACTGGCGTAGGGTTCCCCCATGAAGTGGGGGTCGTCGAGTACGTGACGGGGCCTACGGTTCGTAGTTACCGGATTCGGATCCGGATCGTAGGTTGCGGCGTTTACCACTAGCGGGTTAGAGTGCGAAAGCGCTTTCTCGAAGAAGCGCTGCGAGAGAGATTTGAGGTATTCCGGTATGGTGACGAGGTGTAAGTCACTGTGCAGATCGATGTTGCGTTGGTACGGTTCTGCTCCGGTTGCGATTCTAGTGAAACGGTTTTGAACCGTCTGGAGTTGTTTAATTTTGATTTCGGCTACGTGGGCGAAGACGACGCTGGCGTAGGTCATAATAGGCCTTACGCAGGTCTTATATAGAAGGAGTTTATGTCTTAAGGACATTTTGCTTTTTAGGACATTTTGCTTTTAAAGGACATTTTGCTTTTGGGACATTTTGCTTTTAAATTATTATGTTGGTTGACAATGTAAAGTAGTCAATAACTGAACGACGAAAAGTCGATAGCGTGTTTGAGAAAATATCTATGTTCTGAAGTGTTCTTGAATAGGTCAAAGAAGAATAGTCTGTAAGCATATATTTATGTTAAGAATATAATATACGTATAGTAGAGAACAAAATTTACCAAACAGTAAGTTACCACATCCGCCACGCTGCCCAATTTCAAAACGGATTGAGGCACTATGACTTCACTTCCTTGAGACTATTTCGTAAGCATAAAGCAAAGAATGTAAATAGTCATTTCACAAGCATTGACCCTCGATAATTCCCAGACGTCACGGGCGGGCTATAAACCGGATGCAGGGGAAACCACGCGTAACAATAGATTTTAGCTTAGTAATAGATATGTATAGCCAATATCATATAAATTAGAACATCGTTGGAACCTTTAAATCTATAGGAATACAGTTGAAATTCGCGCACTGAACGCAAAAGTTACGTGATGACTGTTTAGCAAGTATGTTCAATGCGTACCAAGTTGGCACACTTCTCGGTGCTTGTATGCCATTTGGCAATGTAAAATATTACATAATAATAAGCGAGAAAGTGCCCTATTACCCCATTTTTCAATGTCGTGTAAAGGGCAAACAAATTTTAACCTTATTTAATAACTCTTGAGATAATTTGTTACAAAAGCCTTCAGAAAATTATACGTCTTTTTTTGACCACAACAGAATCTTTTGAATACTATACAGCTGTAATTTGGTTTTATTTATATATTTTTATTACTATATTATTTTTTTGCCTTTATTAAAATTAAATGCTAAAATGGCATTTTCTGATAGGTAAACAATGGTAGAGCCACGTTTCAACTAGATTCTTGCTGCAATGTGGCTATGTTGCCTTAGATAATAAATAAAGTGCTGGGATCTAGGGGCCCAATTACAGATAACAATGCATTCAGTCCTCTAGGGTGATAACGCTTGTGCATCTTAAATCTTTCTTGAGGATCACCTATGACTAGCATGTATTGCCTGTTGTCACTTACTGTCGGGTGATGTGTTTTCGTTTGTCACGTTTAATTTTGTAAAAAAAACTTATCAGTAATAGCAATTTGTGTTCTTTTGAATTTAATTTCACTTTGAATTAATTCATTGCCGGAACATAAAACGTAGTTATTTCTTAAATTTTTATTTTAAATTTTAAAGTATATTTACGCAGAAATAGTAAAGTTGCTATCACTTATCTTTGGGACGGACGCCAAGTCGTTAAAATGACAACGCCTGTGCGGCGCCGCCTAAAGAACAACTTAAGACATCAATTTATTGCTATTTTATTTTTGCAGGCATTTAAAAAACATTTACAGATATGCAGGTCCTTTTAGTTATTGCAACACAATAGATGACGTGCTCTATTTTCTGCCAGAGCGTTAACGGATTCAACCTGTTAGAACAACTTGAGGCTGTAACATTTTGTTCGTCTAGAGGATGTGAAAGACCTTGTCCGATCCTTTCTCAGTTCAAGTTTTTGTATAAATTAATTTTAAGTAGAAAATGAATACTTTGAGTTTTCATTACATTGGTAACATAATCGGATTGGTGATAAAGACAGTTAAATAATTAAATCGAAAAATAAGTAAGTTTTTAATACGATAACGCATAAGAATGACAATCATGAGCCGACACGAAGGCACCGTTCAGTATCGAAAGACCAAACGCTTAAAACGGATGGTCCACATGAAACGCATAGTTGACACCAGTATATTCATTTAACAGCTTGTGTACGACCAGCTGGACCAGCTTGCCAAAGAAATCATGAGGTGATATAAGATGAATAAAGTAGTGTGATTTGGTGTATATTACCAACTAAGGATTAAAAGGTGCCGACACAAACGGCAGGAGAAATCTACTGGATCAGATAAAAAGCCACTGTGATTAATTATAAGAGGTAAAATATAATTAGTATAGGTATTCTTAGGCACCAATATAATATTACCAGATATTTAATATCTACATTAATTGAAAAGTAAAAAAAATAGGTCTCATTTTGTTTATGTAGTTTATACATAAATTAGTGTATGAATAATTTAGAGTAAGGTGAGTTTAAGGAATCGGAAACCGAGACAAGTGCGCGCATGTTCCTGAATATTTTCTGCAAATCGATGTATGTGGTTATGGACTGTAATCATTTATTACTATGAGATGAACTGTGTGCTCGTTTGTAGTTAGTTTTGATGTCAATTTTCAAATGAATATTTTCTGTAAAAATATTGTTAAAGATTTTAATGTTAATTGAATAATTGAATTAAAGACTGTTCCAATATATTCCAATATCAAGACAAATATGAACATTGGTTAAAATTCCATCAACGCCTAATTTTGTCCTTAAATAAATGTACAAAATTTAAATTAAAAGTAACAATTCATGAATACGTTTCTAAGATGGACTATGAGTGTACTTAAAAATTATTAGTTGTGCCATAATCTCTACCTAATATAATCTAATTTTTTAACCTAATCTAGCTATTAAAGTAAATAGTAAATATTGAAAATTTGTATTTTTTTTTTAAATGTATCTTTTATAAACATTGTTTTAATCTGTATATTTTCCTTGCACTGTAACAACTTCGAGTAATTACTCACAGTAAACTGGCCGCACTGCCCTGCCGTTATACAGTTTCATACTAGTATGGAGGGTAGCTGAATTTTTTTTATGAAAGAATATTAGCAATGCTATTAACATACTGATATTCCAGTTAACGACTCCAACTAAGCTGGAAATGCTTGCGCTAGGAGAGGGTTCGCGACAATAGTCGAATTGTGGATTCGAACCTACGACCTTAAGTTTCGCAGACCGTACAGTAAACCATTAAGGTATTGACGCTTCAAATATAATGATATTCCTGGTCGACTTCGGCCATATGTCTAATTATAACCAGATGACATTAAGAGGATATAGAGTCGTTGCCTTCTCCGCTCGGTAATAATAAAGACCCTGGACTCAAATACATAACACCCAGACCCGAAATTAACAATTTGTGAAACAAAATTATTGTTTCTCGCCTGGGAAACGTAAGCAGTAACCGAGACGCAGTAAGTCGTTATCAGTTCTACAAGCTGTATGGTCTACTGGATTGTTGGCTAAATAATATTTTAACCTTGAGAATATAAAGTGATTTTTTAAACAACGCTCATATTTAATCACCACTTGTTATAACAACATCACAATCTTCTTATTTTTTATTTATCGTTGATAAATTAACGTCACAAGTCTAGCCAGGGGTATTCTATTCGCAAATCTGTTGCGGTGGTTTAAGGCGTTAGAGCCAGCAGGACACACGGTCCGCTAAAAAAAAAGGACCTTCAATTTAAACGCTACTAAAGCTCTCTAAACACGTATTCCCTGGATGATATTTTTTTTCTTTTCCTTTATTGTAATGAGAGTGACTAACGAACACGCAGTTCACCAGGATGATGTGTTGCTTGCAGCACACCATCCTGGTGAACTGCGTGTAAAAAAAAACTAAACCTTCAGTTTTTTTTTTTTTAATTTACTTTCACCAAAACCTAAGTGAAATGTTGTTGCCGTCTTCTATAGAATTAGAATTAAAAAAATAACAGTTAATACAAGTAATATCATTTAGAATACAGAATTGATTTAGATCGATTGTATTGAAATTTATGCCGTCCCATAATTACAATGATTATGATACAAACACAAAACAGATAATCATAATAAGATTTTTAGTTTCCGAGAAAATCAACATATATTCTTACAAACCAACAAGAAATTTGGTACATTTGTGTAGATTTATTTTAAGTATATAATACCGTCACTTTATAAATGAATATAATAGTAATATTACATTACATTTACTGATAACTTTTATCATAAAGTCCGTGCAACTGCTAGTTCATAACTGTATCGTGGTACATAGGATTCTCATATAAGTATATGAATTATATTACGAATTGCAACAATTTGAGAGAGACATGAAAAGTTTTTTTGTAATTGTATAAAATGAGCACACAGTTTATCTGATGGTAAGGTATTCCTGCGGTCCATGACCCCCCAGAGGAAAAATATGCATATGAATTTCTCGTCATCAGTAAAAAGTGTACCTCTATTTTGTAGTCGGTTATAAATTAATAGTGTGCAGGAAACCTAATATCAATAAAATATGTATACTAGTTCAGAGTAACACCGACGCATCAGTCAATCGACATCTCCTCCTCTCGTAGATCGTACAGCGCAGCGTTTTTAATAAATAAAAAAAAAACTAAACACATTTCACGTCGCGATGCAATTAGCGATGATTGTGCTGACAGCGGCCACTTTGGCTTGCGGTAAGTAATGTATTTTTCTTGATTAAATTGCCAAGTTTTCATTCAATTTTGTCAATATGCAACATAGGAATATCGAATACGAAAATCAGGTTCATATAAAACCGATGATAAAATCAAACGATACAAATCTGTTTAACTTTACTAAAAATCCGGTTAACTCTATTTGAGTATAAATTATTGTGTTAGGAGATGGTTCACAAGGAAAAAGAATGGCGGGTGCGAACATACGATCGCAAATTTCACAGACCATTGCACAGGCTTTGACGCTTCGACTAAGGACGAATTTAGTTGACAAGAGCAGCAAACACCAGTAAGCATCAGGTAGTTGCTGTGTATTCGGTTTCCTAGAGCTATCTTGTAAACAATATTAGCTTTACTACCAAAATGTCTTCAATCGTAAACATGTTTTGGTATTTATGTTATATAATCTGACTGCTGATAGTACAGGACTTTGCTTCGTGGCAATCTTTGAGATAAAGCAATGTTCTGCAATAGACTAATGATATCATAAAATAATTTTAGTCCCCAGATTAGCACGATTATGTTGTAAATGAAACTTAGTGATATTCAAGTTACGGCATTTTTTTGATATTAAAGTTTTGATGAATTACTTAGATTACGCTTTACTACGCGATTTACTTAGATTATCCAAACTTATTTTTTTTTAAATCTTCATTTATCTACAGCCATTGATACTATTTTCTTCACGTAAGCTGTATTCTAAATGTGTGAACAATTTTTAAAAATATTAGTGTTTCGATGTATTCGTTATAAAATTATTTATAATATTTTTGAGATCATGTATATACAATAATAGAGTATAAAATTGCTTTAAATATAATATTATAAAAATCATGAAATAAAATAACAAGAAGAAATTGACCACTTTAAATATAATTTAAAACATTTATCAGTATTAATCAGCAAACATTTTCTAGATACGCAGTTTTAAATTACATAGGTATGTTATTTGTTTGTTTTTGTAGAGAATCGCGTATACTGGGTAATTCGACGTATTCCCGTTAGGAAGTGATAGGGGTGACTATTTGGGATAATTTTAACCTCGTATTCATTATGCAAAAGCGAACCATTTTAGAGTTATCATGTTTTTTAGCTTTTTTCAAAATAAGTCTTCAAAAATTTACTAAAAAAAATATCAAATTAAATCTCATTTTTTCTTCTGATTTATAAAAACGATTAAACACTAGTTATTTATCAATATTAAAACAACAATTATCGGTCCCAATTCAAAAATGCGAGCCGAAAAACGATATTAATCAATTTTTGAGATATTTTCCACTAAAATGCCTTAAAAATAAAAAAAAACGTTATGAAACATGGCATGCAGATTATTTTAAAAATATAACCGTATTCTTAGCTCTCCAACAATCCATATCAACAAGGAACTTATTTCAAAGAAACTGAAAAAAAAACGATCACAAAGAAAGCTGGCGTAAATTCGTATTCGAACTAAACTTAAAATCGATGTTTGAATATCATGCAAATAGGTTTAAAACGTACCTAAGCCTTAGACTTTAAGGTTGAACCAATAATTGTTGTTTTAATCGTAAATTTATCGCATTATTGTAAAATTATCGCAAATAGTTACCCCTATCACCTCCTAACGGGAATACTTCGAATTACCAATAACCCTGTATAATTGTTTAAAATATAATATAATAAAAATCATAAAATAAAACATAAATAATAAGAAGAAATCGACATATAATAACGAGGGGGACATCGCTTTGAATATAATTCAAAGCATTTATTAATATTAATCAGCAAACATTTTCTAGATGCGCAGTTTTAAGTTGCATGTGTTATTGGTTTGTTTTTGTAGAGAATCGTTTATAAATTACCCCCACAGGAACATTCAATTTGAACGATAGCCGGAGAGTTCACGCCCGACTAAATCAATTGAACGATTTGCTCCAACTAACTGTCCGCTGTTTTCTGAAACGTGACCCTTTTTATATTATCATCGGAGAACCAAGCTGGGTAGCATGTCGTGCAATGGAAAAACAAAAGATATTGGATATGTAACCATTTCTCATTGTTATATTAAAAGAAATCCGTCTAAAATAAACGTTATATAAAATGATTCCAGTTTCCTGGATAAAGAAACTGTATTTCTCATTCTTTTATTCGAGAAACATTACAATAGAAAAGTATACAATTAAACAACAAACAACGTTCATAATTGACACTTTTATTAACAATGGTATATTTTAGATTTTAAGAATATACTGCTGGACTCAAAGATTACTGATATGGGAAAAAAAAACATCCGAAAGAGTCACAGCTTAAAAAATCCACTGCTAAACACATTCAAGCATTCTCTTTACATATTTATACATTTTCTATAATATATGAGGGTTGAAAAACGAACACAAAGTCCACCTGATGATAGGTTATAACTGCAGCCTGTTGGCATTTACAACCCGCGTCTGTAAATATTGATTCAATACGCACATGCGTAATCGCCCTAGGGGACTGATATTGATGTCTCATTGCTTGTTATTTGTTCCTCGCATCCCTACATCCATCAAACGAAACGCAGCGGCGTTTAGCTGCTTTTTCAAGGTCGCTCAATAGCTAAGGTCTCGAGATGGCGCGCTCGTACATGAAGAAGGGGTCGCGAATCCCAGCTCCACCCACATTCAAAGATGGGCCCGCAGCGGGCTAACGCTGTCGAGACTACGGTAGTGTGCGAAAGCGTTCCCGTAGTCCCGACCAAGGGTGTCGAGAAGAACACCGTGGGGTTTTAGCTGGTAGGAGTCCGGCATAACCCTTCCGACGGCCCCGCGTCGGAGGGGTATCCATGAGGATTTCCCCACGAAAAAAAAAACAAGGTTGGTTGGAATGGGTTGGCCATTGGCACCATCCTACAGCTTGTAACTAGCTACAGGATGGCTGTACTGCAACGCATCTAAAATTGAAAAAAAATTGATTCGACAATGCACGTAATACTACGTAAGAATTATATTATAGCCATCAGGTAACTAACAGCGAACATTGTTATATTCAAGATATAAATACTTGAAAAAACACTCAGATTTATAAATACCTTGTGATTTTATTGTGTCTGCGGTTTTAAGTTGTGTTATCGGAACGGACGTACTTTAAGACGCGGCACAAAAACGGAAAACATATCGAGCTCATAAAAAGAGATTTATTGAAAAAAAACGTTGACGACCAAACTTGATAGTGAGTCATCGAGGACCGTGGCAGACGGACATGCATGAGGGCAGTATTCACCATCCCATCACCAGTCGTTATCATTATTATCAGCACATAATCAGTCCATTACTTAACATGTGCATCACCGATGTGTGATGAATAATCGTCGATAAGCGATCCGCGAGCGAGTGTTTACTAGCGGTAGGAGTTTTTTTTTTTATGAAGCTGAAGTGGACAAATAAACATAGAATTCCCCTGAAGACTGCGACCCATAAACTATATACTCATATTCAACACGGTTTCAAGATAAGAGTATGTATGTAAGAGTATAAGAGTAAGCAATAACCTAATGGTTTGGGGTACGGTCTGTGAAACTTAAGGTCGTAGGTTCGAATACGCCATTTATTATCGTGAACCATACACTCCTACACAAGCATTTTAAGCCTAGTTGGAGTGGTTAACCGGAATGTTATTAATGTTGATGGCAGTGCTAGAAATCTTTAAAAAAAAACATGCGTTATACTTGAAGAGCTTTTATTGGGTCTTGGTTCTTGGTCACTGTTATTGGGTCTTCCGTTTTTTTTTAATTGAAATTAACAAACAAGCACACAGTTCATCTGATTGTAAGTGATTCCTGTTGTGTTGTTGCACACGACCGAGGAAATCATAAACTTTCAAAGTGTCAAACCCCATTTCAACTCGATCGGTAGAATGCCCAGTCCATACAGATAGAAGCGTCGCTGGAGTTTCTTGCGCCACTTCTTCTCTAGCGCCCACACATTCCGAAGTGGTGGTACAGATAGCTAATAATCATAGCGAATTTAAAGAATCCTCTGTCAGAAGCAACTGACCGAGCCGAGGTTCGGCCCTCTCGGGCACTTGTGCTGGTTACCTATATTGATTTTGAGGTTTCGACTGAGTGCTATTAGCGCTCGGTCACCTCTCAACCCGGTGAAACTGTAAAAACTCTCTTGCTAACAGTGGCCTTCAGTCCGGAAAAATAAGAAAAGAAGGATCGGTAGAATGTTGCGCTTGCGCATAGAAAATGATACTTGTACGAATAGTTAAAATTAAATGTTCTATTTTTTCATCATCTATTTTCAGGTATCCACTATGATGGCTATCGGGGTAAGTTTTAATGTTTTACTATGTTTATATAAAATTATTATGTCAAACACACAGTTAACTAGATGGATGCCACGACGACGAAACAAATGGTAGGTCTACGATGCAGATAGGTGAATACGAGAACCGATTATAAGATATGAAGTATGTCATCACAGTCATACGAGGCGTACATGGGCATCTTTAAAGGCGCCCTAAATGCCTCGTATCGAATAGTATGGGTCTGGGTACCTACACTCACGAAACGAAACACGGCATTCTGCTATTTAACGCTGGTATTCTGGGTTGATCCGTGGTCCTTCCACGATCAAGCTGAACCGATAATGCTGCATATAGAATCAAACTACAGCGTGGCTCTAGCACTGCGCTTGTTTTAAAATTTACCGTATGTTGTACGTAATGCAATAATAATATTTATAAAACTATCCCACCCCAAAGCAAGTTTAAATTAGCCATGAAACAGTAAAAAAAAACACGCGATCTCCGCAACAATCTCGTTAGTTTTAATTGGTTATTTGTTAAAACTGCATCAACATCAACGTAGCTATTTTTGCTATAAAATATTTATAAATAACACACATAGTTAATTGCCACGACCTTGTATAAATATAAAAGTGAATTAAAAAAGGATACTTTTATACTCAGTGGCTTAGTGAGTGTTTCTAATAAAGTTACAATCTACTTCAACTGCGCATGATATATTATAGTGCCTTGAACCACCGATCGAACACAGATACACTCACTACTATCCTTTCCAAGTTCGATGTATGTATGTATGTTTACTACAAAATCTGTGAATGGCTCGAATACGATATGCACAATACGGACATGATGGCACAAATATTGTTTTCCGTTTGGGAATCGAATCCAGTGCAAACGATGGAGCAGCAACTAACACTAGCTCATAGCAACTCTAACCACTGGACCGGCGGCTGTTAATTATGTATACTTAACAAATGTATGTTTAAATGGTCAATATTGTTCAATTGTTTTTAAACACAATCCTTTGCGTCTAAGGCTGTATTCCCATCACTTGTCCACTCTGGAGAATCTTCCGATAGCTAGGGAACTGGCAACTTAGGTGGCACTCACAGGAACGTGATCAGAGCAGACCGACACACTCCGTGTATGATTGAGAGCTTTGGTGTAAGTGAGAGAACCAAACTCTATAACCAGCTCACGGACCCCACAGTTCCGTGAGCCCTGTGTCCGATGAAGCTGTAAGAGCCGCATAGTCTAACAGCATCAACATCAACAGAATCTAGAAGGCTGTATTAAGAATAAACTTCATTTTGTTCATGACACTGAAGGTGACGAATATACGGTCCATCATTAACGAAAGATTTAAAATATACTACATGCGTTGCAACAACTGAAAATTGAGTATTCCATATCGTTACCATTAACTTGGTCCACGAATCCCTATACTTGTCATAGGAATCGCAGCTGCGTTTTACTGGTATTTTGTGTTGGCGTGTTCCTAACAAGTTGTAGCTTTTCTCTAACACTGTACAACTAAATTAACTAAATTTTAAAAAGGAGCTTGCTTTGCTTGCTTGAGTGATGATACAGGGATCGTGGATGAGTCTTACCTAATGCAAATATTTCATTGTCATTTTTTTTAATATAGAATAGGCGGCTCTTAGTAATGATTACCGCCTTCCATGCACATTCGCAACAACAGAGAGGAGTCGCAGATACGCTGCCGGCCTTTAACGCTTTTCTTGTTTTCCTACTAAAAATCTCTGCTATTAAAAAAAAACCCCAATTACTGATTGCTTTGTGCCCTTATCTCGTTTCCAATCTAATCAGGTTAAGGTTATGTGGATAGTCTTTACTATTTCAGTCATTATCTAATGGAATAAAAACTCCCACAGCTTATTCATTTATACGTTTATATTTATAAATATTTAGAGAATTTGTCATCTAAATATATTATTACAATTTTCTCTACTTTAAAGTGAAATTCGGCTGGTCGGATGCCCTGGCTGATAAAGAATACTTCTTCAACTTGCCGCGATTAGTTAGCGATGCAGAGGCCAAAGGTTGGAGACGGACCGAGCGGCCTCGTGGACCTCTCCCTGAGCTCAGGATGTACTGCTCCACCGGCAGGAACGTGTGCCCGCTGTATGATACAGCAGGCTTCATCGCAGGACTACAGATTGCTGTAAGTCACTATTACTGTACCCGAATGGTGAAGGTGAAGTGGGTATTCTGTGAGGGTAATGGTCCTGGTGTAGCTAGAAACTAACTGCAACAATAGTTGTATGAACTCGAGACACGATTTTACACAAACAGATTTATTGATATCGGAACACGACAATGTTTGTCGATTCCAACTAGTTATTAATAAATTATAAAGTCTTCATATAGTAAACAATTCATAAAGCGTTAACGTCGAACATTTCGTGTTAAAAATGATTTTCTTTGTTGCACAATATATAGAAAATTTACAACATTATTAATAGATTATAAAGTCTTTCGTGCTCACAGACGACCAATTGAACGCCGTACTCGCAGTGCAGCGGAGACGTTTATCTAATTTATTTGAATTATACTAGCTCTGGGGTCGAGGACCGAATGAGTCGTGTATAGAAATTTCTGGAAAATTATTTAACTGAAGAAATAAGGACCCTTGAACCGTTTTACTTATACATAGCTTAATTCCAGAGTTTTGCTTGATCTGTTCACCTTATATTAAAGATAAATTCTAATATCTCTCTTTATCTCATGACAGAATTCTTCGATCTTCGTTTAATACCAAGATGTGTATAAGTCGGACAAAATATATTGATTTTTTTTTCTCTTTTTTTTCGGGCTGATGGCCTCTGTTAGCCCGAGGGCTTTTATAGTTTCACCGGGTTGAGAGGTGACCGAGCGCTTATGGCACTCAGTCGAAACCACTATATATGGGTAAACAGCACAAGGGCTCCCGAGAGGGAGCTTCAACTTCGAACTTTACCCAGTTTCGCGAGAGCGTCTGACTCGAGGGTGCCCGAGAGGGCCGAACCTCGGCTCGGTCAGTTGCTTCTGACAGAGGATTATCTCAATTAATATGCTATTACTATTAACTTACCTGTACCACTTTGGTTTGCGTGGACGCTAGAGAAGAAGTGGCACAAGAAACTGCAGCGACGCTTCTATCTGTATTGACTGGAGAGAACCGGGCAGTGACATGGCGGTATCGCAAATAACCTTATTTGTAACGCCCTCGCCGTCGACGGGGGTGATATGAGGGTGCAATTTGTACGTGTGTTGTGTTTTATGAAGTGCCGGGTCGTCGATGGCGTGCCTCGGTCGCCTTCGCACGTGGGTGAATCTGTGATTCGCGATGAAATTGTAAGGCACTTACAATCAAGGGGTTTTCGTTAAGTAAGAACCACGATGCACCGATGGCCTTGCGCATGAAACGATTTTGTATTACCTGAAATCAATTAATGTAACACGGGGAGGATGCACGCTTTGTATAGTGTAATTTTATTACGCAGGGACATTTTGCTATTTTTATTGAGTAACGGGTGCAAACGACCTAGGACGAACGCTGCTCGATTCCGTACGCGGTTGACATGCGGACCGAAGGTGAGTCTTTCATCTAATGTGATGCCTAAGTATTTGACTGTCTTTTCCCAGGGGATTGGACGATCAAATAACTCTCAAGTTGGGAGATGCGGCGTTTTGTTGCGCCGAGAGAAGTACATAGCTGCACTTTTGGTGTGGTTAACCTCGATTCTCCATTTTCGAAACCATTTCCCGAAGGTGATGGCTGCAGTTTGGAGGCGTTTACCAATAGCTTCTGGTTTAAATCCAGACATGTAGAGGTCGGTGTCATCGGCGAAAAGAGCTAGCTCTACACCACAAGTAGAGTGTGTATAAAATAGAACCTAGGACGGAACCTTGTGGTACTCCGGCACAAATGGGGTGAACCTCAGAAGGCGTTCCCTCGACGCGGTAATGAAAGGTTCGATTTCGGAAAAAATCTCGTATGATAAGTACGAGTCGATCTGACACACCGAGCGCATATAGTTTGTATATGAGACCGTTGTGCCAGACCTTGTAAACCTTGTAAACCCGGGGCACTTTTCCTCGACGTGGCGAAAGCTTTCGGAAAAGTGCCCCAGTTTGGTAGTCCTGAGGAAATTTACTGAGAATGTGCTCTGTGATGCGGTGCACTTGATGTGTGCATGAGTGTTGTGCGAAATCCGAACTGCTCATTGATTGGTAGCCCTCGGGACAGCATGGAATCCTTTAGGGGGGCGAGGATGAGCCTTTCATACACTTTACCCAAGACTTTGAGTAGTGACTTTGCTGGTACACATTCTCGAAACTTTAAAGCTTATAAAGTAGTCTAGGCTGTGCGTCTTTTTTCTCTCTCTTATCTTTCAATGATTCGGTGGTTAATCTGCCCAATTCAACAATAACAAAGATCTTGATATCTATTACCAATATGTGCGAGGCATCCGTACAAAAACTCATTCGCTGTATGATGACGTGTTGCAGTGTAATTATAAAGTCATCGCGTTTACCGAGACATGGCTAAATTTTTCGATAATGGATAAAGAATTCATAGATACAAGATACATTACTTATCGCAGAGATCGTCAATGTACTAATAGTTCCAAATGCGATGGAGGGGGAGTACTTATTGCAATATCAGTGGATGTTCCATCAACCCGAGTTGTAGCACGCCCGAGCTCGAGCGTAGCTTTGACTTGTGGTAACCGACCATCTTAAAATTAATAACTTATTAAAAAAAATACTATATGTGTTGTTTACATACATCCTCCACTTCATTTAGAACTTCTTAATAAATATCTAGAAAAAGCGAGTGACGTAATGAGTATCGTAGATGACGTAATAATATTAGGTGATTTTAAGCTATCATTCATTAACTGGGTACAGAATGATCAATTTTCTTTTATGGATCCGTCAAACTGCCACTACTCATTGGGCTACTGATTTACTGATTTCATGTCTTTTAATATCTTGTACCAGTACAATAATGTTTTAAATGTAAATAATAAAATTATAGACTTGGTACTAAGTAGCTTGCCCAACATAACCGTTGAAACACCAAACGATTTTTTATGTAGTCTTGATAATAATCATCCTGGACTATTAATTATCCTACCGAGTAAAACCATTGACCAATTGTTGCGTCCGTTACCTAACACTAAGTTTAATTAGTTTAAAGCTAATTACGAGAAAATTATAGATGAAATTAAGATTATAAATTGGCAAAATTTGTTTTCAGATTGTATAAATGTCAATAAAATGGTTTCAGTACTTTATAGTGTATTGAGAAAATTAAAGGATAAACACGTGCCTAAACGTAAAGTACATAAATCAAAATTTCCGTCATGGATTAGTACACAACTTATCAGGCAACTTACAAGACATCGAGCTAGTTCAAAAAGACTTGAATAGAATCGAAAATTGGTGTCAAGTTAATGGGATGGAGTTAAATATTAACAAATGTTTCCACATGAGGTTCTGAAGAAAAAAAAACCAATCGAGTCTTCTTATGAAATCAGCCAGAAACTTGTAACAAAGGTTGATGTAATCAAAGATCTTGGTGTTATCGTGGATAAGAAAATTTCCTTTCTCACGTGGAATTAATAGTTTCAAAAGCAGAAAATTATTGGAATTTTTAAGGCGTAATATCAAAGTATTCAAACACAAGCATATCAAAATAGCATTGTAAAACACGTTGGTTCGAAGCCGATTAGAATATGCATGCACCATTTGGAATCCTTTTTATATTGTTTGTTCACAACAGATTGAAAATATCCAACGCAAATTTACACGACAATTATACACAACGACTTCATTACTTTAAAATGAGGAGTCTAAACAAGTGTCGAAAATTGCATGATCTTATGTTTCTATACAAATTATTAAACAATAATATAAATTGCAATGATATTCTTGACATCATTCCTCTGACGGTACCCTATAAAATATCTCGGAAACCTTTGACAAAAATGTTTTACACGCCGATTATCAAGACGAATCTAGGCCTAAATTCTCCTGTTGTTAGAATATGTAATAAGTTTAATGCACTTAATGCCCGAGCTGAAAACATTGATTTATGTAACGATACTCTTAACATTTAAGACGAAAGTACTAAAATCATTCTCATAGGTTGTCCCTCTTTTTTTAAATTTAAGTGTTCATGTTATTGTTGTAATTTTTTTTTGTGTAATTTACCGATTTTGCTTTTTTTGTATATTGTTAATATTTTCTCATTAAAAATTGTTTATGCCCATATTTTATATTGTATCTCAAAATGTCTAAATATATATCAATGTCACAATTAAGTAAATGCTGTACATACCTATTGTTGGTGTGTCTACAATAAATAAATAAATAAATATTAATAAAAATATGTACATTGTTGGTGTAATAATACAATACTATACAATACATCAATAATCATCATCAATAATTAAAATTCTGAATTGTTATTAATCATTTAACTAGCAACATACATATTAACAGAGGAAACAGTTTATTAACCTTAAAGTTTAACAAGAAAATGTTCAAAGTGACGATAAAAATACAAAATTACAATAAAATACATATGATAAATGACATAAACATCTTAGTTATTTTTATTTCCAGTTCCCTGTTGAAGGGTTCGAACATCCTCCAGCCTGGAATCCAGAGAAGAAACTGGTGAAGTGGACCGCACGTGCCGTCGATGGCGAACCAGAAAAGGAGTTCTGGACCGCTACACAATTCTACGTCTCCGAGGGTATTTAACTATTCAAACTTAGTATTTTATGCATACATGATTAAGGCATAAAAATAATTAAGTGTGACAAGAGAGCACACAATAACCTGCCAACTAAAGTCTTGTAAACTAAAATACGAAACACAGCAGAACGTTGGTATTTAGCGACAGCATTGTTTTACCCCGCGATGTGTTAATGGTAATGGTAATTATAAATTACACTAGTTGTTTACACTAGGAAAATATTAAGATATAAGAATGAGATAACATGTTCATGAAAGATTATCATCTTATGCAACTAATTCGGAAGCGGTGTCACCGACACTGTCACAGTTCTACAGACAAAAAAATCCGTGATGCGTATATGTACGGTGTTAGAAATTCACATCAGTTAATCTGATCACCAGCTTTGCGCGGTGTTCGTAATCATTATATACTGATAAGTCAAAAGTACCGAGCGTGAAATCCGTTAGGCAACTGATCGAGCCGAGGAAGGGCCCCCTCGGACAACCTAGAGACAGTCACTTTCGCAAACGGTCGAAGCCGAGGCTCTCGGGAAACCTCGTTACCCATAAATAAAAGTCTTGGCTAAGCTGAATGTTCTGAGCGCTCGGCCACCTTCCAACCTGGTGAAGCTGTAAAAGCCCTACGTTCGTAAAGCTAACAGTGGCCATAAACCATAAACAAAATGGACTGAGTGATTTTTTTTAAATATTAAAAAAAATTGTCAAACAAACAAGCACACAGTTCACATCCATCGACAAGATAGATTCAGAATGCGCGTGCATATCCACCCCTAAGGATCGATATTGAATGCCTCATTACCTGTTATTTAGTTGCCTGATTCTGAACACACCATACAAAGCACAACAGCGTTACGAAGCCATTTAGAGCTTGTTTTTTATGAAGGTGAAAAATAATACATATATCTCAATGCTGAGCATGTCTCCTGTCTAAAGAAGGAATTGTAACATTAGAGACAAGCGCTCCAATATGAATATGAGGACTTCAAATGTCTTCGAAATATATTTCTTTTGTTATACAGATTTTCGTTACGAGACCATTACCGTCGAGCCGGTGGTTTAAATTTGTTATTTTAAAAATTACAGAATCACTAAAGGCGGGCGCTGGGCCAACTATAGAAAATGGCGCGACTCTGCAAGATGGTGGTGTATGGGTGCAAGGACCGGACGGTCGTCTCATGAGGATACCGAGCACTGAGGCTGAGCTGAACACCACCTCCTGGAAAAAACAGAACTGCATCCCTAATATGGGTGAGAAAACATCCTTTATAATCACGAATGTAATCCTTTATAAAACGAAATTATGATACCTCTTCAGTATACTATAGTTTATGATATAGCGAAAAAAACATTTTATTTATTTATTATTTTTGCCCCTTAAAGTTTATAAGGGCGGACTTAACTCCCAGTGGCATTCTCTGGCAGTCAACCTTGGGTGAGTGAAAGAAAATGTTAATCGGCGAAAAATAAGAAAAGTTTAATAACGATAAATATCAATTTAAAAAATATACAAAAATACATACATATACATACATACAAAAATACATACATATACATACATACAAAAATACATACATATACATACATACAAAAATACATACATATACATATATACTAAAGTATAATATATACACAATAACCAACAATAATAAACCAACCAAAATATATGTGTATCAGTGTCATTCGCCTTCAAATAATATTATGGTAGAAGAGTTTTAAAAGAAACTTTTATAGGTGTATTCTTAATATCATTCGGAAGGGATTTGTTTATTAATTTATATTCTACATTTATAGAATAAGGCTCAGACCCCGTAAGTAAATTATATACAATTAATACAGAAACAAAAATGCCGAACGAAAGTAATTGGTGGTGGAAACAAAACATGTTTTTACTTCATGCTTCAATTACTCATATCGAAATTTAGACGATCAAAGGCCATTCATAAATCAAAGTCTGTTTTTTATTAGGACGATTAAATTTACACTATAGTATGAAACCTAACACACGACTAATATGGAACTAAAAACATACTGTCTTTATACCCACCAGCCTGAAACAGCAGCATAACCCTATTGTTTCGTGTAGTGAACCGGAGACCCAATAACTGGTAATGAGGGATTCCATCTAAGCCCTGAAATGCGATAATGCAATCAGGATGGATGAAGGTGTTTATGGTCCGCAGCCATCACTTACCATCAATTGAACTGTTTACTCATTAGTCACCGTTGGTTTCACGAAAAATCAATGGCCGTATTAATACCAAACATTCATGTCCAGTGGAGCAGGTTTGGGCAAATATTTCAAAACGCGGTGGAGTTAAACAAGATAATATTTATATATTTCGCGCACACAGTTCACCCGATGGCCAGTGATTCCTGCGACCCATGATATCCGAATTTATCCTTGACAAGGAATCACAATGCAGATGCATTGTTACCCTTGAGGACTGAGATGGATGCCTCGTCACCAGTAATAAAGGTCTCCGGATCCCTTTTTTTTTACATGGGCTACGCATACCCTCCCTGCGGGGGCAAGGATGGGTTATGTTGGACTCGCTCCGACTAAAACCCATAGTGTTCCTCCATCATCGCGTGTGGCGGGGTCACGGAAACGATTTCGCACACATCCACTTCTCCGCCTACGCTGGCCGTGCTGGATCCCCCTCTCCGCCCCTCCAGGCAAGGTGCGCCGAAACACGAGCGCGCCTTCCTCCTCGCCCTCCACTATAGGTGGGAAGCGGACTGCCCCGAGTCCGCCCCCGAAAGGCCATAGGGCCAGGATTAAACAATCCCCGCAGCCCACTGAGACGCATCTGAGACGAGCTGAGCTCTAGCTCGCCCGGAGTGGCTTCCTCGGCCCGGCCTTAAAGCCCTTAAGGCCAGTCGTTTAGGTTCCTCTTAGCTTCACCGTGGTTAACTCCAAACCACGGTTACTAAGCCCCCCCCACGGCGAGAACCCTTCGGGGAGGGGAAGCCTCGGAATCCCTGTACTAACCAGACGAAACACAGCAATATTATACTGCTATTCAACGTTGGTATTCTGTAAGGGCGTGGTCCTACCCCGGTCGAGCTCGCCCATTCTTTCTGCAGCTAGAAACAAACTGCAATATAGCTCTACCACTGTAAAATCAATGAATGCTTTTTGTTCCAGGTACTCATTACCATTATAATATGACCCCGGATCTAAAGTGTGAGGACATATTTACATGGATCGTTACAACGACACAAACTGATCTAGTCGTCGTCGGCTTGCAGGTAATAGGAAGGATACCCAAACAGCATCCGGACTGGTTCGAAGATGTCCCTAAAGATAGCGCTGAGGTAAAGTTCTTAGATCAACATTACACACATTCGCACACGATATATTTTATATGTATATAAATGTTAGAAAATTTGAAGGCCTCATGGTGTACCTGGGCTGTTGCTTCTGTTCCTGGGCTCATATGGAATCAGCTGTCGCCAGCGGTATTTCCGAACCCATACAACTTAGGGACCTTTAAGAAAAGAGCCTAAACCGTTCATAAATTCGACTCCTCTGGTGTTGCGGATGTCCGTTGCCAGCGGTAACCACTTACCATCGGGTGAGCTGCATGCTGGTTTTTTTTTATTACACTAAGTGTAACAAACGAGGACATAGTTCACCTGATGGCAAGTGATTCCTGCGTCCTATGACATCTACATTTATTCTCAACAAGGAATCATAATACAGATGCGTTGTCGCCCTTGAGGACTGAGATGGAATACCTCGTCTCCAATAATAAAGGTCTCCGGATCCCTGCACTCACCAGACGAAACACAGCAGCGTTAAGCTGCAATTTTACGCTAGCATTCTGTGCGGACGTGCTCCTACCCCGGTCGAGCTGACCTATTCATTACGTAGCTAGAAGCAATCTGCAGTGTAGTTCTACCATTTATAAAATCCACACTATAAAACCTCTTATCCTATATAAAAAAAATACATTTGAGGTCTGAGATAGAATGCCTCGCAATCCATGTCCGCTCATCTATGATTGCCTACACTCACAATACGAAACAAATCACCTATATGTTGTTTTTTCTCGATAGATAGATCTGTAAAAGCGAGGTCCTTCCCCGGTCACCGAACTATTCATGAAAACTTAATGCTTGCTCTGCAGCATGGATGGATTGGAAACATTTTACTAGTTTTCTATTTAGTCCGGCTCTGCCACGAATTTCCAAATTCCTCATTGTACAATATTTTATATATACATGGACCTTACGCCATGACCATTATTACCGTCCGTTCGTTACGCCATGATATTATTTACGTCCGTGTGCGACTAGTTATCTTTGTTTTCTGGTGATTCAATGAAAAATCAAAGAAATTTTAAGTATTTTAATGATTCACTTTTTTATAGATGTTTATCCCATTGGCACCTTCGTGCCTGTACGAGGAAGTAAATAAGTACGGTGTTATATCTTTACACGTGTACTTCATCGATAAACCCTGGACTATCAAGTGCAAGTAAGTTAACCTATTAGCTTTCACGGATATAGTACTAGAATAAGTACTAAGACCACCGCAGGATATATTAATTAAAGGACAATATATGCTTTGTGGTGTTAGACACAATTTTTAATTTATTTTTACCAGACAAACAAAACATAATCATTGTTTCAAATATTTAGAAATTTTCCAAATAACTCGCTTTTATTCATTTTTATCGTGAATTTGCTTTATTATTCTATAATTTAACGAACTTTAACACTTCCTTTTCAGGGATGGTGACTCCATAAAAAAACCAGGCATAGTTGACAGGTTAAAATTGAACGGTGCTAAATATGTGAACAAAATTGCGGATGAAGTGAAAAATATCTTTGGCTAATGCTAAATTTTTTTAGTTTGAAGCTTTTAAAACTCCAAATAGCTATTAACAATTTAGCATATTACTTATTGCCATCAAACAGTTAATTCTAAAAAATATTTACTTTTAAATTCAATTTAACGAAAATTTCAATATTGTATTATAACCATTAAATTACATAAACAAACAAGGAAACATGAATTATATACTTGACAGTGACTTTGATAACGCCATTTATGATAACCTAAACCTAACCTAAACCTAACCTAAACCTAACCTAAACCTAACCTAAACCTAACCTAAGCCTAACCTTAACCTAACCTAACCTAAACTCCAACTCTAACTCTAACCTAAACTCTAACCTAAACCTAACCTAAACTCTTAACCTAAACTCTAACCTAACCTAAACTCCAACTCTAACCTAACCTAAACCTTAACTCTAACCTAACCTAAACCTAACTCTAAACTTAACCTAAACCTAACCTAAACTCTAACCTAAACCTATCCTAAACCTAACTCTAACCTAACCTAAACTAAACCTAACCTAAACCTAACCTAAACTTATCCTAAACCTAACCTAAACCTAACCTAAACCTAACCTAAACCTAACCTAAACCTAACCTAACCTAAGCCTAACTTAAATCAAACCTAACCTAAGCCTAACCTAAGCCTAACCTAACCTAACCTAAGCCTAGCCTAAGCCTAGCCTAAGCCTAACCTAAACTAACCTAAACCTAGCCTAAACCTAACCTAAGCCTAGCCTAAACCTAGCCTAAGCCTAACCTAAGCCTAGCCTAAGCCTAGCCTAAGCCTAACCTAAGCCTAGCCTAAGCCTAGCCTAAGCCTAACCTAACCTAAACCTATCCTAAACCTAACCTAAACCTAACATAAACCTAACCTAAAACTAACCTAAACTCAACCTAAACCTAACCTAAACCTAACCTAAACCTAACTCCAACCTAACCTAACCTAACCTAAACTCTAACCTAACCTAAACCCAACTCTAAACTCCAACTCCAACCTAACCTAACCTAAGCCTAACCTAAACCTAACCTAAACCTAACCTAAACCTAACCTAAACTCAACCTAAACCTAACCTAACCTAACCTAAACTCCAACTCCAACCTAACCTAACCTAACTCTAACCTAACCTAAACCTAACCCAAACCTAACCTAAGCCTAACCTAACCTAACCTAAACCCAACCTAAACTCTAACTCTAACTCTAACCTAACCTAAATCTAATCTAAACCTAACCTTAACTCTAACCTTAACCTAACCTTAACCTAACCTAAACCTAAACTAAACCTAACCTAAACCTAACCTAACCTAACCTAAACTAACCTAAACCTAAACTAAACCTAACCTAACCTAACCTAACCTAACCTAAACTCCAACCTAAACCCAACCTAAACTCCAACTCCAACCTAACCTAAACTCCAACCTAAACCTAACCTAAACCTAACTTAAACCTAAACCTATCCTAAACCTAACCGAAACCTAACCTAAACCTAACCTAAACCTAACCTAAACCTAACCTTAACTTAACCTAAACCTAACCTAAACCAAACCTTAACCTAACTTAAACCTAAGCCCGAGCACTTTTACAGCTTCACCGGATTGAAAGGTGGCTGAGCACTTAGGGCACTCAGCCGAGACCTTTATTAGTGGGTTACCTGCACAAGAGTTCCCGAGAGGAAGCTTCGGCTTTGACCGTTACCCTGCGCCTGAAAGTAACCGACTCGAGGGTGCCCGAGATGGCCAAACCTCGGCTCGGTCAGATGCTTCTAACGGATGAATTTTATAGCCTATTAGTAACACTATCATCTCACGGTAAAAAAAATAACGTCATTTGTTGCAACGATTTCTAATTTATTACGTGAATTTTATTCCATTGAATAAAAATAAATTATACGGATTTAACCAAACTTTATTTTGACTTGGAATTTAATTGTACTAAACACAAACCTCAAACCAGTGGTCAGCTGTTTTGCCATTTAACAGCGTAGCGTTTAGTAGACGTTAAGGCAATGACGTCATTTTTTTTTTGCTGTTTTAATTTCCGTTGGTGTTCATCAGAGTCCGCTATCATTCACCAACGTGCTAGATGCAATCACGGCAAAAATTCAGGAATCACAATTTTCCCTGTGATATTGCACTTGTTGATGAGGCTAGCAGAATCTTTGTTACAAAGTGAATGTGTGAGAGCAGCAGTAATAAACCGACTGTGGCGAAGATCAAATACATGTTCTGCAGGAGAACGGATACCGAACCATGCAATATAGGGTAGTGATTGTGCGTAAAATGTCTCCGGTCCTTACTCAATCAGGCCGAAAACACCTTATACCTTCGATACCGGTAAGATAAAAGGATCAGATATACAAAACCATCACTCGTCCCGCACTCCTGTATGATCTGTCCTGAAACGATGCGTCCAGGCAGCTTCACTTCATGAAGATGGCCATTTCGGACAAAACTTTAGAAATACCTTGAGCCCTAGTGTCCGAACCCTGGAGTACCTAGCCCACGGGCATCTCGTACGCCTTTATGCTATGGAAATAAGTGAAGCGAGCCTCGCAGTATACTTTTGGACTTTCCCAACAACAGCCGTGTCGACCCACAAGAGAAAACAAAAGGTATTTTTTTTTTTACCTTGTGAGTAACAAACGTGTGCACACAGTTCACCTGCAAGTGATTCCTGCGGCCCATGACATCTATATTCATCCTTGACAAAGAATCATAATGCATACACGTTGTCACTCTTGAGGACTGAGGTGGAATGCCTCATTAACAGTAAAGAAGGTGTCCAGATCCCTTCACTCACCATACGAAACACAGAAGCATTACGCTGCTGTTTCACTCTGGTATTCTGTGAGGGCGTGGTGCTGTTCCGGTCGAGCTGACCCATTCATTCTGCAGGTAGAAACTGCAGCGTAGCTCTACCATTCCACTTCCACGAAGATTTCATATCTAATCTTGCTCCTAAGACCGCTATGGAATTTTTGTTATTTACCAGCTGACCCAACAGACATCATCCTGTCGAAATTTCAATAAATTTGTTGTGGATTGTGTTGTGCATATATGAAAATGATCCCTCGAATCCTGAGATTTGTGAGATATGTTCGTTCATTCAAAGAACTCTAACCAGTTTATCTCGAATTGGCCAATATTCCGGTCAACTTTACTAATTTATTTGCCATTCAAAACAAATTTTGACTAATACGAACATTTAAAAAAAGTCCAGCCTTTCCCAAGTGATGCGCTTACCACCGAACAGCTTTATTATTATTATTATTGTATAATGTTAGGTCGCAGAAATTTTACATATTTAGTCTTTAATTCGTTTTTAACGTTTATTACTAATTAACAAAACTATTGAATTAAAAATGAAATATATATAATTTTTTCCTTTGTTAGTTCGTATATTTATGCGCTTCCAATATCACTTACCTTATCACGTGGTGATAAAATGGTTGAATAAATATTGATTTAAATCAACACTCGGAATTTGTGATATAATACGAGCATGATCCACCTCACAACTTCTGCCACCCAATGATCGGTGTCTTTTTTTTTTCATTCGATTTAGGTTGAGAAACGAGGACACAGTTTCACTTTATGGTAAGTGAATGCCCACAAAACCCAAAATTCACATTCATGCTCGATATGGAATCATAATTCAAATGTGTTGTCGCCTCTAGAGACGAAGATGGATCCCTATATGATGAAAACAGCAGCATAACATGTAAAAATAGATTCCATTAAAAAAATAACGATGATGTTTATGTAGGTAGAATATGAATAAGGTCCACTCAACTCGGTTTATTCTGACCCTCTAATAAATATGTGATCACCTTAGACCGGCATCACATCAGGAATGGTTAGCGTTACATCAGAATCGACAATCCACAAAACCTCGCAATAGAACACCGATTCCTATAAAAGATGATCCGCGAAGCTATTGAAAGTAAGAAACACCTTTTTTAATTTTTTGTTAATAATTATTAATAATTCTATTAACATAACTAATATTCCAGTTAACCTCTGCAATTAAACTGAAAATGCTTATGCTAGGAGATGGTTCTCGATAATATTTGAATGGTTTCCACCATTGATACGACCCTTCGACCTTAAGTTTGCAGACCCTTGTACTCAGGCAGTAAGGCTATTGATGATTTAACTTTTTATCGTTGTCTTGCACGCTGTTTTTTAATGATATATAGTTATTACGTTACGATATTATCATGTACTGTAACTATTTATTTTTAGTATTATTATTTACAATATTTTGGATAGTACCGCGGCCAGTATTAATAGATAAAGAGTTAAATAATTCACCGCTTAGATAATACTGCGTAACATTACGATATAGGTAATCTCATGGTGACTATCGCAGTCTTTATTGGCAAATGTTCTATTCTTGATCTGTAGTTGGTTTCCGAACAGAACACACTACTATAGCGTACGTCACATCATAAGAGATTTTATTTGTTACGTGTGATGATTTGAGACCTTCCTGGAGCCGTGAACAAAAAAGCTGGCAGGAGGAGCTTTTATACAAGACCAAATTACTTTAATTTACTTTTACTTATGTGTACTTTTTTTTTCGGGCTGATTGCCTCTGTTAGTCCGAGGGCTTTTACTGTTTCGCCGGGTTGAGAGGTGACCGATCGCTAATGGCGCTCAGTCTAGACCTCTATTAGTGGGTAACCAGCACAATGACTCCCAAGAGGGAGCCTCGGGTTGGGCCGTTACCCTGTTTCCCAAGAGTGTCTGACTCGAGGGTGCCTGAGAGGGCCGAACCTCGGCTCCGTCAGATGCTTCTGACTAAGGATTATCTAAATTACTATCGCTATTATTATTACCTATCTGTACCACCACTTCGGAATGCGTGGGCGCTGGAGCAGAAGGGGCGCAGGAAACTCTAGCGATGCTTCTATCTATATTGACTGGAGAGAACCGGCCTGTGACATGGCGGTATCGAGAATATCCTTGGTCGCGTCGGTCGTTTGGTCCATGGCGGTATCCGGTATGTGGGTGCAATGTACTTGTGTAGTGTTTTATGATGCTTGAGCCCTGGTGGTCGCGCCGTCGGGGTAGACGAGGGCGTGCCTTGGTCTCCTTCGGACGCGGGTGAATATATATATATTCGCGATGGGGTTGTAAGTGGCGGCACTTACAATCAAGGGGTTAGAGTGTGTGACGGCAGAGTCGAAATATCGGCGGGAAGCCTGCTTCAGGTACTGAACTATGGTCGGCAGCTCGAGATCTGTTTGTAGATTTTCAGTACGCAAGAACCACGGCCTTGCGCATGAAACGATTTTGAATTACCTGACGTCGGTGAATTTGCCGCAGGGAGCCATGCGTAAAGACGGTGCTTGCGTATGTCATTATAGGTCGGATGCACACTTTGTATAATGTAATTTTATTACGCAGGGACATTTTGCTATTTTTATTGAGTAACAGGTGCAAACGACCTAGGGTGAACGCTGCTGGATTCCATACGCGGTTGATATGCGGACCGAAGGTCTTTCATCTAATGTGACGCCTAAGTATTTGACTGTCTTTTTCCAGGGGATTGGACGATCAAATAGCTCTATGGTTGGAGGATACGACGTTTTGTTGCTTCGAGAGAAGTAAATAGCTGCACTTTTGGTAAGGTAACTTCCATCCTCAATTTCCGAAACCATTTCCCAAAGGTGTTGGCTGCAGATTGGAGGTATAGAGGCCATTGTCATCGGCGAAGAGGGCTAGCTCTACACGGCGAATGCGCGGTATGTCGTTGATATAGAGTGTATATAGAATGGGACCTCGAACGGAGCCTTGTGGTACTCCGCTTCGAATGTGGTGAGCATCTGAATGTATTCCCTCGACGCGGTATCGAAAGGTGCGATTGCGGAGAAAGTCTCGATTGATTAGTACGAATCGATCTGCCACACCGAGCTCAAATACTTTGTATATGAGCCCGTTGTGACATATCTTGTCGAATGTTTTCGCCACATCGAGGAAAAGCGCCCCGGTTTGGTAACCCCGAGTGCTCCTTGATGCAGTGCACTTGATGTGTGCATGAGTGATTTATACCCACATTGTGTTCCCTAATCGGCAGCTTTTTTGTAAACACTTCTAAACATATTCTCTCCTCTTAGAGTAAGTCACTGCTTATTATCCTCTTCGCTCGGCGCTCCAACTAGGCCAAAGCATCCAGCTGATATCTATCCGTCCGTCCGCATCCGTTTTTTGACAGCAGTGTTTGCTATGGACTCCATGTAGCGATCGAAATTTAGTATTTTGAATTTTTAGAAGAGAGATAGAGACTTAAGAGCTCAAGACGATCGTTAATCGGAATGGGGACATTCTGGAAAGTCGGAGTCAGTTATAATGTGTTTCGCAGAAAAAAGACAAGCCTGTGTTTTAGAGGGATTGGGAAATCTACCAAATTGGCATCACTCCATTGGGAAACAGCCTCCAAAGTCGAGGTCACCTCCTCGATCATCGACTCCCTGAAAGACTGTACTTTGACTTCGCATCGGACAAGTAACTCACCGAGACTGGGATGTCATCTGCATACCCAAAGATACTGGGAGTTACCTGCAGGTTGTTGATGTGCAGTAAAAATAGAGTCGCGGAGAGCACAGACCCCTGAGGGTCACCGGCATTAATACCAAGGAGATCGGACGAGGTGGCATTAATGACAAACCGAATCGATCTGTTCCGTCGAAACCGAAAGTTCCGTCGGAACTCTTCGATCCAGGTGCAAAGCCCGGGAGCAATACCATATGCCGGAAGCGTGCCAATGAAACTTGTGTGCCAGACTTTGTCGAAAGCCTTAGAGATATCAAGAGACACGGTATGAGCCTTACCATCACTCGGGGCCTCTCCGTGTTGCCGTACTCTGCAGGTTCATTTTAATGGACGGTCAGGGTTCCACCCCGCTAGCCTGAGAACGGTAGTCCCTTTTTAATCGTCATATTCGACAGGCATACCTTCACCCTATTTCATACACCCAGGACAGACCGAAGGCCTAAGTCCATCCTTGCTGCAGAATCTGTGGTGATAATAATGCCTCTCTTTCAGCTCACACTTTGAGTTATAGTACACCGTTTTCTATACTTAACATATATAGCAATCCTTTATGATATATTATTATATATTACTAGGCAATAAAGTTTTTTTTATATATGATAAGGATAAAGATAGAGATAGTCAAAATTAATTATCTTATCAAATATAGTATTATTTGGGTATTTTGATTTAATTATAAGATACATATCTACACAAATTTTACTATATATTTACGGCCTTATTAAATACATTCACTTCCAGCCAACGTAGTTTGCGGTGGTACAACAATGAAGCAGCTAGTCGTATTTTTGGCTTTATTCTGTGGCGCATATGGTACGTTTTATTCATATACAAAATTATATTATATTATATATTACTCATCGGACATAGTTCACTTCACCGGACTGAAGAAAGAACGCACTTAAACTCTTTTACTTTTGGTGTGATTTGAACGCTTTCGTAGTTAGATGATTACATTATTGTTTATTAGATAGAACGATGGTGCAGCCAGTTTCTGGTCTGGGGCATGAATAGATTTACACAGTTAAGCCCTCACAGAATACCTGTGTAAAATAAAAGCATAACTCCACTGTGTTCCGACTGGTGTGTGTAGGGACCCTTATGACCGGTGACTAGATAGTCCACAGGGCTGGTAACTCATCCATGTTATTATTCCTTATCTGGTTGTTGGATTGTTGGAATGGACCGTAGGAATAATATTGTCATTTTTTTACCTGTATTTAGGTATATATATATATTTAATAATTCGGGCAAATAATGATATTTATTTGCCTGAATATGGTACAAATGGTGTTACAATAGATCATTAAACGCACAAACATATTGAGCCAGGTATGGCGTGCAAATATTATAATGAATTTAAATTTAAAACTAATTTAATATTGTATTAACATAATCTAGTCTAATCACAATATATTTATATATATATATATATAATCATAGTATATTAAGAACCAATAAGCACTATTACCTCTTCATTTAATTATTTAAACTCTTAAAAATATTAATTAAAAATTGTTCTCATGGATACGAATTCTTACCTTTAATTAAAAATTCTCTAGTACAACAATGTATACGCTATGATTAATTATATACCTTAGTGGTTTAATGATGTTATTTCGTCTATATTTTGTTTCTGTTTCATGTGATAATAAATAAATGATCAAAATAAATGAACGAAGTAGTGTTTAAATATTTATGTTTGAATTTTTGTTTCAGGCGCATGGACTAGTGGACTTCGAGGTATGCCTTTGTTGTATATTTCGACATTTGTAAAATAATCAATCCATATGCTTAGTTTTCTTATCCAGTATTGCCAAACTCCAAACAAATTTTACCCAATGTGCGCAAATATTGCCAGCACCCCGCTGTTACTATCGACAGTGGTAAAGCTACACTGCAGTTTGTATCTAGCTACAGAATGAATGGGTCCGCTCGAACGGATACTCGACCCTCACAGAATACCAGCGTTAAATAGCATTATAATGTTGTTGTGTTTCGTCTGGCGAGGGCAGGGATCGGAGACCTTTATTACTGGTGACGAGGAATTCCATCTCTGCCCTCAAGGGTAACAACACATCTCAATATGATTCCTTGTCAAGGACGAATGCAGATATCATGGGCTGCAGGAATCACTAGCCTTAGAGTGAACTGTGTGCTCGTTTGTTATTCTCAATGTAATAAAAAAAATTGTACCAATTCTGCTTGTCAGTCTACGGAGAGTTTTGTTTTTCAACGTTTGTAGGCGCTTTAATCGACCCTGGCGATAAGATTGGATAGGACTCCAAGGCGTGTTCAGCCATTGTTAACTTTGTACCTTATTAAGTGCCGACATATGTGAGCACAAGTCGTCGTCTCTGTCATTATTAGGCGCATTGCTGGAATTTTTCTTCAATTCGAACGCATTCCGAAATGGTAGTATAATAGATAACCCTAATTGTAGTAAATAATATTCGATTAAAACAAAAAATAGCTAAATTGTTTCGGGTATAGAAAATGGAAGTTGTAGATTTGTATCCGCCATTCAACTATTGTAGCGAATCATCTCCTACAACAGGCAACTAAGCTTAGTTGGAATGTTAGTAACTTAAGTGAATTGATAGCAGTGCATTCTTTAAACCAAAAAGAAAATAGAAGTAGCTAGCCGAGAATTAGTCCAGACTTCTGGGGCACGCTCGCGATTATGGTAACGATCTAGCGAGCTTAGAAAATGAAAGAGAAAAGAGGAGAAGGTGAAAGAGATCAGCTGTACTGGGGAAGGACCATTCTTTCACATAATACTAGCGTAAAATAGTAACTTACCGCTGCAGACTATCGTTTGACAACGGAAAGAATTATTATCGATAGTAAAGCATTACATCCTAGTCCATATTGTGATGATTACATTGCATTACAATGCTATCTTATCGAAAATGGATGTGATTTACGTGATCCTCAGGAATCATTATTATCATATATAATGTAATAATTTATTTTTCGTGGAAGTAAACATGATTAACAACTAAAGATTACACCTCCATCCTATCTATTAAAATCATTATTGAGATTACTGAGATAAGAAAAAATTTCCCATGTGGGAGGAACGAGCCACCAACTATTTGCGAAAAGTCGAAGTCGGCAGGGAGTATACACAAGGTCGATGGCAATACTTATTGATTGGCTTAAATTAGATCATTGATGATGATTTGTTTATTGCACTTGTTGTTTGTCAACTAAGTTTTATATTACATCGGCCACGAGGAGTGGTTGTAAAACACCCAGCTCCTGAGTAGCTCGTAGTAGTAGATCTTCTAGTAGCTGAGTAGTCCTGGGCTGGATTACCAATCGAGGAAATATAGTTCAAAACAAATTGTTAGTTTTTGAGTACTGTTGTGTTGTTTGCATCTCACTGTCAATGTATTGGAACCTTTCTTATTGTGCATTCATTATATCAGACTAAGGAATGGGAAGAGTTAGTGTGTATGCGCGGATACTCACACACCTTAATGCGCTAATCGCATTATTGCTATAAGATTGATGCAGCCGACTGGAAGGACATAAGTTTATTGCAAGATCAAAGTAATGTATGTCGCGGGAACAGCTATTATTTGTGACATTATAAATAAACTATATGTACCCGCGACTTCGTTCACGTAGACTACAGGATGCTTGCTTGTTATGTCTCATGTAAAGCAACACTTTATTTTTGAACTTTCGAAGCAACAATTACGTTATACATGATTTTTGGGTAACTTTAACCGTTTATGCAACACACGGAACGGAAGCTCTCAAAAGGAATATTTTTTTCTCGTTTTGCAACATTTTTCATTGATACTGATGGTGAGTGGACTATCCAACACAAATATAATTTTATAAATCGAACCAGTTGTTCCTGAGATAAGGGCATTCAACCAAACAAACTCTTTAACTTTATAATATTAGTATAGAAGTATAGATTATTTATTACAAAATTGTACTTTCATAATATTTTTGGTTTTCACAGTTAAGTTCAACATCGGCCTGTTCCCCGGTAGAGATTTCTTCTTCCCGATACCACGCACAGTGGACGCCGCCATAGAAGATGATTGGAGTTTGGTGGAGCGTCCGGCAACACATTTGCCCAGTCTCATCATGTACTGCCCGGGTGACCGCATTGTCTGCGCGTTTTTCGATGATAACAACAACGTTGCTGGTCTGCAAATAGGTGTAAGTATAAAATACAACTGTGGGGTAGCTGCGCTGCAAAATGTATTCAGCTCGATCGAGGAAGGACCACACCCTCACAGAATACCAACGTAAAATAGCAGCATAACGCTGCTGTGTTTCGACTGGTTAGTGTTCAGATCCGGCGATCTTTATAACTGATGATGAGGCATTCCATCTCAGTCCTCAGGGATAACAACGCATCTGCATATGATACCTTGTCAAGTATGAATGTGGTTATCATGGGCAGTAGGAATCACTTACCATCACGTGAACTATGCGCTCTATTGTAAATCACAATGTAATAAAATAAAAAAAAGAAACTCACAAACAAACAGGTTTACATTCGTCAGTCTAAGATTTCGTAATATCAAGAGACTATGCTATTTTAAATATAATAATTTAAAATAAATATCTCCAGCTACGACTCATACTCAGGTTACCTCATTAGCACGAGGGTGAGAACACAACGCTCACCAACAAGCATACCTTGACTTCCTTTTTTTTATTTTTTTTTTTACATGGGGAAATGCCTACGCATACCCACCCCTGCGGGGGCAAGGATGGGTTATGTCGGACTCGCACCGACTAAAACCCCATGGTGTTCCACCTTCGTCGCGTATGGCGGGGTTACGGGAACGCTTTCGCACACCTCCGCGACCCCGCCGGCGCTGGCCTGCAAGCCGGCCCCTCCTCCGGGGGGAGGACATCCCCCTCTCCACCCCTCCAGGCAGGGCGCGCCGGAACACGGACGCGCCCTCCAACTCGGCCTCCTCTGTAGGTGGGAAGCGGACTCCCCCGAGTCTGCCCCCCAGAGGCCATGGGGGCCAGGAAAGCACTAAGCAAACCCAGCCCCCTGCGGCGGATCTGGTCTGCGGCTCCACCGCCGACCGATGTTCGGCCGCGGAGGACAGGGAGAGCGGCAACGAAACACCGACACTCCTCTTCCCCCGCGGCCCCACCACAGCCGCATCATGCGGTGCGACCCCCGCTTGAGTCGCGGAGGATAGGGAGAGCGGCAACGAAACACCGACACTCCTCTCCCTCCGCGACTCCGCCTCGGCTACTGAGGGCAGGGAGACGGCCTCGCTCCGCCACATCCGCCCCCAGCAGTCCACCGACACGCATCCAAGGTTAGCTCATAAAGAGCCCACCCGGAGCGGCCACCTCGGGCCGGCCTCAGAGCGCCTAAGTCGGCCATTGGGTTCCTCTTAGCTTCACCGTGGGTGACCAAGCCACGGTTACTAAGCCCCCCCGCTACTACAAAGCGAGAACCCTTCGGGGGGGACTTGACCTTGACTTCCTATCCTAACCTAACCTAACCTAGCGAGGACTCTATTATTTTTTTTTTAATATATGAAGATTCAATTATAAGTAAATAATATCTTAATATGATAGATGAACGCAATGGTAGCTCAGTGTACCTTAACACTTGCTTTCAATTCAACCGTTGCCGCAATCACATTGTCAATTGCACTTTCAAGTACCGATTTGCGACTTGCTCTATGGCGAAGGGAAACTTTGTGAAGAAACTTGCTATCTAATAAATAATTTTTCGAAGAGTACTTGACTTCTCCAATCCACAGTGGAGGCATCCTTCAATCGCATTACGTATACTTAGGGAAAAAGACGACAAAGTCAATGAGATATCTATCGATTGTCCTACATTTGTTCCATATCATCCTGGAATTTGACACAAAAAGTCTTATTTATTCTTTTTGACAGAAACAAACGAGCTCACAGTTCATCTGTTGACAAATACTGCCCATGACATCTACATTCATCCTTGACAAGGAGTCATAATCCGTTCCGAGTAGCCATTCGAGCTGACCCATTCATTTTGCAGCTTGAAACAAACTGCTACGTAGCTGCTTCCTAGTGTCTTGAAACTGCATCGGAACTTATTGTACGTGCATTACATCTAACTGGGGAAGGGGATAACGTGCAAATGTCTCTGTATTTGCGCCACACTATAATATATCTTTGTTGAAATTAATGGTTAAAAAACAGGACACATCATTGTTATAGAAATCGGCCAGGATATCATTTCATAATTATTCAGACTATAGTCTTAACAACGGATAACCAAATTTCATTTCAATATACTTCAATCAAATTGATATAAAGACATTACTAACTTACAGATGCCAGAAAACGAGATTTCGGGCTCAACATTGGACTGGAACGTTCAAGGTTTCACCAAATGGACCACAACAAATTCTAGTGGAGTAACTCAAACGTTATGGACTACCCAGCAATACTTCGTCTCAGAAGGTACTCGTATATCTGGCAATTGCAAAAACTAATGAATCAATGCACTGAGACATCTGATGACACTTGACTGAGAGTCATAAGCGCTCAGTCACCTCTCAACCCGGTGAAACTGTAAAAAGCTAACAGTGGCCGCATCGTGGTGGCATCAGCCCGAAAAAAAAAAAGATGAAGTGCTACCCGTCATGGACATATTCTTAATTATCGCATACTATTGGATTGGTAACGAAGTTTCCGCCGTTTATTAGATTTTTGCATTCCGTGCACAATGTTTTAAATCATTCGAAAGTGGATGATTTGTTTTCCCGGAATCAATGTTATGTTTTTTGTTCGAGTTCATTTTTACCTCTTTACATCCCTTTCGATCACTTCAAGTACTATGAGCGTTGTTTCGTTCAATACTCATACAAATAATTGGATCTTGATTTGATGATTTTTCCCGCGTCGGAACCAGATGATATCTACCAATAAGGTATTGAACATTTTGTTGAACTTTCGTTTAGTTAAAATTTTGTTTTGTTCTGCCAAAAAGTTGGAAACAACAAGGAAGAATACGTTAACGGTTTATTATTTGATTTTTTATTTTAAAATTAAAATAAAAAAATCAAATAATAAACTTTTAATAAATTAAAAAAACAGCTGGAGCTTTATTAACAAACCAATAAATCCTAATATGTGCTTTATGCTTAAGTTTCCCTATAAGAAAATAGGAAACACATTATAAATATTACAAAAATTACAAACATACGAAACACATAACAGTAGGAGAGGCACTTGCTTGTTTCTCGTTACAGCATAGATGGGCCGACTCGACCAGGAAAAGGCCAAGCCCTCACAGAATACATGTGTGATATAGTAGCGTAACGCCGGTGTGTATTGTATGAAGCGTTTAGGGTTCCGGATACCCTATTACATTATATGTGTGTGTGATTTAAATTGACATTTTTGTCCGTTTCACGGAGAGTTCCATGCTTAACGTTCCTCTCTTCAATAGAAGCTTCTTTCATCCATTATGATAGATACGTGATAGAACTGGTAGTAAAGCTATCTTGAAAGCTAAAGCTAAAGTTAAAATAATTGTCTGTTGATTTTCCGTAAATCTCGTCCCTTTTTTTTATTCACGTATTTAATTTATAATAATATCAATTTGTTCAATATCTATGTTTAAATAAAGATTAAATAAATAAATATAACACAAAGAATATTTCGAAAACGTGAAGTTTCGGCACGGCTGACAACGAACCCAAACCCTCTAAAGAGACGGCCTATGCCCAGAATTAGGATCCATGTAGTCAGTTACTTTACTTTTTAGTTTTACTTTCGAATTCTTTCAAAAACTTTTGAATGTATTTCATTTGTTTGGAATGTTAAAGGGTCAAAAAAAAATATTTCCAAATATTAATATATAAATAAAACAAATAATAAAAAACAAGTTTAAAATTTAATATGATTAAATATAATTATGGCAAAACGGGTTTGATTACAATCTGGAAATAAATAGTACCGTTGTCCAATAGTGTAAGTAGTACGTACTTCCCGAATATAATACACAGCGGATGGCGCCCTAAAATATTAATGGACTATAAATAAAACTAGACAGTAATTAATCTTTGTTTGTCACAGAATCTCTAAAGAAGAATAAGGAAGAGCGCATGGCCTCCGCGAGGTCCGATTTGCTTCACGAAAGTGCCGTTTGGGCTTCGGGCTTCAACGGCGAACTACTAAAGATCTCCAACAATAGTGACGACATACACAATAGTATATTCACACGCCAAGCCTGCATTCCTTGGATGGGTAAGTACTAAGATGGATTGTTCGTGCTTCTGGTTAAGTCTGTGAGATCATTATAAAGGTGACCGATATCCAAGATTTTTGCGTTTGTTGTGTGAGAGACATAATACTTGGCTCTTGACTAAAGCACTACTCCCAGTACCAAGCAATTCGAAGTGAATAAGACCGTAACCTCATAGACACCCAGAATAAAATACCCGCATATCTGACTGATTGCAGGTTTTATAAACCCTAGAGAGAATCCCGCAACTCAGTAATTGGTAAAGATGTATTCTATCTCATTTCTTTTATGTATACATTTATATATATATATATATATAGCTTGTGCATTCCCACTGTCGAGGGCGCAAAAATCGGACTATAATGAACTATGTAAGACTCACACCGACTAAAACCACACCCACCTTTGTCATATTTATTATATAGGCGAACATATTCGTCATATTCGCCTATCGTCTACCGATCTAGAGAGGAAGATGGGAGGAATCTCTCTTCTCTTAACGCCCAGGCAAGCTACGCCGGAAGACGGTTGGAACCTGCTCTCCGGACACCCAACGGTGGATCTGGTCCGTGGCTCCACCAATAATCTATTCCGCTGTGAAAGGTAGTGAGGACTGTAAGTCCCCCCCTCAGTAAGTCCTCTCATCACCAAGACCAATTCAACGGCGTGGTCCCGTCCGAGTCGCAGAAGGTAAATGGTAATGTAATAGATAAACAACTCAATATCATAGCTTCCAACCCCCACGACTCCTTCTCCCTCTCCCTGTCGCCTCCCACCAGGCTCCTTTCCCGCTCGCCGCAGTCCACTTGTGCAACGTAAGCTCAGTGAACTTTCTTGAAGTATCCCACCGTCATAGGCTGGCAATGTAGGTCCTACTCTGCTTCACTTTTAGTTATGAAGCCACGGGTACTAAGCCCCCACAACGAGGTTGAAAACCGTTCGGTAGATTCGTTGACGAAAAATATCAAAAACTTTGGGTACAAACAAATGAACCGTTAGTATATTATGCTATACTTGGAAGTGATTTACATTCGGTTTTTTTTTATTTCATTAGGTCGCCACTATTACTACAATACAACGACAGAAAGCACGTGCACATCTGACACTCTCTTCCCGTGGTTCCCGATCGTACACTCCGGCGAACTAATTGCTATGGGTCTCATCATACACGGCGTTCACCCCGCCAGAGCCAACCAGAGGGATTGGTTTGAGCGACCTGCAAAATTTGCAGTTCAGGTAAAATATAAAATTTTAAATATATTAATATATAACATTACCACTTAGCCTGTTGACAAGCAAAGTTTTGTGAACTTAAGAGAATCGTAAATTCTTTATCAATACCCTAGACTAAGAATGACCAGCAGTATTCGTCCCGTCAATGTTTTGACACAGACTCTTTAAGTACAATATATAAAATCCTCAGTACATATCAATACTTACTTAACTACAAAAATAATAGTGAGTAGCTATATGGTAAAAGAAAAAGATTTTTGTGATAGAACCAAGATAAAATTGACTAAAACGTTAATGGATCGACAAAAATTTAACAGAATAACACCGTAATAACAGCTTTTTTTATTCAACAAAAGCCAACATTTAAAAACGCCCTCGACATGACCGTAGGTGTTTTTACGTAGTGATCTCATATTTCAGTGTGTGAAAGAAACAGGTTCAGGTGTGAGATATTCCATTTTATCCTTCAGGGAATCATTCTGTTTCTTTATCGAAGATGTACAAAGAGTCACTTATATAGCAGATAAACTCTGTTCTCGTTGTGTAATCGTGATGAATTAAAGGCAATAATTAAACAATTGGTGACAATAATCGCTAAGGGTATGCACTACCCCTGTTCATACATATTGGAGATTGGATTTGTTTCAAACTTTGTACATCACAACATGCAGCTGCTTAGGGAGGTTGTGTAAGGTATCCTTGAAATACCTTTTTTTTGTGACTGATAACCACTGTTAGCTCGAGGGCTTTTACAGTTTCATCCGGGTTGAAAGGTGGAGCGAGCGCTTAAGGCACTCAGCCGAGACCTTTATTTACGAGAGGGAACCTCGACTTACACCGTTAGCGTGAATGCCTCAACTTCGTGTCGATCAGTTGCTACTAAATTATTATTATTAAATCTTCTCGAAATACCAGGAACCTTCATCTCCTTGTTGTGAGCGATTATACGCCGGGCCATAGGAAAGTTTACCGCCTGGAGAAGGGAAGCCAGGGATCAGAACGAATGACAAAACACAGTTGAAGTGGTCAAGACCCATTAAGGGTTGTAGCGCCGCAGAAAGTAAAGTAAAGTATATAAATATTAATATTAAATCCATCTTGTTTCAGGCAATTGTCCCTAATGGTCCCCAATGCCTTTACGACTTAGCTGAATCGCCTGGAATTGTGACAATCCACATTTACTACGTGGACACACCCTGGTTCATAGGTTGCCTCGAAAATTAATCGACATTATGCCACGTAAACAACGTTGAATATTTTCGTTTATATGTATATTTGAAATATATTACATTTAAAATAACTCATTTAATTTATTCATTTATATACTCATTCCATCAATTATTCATGCATTAGTTCATACATTTATGCACGTAAATGCAAACTTCATAAACGCAATAACAAAACGAAATGACTTGTTTAAAAATAATGATGAACATGAGATAGAAAAACAAATAAAATCAATTGAGAGGTATGCAGAAATTAATTACTTGTTAAAAATTGTACCGTGTATCGCAATATCGTAAAAGCATCGTGTCTAAAGTAATTAGATACTTCTCACTCATTAGATTGACACTGACAAGTATCATCATAAACACTGGTTAATAAGCCGTTTTTTTTACATTTATTTTTCCCAGAGAATCTAAACGAAATTCAATGCTCAACAATGAAGCTCACTCGACGTGATTATCGCGTTATGATTTATTGTATAAAGGTTAAAACCGCAACAATTATGAATATTATATTATGAACTTTTTCTGAATTATTAATATTATATTATTATTAATATTATGAACTTTCGCCACAATTTTTGTCCCTCTGCTTGATGAATTTAAAAGATGTGAAAAATTTGTAGATGAGGCGTGGACCGCCTACCACGGTTATAGGTAAAGTTATTCGTGAAAGTTACATTTGTAGGGCTTGGACGATAACCGACTAATAGATCAGCAGGATATATCATCATTGCATACTAAATTCATGAACAGCGTTGTTCACGATGCCCACTTATACGAACAGTCTTATTTGATTATTCATAACCTTAAATATGTGAAAAAACATAACATTAAATACAGTTTTAATAGTTATTATTTTTAACTATGAGACCGCGTACAAATTCAGGGTCAGTAAATAAGTTTTCCAGTTATTTATTTATTTATTTACTCTTTATTACCTTACAAAAAACCTTAACGAAGTTAAAGGTTCACTGAGGGCGGACTTAATGCCGAAGGAATTCTCTACCAGTCAACCCAAGGTGTGGTTATATATTGTGATAGATGTAGGAACAAACTAATTAACAAATTGAAAACTTAATACAAAATATACATATAAAGAATAATTAAAAAAATTAAATACATAATACATATATGTCTTTGAAAGCGCTCAGTAATTTTATACAGCGACATCTGTTGCGACAGTTTTAAACTGCAATCTAAATTTTGATACTTACAAAGCCAAATTTAAAACCTAGGTGGCATAAATAGTTTCATTACTTTTTTTTAATATTTTATTTTTGTCTAGTATAATAAGGTGTGTGGAAAATTTAAGCTACAAAATAATATTTACCATTAAAATAACCTAAAGATTAACTAAATAAAAATAAAAATATTGTCGTTATCTTGGTTCAGTTTGTTTATTTACATTTCAATATTTTTTAGAGTTAAAACTGAGTAAATCAACACTCCCGTAGTCATACAATGAGTCATCGGATAGTAATAAGATTAATGTCTACTATATTTCTAAAAAAGAAAATAAAATATTTCACATTTTACATACATCTGTATGTAGTCAAGTTAAAAAAAGAGGAAAAGGTAGGGCAATGAATTTTATCTTTAAGTTTAAAATAAAGTTTCTTTAATCATATAAAGATATTTTATATAGTAATATATCATCAATGAGGGTCCATAACTTTTTACGGAAAAGGAGGATGAAGTTAATTGAAATTGTTTCGGGGTGTGTGATCGTTAAATTCAACAGGCCGCTTCCGCTGACATGTAAATATGATGTTGACCGTCTCCTGTATTATTTACAGGAATTTCGAAGTATTAACGTGCCACCCCGCCAATTATCAACTGGTTATTTCTATTTACTAAATTTACGTTACCACCACCAACTATAGGCGCAGCAATAACTTAACTTACTATTATTTTCTATGTTAATATTATATGTGGGCCGATCCCGGCGGCACTGCAATGCCGGGCCGACCCTTGACGGAAGTGGAGCGAGCCCCTAACATCCCGTCGTTTTACAAAAATCAGTTTAATATACTGGTCCCGCTATGCGGGAACTTTCAGATATTAAGCTGAAAAGAACAGATACTACACTTTGATCTTAGCCAAAAGGCCGAGAAGCGATACATAACTATACGAGTAGAGGAGTTTTGTTTCCTCTAAACGAACCCCAACACCGTGCTGTACAAATATACTGTATACAGAACAACGCCATCTACCGGACATATAGACAACTTTAATGTACTATACAACAATTTTAATTATGTACGTTATGTTTGTTTCTATCTGTATATGTATACACGCGCCCCAAACCCTCTATCATCTATCTATATATCTCGCTAGCGCTCGGATTTAAGGATTAATTATATGAAAAGTCAACCAATTTATCACCATATATTAAATTATTTCAGTAGAATACAATAATACACTGCAATCACATTAAAGTATATTTTTAACCTACTGCGGGATTAATAATTCCACAACCAGAATTGTGTATTAGAGGTGAGATTTGGACTTTATTTTGTATTACGATTCTGGAATAGAAATCGAAAAACATGTCAACAAGGAGTGTCAAGTTGATATGTACATTAAAATAAAATATCTTAACACAACCATTAAAATATCTTAATGTTTGTCTAATATTTTCTTTTGTAGTTGTCATTTGTAGATTGGTCTCTATTAAAGTAACCCATGTTTAGCTTTAGAAATACCCATAAAGTATAATAAAATATTTAAACAGTGGGATAAAGACTTGACATCGACTGCCCCAGTCCTAACTCCCTTATGAAATGGGACATGGTAAGACTAATGATGATGGATGAAGTATGAAATAAAATACAATAATTTACAAATATTTATATTTATTAAATGCCTCCTGTAGGCACATTATTCGAACGTTTCTTAATCTTTTGCTGGCGACGTTTGAGATGGCGTTGAATTCGACCAGTACCCTCTTTCTTTAGCTCTTCATATTGCTTCACCAATGTTTCAACACGAAGTTCCGCTGAAAAAAAAGTAACAAAATATTAGTTTAAATGAACACAAAAATTTAAGAAAAAGATGGAAGTATATGTCTCCATTCCAATTATCATAAATAGAAATAACATTGGGTATTTGGCTTATTTAGTCCCAACCATGGCAACAGGCATACCTATAACATACAGTATCATCTTTTTGGATGTAAATATAGGATCATAAATCACCCCCGAAGATTGCATTCCTCTTTACCACTTGGCCCTCCCAACTAAACACAGCAGTGTCATGCTACTAATTCATAGCGGCATTCTGTAAGGGTGCAGTGTATTCCTGGTCAAGCAAAACCCCCTTATGATCTGGCTAGCAAGTTAGCTTTATAGCTACTTTGAATAGATAAAAAAATTATTATTTATTTATTATTTGGTTTCATTTAGTAAAGATAAAAAACATAGCCACAGTACACACACATGAAGTGTTCACTGATCTCAAATGTAAATCCATCCTATTCACTATATTAGTAATTTAAATGAGGTACTAAAGAAATTTACAAACATACAAAACATACAAGATACATGCGAAAAACATAACCCTTCCTTGGCAGTCGGGTGAAAAGAAATAGTAATAAATAGTAAGTAAAAGTAGTTCATAGTACTATAGTATATAATACTATAGTAATATTCCACCAGAGATAAGTAACAATTTAGTTATTGATGGTTAAATGCATAAGCTTAGGACTTATATTGTTTTGGGACAGAAATTATTCCAGTCCTTTCTAGATTGTTCAGTGTACTTACATTTATTCTTAAAATAAGGCTGTTTCCCCTCATGGGAAACCTTTTCAATTTCTTCTTTTTTATTTTCCACTTTCTGATGGTCAACTCTTGCTTTTCTAGCAGCTTTGTGCTGTTCATTTAACCTTTGCAGTAGACGTTTTAGCTTTAAGATTTTATCTGGGTCTGTGGTCTCCTTAAGTTCTGCCCTAATAGCCCTAATGTCATTAATGCGGATATCCGATAGGAAATTATAGTTTTCAGCAAATTGTTTTTTATCAAATTCACCACATAAGGGGTCGAATCTGAAATTAAAATATTATTATTACAGATGTTAGTGAAGTTGATGGTGTTGGCGGAAAGTTTATTTGAAGACAGCATAAATATAACCCATAACAGAGGTTGTATCATTACATCATACTAATATTCAGATATATACACTAATTACATGTTATTTAGGTACATATATATTACAGTTAACAGATATTGAAAAAAGAACAGGAAAGTTAATAGAGTATAACAATCAGTTTTTAAAATAAAAATATTAAAAATTAGTAGAAACAGTTCTCATAAGTCATATTAATAATACAAAATAAGTTCACTTAAATTATTGATATATTTTGAATGAGTAAGTTTACAATAAAAAAAAATTGTTTAATGTCAATAAAAAATTCCGAAATTTTGAATCTTAATGACCAATAGCAATGAGTTTGTTTTTAACGCCAAAAAGTCAATTGCTGCTTTTTGTAGAGTTGCATGACAGCATAACTCAAGGTGAAACTGTTTCCCGAGAATAATTTTGTGAAGTTGAATGTTTGTCTTTATTTTTTTTATTACATTTTGGGTAAGAAACAAGCACACAGTTCACCTGGTGGAAAGTGATTCCTGCAGGCCGTGATTTCTAAATTCATCCTCAACAAGGAATCATAATGCAGATGTCTTAACACCCCTGATTACTGAGATGTAATGCCTCATCATCAGTAATAAAGGTCTCTTTTTTACTTCCTGCACTCATCAGATGAAATGCAACATTATGTTGCTATTTTTCGCTGGTATTCTGTTAGGGGGTAATCCTACCCGGTCGAGCTGACCCATTCATTCTGCAGCTAGAAACAAACTGCGGTGTAGCTCTACCCCTGTCAAAGGCAGCAAATACACAGTTGACTTGAGAAATAATTTAAACCTATACCATTATTTACAAATAAACAAACATATACAATTTGTACTTGTTTAAATATATGCACATATTACCTTGGGTCCCGAATCTCTAATTTCTTTGCTATAGCTACATCTCTAAGCATTCGCACTGGCCTCTTCGAGCTGATCTCCCTTGGTCTGTTTTTGTTTTCTCTTTTAAAGACTTTTGGTCCATTTCGTAAATTGTTCTTTTTTCCAAAAACCACTTCTTTATAAAGTTTTGCACCAATTCGTTCTTTCAGCTTCTGAAGATCTTCAAAGGACAAAGATGATAATTCGTTTCTTATAGCAAGCTGAAAATCATAATATTTATATTAACTTATTTTATAATATTAGGGGTTATGAACAAGCACTTAGATCTCCTGATGGTACATAAATGATTCCTGTAGCTCATGAAATTCACATTTATCCTCTTCTGAGGACTAAGATGGATTACCTAATGAGTAACAAGATTTTCGATTTCACTTGCCAGATGAATTGCAGCACCGGTTAGCTATTATTTTATATTAGTACTCCATGAAATCATGGTTCATTCACAGCCGAGTCCACATTTTCATACCAATGGTAGGCTGCGGTGGGACTATACCACTTAAATGGAGTCTAGTTATACTGTACAAGATTACTATCATAAAACTTACCCTTTCTGAATCATTTTCTTCCACTGAATTCTCGTAATTTTCTTCGCTATCAGTCATATTGTTCTTAAAAACGTGTGTCAACAGCAATTTTATATGTATTAATTTTATGCATAATACCATAAACACATGGTAAAACTAACACAACAACACTGCGCAGTACTAAGATAACATGTGAATAATTGTCAAATTTATAAATGATGATGATGATATTAATTTATCCCTAATGGGAAAAGCAAAGGACTTTAATCCATACAGCCAGGTCTTGTTCGTATGATGGTTGGTCTGAAACTCTCGTCAACCGTTGGCGTCAATCTCAAATTTATAAAATGCAAACTGACATACAAGTGTAGTTGTTATTATTATTAATAAACCGATGTAGTTGTACTTAAATTATATTTCAATACTTTTAAATCGATTCCAAGTACTTCTTCCAAGTTCTTTTTGTAACATCGATTCATAGCGATACTCGTATGTTCGATATAAATTGTATCGAGTACTTACCTAGTACTTATCTTACAAAAGGAATATTTCTAAACGATGCTTATGTTACGTCGCCGGTAATATCCCATGATGACACAAATTTGTCTTCATCTCGATTGTTGGCAATCCACCACTGTGCGCTTTTCGCGAAATAATCTGCCACGCACAACTGACCAACTGTTCCCAGCGGTATTTACGAACCGATACGACTTCGGGACCTTCAAGAAATGAGCCTACACCTTTCTTATAGGCGGGCAGCGCATTAGCATATAAGAGTAATTAAATATTTCTATATTTAATTATTCTTCTATCTTCGTTTGTTATTACACAATTCATTTACAGTTTTCATATGACCGAAAAAGATAAGTCCCATAGCGAGCTCGTTTGGATCGTTCTTACGCTTTATCTATAATTATTACAAAAATAATCATAATATAATTATATATAGATATTTCATAACCGTAATTAAATTGCTATGTTACTGAAGTGCATCTATGTTGTTCATAATATATATTATTTTATCAGACACCGCGTTACTATTGAAGCCGTATAAGCAACTTGTGTCAACATTGGCGTATTTTGTAGAGATTTGCCACTATAATAGACATTTCTATTAAAAGATATTCGGCATATGTCCAGAACACAGTATTTACTAGAATAAACTTCCTTCATATGTCGATCTATGACAAACGTCTTTGACCAAACTTCATATTTAATACTTTTGGCAAAATGATTAATCTTCTGTTAATAACCTAAAAAAATTTAAAAAATAAATAATATCAATAAATGGATTTCGATGAAGACGTTACAGTATCTAAATTGTTCACAGAAAGTGGACATTGTTATCTGATGATCTACTGGTTAGTAAACTCTTTCGAGATGTATCTTTACGCAAAGGACAAACTTTGGAAAGGAAAATTTTCATCACTTCGTCTAGCAAACTTCAGTAAAAATTTACAATTAGAAGAAGAAGTTTATTTTGCAAGAATCAAACGATGCTTATCGGAACAGAGAGAGGATTATAGTTATGAATTTAAAAATGGTTTTTTTTATTGGAAAAGAAAACTGGAGCTATCATTAATTATAGAGGGGTTTCTACCATTGGACTTGGAGGTTAAGCCCACAAGTAGTGATCTCAATTTAATAGAAGTAATGCTGAAAATAAATAAACATCTAAAGGAAAGACTACATACGCTACAATCAAAATTAAATACAATCAAAATAGATTATCTAGAGCACTTAACAGAAACTGAAGATTTTTTAAACTTAAAAGAAAAAATGGAAAATTACGTGTGTCAAAAATTTCTTAATCTTATTTCCTTAAAGAAATCTAAATTAAATATGCTAGAATCCGGCATAGTTATGGAACAGACAGATCAAAGTTTATTAGGTCTCCAAAGAACTTCATCTGAAATCGAATAAATATAACAGAATTATTACAAATTTCTAGGTTGCTTTGAACCTTATTGACAATCTTTTTGAAACCAAAACCAATTTTAATATAACAGCTTCTTACAGCGATGAAGAAATACATGCGGAAAACTTTGTTCGTTAAATTTATGTTTTATATCTGCAGTAAGCGTTTATTTGCAATGAAATTAATTTAATACTAAGTATTGTCTTACTTTTATAATCAGTACTACAAATACAAAGTCGACTTTGTCGAATTCCATGCACTTTCAATGTGTTTTATTCCCGGGATAATTTTGAAATACTTGGCTTTTGGCCTGATTTTCTATAAAAATATCAGAACATTATTGGGAAGTCAATTAAGTTACTAAGATCAAAATGTTGTATTGGAATTTCTAACAATTTCAACGTCCTAATAGTTGTTTAAATATTCGACATGGCTTTAAAAAATTATTTTGACTACTGACTTGGGGAAAATTGGGATAATTGAATATCAGAGTCGGGAAAAGTACTTAGTGCTGCACGCACGGCGTAGAATGTTGTCGAGTGTCAGTCATAGATTATACAGGGTATGTACTAAGGACGTATTTCTTGTAGATACTGATTATTGCCTTTGGATATTTTCCGAATTGCGATGCGTGGTTGAATTTAGACTTTTCTAGAAAAATCGAAGGAACGAGCTTCAGTGCTATACTAATTCATTCATTCATCACTATAATACTTGATACATGTGACACGACTTCAGCTTTGAATTATCGACATTGAATGCTTAGTAAATAGATAGTGTTTCCTATTCTTTTGTAATTAATAATCGTACTTGGAGATTCTTTTTTTTATTACTCCAAATTTAACAACATGCTAGCGCGTAACACGTCAATTTCAACCGATATAATGTAGATGAAGACGATAGATGATTTTTACGAGCCCCTTGAATATAGAACATGATTAAGCACGTCTTAGTGACTGGTAGCGCATTCTACAGCCGTACAGCCTGCACAATGGAGGATCTAGATCCTACAACAGAGAGGTTACAGAGATAACGAGAAGAGATAGGGGAATTATAAACATTAAACTAAACTCTTTTAGTCAAACTATACATGTATAATATGATATTATAATTTTGAGATAACCCATGGCCAAAAAATTAGAAGTAGTAAAAGTAATTAACTAATAACAATCGATCACTCAAATCCGTATCTTAAACAGAATAAAATATTAACTTTACCATAAATTGTTATATTATAAATAGCAGTTTTTGTAAAGTCGAACCAAATACACTCTAAATGCCTAGCTGATCTATTTTTAAGATATAGACGCGCCTATATCTAATCTGTTTCGTTCGTTCGTTTTACTGTTAATACACGCTTCTGTAATCTATACGCCGAAACCAATCAAACATTGTTGGAGATACAGAATAAATATGCGAAGCTTTATAAAATTTAGTAATCTTAGAACTGTACCATTACCTTTTACCATGCCTGATCTGATATTAGGGTCCATAATGTTAACAAGAGTAGTGATAGTATGTGTGTATACCACGAAAACCTGATTGGAATACATTTAGAATTTGACACAGCTGATAACATAAAAATCGTTCAAGGACTTATGATAATAAGAGTTGATAGATCTTAGATGATCTTCTTTTACACATGTTGACAATTATGCAAAAAGAAAGACAGTAATTTACACTGAAAATAACTGTAAAGTGCTTTATCTAGTCAATAAAAAAATGTGTTTACATCGCCTTGGATGTACAGCTCGTCAGCATTAATGGCATGTGCCGAATATGAGTAAACTACGAAACTACTGTTTGGATTCCTTGCCTTCCCCATAAATAAAAACGAATAAAACAACGTCCATCCAGAGTTTATACTCAATAGTCTAGTATAAGTTAAAATAAAATTATTAATAACCCGTATATTACTCCGATTAAAATAAATCACATTTACTGATGGCTAAAAATCGCATTTACTGATGGCTAATAGTTTTGACACTATAATATAAACCACAGTGCAGGAAAAATTCTAAACTTTAATGAACATCAAACGGAACTACCTTCTTCGTATTTTGGATAGAAAAGAAAGCAGAGCGTACAATTTTTGATTTGCTTGTATGCAGTATACATGTAAATAGTATCTTTTGAATAATGCGATAAAATAAGATGATATAATAATATGAAACGAATTGAGAATGAATACTGGCAAAGGGTAAGTTGTTTGAAGATGATAACTACTACTAGTAGAAGTTTAGCTCCTCTATTTGTTTGATATACAACGGTTGATTTTTTTATATAACCAATTAATATATATTACCAATATATATAACCAATTAATATAAATAGATTTGTAATTCTAATCTAATCTATTATTTGTTAGACATGTTCTTACATATATTTATAATTGTAATATAATCCAATTTATTTTTCGTTGTTAACTGTACTTTTCAAGTGACAGTTGACAGGTCGAGTCGATCGCAAAATAAACCGATCACTGGACGAACTGTTTCAATACAACATGAACTCTGTAGTATCAGACGAAAATTTAAGTGTAACAAAACTTGATATAGAGGGGAAAAATATTTACGTAAAAATTATTTGGCTTAAAACTGAAGAAATAGTGTTTCGAATACAAATTTTCGATGATGATAAAAGTTGGTCCGGCTGCTTTACTACTGAAAATGCCGAAGAATGTAGAATAAATGCCGTTGAAAATGAAGAAGAATATTATAAAAATGTAAGAACATGTCTAACAAATACTTGTGATATGTATTTCTACGAGTTTACTTATGCATCGGGAGATACAAATATCGCGACATTTAAGTGGAAAAAGAATTTCGAAGGTACGACTAGATTGATTCACGGTTCGGTAGAACTACGCAGAGATGTAAACACTGATAGTAAAAACATGATAATTGATATACTTTTAAATAAAAATATGTTGCAAGAGAAAGATATGAAAAATTCTCATAAAGTTATTCAAGAGTTGAGGTTGGAGATAGATAACTTAAAAACAGAATTAACGAAATTCGTGGCCATTAAAGATTCCCTAGAAGATACTTTATATGGAAAGTTTGTATCACTGTTAAATAATAAAAAAAAAAGGATACAAGTCTTAGAAGATCATTTGCAAAACTATGGAAGCAAGTAGTGAAAAACTATTTGCTACAATATGAAAATGCTTAAAGTGATAAATTGTTAAGTTTTTTAAATATAAATAAAACTAAGATACAATTGATTAATAATTTATTATGAACTTTTCTGAATTAAATATGCATGCACAGTGTTTATTAATAGCTGCGTCCAAATAGTGTTATAAATTTGGGTTTCTTATTGCATGATGGGTGTATGCAGCGATCTGCATTGTTGAGCTCCCTTGGCTGCTTGAATGGTATGCAGAGTGACTTAGCACCCATAGCAGGACCTTTAACCTCAATATTAGGGTCATCCTCTGTCTTTGCACTGTCACCTTTTATGCGGTCTTCGCAAGGTATGTCACCACAGAATGGTGCTAGCAATATATGTTTCTGTTCCAAGGCTGAGATAAAATCTTCCCATTTACTGACAAGTGATAGACGTGAATCTCTCTCTTTTGTAGCTCTGAAAACAAATTGTGTTATAAATATTCTTGTAGGTTAATCTAAAATACCCTTTATGGGGAGAAATTAATAATACAAAAAAAATATATTTTATAATTATCATTCCCAGTTTGATCTTAACTACAGTGACATCTTTTAATTAACAATCTGAAGCTGTCTTGTGCAGCATTTATTATAGTTTCCAAGCTAAATCCAGTATAATACTTGGTATAAGATATTTAAAGAATGAGTTAGCCTTATAAGACCTGCACCATAAACCCAGTGCTGATACTTGCACTTAATAGACTATTTTTTCATAACACAAAATCATTTCCAAACTTATTTTTATAAGTTGTCATATTGAGTGGGAAATGTACAATGAAATGTTTTAGCTCAGCAGAATAGAGACCTAATTAGTTGAAGCAACAATAGCCATTAGGCTAGGGTTAGGGTACAGTCTGCAAAACTTAAGGTTCAAATTCATCATTTGACCATTGTCATGAACCATCTAGCATTGCTAATATTCTTTAAAAAATGATTTTATTTTTAACCTGCAGGAGGGCAAAGCTAAAACTAGTATCTTAATTTTACAAACATTCTAAACAAACAAATTGAAAGAGCCACAAGTGGTGTAAAATTAACTCTCTGTAGTGAAAAATAAAGGTAAGAGTGAAGGACATCTAGTGTAGACATATTTGTGAGTCAATTACAGGTAATATGTAAAGAAAAAAACTAATCCAAATTTTACAATTCACATCAATTCCAATGTTAAAAACACTTGATTTTGAAATTGTTCATTCGATAGGTTTCTTATCAATCAAATTATATTTTAATCAATATGACACATCTAGTATTGTAATAATGTTACCGCATGATTAATAAAAAAAATTAAAAAACCTTTCAAACATCTCATCATGGGTTTTCTCTAGAAGCGCAATAAGTTCAGTCGCAACTGCCTCACGCTTCATGGTCCGTTTATCGCCTGTAAGTCTTCTAACGGCTACCACTTCGCCACGGGACATGTCTTTGGGGCCCAGCTCCACGCGTATTGGCACTCCCTATTAATGATACATAGATTTACATGCTAACTTTTCTTAATAAATAAATATTTTTTTATGACAATGACCTCGAGGGTGATTCCAACTACTGCCACAGATGGAATCTTCTGATTGTTATCAGGTGTCCTTAATAACACTATAATAATTATGCAGAACATAATTATAGTGCTATAAGAATTCACACAAACAGATTGTGATCTCAATTGTCCCTTGCCAATGTAATGGAATTGCAATACAACAGATAAAGGTTCAGTTACTCAGTATCTTCAACACGGGAAATACAAAAACATCTTTTAAAAAAATAAACTTATATAAATGTATGAAAAATTATAAAAAATCTTTAATTATTTGCATTCTTAGATCGCAATGAATACTGCAACCCGAAGTGTTTAGAATAATTGTGCAAGAAGTTTAAAAGAATGTGTAAAATCTTACTAAAATCTATTAAAATAATTATTATCAGTATATTAGTATTAATAGTCCATTTAGTTACTGATTAAGACTTGATATAATACTCAAATTGATTAATAAATATGTACTTAAATTGTTAATAATATGTTGAGATAATTTCTATCATCCTGTTAAACTAATTTTATTGCAAATATTTGATTTTATATTGAATCTTGTACACCCAGAACCAAAGTTAACAATTTGTATTGCACAAATAGTGTATATACTAAGTTGGTTGACCTTGACAACTAACCCACACCAATGTCACATTGCTCTTATTATGGTAAGGCAGTGGCATAATTTAAATTTTGACTTTTATATAATTAAACTTCTGATGAATTTATGTTATGTATATGAGTTATGGACCAAGTAATTAACGCGGAAATTGAATAATAATGAATGAATAATGACAAATCAAATTGGGCAAAATAAATAAAAAGTACACAATATATATATACATATATATATATATATATATATATATATATATATATATATATATATATATATATATAATTATGAATAATGCGCAAGATTGTTAGGTAATTAGACGATTTAGATTCAATTTTAATGTATTCTTAGTCTAAATATTAAACTAAATATAGTTTTTTTTACATTATACTATTTTTTATATACAATTTCTTATGTGTATTCATACTTTTAATTATTTTTTACACATTATTCTCACTTTAAAAGCAATATTTATTTCTAATAATTGACTTAGTTCACTATATATGTAACAGACAGTAAAAAAATAATAAATATATACATATGTCTTGTACCTGTGCTCAATAAAGGATATGATTATTCGTAAAACCTGTTCATTTAAATATTTTCTATAGTTATTCATTTTGATCATTATTAAAACTGGGCATTTACATATTGTCCCTCAACACTCCATTCCATGATGCACCTGATCGAATTTAAGCACAGCAATATCTTATGGTTATTATAAGGTAACATCTGCGCAGGATTATTATATATTATATTATAGTGCCGCTTGAGCTAACACTGGAGTTTTTTTACTTAGACATTTGTGGAATAGGATTGGAGGAAGTTTGGGATGCAGTGTTAAGGACATATATACAATTAAGACCCCAAGACCCGCCATGGTGCAGCCAGTTATTCTGATCAACACGCCATAACAGTCCAATATATATGAAAGTAGGATATAGACACAATTCTGTTCAGGAACAAACATTGCCAACAAACTAATAGTAAGCTAATATGCTGCTTGTCAACTGAACCATAATTTCAGCCAATCACTGCTAAACATAGGTCTGGGGTAGGATCCTGGGTCACCATAACGACTCACGCACAGCGACTCTGTGGAATCAGCCACCAGTGGTATTATCGAACCGATGATACGACTCGGGGATCTTCAAGAAAAGAGCCTACACCTTTCTTAAAGGCCGGCAGCGCATCTGCGACTCCTCTGGTGTTGCGGATGTTCATGGATGGGCACCGGTGATCACTTACCATTTACCTATTAAAAAAAATGCAGATCCTCGCCATGGGGTGTCGCTCTAGAATTTGGACAAAGACCTCACCTTCAACTCCCAATGATTGAACTTCCAACCGGGGGAGTAATTGTCCCTATAATCCCCTTCGGCTCTGATACCAGCTTTCATGAGGTCGTCCACTAACTCCTTGCAGGAGTCCATCAGTTTCTTCCTCTCTTCCGCCGTACTGGACGCGGTGATACCGCAAGGCACAACGATAGCTTGTACGTCCGCCACTCGGGGAGGCAACACCAAACCTCGGTCATCACCGTGCACCAAAATCATTACACCTGACAAAATATAACGGTTTATTTTTTTAATTCTTTTTATTTTATTTTGGCCACTCTTAAATTTTGTTTTTATTAACATTACTAACACATCCTATATAATACCTGTATACAAAAGATTCGTAAAGGAATTAATTTTAATGGCTTATTTGATAAGTTCATGCAAGTAGAGCGCAGGTAAAAACCTCGCCTAGATCCTCAGACAAGCGTGATATAATATATATATATATATATATGTATTTTTTAAAAATAATATTATATATATTAGCAATGCTATTAATAAAATGTGCTAGGAGATGGTTCGCGGCAATAGTCGAATGGTGGATTAGAACCTACGACCTTCAGTTTCGCAGACCATACCCTAAACCATTAGGCTATTGACGCTTCGTTTATTTTATTACTAATTGACAAAGATGTACTGTACTTGTCAGACTATCTATTTTTAATTGTTATATTTTTTACATCTATTATATATTATATTAAATTGTTGATATAATTCATGCTGAAAATTGATTAATATATCCATTTAAAATAAAGCTTTCATTACAGAACAGGAAAACGGTTAATAAACTCTTGTGGTATTCTCTTAATTCCTAGAAGAATAAGCAAAAAAAAAATTAAGAAAATCCCAACATGACTCCTCTCTAGAGTCCTTTAATCAATTTATGAGATAATTACTAAAAAGTTAAAATTAAGCGCGATTAAATCAGTATGATTTCTTTTACAAATAATGTCCGTAATTAGTGATTAACAATTACTAACATACAAGACCTGTATACAAAAGAGTCTTTATTTAAATTTTTTAATTAATTTATTTTAATTAATTACTTTAATAAACATAAAAGTAATTAATTTTAATGGTTTATTTGACAAGCTCATGCAAATACAGCGCAGGTAAAAACCACGCCTAGACAGTCGTTGTTTACGAGCCACAGGCAGGCGCGATTTACATCTATGATAATTTATATTTCTAATGCCTAATATTGAGATATCTGTTCTAAATACATTTGTATTAGTACGTATGTAATTACACCCTACTGCTGCAATAAAAGCGGGCATGACGAGCGTATAAATAAACTATTAATTATTTGAATTATTAAGTCATTTAACTTTATAATGAAGGGAGAGCAAGACTTATTACTTTGACTTGTTCGTGCGTTGCGGCGACGTGAAAGTGGTTGAGAAACAATGTGCTAGCACAGGGGCGGGAAACTTTTTTTAGCAACGGGCCTATCAAATTTTTCAAATTGTTTTGTCGGGCCGAAATAACACTTTTTAATAGTATTCATATTATAAACATTAGATTACAACTGCAAAAAAAAGGCGGGAGAATATCTGTCTGGTTGGTCACACCTATGCAAGGAGATGGTACACGACAAGGGTCGAATAACGGATTCGAATCTACGACCTTAAGTTTCGTAGACTGTACCCTAAGCTGTTAGTCTATTGACTCCTCAATTAGTGTCACATCGTGTATAGTGATCGCATAAGAAATTATGAAAAAAAAATATTCGGACAAAATTACAATTGGAAAGTTACAATATAATTTATTGCCACCTACCAATAGTTCTAGTGGTGATACCCCAAGAGTTCTGGTAAACGTATTTCTTCTCTTGTGTATCCGGATCGTCGTATACGATTTCGAACATCTTCGAGAAGTTCTGGCCGAGATGATGACTTGTAGCACCCTGTATATATAATATTTATAAAAAAAAAACAGTTCGATACAGTTTTAACAAAGCAATGTAATTGTCAAAGTTCGAATGTCAAATGATTTCCGATACCTATTGGATAGCACGATCGGATGGCGTAATATGATAGTCAGGAGATAGATGCTGAATTGCGAATCTTGTGTTCGATTACCAACAGAGGCACAATATTTATTTTTTCGATAAACAGTTGATTTAACCGATTCGTTCGTATGGATTTGTGTTTGTGTCGCGGACACTGTACATGGACCTTCCTGTGCATGGTCTATAACACAGGTACGCAGGTGGGACGACGAACATGCCTGCGTTTGTGCGAATGTTTACATTGCTAATTTACCATGCTACAATATATACTTCATAATTGATGTTCTAACAATACCAAAGAGACATCTAGCGATTTATACCAGTTGTCCCCTTACTCAGGTAAGCTCCCCTCTCGCGACCCTATATATAAAGCAGTGAAGGTGAAAAGACAAACGGCATTTACAGCGTTTTTACAGTGGTAGAGCTGCAGCTGCACTGCAGTTAGTTTCTAGCTGCGCAGAATGAACGGGTCAACTCGACCGGGGAAGGACCACTCCCGCACATATTACCGGCATAATGCTGATGTGTTTCGTCTGGTGAGTTTAGGGATCCGGAGACATTTTTTATACTGGTGACGAGGCATCCCGTCTCAGCCCTTTCTCAATTCTTTTTTTTTCCAATTCAAATCTGTTTCCTTGTCAAGGATGAATGTAGAAGTCATGGGCCGCAGGAATAATTTGCCATCAGGTGAACTCACAGTTCGCAAGTATAAATTTGAAATAAAAAAAGATATCACACATACTTCAAAAAATAAAATGAACAGCCAGACTGTAGCTAGTCAATAGCTGCAACATAAATGGGTCGGCTCGACTGGTGAAAGGCCATACCCTCACAAAATACCATCGTGGAATTGCTTCTGTGTTTTGTATGTTGTGTAATAATTACAGATAGTTTCATCGTTCTCAGCGACTTGAAGATGCATGTAGATGCCATGTCCCGCAGGAATCACTTGCCATCAGGTGAACTGCGTGCTCGGCTGTCGTTTGATAATATTACAAAAAAAAACAAACATCATTTGTCTCGTGTCGTTAACTGTAAATGTATAATGTATCTGTATACATTATTTGTGTGAATATCACCTTTGTCCTAAGAATAGTTTAAAAACGTGTTAACGTATCAATACCTGTATGCCACGCCCACTGGCTGGCACGTAGGCCTCCACGGTTGTGGTGTAGTCAGCGCCCGCGAATTTTTCCTTCTCCGTTTTGCGACCCTTAATTACGGGGATCGCAAGTAGGTCTTCATAGATTTTCGCGTATAGATCTGTGAAAGAAATGCTATATTTTAGCAGGAATACGTATATCGAATATCATGGATGTGATTTATTTATTTATTTAACTGTTAAATTTACACAACGCATTTATATAAGGGAAGTAATATAGGATAGGTATGTACAAAGGCGCAGCTTATTTTACAATCTCTTCCAGCAGGCCTGGTGTTGGACATATTATCGGAAAAATAAAACATAATGTACTCACAAAATAAAAAAAAAGAAATAAAGAAAAATAGAGAAAAAATAAATACAGAACTATATTTATTTACAAACATTCATAAATTTATTGATTAATACATAAATAATAATATATAATATAAACATAAAAAATAAACTTATAGGTACATATGTATATTAAATATAACTAAATTGCCAGCTTAATTCTAATGTAAGTGAAGTTTTTTTTTTGATTCAATGTTCTGTAAATATATATTATTTTTTTATGTCTATTCAATGTCTTTAAATTAGGTTACGTTACAATAAATTCTGAAAAGAACCTGTGACATCAAATTTATTGTATAATATTCCAATTATTAATAAAAAATATATTGATACGATTGCTTAACTAACCTAAAATATGTAGGACTTCTTCTCCGGCTTCCTCAGCGGTGCGGAAGGCGGTGTGTCCCTCTTGCCACAGGAACTCGCGTGTGCGCAAGAATGGTTGTGGCTGCTTGAATTCCCATCTCTACGAAAGGAGCAATGGTTATAAAATTTTGGAGACAAAACCTATACTATCGTAAAGATCATAAACATGATAACTCAAAAACGGTTCACTTTTGCATAATGCATATGGGGGTTAAAATTATCACAAAAAGTCACCCCTATCACCTCCTTACGGGAATACGTCGAATTATCAATAACCCTGTATAATTACTTGTTCTGACTGGCTGGCTGATTCATCAAAGCAAAGTCTAAATCGCTGAGGCTTTTTGAACATTCATCCCTAAGGGGATAAAATAGGGAATTTATGGAAGTCCGTCATTTTCAAAGTAAGAAACACGATTCTGTTCAGAAATAAATGTGTACGTGTATCGGAGATTTTTTAAATTTTACCCCTAATTCATTACAAAATATTAAAATCACTCATTTTGGTATAAAAGTGAATAATGGGGAAAAATATTGTAAATAAGACATTACATCTCAACTCGATAGATAGCGTTGTGCACTGTTTCTGAATCGCACTATGGTTTCGTTACGCGACTTTTAGCTTTCTTGACTACTCAAACTACGAGCCATATTTGAATATACATATAGCCCCGCAGCCACAGCAGCATACCGCAGCAGATGCTATAGCAACTTCCATCGCAGCCGGTGCAACTTCTGATGATGCATTGGGAAATTAGGTAGGATATACGACGGTCCCAACGAAGCTGCAGATGCAGAAAGAAGAGGTGAGAGTGTTATTAACATATGCCGTCCAAATTCAAACTGCAGCGCGACTGTACAACTGTACATGCTTCGGTTGATTGCGTATGCGGTACTTACGACAACGTTGTTCCACTGGTTAAGCCGGTAAGGCAGGTCGCGGTGGCTCTGTATCCAGCGTGCGTACGCCGGATACATGGCGGTCTCGGACGTGGGCCGGATCGCGATGTGCTCCGCCAGCTCAGATGAACCGGAATGTGTGACCCAAGCCACTTCTGGTGCGAAATCCGCAATGTGAGTCTTCTCGCGTTCCAATGCAGCCTGAACGGATATATGTTCGATTGTATTGATGAAAAAATATAACAAAGGGAAAAATCTTGTTATTATATATTTAATTTTATAGCCTTTTAAATTATATATATATATATATATATATATATATATATATATATTATATTGTTGTTTATTTATTTACTAATAACCTATAAAATCTCACATCTAGCCAAGGGTCCCATCATCTTCCAAAAATCTAATTTCCTAGCCTTATCCTACAAATCCTTAAATTCTTATTTATAACAAATATATATAATAATCAAAATCACATTTTAGTTTATTACAAATGTACAAACATAACACTGACAAGGAATAACAGATTTGTTTTGTCACATACATTTCACTTTCGCAAAGCAAAAGAAAGGAAGCTGCACAACATTTAACATTCAACGATCGAATGAGAACGGTTCCCGAAGATCCTTTACTAGACGGAGAACACAATGTTTGTATATATAAATTTTTATTTTTCAATATTATCATTGTTTAAAAATCTACACTAATACAAAGTATGCATATCTCTTGTATCTCTCTTGTTCCACTCATATACGATGAAACAAGAACGTTAATTCACTGCACTAGCTATATGTGTGTACGATGTTAAACTAAGATAACCACTACCTTCCTAAATGTGATATTCTTCTTTTTCAACAGCTTATGTAATTAAATTGTAATTTTAATGTAACAGTAATTCTAAGTATATTATACTATAAAGCTTCAGCCGAAGGAAAGGCTTAGCAGCTGTAACACAAGTCTAGAACCTAGCACGGCTGCTAAGGAAAGAGAAAAATAATTGTAACGTTAATTTAAAGGTCTTTTAATATCGAGAATGTAATAATGGTTAGTTTTAAGTGTTTTAATATATGTTACTTCTGTGTAAACAATGTTTAGGTTAAGAAATAAGACTATATACATAAGATTACTGACAAATTATTATATATCATTTTTAAATTGATCATATAATACAAATTTATATATATATTTATATATATAATTCCTTGTAATGAATGTGAAAGGGCTACTAGCCTACTATACTACTTACTAACTATACATGCATAGATTAAACCGATTGTTAGAGCAAGGAATAATATTATGTACACTGGCTTATGTAACTGTTTAAATGATCTATTTGAATAAAGAACTTTAAAAACAACAAAACATCTGGAAGGCCTGTCTGCGAGAAGTCAATGCATGCAGGGGGTTAAGGATCGCACTTTCTGGCAGTCTATGGGGCCATACTTAACAGTGGACTAATTAATGATTGGTTGAGACATCGTTGACCAAAAATTGGAAATAATTAATTTTATTTAAATGATCTATTTGAATAAAGAACTTTAAAAACGACAAAACAACTAGATGGCCTGTCTGCGGGAAGTCAATGCATGCAGGTGGTTAAGAATCTCATTTTCTGACTCACTTAATATAGCAGTGGACTAATTAATAACTTAAGACTTTGATGACCAAAAATTGGAAATAACTAATTTTATTTCTTAGATAATAATCAATTTAAATAATTCTGTTAATCGCTAGAGATATCAAAAAAAAAGAACAATCTCTCTCTACATTACAAACAACATTTATTTTTTTTAAAGAATGCTATCACCGCTAAATTATTATTATTACTATTTCAACTACCTAAGCAATTATTAGCCTATTGACGCTTCTAAAAACAGTGTACCTTAGATACAAATATGGGGAAGTATCCATCTTTGACGCCCAGCTTTTAGCTCGGGGCTGAGGAAGTTCCTTATCAGATCCCAAATGCTGTACGACCAAGGACGCAGGATGTAGCAGCCGGATATATCATAGTAGTCAATCATCTCGGCTGCAACAAAAATTGTACATCATGACCCCGTAAATATAGCCTGCATAAGGAAAGAGCTGAAACATTCTAAAGAAAGGTTGCAGAGTGATGAAGTGATTGAGTAGTGATCGAGTCACCTTTAAGAATTTTTGTATTTGAGAGTTTTACATTGAGAGTAACAAACGGGCACGCAGTTCACTTGATGGCAAGTGGTTCTTGCAGCCCATGACATCTACATTCATCTTTGACAAGGAATCATCATAATTCAGATGCGTTGTCACCCTTGAGGACTGAGATGGAATGCCTGGTCACCAGTTATAAAGGTCTCCAGGCCCCATATACACACCAGACGAAACACAGCAGCGTTATGCTAATTTACGCTAGTATTATGTAAGGGCGTGGTCCTACCGCTCTCGAACTGACCCATTTATTCTGCACTTAACCAGTGTTACGATGCAAGTGATTTAGAATGCTACACCTGGTTTTCCTGGGTCAATCGAATGACGGCCTATGTTTGCAGCGGATGATATATCTGAGATCAAAACCAACCAAGTATGATGTTATTTCATAAATTTTTCATTGGTATCTACAGCACAAACATGAAAACGATCTTAATCTATAAATACATAAATGCAAAACTGATGCATGCACCCAATTAAAGATGAACACATCAATTATAATAATTAACGGTTATCGTTAAGATAAGGGAAGACGATAAGATATAGATAGAGTCAGGTGGAATTTATGGTAAAGTAGCTTTTTCTAGCTGCAGGATGAATGGCATGGCATGGGGAAGGACCATATCCACATAGAATATCCAAGTGAAATAGTATTATAGTAATAATATAGCTCACAAAACTGCCGTTTATTAAATTGAGAGTAATGAGCACACAGTTCACCTGATGGCAAGTGATTCCTGCAGCCCATGACATCTACATCCATCCTGGATAAGGAATCATGACAATGCAGTTGCGTTGTCATGAGTCTCTTGAGGACTGAGATGGTATGCCTCGTCACCAGTAATAAAGTTCCCTACACTGAACAGACGAATCACATCAGCATTATGCTTCTATTGTACGCTGGTATTCGTACGGTATGGTTTGGTATGGTGTTTCGTATTCATGAGTGTAGGGATCCGGAAGCAGGTGAATCTTTGTCGAGGACTGATGTAGGGTGTTTATTGACCGCAGTCACTTATCAACCTTTGGTTCTTTTAAAAATAACTATAATTTTAATTACAAACTCAATAATAGAATGAGGTACTTACATTTAGTGATGACCTGGGAGTACCACTCGGGCAGGTCTGTCTCCTTGCTGGCCTCCAGACCGAGACGGGTTACCTTCTTAACACCGCTTGACAAATCCTCTTTGGCGGGTTTAGGTGACTGAAATGTGAAACGTTATATAAATATATTTCACCATTAAACAGTGCCCGATTCTCCAAGTAGACAAATCAAATCAAATCATCAAATTTGTTTTATTTAACAGAATATACTGCAGTTTGTTTCTAGCTGCAGAATGAATGGGTCAAAAAATACCAGCGTAAAGTAGCAGTATAATATTGCTGTGTTTCGTCTGGTGAGTGCAGGGATCCGGAGACCTTTATTACTGGCGACGAGGCAATCTATCTCAGTCCTCAAAGGTGGCACGCATCTGCAATATGATTCCTTGTTAAGGATGAGTGTACGTCGTGGGCCGCAGGAATCACTTACCATCAGGTGAACTGTGTGCTCGTTTGTTACTTACAATGTAATAAAAACTGCATGTTAAATACTTACGCTGCCAAAATGAGGCTGATAAAAATAACCTTTTTACATATCGAATTTACCATGGGAAGTGTTCTAAAGAGTTGTTCATATTAATTCCAACCGCCTCTTTACACATCGCATACTTTAAACATCGTACATCACGACAAAATTAAAAATTTAATCATCGATGAATTCAATATCTCGATGGACGGCGATCCACCGCTGTGCGCTTTACACGAAATTTCTACCACGCACACTCTACTCTGTGGTCACCATCAGCCGTCACCAGCGGTATTTGCGGACCGACACGACTTAGGGACCTTCAATGATAGAACCTACACCTTTCTTAAAGTACGTCTAAGTCTGCATCTACGACTCGTCTGCATGTTGTGGATGTTGACACACAACGGTGATCACTTACCATCAGGTGTGAGCTGTATGAACGTTTGCCATCTATTCTATAAAAATATATCTGACCTGTTCTTTTGTCTTTCGCTCCTTCTTCATCTCCTTCGATTTCTTTTCCTTAGGCTTGGCTTCCCTTAGCAGTGTAGGTGGAATAAATGGACTGGTGCACACCCTCTGGTATTGCGCTTGTAGCTCTTGAAACATGGTGGCTCGATAGTCGGCGGAACCCTACAGATAGAAAATATACATTTTTTTTTATATTGTATTAAAAAAATATATATTGGCTGTGGCGGTGATAAGAGTATAAATTATTTTGGAGTGTCCTTTTTCTTCCCGATTGCCCCACCACTAAGCAAGCATAATCGACAATTAAGCAACACTGCACCGTCGAAAACCTAAATCAAATTCCGCTCTACGGCCAGCCATCCTGCCAAGAGCAAATGGAGCAAAAAGGCTACGGCTGACCGTACCACGTTCACCGTGGAATTCTACAATATCAGGGGACTCGAGTCAAATCTTAGCGCCGTCCACTACCATCTCGAGACGGCAAAGCCAGCCCTGCTTTTTCTCACCGAGTCGCAGATATCTTTTCGGGCTGACACCTCTCCTACCGGGGTACAAATAAGAACACTTGTGTGTGCCGCGGGCCAGAGTGTGTGTATACGTGTGTAGATGATATCTGTCCTCGACGAGTCAGCAGTCTTGAAGGTATGGACCAGGATGGGATCCTTTGGCTACGTGTAGACAACGACAACCATCCCTGCGTCTTTGCGTGCCTTTATCGGTCCCATAGCGGTAATACCGACTCATCGACCACGTCCAAATGACTACAGACTCCGTGCAACAACAGATCCCATCCGCGGAGATCGTGATGCTCGGAGACTTTAATTACCCTTCGGACCCGTGCATTTTAGTCTCTCGCCAAAGCTGTCTCAAAGCACAAAGAAGATGACCCGTTGGCCCATGACGCTTTGGTGCACCCGATCCCTTAAAAGGGGGATCGCTCAGATCCGATCAACTACAGGCCTATTGCTATTACGCCTTTGTTCTCGAAAATAATGGAATCCGTTGTAAATTGCCAGCTCATGACGTACGTAACTTCAGTACGGCTTCCTTCGACATTGCTCAGCTAGTGACCTTCTGGTCTACTTGACTCATGGATGGGCGCAGGCGGCCGCGACCAAGGGAGAGGCCTTGACAGATAGTCTGTGCGTAGCGAAGGCTTTTCATCAGGTTTGGCGTTTCTTTCGAAGCTTCCCTCCTAACGGATTCGCGAGAAATTATGCAAGTGGGTCAACTTTCTCTAGAACCGTAGCTAGAACCTTGATGGTCGTAGTCGACGGTGCATGCGCCCACTCCAAACTAGTGAATGTTGGTGTTCCACAAGGCTGTGTGCTATCTCCTGCCTTGCTTTTTATTTTTTTATTAATAACATTAATTGCTATGTGGCCAATATTTCTCGAGAAAGCGTCAATGAGTGCTGGTAGGAACTTGTGTCTGAGGTCAAGATTTTCTTAAACAGTCAGGTCAAAACTATTTTGTCAACCCTCTTCGGGTAATGTCGTAACTACTAATCTATCTCGATCTTGCTCCACTTTTTTCAAAAATGGCATCGACTTGTATCTGTAACATCGATGGTCGACCAGAGCGAGCTTCATTGACATTATAATTTCCGGACTGTATACGCTTGAACCAATTTTGTGCTACTCTTATTGACACTGCGTGTGGCATGTCCATAAACGCGTTTTTCCTTTTTTAAATAAAACTTCAAAATGTATCGAATTTCTTCGTTAGATTCACACATTTTAGCGAACAGAAAAACAATAGAAAATAGCGGGAAACCGTTTTTACTTTTTATTTTTCTGTCATCTATTTAATTGTATCAAAACCAGCCTGATACAAACAGTAGAACCAAAGAGTTAACTTTTTACTTATAAAATACGAAAAAACTTATTTCACTTTTTTTTATAGTTAAAGTACAATTATGAAAAAACCAATGATGGAAAAAATATCGAGTTATGCGAGTATAAAAATAATGTATTATAGATAAAGCAATAATTTCTTCATAATATTTTTTAATAATAAATAAAAATTGATAATTATTACCTCAGAAAATGCGTCAATTCCCCCCATATATTCACTATTACACATGATATTGGCCAAAATAGATGACGCCCCCATATTGCCTACAGCCCTGGGCTTCATCGCTTCCTGAAAAAAGTTAATAGGATTAAAAAAAATACGGTTGCCAGTTACCGTTGACCGCGATGCTTCAACGATTATCAAGTCAATTGTTTGATTTTTAACGAATATCAAAAAACGGGAAAGATAGGTTTTTAGGTTTAGTTATAATGTAATTATGTCGTGTAAGCATTGCTCCTTTCTTTTAATATTGGGGCTGACAACCGAGCACACAGTTTACGCGATGGTAAGGGCTGCCGCCCACAGCATCTGCTTATCATCTTATCTTACAACGAAGATCATCAAGGTCCACATGTTTTGTCAGCAATCTAGCGTCCTATATTAGTCTTACATTTTTTTTAAATATTTTATCGTACACAAATTAGTAAGATTTCCATGAGAGAAAAATATTAATTTCGTTGATGATGTTGGTAGTTGATAGAAAGATAATTGAGATATCATCATATTTACTACCATTCTATTATTGCTTTCGGCGGTTTCCCTCGCAGCTGACCAAGCTGCGTTAGGTTTCCAGTCCTTGCCGGTGATTGCCTTATACTGCGCCTTGAGGTTTAGTAGATTATTCACCTAAAAAAAAAAAATTAAAAAATAACGTAAGTGAGCAGATAAGCCTTAAGGCCCATTAAAATGGATATTAAGTTTAAAGTTGAAATGGGAAAGACACGTTCAGATGGGCAAAAATATACAAACTTACAAAAGATGGACCGATGATTCAGTTTATTGCCCAGTAAAATAATGGAATAGGATTTTACAGGGAAAGGGATAAAATTGCCTTACACATAACACAATTTATTTATTATTTTGTCTTAATTCTTAATATAACATTAACATGTACATATAAAAAAGAAATAAATTTTAGATTACATAAATATGTTAACAAAGGGGTGTATCGAATAAATAAAGCTTTAATTTAAAAACTTTAATTATTATTCGTTTGACTAAGTCTAAGACTAATAAATATAGGAAAAGTTGTTTAACTAACGAAGTAAACTCTAATTCCGGTCTAATAATGAAAACACAACTTTTTCGGACGAACAATTTTTGTTCATTTCAACACCTCACTAACATACCTTATATGGAACGATTTATCTGTGGCCTCAAAGCGGGCTCTTGTTTTGGCGATTGTTGTTCCTTTTCATTCGAGACAAATATCTCTTTCTGGCGACAGAACTACTAATATCGCTTGGTCAAATACATTTTTTACAATAAATTAATTGTTTTTCTAATTATAGGTTAGCATTATGTCTGTTTGATCAATTATCCAAGAAAACATTTGAATAAATTTAAAAAGAATAGACTGATGAGTAAAAGCAAACATTGTTAATTTATAAATTAAGAATGTTTCCTTTCAATATTATATCTTGGAAGGAGTTTCTTGATATAAGATCCTTCATTAATGGTATATGGTACAAAACCATCCAGAGTAATCCACTTTATTTCCCTTGGATAGATGCAAAAAGTACCTTCCTCAAATTGTACACAATGCGGTAAAATTGAATACACGAAAATACATGTCTTCTCTGCCCAAAGACAATTTATAGGTACATTTATTATTAATTTATATAAAGATGGTGCGTGTAATAACATTCTTACCTTTCCGCAGTCGGATGAGGCTAGAATGTTATATTATATTGTTAAAGCTGGACTGTAATATATTGTAAATTTACCAATGAGGGTAATATGATCATTCGTTGACCAAACCCTCAATAAAAAAGAATAAGAATAAATAACAAAAATAATAATTTATGTTAATGCATTCATGGATTATTTATGTAATGGTGACAAAAAAAGAATTATAGAAGATATTTTAAATATATCAGAACCCCAGTGGGTACTTTTTTTATTCACTAGGGTAGACTAGAGATGTTTTTGAACCATTTATCTAAGACAGACATATTTTTCTAAGACAGGCAAGTTTATCCATAATGTTTTCTATCCTTTACTAAGCACATCTTAAGTTAGATGTACATACCTCGACGTCTACAAGAGATTTCTCATAGTTTACAGACTTGAGCAATCGCAACTTATCTCCCTGTCTGGTGATAGCCACTAACAAGGAGGCAACTTCTGAGTTGACTTGCGACGACGACATCGGAATTGGATTGCTCTGCACTGCTTCAGGTTTCCACACCTGAAACATTATTATAATATTTACATATATTTCGTTATGAGAATAGAAAATCGTGGGCGTTATGTTTAACCTTAATGATATCACTTAATAAAATGGTGATAATGTATTTCTGTGTTAAATTTTATGGCACTATAATATCATATGCATAGGTAAGAAATTTTAACGTTTTCTATATTTTGCAGGTTAAATCCTTTTAAATCTTTCGTAAATTAGTTTTAACAGCCAGGATTTTGGTGTTACATACATTTATTGTATTTATATTAATCGAATTTCCGACGATGGACCTCCTGATTGATCTAGACCATGGCGATACTTCTGCGAATGATACACTGTACCGCCTTAAGCATTCGTAACATCACCACACTATTGGGCTATCGGACGGAATACCAGATACTTTCGAAACAACCAATAACTAGACCCGAAAACTAGCAGTTTATGTTACACAAGTAATAAACGTCGCCCGGGAATCGAACCGGGACATGCCACGAAGCAGCCATATACTCCGACTAGTTCGTCAAGCGACTGTCATATATTTGTTACAGGTCATCCATGTGGGTCATTGTATCCGTTATCTATTTTATCACAAAAATATATTGTATCACAAAAATATATTTTTATAATTATTATTAATAAGCGCTTTTCTTTTACACAGAAGACCACTTAATAATCAGTATACTAAGAATAATATATCTTTATTCAGCTGAATATATAATGAAATATTATTTTAACATTGCACTGTTGGTATGTTACAATATATTCATATTTATTATGTATGTATTACATAACACAGTAATATAATACGTATTATTATTTCATGTGTTATGAGTAAATGTAGTCTTTATAATTAATAATATAATGAATTATTCATAATAAATTTTTGTGATTACACTATTTATGATATACTTTATTTTAATGAAATCTCTAATAATGTTGTATTGGCCTCTTGGAAGAGATTTTTATTGATATAATAAGCTGCGCCTTTTTACACACACTTTTCTTATTTAGTGTTCTTGTATAAATACTGTGTGTACATAAAAGATATATAAATAATATATTCATATTTATTATGTATGTATTACATAACACATTATATATAATACGTATTATTATTTTATGTGTTATAAATAAATGTAGTCTTTATAATTAATAATATAATGGATTTTTGATAATTAATTTTTGTGATTACACTATTTATGATATACTTTATTTTAATGAAATCTCTAATACTGTTGTATTGGCCTCTTGGAAGAGATTTTTATTGATATAATAAGCTGCGCCTTTTTACACACACTTTTCTTATTTAGTGTTCTTGTATAAATACTGTGTGTACATAAAAGATATATAAATAATATATTCATATTTATTATGTATGTATTACATAACACATTATATATAATACGTATTATTATTTTATGTGTTATAAATAAATGTAGTCTTTATAATTAATAATATAATGGATTTTTAATAATTAATTTTTGTGATTACACTATTTATGATATACTTTATTTTAATGAAATCTCTAATACTGTTGTATTGGCCTCTTGGAAGAGATTTTTATTGATATAATAAGCTGCGCCTTTTTACACATACTTTTCGTATTTAGTGCTCTTGTATAAATACTGTGTGTACATAAAAGATAAATAAATGATGTAATAAAACATTTGATTAAATAGTCTAAACGGTTTTCGTATGTAATAATATAAGACGGTAATTGATTTAGGGTACATAAAACAATTCAATGTTTATTCAAGTGTCCATGCCACTAAAGCTTGGCTACTTGTATGTTATTCATTGGCAAGATTTTCAGATGTTATCGTGTCGATTTTAACCAAGGCCACAAGCACAATGTAGATGGAGTATAAGATAATATTATATTTCGGCATCTATTTAATTTAATTCGTCGTGTGAAATACAAATTTTACATAGCATAGACAAATTAGAGGAAATTTCTTTGACTAGGGAGCAAATGATTATACTTCGACATTAACAGAGGTAGAGTCACGCTAATGCTAGCTGCTGCAACAAGAATAGTAAGGTCCACGCCCCCACAGTCTACCAGCACGCTACATATGGTGAGTGTAAGGATCCAGGGCCCAGATAACAGGTAATAGTGATTGTGTATCTTGTATCTTTATTGATGATGAATGTACCCTGTTGGCCAAAAGTTTAACACCGCACAAACACAACATAATTATCCATCAATTATAATAAAATCCCATAGGATAAATAAAAGAAATGCACATCTGCATATTCTATTGTTAGTATCGAATATTTAAAGAAGTCATTCTCTTGTTTACTTTCAAGTTATTGGACAATAAACATCTATTGTTTTCAAACACCGACAAACGCTGCGCTAGAGCCAGGTGGTAGAGTCGTAATAATATTTTTATAATGTCCTCATTACTAAATATAATAAATAACTTTCGTTACGTATTGGTCAATAATAAGGATTATTTAGCTCCTGAAAACACGTGTTTCTGAATTATTAATACCCGAGTTTACTTCGGTTTGTTCACAAACTATCTCAATTAGTCTAAACGTGTGATTTCTAAAGTGAAGACGTCATAAAATGGGAAAAGCTCGAGAAATTAGCAGTGAAGTGCGTTCTGCCATAGTTGTTTTACATAATGAAGGCAAATCCGAACGTGAGATTGCTTCACAACTGAAGTTATCGAAGACTTGTGTTCATGGCACAATAACTCGATACACGGAGACAGACAGTTTTCAAGATAGTCCACGTTTGGGAAGGCCGAGAGTGCTACCACGTCTAATGAAGATAATTTCATTGTTGTTACCAGCAAGCGAAACAGACGCTTGCTGGTAACAACAATGAAATCAACGCTACCAGAAATCCGCGTTGAAGTAAACAAAACCCTAGTTAAACCTTTATCATTGACTACAGTAAAACAGCGAATGAGAGATGCGAAGATGTATGGTCGCGTTCGAAAACCTCTGCTAAGGCCGCAAAACAAGAAAAAACGGATGTAGTGGGCTCTTGCTCATCGAGATTGGACTGAAGAAGATTTTAAAAAAAGTATTTTGGACCGATGAATCCATGTTTGAACTGTTCGGTTCAAAACATAGAATTAACGTTCGACGCAGCCCAAGAAAAGATCATATCAGATTGTGTAGTCCCAACAATCAAGCATGGTGGTGGCTCAATTATGGTCTGGGGTTACTTCGATAACCGAGGAACTGGAAAAAATTTGAAGATCTTAAAAAAGGAACAGTACAAAAACATTTTAGAACAAAATGCAGTTTCTTCAGGGTTGCGATTAATTGGAGATGGATTCATTTTCCAACAAGATAATGATCCAAAGCATAGCTCAAAACTATGTAGTGGATATTTAGAAGAGAAAGAGGTACAACGGGTGTTAAAAAACATAGCCTCCTCAGAGCCCGGATCTCAATCCCATTGAACTTTTGTGGGAAGAGCTTGTTAGGTACGTCCGTAATCATGGCCCATCATCGCGAGAAGAAACGTGGAATGCTTTATGCGAAATTTGGAACAATATATCACAAGACACCATTAAAAATTTGTTTGCCGAGACTTGTGAAAAAAGTCATAAAATGTAAAGGAGGATTTTTTGATGAAAAATCAGTTTAGCTAACTATAGCTTTTTTAGCATGGACTGTAAATTTTTCTTTACGTTTTTAAAGTATATTGTTTGTCAATGAATGTTCTATTAGATGATTAAACAGATATTTTATTGGAGTTTTACTTTATTGTCCTACTTTAATTAAGGTGGTCTTAAGATTTTGGCCTGCAGTGACAGGTCTTTGATTATCACTTACCATCAGGTGTGCTCGTTTGTCACCCATAATATTATTAAAAAAAATAATTTATGGAGGTCCGGGTTCGCGTGTGGTCGAAGTCGACCAGGTGAACACCTTCATCAAAAGAATAAAATATGTTTGCATTTAGAACTTACCTCTCCACTAGCAGCCTTATATTTAGCTTTGAGATCCAAGAGGGTTTGGATAGCTTCGTTGATATCATCATATTCCGCCCTGCTAGCTTTGAGCGTTCTGATCAAGTCACCTTGCTTGCTGATGTCTTGGGACAAAGCGGTCATGTCGACCGAGGCAAGCATGGACGTCGATGGTGCTGGTTTGCAATCCTGGAACAGGAGATTAACATTTGAGGGGTTTAAAACTAGTAACATTTTATCGACGTAATCGGGGCCGATTACGATGTAACCTTAATCATATATATTATATATATTGACGATGAGTCGTAGTTAGGTAGGAGGTAGTAGGTCGCGGGCCCTAGGTTCGACTGACAGGACCTGGCAAGGATCACACCCTCACAGAATACCAGCGTGGAACAGCTGCATAACGTTGCCGCGTTTCGTATGGCGAGGGCATAGATCCGGGAACCCATTTACAGGTAAAATCATTCCATCTCTGTCTTCAGGAGTGGAAACTTATGTATATCTTTGATGATGGAGGATCATTGGCCAGTCATCACTTGCCATCTAGGTGAACAGCGTGCTCGTTTGTCACTCGTATTTTTTTTTTACGGATGATTGGTGATGTTAACCCCAAGGCTTTTACGGATATTAAGGTGGCGAGCACTTAGGGTGCTCAGGGGTGACCTTGTTATAGGATAACTAGCACAATTTAACAGTGGTAGACTCGGATCACGCCCTCAGAGAATACCAGTGTAAAAAAGCAGCATCGTCGTCGCCAAAGTCCACGAGTTGGGACTGGAGGTAGCGCCTCACAAGACCGAGGCGCAGGGAACCACCCGACTCGTGCGTCCGAGTAGGTGAGTCTGAAGTCAGAGTGGGGCGGTACATGAAGTACCTGGGCCTCACTCTGGACAGTCGCTGGGGCTTCGAAGCGCACTTCGAGCCCCTGGTCCCCCGGATCGAGAGGGTAGCGGGTGCTATGCACAGACTGCTGCAGGAAAGTTCGCCGCCTCTATGCCGGGGTCGTACGATCCATAGCCCTCTAAAGGGCGCCCGTCTGACGAAGAGGCTGGCCATCCGACGCTGTAGGACTAAGATCTACAACGTCCAGCGTAGGATGGCCATACGGGTCGTACGAGGATACCGGACGGTATCGTTCGAGGCGGCGACAATCCTGGCTCGCTTTCCACCTCTGGACATACTGGCGGACATGGACGCGAGGGTGTATCACCGGATTCGCGTCCTACGCCAGAGCGGTGGTGGCGAGCCAGAAGAGGCGCTCGAGGCGGTGAAACGGCAGGAACGATGTATCGCGTTCGCGACGTGGCGCGCACGGCTCGGTGAGGAGCGGTATGCGCGCAAACGCGTCGTCGATGCTGAGCGGGGAACCGGCGTGGAGGGCCGTAGCCTCCTTCTGCGAGACCGTAATGGTCCGAAAGGAGGCTGCCGAGCGGGATAGAGAGAGTACCGATCCTGCTCGGAGGCGCTCGCGCGCCTCTTCACGGCCCTCCCATTGGTGCTCCCCTACCATAAACGGGGCCCTTGGGGTCGCTGACGGTCGGAGTGGAGGCTCCGACCGTCCAGTATTAGCGACCTCGAGGAGGACGACGGCACGACGTGGTACCGTGTCGTCGTGATAGTTCCGCGAGGGTTCTGGGGGTGCGATCTTCACGCACGCCCCCGGGACGGGCTATCCCAGCGAAGCGCAGGAGGTTGCGGTTGCGTTCCTGACGGAGATCCCGCGACCCCTCGCGAGCGTTGGTGGCGACCACCGTGGGGTTTTAGTCGGTGCGAGTCCGACATAACCCGTCCTCGCCCCCTAGAGGGCGGGTATGCGTAGGCATTTCCCCACGCTAAAAAAATAAATAAAAAAGGGATCCGGAGCCTTCATGACTATGTGATGAGGCATACCATCTCAGTCCTCAAGCGTGACAGGGCATTTGCATTAAGATTCCTTTTCAAGGATGAATGTAGATGTCATGGGCCGCAGGAATCACTTACCATCAGGTGAAATGTGTGCTAGTTTGTTACTCTCAATGTAATAAAAAAAATCAAGGGTGGTCCCGTGCTCCAGGGGACCGGACCACGGATCCATCAGGTTACTTTTAAGGGGGTTAATCTTAATAGTATTAAGGTTATATTATTTTCACTGTAAATATTAAAATTAATCAACCAGAAGATATCGCCACGCTCTACCAAGCATTATATTCCTATTTGGAATTAATAGGAATCAAAGGACTAAAATTCATACCTGTCCAGTAGCTCCTTTGTTTTTCGTCTTGGGTTCCAACGAGGCTTTCAGGGCTTCGTCGAATTTTGATTTGTCAGCTCTTACGGCCATTGGCGAACGTATTAAGTCGCTTTGTTGAGTGATTTGATGATTAAGATGCGACGTAACAACTGATGGTGCAGGTGCTTGCATGGGAGATGGATGTGCACCCGGCTTCCAATCCTAATTGAAAAATAATACATGACGAGATATCTTAATTTACACCATACAAATAAACTAACACGAAAGAAATATATAACTTATAATGTAACTAAAAATTATACTTTTGCACTCGTGTGCAAAAAAAATCGACTCGAGCCCTACGCTTGCGGTCACAGCTCCTAATCGGTTCTTCACAAACCGGATAAGATTTAGAAGTTAGTGCGGCTTCAAGCTTCGATCTGGCGAAGGATTTCTAGCCCAAACTTTTCTATAAATGCACAATAGGATTTCAGTCCGGACTATGTGCTGGCCACTCATGCACTCAATTTCGACCTCCTCCAGGTACCGCCGAACAGAAGCTGCATTTTTGTGGACGGGCATTGTCCTGCATTAGCCACTACTCGCGTTTCTTCGAGCTCCTGTTGGACTAGAATGCCTGAAAGGGGCCCGATTTCTGATCGAAGTACTGACGTTGAATTGGTCTCTGATGAAAAATTCTCTGATGAAAATCCCTCTCTGATGTCGAGCTTCTTCTGTCGGATCAGCTTCTTCGGTTAGCTATCAGTCTTCTGTTATAGCCGGTAAACTCTAGACACAGCAGGCTGGGTTTGTGTTTAACACACGAGCTACTTCTTCCTGACTGGCCTAGTTCCAATGAAGCCACCGCTTGGGCCACTTCTTCAATAGATGTGTACATTTTAGGCAATGTTTGTCTTTAATAATAAGGGATAAGTGTACCAGTTGACGTTTGATGACTAACTAATAAGGGTAGGTCAGGTAAATGACCTTTTGTAGTGCATGACAACCTCTAATTAGTGCTATTGTAAACAGGGAAAAAAATGGTTATTAGCAATGTTTTTGGGTCAGATTCTTGGAAAAGATAACATTTGATTACATTATCTAAAAGCCAAATCACACAGCTTTAATATTTTAATAGATTTGTATGCACACATGGATAATGATGGTAAGGATTCTATACACCCGCATGCATGCACGCATAAGCAATTAATTTTGAAAAATGCCAATATTTTGTTCTTGTTATCATGTCATGTCAATTAGACACAGTAACAACAATCAAGTGAACTGAATGTGTGTTTGTTTGTCACTCTAAATATTAAAAAAAATCAACCATAAGATATCGCGCGATCTCGATAATTAATTTCCTATTGGGAATCAATAGAAATCATAGATCTAGAATTCATACCTGTCCGGTAGCAGCTTTGTACTTCATCTTAAGTTCCGTCAAGATTCTCAAGGCTTCGTAGGTTATTGGTTTCAAAGCTTTCGCTTCCTTTAGCGACCGCACTATATAGCCTTGTTGAATGATTTGATGGTTAAGATCCAACGCAATAACTGATGGTGCAGAGGATTGCGTGGGAGATGAAGGTACACCCGGTTTCCAATCCTAATTGAAAAAGGATACATGGAAAGATATCTTGATTTACATCATACAAATGAACTACCATGACAGAAATATAATTTATAAACTATTGTTGCGGTGGGTGTGAATGGCGTGCGGTGCTGGGTGGTAAGATTGAGGGTAAAAGATCACGGTGGCGTCACCTACCCGTTGATCTGACCAAATATAACCTATAAGGGGATTATTTTTTCCTACTGTCCTAAAATTAACGGAGGATAGAACACAGTGGAAGCTAATTTTTTGCTGGATGAGACGGGCAAATTGTTCGAAAGGGTAATTGCCGCCCGCCTCAATACGCACCGCGAATTCGGCAGGCGCGATCGACTGCGGACGCGATTCATCGCGTCCGAGAGCATTCGCAGCGGGCGGCTATCTAGGGCGGTGTTGCATTGGCGGTCAATTTAGACACAGACAATGCCTTTAATTCGCTGCCCTGGGGAACCATCAGGGATGCTCTGGCGTACCATTACGTGCCTCCCTTCCTGCAGTTCATCGCTGGGACGTACTTGCAAGACAGGTGCATCCGGTACGTGAATCGGAACGCGTCCGAACACCTGAGGGAGGTTAACTGTGGGGTTCTCCAAGGATCCGTGTTGAGTCCACAATTGTGGAACCTCGCGTATAACGTGGTCCTGCGGGTCGATCTCCCCGTCGGCGTTCAAGTCGTGTGCTATGCAGATGACACTCTGGTACTGGCCGACGGGGACAGTTTCGAGAGCACCATCCGGCTTGGTGAGCTTGGAGTGGCATGCGTCTCAATCTCTCGGTCTCATCCTGGACGGTCCTGGGGCTTGGAAGAGAACTTGAAGAGACCGCCTGGTCTCCAAGATCGAGAAGGTAGTGGGTGCACCTGTGGCTACACAATCTCGGGGGCCCCAGGGAAGGAGCCCTCTACGGGGGGTCCGTGCGATCGATGGCCCTCTACGGGGTGCCCGTATGGTCACATCGGTCTCATACGGGCGTCCGCTGCTGCAGAGCTAAGCTCAATAGCCTACAGCGAAAGATGGCCATCAGGATCGCACGCCGATATCGTACGATATCTTTCGAAGCGGCCACTGTCCTAGCTCGGTTTCAACCGCTGGACATCCTGGCGGAGATGGATGCGCGCGTGTTTGCCCGCCTTCGTCTGACCGTCTGGGCAAGCGGAATCGGGCAGGATGACAATGCGACGTGGTCTCGAGTTGCCGTACTACAGCGAGGGTGCTAGGGGAGGCTTGACCTCCCCTGGGACTTGCTCAGGCACCGTGCAGAGGATCACCGGTGCGTTCTTTTGGAGATCTCGGAGCTCTTCCCAATGCACTGAGGATGACCACCGGGGAGATTTTAGTGGTTAGAAATACGTCTAAGAAGGAAGAAAGACGTAGAAGTATGTCTCTCCCCCGAGGCAAAGTATCTATCGAAGATTTCCCCCCAGATAACAAAAAAAAGAAAAAAGATCATATGCCAAAGCAAATTAATGACATCTCGTTTTCATTTTTTCAACATCGGTTGTACGCGATCACACTCGACGACTTTAACGCTCACCACGCTGAATGGCTGGCTTGGTCGCCGAGTAACGCGATCTCTGCGGATGGAATCTGTTGGTGCACGGAGTCTATAGCCATTTGGACGTGGTCGATGAATCGATCAGTGTCGGTATTACAGCTATGGGACCTATGAAGGCACGCATAGACGCGGGGATGGTCTTCGCTGTCTACGCGCAGCCAAAGGATGGACAGCTCGGTTCCTTCAAGACTGCAGAAACATTGAGAACAGATATCATTTCTAACGTATCCGAGATATAACCGAGTATTCCAATTTGTACCACAGGTACGAAGTGTCAGCCGAAAAGATACCTGCGTCTCAGTGAGTAAAACGGGACAGTCTGAGCATACACAGGTTGCATAGAGTAGCCTGAGCGTGGACGCCCAGTGATGACTTCTCCAAAACCGAAGGTCCTGGTGTAAATTTTTCAAAAATACCGCTACCGTATTGTTTAAGAAGGGGGTAGAGGTGGGCCGCCGGCTATCTCACTCACCGGACGAAACGCAGAGGTGTATGGCACATCTACTTTACGACAGTATTTGGTAAGGCGGTGGAACTTTATGAGTCGGGCAGGCCCATTTGTACAACAAAAGCTGACGCTTTGCTTTACCGCCTTAAACATACTATAGGTATGTATATAATGTGTTATCATCAAATAAATTTTATTCAATAAATGTTCAAAAATTGTTGTAGAATTTCCCCAATTTGAAAGGATTATCCTTAAACATCTTCGAATACAAAGCGCATTGATGATGATGTCATAAAACCGAAGATCGAGCTAACCTGGCCGAAACCAGGAGTTAGCTTAATGACACCTAAAGATTCTCCCAGTCTGGTTTTCTAGCAGTGCAGTCAGAACATACCTGAAACCTTTATCATATTCAGTGCAATCTAACTCCACAGTAAACATACCATGAAGCCATCTATCTATCCAGTCGATGTTCATCACTTTGCGTTTATAATCCAAGAAACTCTGTTTAAACATATTAATCACATAATATACACAAATCAGGCTGCGTGCATGTGTTCATGTATATTATACATACATATGATGATGATAATGTACATATGCACATAGACGATTATACACACTCGTACGCATGCATGGATAGGCGATTCTATACATCCGTAGGCATGCACGCATAAAAATAACTTTGGAAAATGCCACTTTTTGTTTTTCTTATCATATTATGTCAATTAGACACAGTAATACCATCACGTGAACTGTGTGTTCGTTCGTCACTCGAAATATTTAAAAATCAACCAGAAGATATCGCGCGATCTTCATAAGTATTTTCCTATTGGGAATCAAATGGAATCGAAGAATTAAATTTCATACCTGTCCGGTAGCAGCTTTGTACTTCATCTTAAGTTCCATCAAGGTTTTCACGGCTTCGTTGATTATTGGTTTCGAAACTTTCGCCTCCTTTAGCGAACGCACTAAGTCGCCTTGTTGAGTGATTTGATGATTAAGATCCCACGCATCAACTAATGGTGCAGGTGCTTGCGTGGTAGATGGATGTGCTTCCGGTTTCCAATCCTAATTGAAAAATAATACATGGAAAGATATCTTAGTTTGCACCATACCAATGAACTGTAATTGGTAAGATCGAGGGTAAAAGAACACCTACCAGTTCCGACCAAATGTATAATACACACACACACACACACACGCGTACGCACGCATGTTTAGACGATTATATGCACCCGCATGCACGCACGCAATAATTGATTTTGGAAAATGCCACTTTTTTTGTTCTTCTAATCATATCATGTCAATTAGACACAGTAATAGCCTACAGCGAAAGATGGCCATCAGGATCGCACGCCGATATCTTACGATATCTTTCGAAGCGGCCACTGTCCTAGCTCGGTTTCAACCGCTGGACATCCTGGCGGAGATGGATGCGCGCGTGTTTGCCCGCCTTCGTCTAACCGTCTGGGCAAGCGGAATCGGGCAGGATGACAATTCGACGTGGTCTCGAGTTGCCGTACTACAGCGAGGGTACTAGGGGAGGCTTGACCTCCCCTGGGACTTGCTCAGGCACCGTGCAGAGGGTCACCGGTGCGTTCTTTTGGAGATCTCGGAGCTCTTCCCAATGCACTGAGGATGACCACCGGGGAGATTTTAGTGGTTAGAAATACGTCTAAGAAGGTAGAAAGACGTAGAAGTATGTCTCTCCCCCGAGGCAAAGTATCTATCGAAGATTTCCCCCCAGATAACAAAAAAAAGAAAAAAGATCATATGCCAAAGCAAATTAATGACATCTCGTTTTCATTTTTTCATCATCGGTTGTACGCGATCACACTCGACGACTTTAACGCTCACCACGCTGAATGGCTGGCTTGGTCGCCGAGTAACGCGATCTCTGCGGATGGAATCTGTTGGTGCACGGAGTCTATAGCCATTTGGACGTGGTCGATGAATCGATCAGTGTCGGTATTACAGCTATGGGACCTATGAAGGCACGCATAGACGCGGGGATGGTATTCGCTGTCTACGCGCAGCCAAAGGATGGACAGGTCGGTTCCTTCAAGACTGCAGAAACATTGAGAACAGATATCATTTCTAACGTATCCGAGATATAACCGAGTATTCCAATTTGTACCACAGGTACGAAGTGTCAGCCGAAAAGATACCTGCGTCTCAGTGAGTAAAACGGGACAGTCTGAGCATACACAGGTTGCATAGTTGTAGCCTGAGCGTGGACGCCCAGTGATGACTTCTCCAAAACCGAAGGTCCTGGTGTAAATTTTTCAAAAATACCGCTACCGTATTGTTTAAGAAGGGGGTAGAGGTGGGCCGCCGGCTATCTCACTCACCGGACGAAACGCAGAGGTGTATGGCACATCTACTTTACGACAGTATTTGGTAAGGCGGTGGAACTTTATGGGTCGGGCAGGCCCATTTGTACAACAAAAGCTGACGCTTTGCTTTACCGCCTTAAACATACTATAGGTATGTATATAATGTGTTATCATCAAATAAATTTTATTCAATAAATGTTCAAAAATTGTTGTAGAATTTCCCCAATTTGAAAGGATTATCCTTAAACATCTTCGAATACAAAGCGCATTGATGATGATGTCATAAAACCGAAGATCGAGCTAACCTGGCCGAAACCAGGAGTTAGCTTAATGACACCTAAAGATTCTCCCAGTCGGGTTTTCTAGCAGTGCAGTCAGAACATACCTGAAACCTTTATCATATTCAGTGCAATCTAACTCCACAGTAAACATACCATGAAGCCATCTATCTATCCAGTCGATGTTCATCACTTTGCGTTTATAATCCAAGAAACTCTGTTTAAACATATTAATCACATAATATACACAAATCAGGCTGCGTGCATGTGTTCATGTATATTATACATACATATGATGATGATAATGTACATATGCACATAGACGATTATATGCACCCGCATGCACGCACGCAATAATTGATTTTGGAAAATGCCACTTTTTTGTTTTTCTTATCATATCATGTCAATTAGACACAGTAATACCATCACGTGAACTGTGTGTTCGTTCGTCACTCGAAATATTTAAAAATCAACCAGAAGATATCGCGCGATCTTCATAAGTATTTTCCCATTGGGAATCAATAGAACTAAAATTCATACCTGTCCGGTAGCAGCTTTGTACTTCATCTTAAGTTCCATCAAGGTTTTCACGGCTTCGTTGATTATTGGTTTCGAAACTTTCGCCTCCTTTAGCGAACGCACTAAGTCGCCTTGTTGAGTGATTTGATGATTAAGATCCCACGCATCAACTAATGGTGCAGGTGCTTGCGTGGTAGATGGATGTGCTTCCGGTTTCCAATCCTAATTGAAAAATAATACATGGAAAGATATCTTAGTTTGCACCATACCAATGAACTGTAATTGGTAAGATCGAGGGTAAAAGAACACCTACCAGTTCCGACCAAATGTATAATACACACACACACACGCACGCATGTTTAGACGATTATATGCACCCGTATGCACGCACGCAATAATTGATTTTGGAAAATGCAGTAATGCATACAGTAATATCTTACCATCAGGTGAAATGTGTGTTCGTTTGTCAATCTAAATATTAGGTCTACCGGAAAGTTCTGTCCGTTTTAGAATGAAACAAAGGAATACATTTTTTCATACTTAGGATAAACTTTATTGAATAATATAATTGCCATCATAATTTATGACTTGCGTGCTGACAATTTGTATATCCCATTTATAAAAAATGTCTTATCTCTAGAGGCCAAAAATTGAACCAGTGCTTGTCTGATATCTTCTTCGTTCTTGAATTGTTTGCCCTGCAAGAAATTTTGTAAGGACACAAACAAGTGATAATCAGATGGTGCTAGGTCCGGGGAGTATGGTGGATTCGACAGAATTTCCCAGCCTATCTCTGCGACTTTCTGACGAGTCCCCAAAGCAGCATGTGGCCTGGCATTGTCATGAAGCAGTATGACGTCCTTCCTATTGAACATCGCCGGCCTCTTTTCTTGGAGTGTTGTTTTTAATTTATCCAATTGATGACAGTACCTCTCCGAATTTAGCCTTTCGTTTGGTTTCAACAGCTCAAAATGTATTGGTCCTCGAATGTCCCACCATATACACAACATTCTCTTGTTCAGGCTCAACTTCGGTTTAGAGGTAGAAGGGGCAGGTTTTCCGAGTTCACAATATGCCCTTTTTCTTATGATGTTTTCATTGGTAATCCACTTTTCATCCCCAGTTATGATCCGGTCCAAGAAGGGTTCGATTTTGTTGCGTGCAAGCAGAGATGTGCATATGATGATTCGATCATTCAAATTCTTCTCACTTAACTTGTGTGCCACCCATCTCGAATACTTCCACACAAACCCTAGTTTCCGAATATGGTCGGAATTGGTTTGTTGAGCTGAATCAAGCCTTTCCACAATCTCCGATGTTGTCAAAAAAGGATTTTGCTCTAACATGATCTTGACTGAATTGTAACCGGAGCGGACAGAACTTTCCGGTAGATCTATTATTTAAAAAATAACCAGAAGATATCGCGCGATCTAGTTAAGTATTTTCCCATTGGGAATCAATAGAACTAAAATTCATACCTGCCCGGTAGTAGCTTTGTACTTCATCTTAAGTTCCGTCAAGATTCTCAAGGCTTCGTAGGTTATTGGTTTCAAAGCTTTTGCCTCCTTTAGCGACCGCACTATATCGGCTTGTTGAATGATTTGATGGTTAAGATCCGACGCAATAACTGATGGTGCAGGTGATTGCGTTTGAGATGAACGTACACCCGGTGTCCAATCCTTATTAAAAAATGATAAATGGAAAGATATCTTAATTTGCACCATACAAATGAACTACCATGAGAGAAATATAATTTATAACTATTAGTGCGGTGAGCATGAACGGCGTCCCTTTAGATAGCGATCCGAGTCGAGGTTTCGTACCTCACTATGAGGGGCCCTCGGATTGTATTATCGCCCCCCTCTGTTGTCGTCGACGTTCTTCGTCCACAGGGGTCGGAGCGCAACGGTGGTGCGGCAGCGGTCTTCGTGCTTCTCTTCGCAGCATCGTCGTTGTCTCCTTACTCGGCGGGCCTCCCGCTCGCGGGTTTATTTAGAAGCTGTAGAGGTCACTGGACCAACAGCAATACTCATACACAAAAAAAAAAAAATGAACGGCGTGTAGTGCTGGGTGTTTTGTAGTTGGTAAGATAGACGTTAAAAGATCACTGGGGCGTCACCTAACCGTTGATCTGACCAAACCTAAAACGGGACTCTCCAACAACCCTAAAACAAACAGACACAAGGGAATCGACTTGTCAGCGTATCGGTTAAAAAATAACAAGACGGGCACGATCTTCCAGCAATGAAGATAACGGAAGAACAGTGCGGTGGGCGACGTTATAGACCAAAGTGAACGCTTCCAGGCAATCTTTGGATAGACAGGATCTTTAAAAAGTCACAAAAACTTTTGTGTGAGTACACTATGTTTCTATAATACGATGAAATCTCCAATACCAGGCCTGCTGGAAGAGATGTTTTGATAACATAAGCGCCTTCGTGTATACTTTTCTTATTTTAGTTTTCCTGTATAAATACTACGTGCATATAAAAGCCGATTGATGATGATTTCATAAAACCGAAGATCGAGCTAACCAGGCCAAAACCAGGAGTTAGTTTAATAATACCTACCGATTCTCTCTCTCGAGTATACCTGCAGTGCAGTCAGAACACACCTGAAACCTTTATCTCATTCAATGCAATCTAAATTCACAAAAACATATTGTGAAGTCATCTCTCCATCGAGATGAGGTTCTGGGGGGACCCGCATGCACGCACGTATAAACGATTAATTTTGGAAAATTATGGTTCTTTCATCTTCTTATCTTATCTACATCGATTCTCAACAAAAATTCTCGGTAAATATTTTCCTATTGGGAATCAAATGGAATCAAAGAATTAAAATTCATACATGTCCGATAGCAGCTTTGTACTTCATCTTAAGTTCCATCAAGGTTTTCACGGCTTCGTTGATTATTGGTTTCAAAGCTTTCGCCTCCTTTAGCGACCGCACTAAGTCGCCTTGTTGAGTGATTTGATGATTAAGATCCCACACATCAACTAATGGTGCAGGTGCTTGCGTGGGAAATGGAAGTACACTCGGTTTCCATTCCTAATTGAAAAAGAATACATTGATAGATATCTTAATTTACACTATACAAATAAACTAACATGAGAGATATTTAATTTATAAACGAACGAAAAATATATAATTTATATAAGAACGGTAGGCAAATCCTCAAAGTGATCTCTTCCTTCCAGGCAATCTTTGCATGGACAGAATCTTTAAAAACTAATATTATATTTTGTGAGTACACCATGTTTCTTTTATTAGATTGAATATCCTATATATCAATATCCATTCCTCCTGAAAGAGATTTCTGATTAAATTAGCTGAGCTTTTGTATCTGTTTGGACTGGAGAGAACCGGCCTGTGACATGCGGGGGCGTTTTATTTTATACCCAAACACAATTCTAGAATTATGTCCATAAATATTACAAGTATTCCAAAAATTTCAATGAAAGTTGCTGTAAAACGCTTGGATATCCCGTTCGATGTGTTAATTTTGACAGAATGTTGGTTAACAGAATCTTTTTTAATTTCTTGCAGACCCGGATATAATTCATGTCAAACATTTAACAATAATAATTAAAACAGTGGAGTGGTCGTTTATGTTAGACACTTTTGGAATGCTTAGGTATCAGAACATAATGTTAATTTAAATATAAATTGAATTTAAATTGAATTATATCAAAAAGAAATAGTTATATGATTATTTTTGCTACCTATAATTTTAACGTTATAACAGACGCAGGTATTAAAGGTTTTAAAAAATAAACATTCGTAACTAGCCCTCGCGGTACAGACTTGCCTAGCGCGAAGGCTCAAAGTGTGAATATTATAGGAGTTAGATTTTTTTGTGTTTAGTAAATATCTTATTTTTTCTCAATATATCTCTCTAGAGCTGTAATAAATATTTTTGCTTTAAAAAAATAAAAAATTATTATTTACATTTTTGTTTTATTTTTTCGTTATTTTTTAAATCCAGAAATTCTTGCCCAACCTGTAAATTCGCATGCAAGCACGGATAAACGATTAATTTCGGAAATCACGGTTCACCCGATGGTAATTGATAACGCTAGCTCATGTAATCTACATTCATTCAACAAAGAGATGATTTGATGATGATGATTCAAATGCGTTGTCACCCCTAAAGGCTGAGATGGAATGTCTCGGTGTACCCCGTAATTCGGGCTCCAGATCATACTGTTATTCAGGGAGTTAGGATGTTCATATCATTGGACACAGTTATGTCACTTACCATCAGGTGAACTGAGTGAGTGAGTGAGTTCGTTTGTCATTCTAAACATAAAAAAAAAACAATTAGAAGATATCGCGCGATCTAGATCAATATACTCCTATTGGGAATCGAAAGGAATCATACAACTCAAATTCATACCTGTCCGGTAGCAGCTTTGTACTTCGTCTTCATTTCCAACAAGGTTTTCACGGCTTCGTCGATTTTCGGTTTCTCAGCTTTCGTCTCCTTTAGCGAGCGCACTAAGTTGCCTTGATGAGTGATTTGATGGTTAAGATACGACGTATCAACTGATGGTGCAGGTGTTTGCGTGGAAGATGGAAGTGCTTCCGGTTTCCAATCCTAATTGAAAAATAATACATGGAAAGATATCTTAATTTGCACAACTATAACGGGACTCTCTATTCCAACTGCCCTAAAACGAGCGGTGGATAGAGAACAGTGGAACCGACTTGTCAGCGAATCGGTTAAAGCATATCAAGACCGGCACGACCTTCAGTAATGAAGATAACGGAATAAGAGTGCGTTGAACGACCTTATCGCTCCAAGTGAACTCTTCCAGGTAATCTTTGGATGGACAGAATCTTTAAAAAGTAATAAAAACTTTTTTGTGAGTACACTATGTTTCTATTGTTAGATGAATGGAGGAGATTTTTTTGATAAAACAAGCGCCTTCTTACATACTATTCTTATTTTTATTTTCCTATGTACATTAAATCACATCGCAAACTATATAAATAAAACTTAAGCATACCTATATAAATATAATAATATACTATGTTATCATCAAATAAATCTTATTCAATAAAAGTGCAATATTTGGTGTAGGGTTTCCACAATTTGAAAGGATTTTCTGTAAACTTCTCCGAATACCAAGCGCGTTCATGATGGTGTAATAAAACCGAAGATCGAGCTAACCTGGCCGAAATAAGGAGTTAGGTTAATGACACCAAACGATTCTCCAAGTCGGCTTTCCTCGCAGTGATGAAACCTTTTTCACATTCAGTGCAATCTAAATTCACATTAAACATAGTGTCCAACTTTCCATCGAGATGTTCTCCACTTTGCATTAAGAATTCAAGAAACCCTTTGAATATATTGATCGTATAATACACCCCCATTCGACGCTCAGCAGTCGCCGAGAACGGTCGCCCGGCTCCCCGCCACGATCGTCCCGAGCTACCTGCCCCCGAGCAAGCCACCTGCGCACCCATTGTTCCGAGAACAATACACCGAGCAATTTTTATTGCTGTTGCTATTGTGATCGGAATTTAGTTTCCAAGAAAGCTATTGTAAAGCCACCTGGGTGGTTATACTAGTGGATACCTTGCGGTGTTAACTAATCTAGTGTAGGGCAAGCCCCGTACGCCCGCCAGTTCCCCTTCTGGGAAACGCAAGATAGCGGAAGGAGTCAACGTAAACTTGGCCTTGGGTAGTGCCCTAGCCAAGGTTGACCAACCCGCTAGACTTATAATTGTCTCACGCGTATTTTTAGTTAGCTCTAAGCACACACCCAAGTGCACAAATAAGATTGGCACTTGGACGCACTAGGGCTACACAACTAGGCACACATCCTCCTGCCTATACCCGGCAGGGAGGGAAGTAGGCTACTCACCCCGGCACCCCACCGGAGGCCACATCCCGCGTAATAGTAGTAATATTATTAATAATTTGTGTACAATGGAGAATCCAACAATGGATTTCCTTGTACACTTGGTCAGCTGCCTGAAGAGTAAATACCCCGATGTCTTCGAAGACATTATAAAAGAGCAACCCCTACCGGAGGGGCAAAATCACCCTCAAGGTCCTCCTCAAGGGCCTCTGCCTCATCGTCCTCCTCGGTCTCCGAAATGGAGCTAGATAGCCCTTCGTCCCCGAGGACCTCCGCAAGACACCAGCAACTTCACGCTGGTGGAAAAGAAGGGAAAAAGCGAGCTTCACCCGCTCCGACGCCGCCACCCAAGGCGAAAAACGGGAAAGCGATGTCCCTCTCTCCGGCCATCGTCATCTATGGCCCAACCCCATGGCACCCCCTCTGCAGCCTCACAGCAAGCCCCCGCCGCTCCTCAGCGCGCCCCTACTGGCTCCCCACCAAACTTCGGCTGTCTCACAGCCATCGAAACGCCCACCGCCTGTCTTCATACAGGCACAAGATAAATGGCCGATTGTCGTATCGGCCCTTTCCAATCGCTACAAATATCAAGCGATCCCCACCGCTGTAGGCATTAAACTGCAGCTAGAAACCACGGATGACCATAGAGCGGTCACCCGCTACTTACAAGACAAAGGTGTATTCTTTCACACCTACACCCTGGCAGAAGAGCGCCAACTTAGAGTGGTTATTAAAAACCTTCCGCGGGAAATCCCGCAGACCTCATCAAAGAGGACCTCCAGGCTCAGAATTTACCCGTCCTATCCGTGCATAGGATGTACAGTGGGCATAACAAAAGCCATTCAACATGGTAATTGTGGCCCCTCGAAAGGTCCGAGGCAGGGAAGCAGGTATTTAACCTGAAAACGTGCTGCCACCTTTCTGGGCTCACAATAGAGCGCCCTCATAAAACATTCTCCGCCAGTGCCACAAATGCCAGTTATGGCCACTCTGCTCGCAACTGCTTCGGGAAACCCAGATGCGTAAAGTGCCTGGGTGACCATGGCACCACCGACTGTCCGAGACCCAAGGACAAGGCCCTTTGGCTGCTTTCGGGCCCCCGCATGTGTCCTGTGCAACTCAGAGGGACACACAGCCAATTACCTTGGCTGCCCAAAGGCTCCTGCCGAAACGCCCGGCACTTATAGTCGCACCTAAGGTAGCTACACCGATCGCCGCTCCCGCGCCTATTCTCGCTCCTGTTCGTCCTCTACTTCCGCATGGAAACCTCCTACTGGCGTAGTGACCGTCGCTCAACCGGTTGAGCAGCCCCTCCATCAGCCGGACGGCCGGTTAACGAAAGCGACCTCGACCTTGTGTGTCGCTTCGCCGCCGTTTTCAACGGCGCCGACGTCTCAGCCTTGCAAAAGCCCTAAGGGACTCCAATGGCAAGCCCGAAATCAGGATTGCTGCCACAATGCGCTACCAACATGTAGTGTCAGCCATCGTCAATTTTCAAGCATAGAGGGCCTTTATAACGGCAGAGTAAAACCGCGTTCCTTAACGTCGCATTTTTAACGCGAACGGAATTAATAATCAACGCGACGAAATCTTCAATTTTGTTCGCGATCACCAAGTCGACGTGCTCCTAGTGCAAGAGACATTCCTCAAACCGCACACTCGCAATCCCAACATCGCGAATTATAACATCATTAGAATGATAGAACTTCCGCCGCTAATGGCGGAACTCTCATCTACTATAAAGTCCTTGCACTGCGTGCCCGTCGATACGCCAACCCTAACCTTCCTAGAAGCCTCGGTCTGTCAGCTAGCCATGACCGGCCACGCCCCCATCACAATCGCGTCCGTCTACCTGCCTTGCAGACGTGACGCACAAGTATTACGAAGCGACTTCGTGGCGCTCCTTTCCTTGGAAACTCAGTCATTTTGGCAGGAGATTTCAATAGCAAGCACACTCGGTGGAATGCAACTAAAATCAACCCCGGGGTTGGCTTTAGACTCGCTAAGCGACGCACTCGACTTCGACGTCGTAGCGCCTACTACGCCTACCCATTTTCCATACATATTGGGTCACGCACCGGACGTGCTTGATATCATAGCCATCTGTAAGAACATCAATCTCGCCTTCCAAGGCATAGAGGTAATCCATGAGCTCGCTTCCGATCATCGCCCCGTTCTTCTTCGGTTAGGGCCCTCCGCCCCAACCTCACCCTCCACCAAAACCATTGTAGACTGGCACCGACTCAGGAACGCCCTGAGGGAAGCCACATCACCGCACCTAGATGCTATTCCTAGGAACATATCTTCAGTCAACGACACGAACCTCGCAGTTCATGCCCCTCACCAGGCACATCCAGACCGTAATCGTGGATTGTTCGAGGCAGGTTCCCTCGGTGGAAGACCACCGATGGACCCTGCCAAACGACATAAAGGACCTAATGAGGCGCAAGAATGCGGCGACTCGTGCCCACGACTTATATCCCACTGAAAGTAACCGGCTGGTGCTACGTACCCTTCAGCGTGAAGTCCGATCACGCATAGCCCAGTATAGGAACGATCGGTGGGATAATCACCTCTCCAACATCGAACCTTCCCATCTCGCCTACTGGCGACTTCCCAAATCCTAAAGGGGCACCGCCCAAACAATGCCTCCCTTTAGCGCGTCCTAATAAACCACCCGCCTTCTTAGACGAAGAGAAAGCCGAATGTCTGGCTTACAATCTCGAGCTCCAATGCTCACCGAGCACCCTACCGATCGACGCCGCTCACCTTGAAATGGTTAACAGCGAGGTCGACCGGAGGAGTAAGGAACCACCTCGCGATTCCGTCACTCAAGTTACATGCACCGAAGTTGAGTCCATAATTAAAAACCTGCGACCACGCAAGGCTCCCGGCCCCGACGGTATCACCAACAAGGTGATGAAACTCCTACCCATGTCCATTTTACACCTACTGGTGATAATCTACAACGCGGCCATATCCAAAGGCACCTTCCCGAACACCTGGAAGGAAGCCGATGTCATAGGGATTCTCAAGCCCTCAAAACATCCAACCGATCCATCAGCCTATCGACCCATAAGCCTACTCAAAGTCTTGGGTAAGGTGTATGAAAGGCTCATCCTCACCCGCCTCAAGGACTTCATGCTGTCCCGAGGGCTGCCAATCAATGAGCAGTTCGGGTTTCGCACCCAACACTCATGCACACATCAAGTGCACCGCATCACGGAGCACATCCTCAGTAAATTTCTTCAGGGCTACCAAACTGGGGCACTTTTTCTCGACGTGGCGAAAGCTTTCGACAAGGTCTGGCACAACGGGCTCATATACAAACTATATGAGCTCGGTGTGCCAGATCGACTCATGCCTCCATACGGTTTTCTCCGCAATCGAACCTTTCGTTACCGCGTCGAGGGAACGCGTTCCGAGGTTCACCCCATTTGTGCCGGAGTACCACAAGGCTCTGTCCTAGGTCCTACTTTATACACACTCTACACCAACGACATACCGCGCACTCGCGGTGTAGAGCTAGCCCTTTCGCCGATGACACCGGCCTCTACGCGTCTGGATTTAAGCCAGACGCTATTTATAAACGCCTCCAATCTGCAGCCAACACCTTAGGGAAATGGTTTCGAAATGGAGGATCGAGGTTAACCCCACCAAAAGTGCAGCCATTTACTTCTCTCGGCGCAACAAACGCCGCAACTCCAAACTATAGAGTTATTTGATCGTCCAATCCCTGGGAAAAGACAGTCAAATACTTAGGCGTCACATTAGATGAAAGACTCACCTTCGGTCCGCATGTCAACCGCGTACGGAATCGAGCAGCGTTCGTCCTAGGTCGTTTGCACCCGTTACTTAATAAAAATAGCAAAATGTCCCTGCGTAATAAAATTACACTTTACAAAGCGTGCATCCGACCCATAATGACATACGCAAGCCCCGTCTTTGCGCTTGCCTCCCCGCGTCACATTCACCGACTTCAGGTAATACAAAATCGTTTCATGCGCAAGGCCACCGGTGCGCCGTGGTTCTTGCGTAACGAAAATCTACACATAGATCTTGAGCTGCCGACCATAGCTCAGTACCTGAAGCAGGCTTCTCGCCGATATTTCGACTCTGCCGTCACACACCGAAACCCTTTGATTGTAAGTGCCGCCACTTACAATCCCATCGCGAATCACAGATTTACCCGCGTCCGTAGGAGACCGAGGCACGCCCTCGACGACCCTGACGACGCAACCACCAGGCCCAAGCCCTTCATAAAACACAACACACAAACATTGCACTCATATCGCCCCCGCCGACGGCGAGGGCGTCGCAAACAAAGTTATTCGCGATACCGCCATGTCACTGGCCGGTTCTTCCAGTCCATACAGATAGAAGCGTTGCTGGAGTTTCTTGCGCCACTTCTTCTCCAGCGCCCACGCATTCTGGAAGTGGTGGTACAGGTAGTTAATAATAATAGTGATATTAATTAAGATAATCCTCTGTCAGAAGCAACTGACCGAGCTGAGGTTCGGCCCTCTTGGGCACCTCGAGTCAGACGCTTCGCGAAACAGGGTAACGGTCTGATGAGTGTCTCTCTCGGGAGCCCTTGCGCTGGTTACCCATATATAGAGGTCTCGACTGAGAGCCATAAGCGCTCGGTCACCTCTCGACCCGGTGAAACTGTAAAAGCCCTGGGGCTAACAGCGGCCATCAGCCCGAAAAAAAAAAAAAAAAAATACACCCCGCACGTATGCACGCGTAAACGATTAATTATGGAAATTTATAATTTATAGATTTTCTTATCATATCATATTCAACTACCAAACCTTTTAAATACAAACGAGTACGTGGTTCACCCAATGGTTAGTGATAACAGTGGTGTTCACGATATCCACATCCATTATCGACAAAAATTCTACATTAGTATATTCCTATCGGAAATCAAATGGAATCAATAGACTAAAATTCATACCTGTCCGGTAGCAGCTTTGTACATCGTCTTGAGTTTCAACAAGGTTTTCACGGCTTCGTCGATTTTCGGTTTCTCCGTTTTCGCCTCCTTTAGCGAACGCACTACGTCGCCTTGTTGAATGATTTGATGATTAAGATACGACGCATCAACTGATGGTGCAGGTGTTTGCGTGGGAGATGGAAGTGCTCCCGGTTTCCAATCCTAATTGAAAAATAATATATTAATTTAATATATTATTACACTGACTTTATATACACCATAAAAATATACCGACGCGACCACATACAACAAGAGCATTAAAAAAGGCTTGAGGTTGGATGGTCTGTTCTACCACACCCACTTTACTCTCCGAATCTTGCCCCGACAGACTACCGCCACCTTTTCTGTTCCTCACAAAACTTTTTGAACGGAAAACCTTTAATGCTCAAAAGCAAATCAGTCAGGCTGTGGCAAGGAAGGAATTGATAAACTGCCAGGAAGATGGGAGAAGTTTATATACATGGACATAATAGTGGTGAATACATAATAAATTAATATAATTTTATTATTTAATGAGGGCAAATAAATAACGTAAGATATAAAACGAAAGTTACTTGCGACTCAACCTATTAAATTCACAGTAAAGATACTGTGAAGCCAGCCATCTGTCTATCTAGTCGAGTTTCTTCACTTGGCATTTTGAAACTCTCTTTGAACATATTAATCGCATTATATACACAAACATACGCAAGCTCGCACGCGTAAATGATTAATTATGGTAATGATAGTTACGTTACGACATTATCATATAATTGTACATCGGTCAAACCTTTTAAAAACGTACCAGCTGGTAAGTGTTAACGGTGACTCATGTCATGTACGTCCATTCTCGTTCAAGTTGCGTATGTCTTGTCAACCTTTAGTGCTGAGATGGAATAGCTCAGTTCCGGTAATTGGGTCTCCGATACATGGTGCCATTGCATGCTAATATTCTGTTAGGTAGGATGTTCATATCATTCGACACTTTTTGTTCGTTTGTCACTCTAAATATGGAAAATAAAACAACCAGCAGATATGGTGCGATCTAGATCAATATATTCCTATTGGGAATCGAAAGGAATCATACAAACTCAAATTCATACCTGTCCGGTAGCAGCTTTGTACTTTGCCTTAAGTTCCAACAAGGTTTTTACGGCTTCGTCGATTTTCGTTTTCTCAGCTTTCGCTGCCTTCAGCGAACGCACTACGTCGCCTTGTTGAGTGATTTGATGGTTAAGATCCGACGCATCAACCGATGGTGCAGGTGTTTGCGTGGGAGATGGAGGTGCTCCCGGTTTCCAATCCTAATTGAAAAATTACATGGATAGATATCTTAATTTACATCATATAAACAACTCAACGTAACAGAAACATAATTTATAAACGAAAAGGACGGTGGGCGACCCTATAACTCCAAGTGATCTCTTCTGGGCAACCTTTGGGTGGACAGAATATTTAAAAACTATTTTTTTTTGTGAGTACGCCGTTTCTTTTATTCGATGAAATCTCCAATACGAGACCTACTTAAAGAGGTTTTTATGATAAAATAAGCTGCGCCTTTGTATGAACTTTTCTTATTTTAGTTTTCCTGTACACATAGTTCCCTCGATGGTTAGTGACAATTGTGGCTCATGGTATCCACATACATTCTCAACAAAGAATCAAGCGTCGTCACCCCTTAGTGATGATATGGAATGCCTCGGTTCCGGTAATTGGTTCTCCGGTCTGTTATTGCACGCCGATATTCTGTTAGGGTGTGGACCCCGGTCGTGGAGACCCATTCTGTAGCACAATACATCGTGAAGGCTAGAAACTTAAAACGCACTATTAAAATGCAACTATCACCGTCATATATACTATTACCTGTTATATTAATTATATAATACCGTTGCTGTGTTTTGTACAATGAGTGTATAAAAAAAAACCCAATTACAGGTTACGAGCATATCTTTTCAATCCTCAAAATTTAGATGGTACGAGCCGCATTCCTCGTTTAACATGAGGTTCCGCTCATTTATCACGCCTAATATTAAAAAGCCTACGCGTACAGTATCACAATTTAGAATCAGCGTGTTTTTGTGAGAATAAAGAAGCCCTCTTTGAGGCGTGCACAAAATAATTCGTAGGCATGTAAAGTCACTTATTCCACAATGACGGATTATGCTCGTATACTCTCTACATAATGGAAGCCTACGTCCCAGCAGTGGGATCTATATAAACGGGTTGTTACTTTTTTATACGCCCTTTAAATATCATAATAAAATTTTACAAATATTCACCTGGCCTGTGGCTGCCTTATACTTCGTTTTTAGATCTAATAGGACCTTAACGGCCTCGTCGATTTTGACTTTTCCGGCCTTAGAGGTTTTAAGTGAGCGCACCAGATCCCCTTGATTGGCGATCTCCTGGTCCAAGCTGGAGGCGCCACCCGCCGGTGATGTAGGAATTGCCGCTGTCGTCCTTGGTTTCCACTCCTAAACACAGAACATAGTGTAAATATTGAATAAAACTAATTATAAATCTACGGATTTTATCACACTTTTTTTATTTTTATTCCCTAATTTTGGACTAATTCATGGCCACGGGGGGTCACTACTGAGTAGTTCATATATAGTTAACTAATTAGGTATTAAGCATTCGAAGCATAAATATAGGAAACCATTTTAATTCTAAAGATTTTTGGTGAATATTATACAACCTCTTGGGCGAGGTCCATTACATACACACTTTTAACTTTTACCATTATATACTATTATAAGATAGTTCTAAACTAAGAAAACTTAAATGAATTGTTTCATCTCACAAGTGATAAGAACAAGCCCATCACTAGTGGGTGAGGCACTTCAAGAAGATACTCTGGTATCTCGTTATGGTAGTCCACACCGGACTGAATAGAAATAGAATAAATAGAATAAAAACCGCAGTGATCCTCGCGCCGGCCATTAATTTCCCACACAGATTTACGTCTTCGCTAGTGAGCGAACGATGTCAATGATATATGTATAGTAAAAACGTTAGCTTAATTTAATAATATGATAGAAAGTTAACCTGTCCCGTTGCAGCCTTGTACTTGGCCTTGAGATCTAACAAGACCTTCACGGCCTGGTCTACCTTGGCCTTGTCAGCCTTCCCAACCTTGAGCGAGCGCACCAACTCGCCCTGCTTGGCGATCTCTTCGTCTAATTTAGCCGCGTCGCTGGTCGCCTTTGCGATCGGTGCTGTTTGCTTTGCTTGTGTTGTTTGTACAGATTTTGGCTGTAAAGAAGTTTATTTATAATTTTAAAATTTAATAATAATTACTAGGACTAATGGACCTAGTAATTATTATTAAATTAATTACAAAGATTTAATTTATAAGATTAATCAGGGCACGCGAGCAAACTGAAATTTTGTTTCAACACTTTCAAGTGCTGATCTACCATGTCCTCGGCGGTGAAAGAAAACATCGTGAGGAAACCTACATGTCTATGAAATTAATAAAAATGTAAGAATGTATTTGAAGACATGTAAAGTAGATGAAGACGAGTTCGCATGAAGATTCATGTTCAACTCAATGTTGTCTTGACTACACTTGTAGAAGAAACAACGAGAAGCCCGATAGTGATGTAGGGGTAAAATAATAATGATTACGTAAAGGTTATATGAAATGAGTCTAATTCAGTTTATTAACTCATTTCAAATTACATACAATCATATCATAACTTGTTAAAATAAATTGTTTTGGTTATTAACAGATGCTATACTAGAATACAATTTAGGTAGTAAAACTATCTTTTACAATTGAATTGACAAAACAGGCGCTGACGTAACGTGAGGATGACAGCCGCATTGGTTAGGATACGTGGATGGGTTCGATTCCCTGCCGGGGAACAATATTTGTGCATCACAAATTATTGGTTTTCGGGTCTGGGTGTGTTTAATATATGTCATGTGTCTCTTACGTAATAAGATTATCAACTGCATTCTCTATCACTATCATATAGGCTCGATTACTACTTCGACGATATCTTCTGAGAAAAATCAACTTAACGGGATATATTATAGTGCCTCAAGCATTTACGCAACCACAGAAGTATTCACTCACTGTCTACTTCCCTTGTCCAATGCACGCGCAGCCGCTAAGATCGAACAAAGATTCAGATGCTGTGTCAGCAACGCAAAACATACGTATAGTACACAAAGACACGAAATCCGACGATTTGTATTGCATAAATATTGTTCGACATATGGGAATTGAACCAAAAACACGCAATTCAAAAAACTTTAACTTTGAATCAATACCCGACAACACATCTGCACCCGTCTTAACCAGAGTAATTGATTAAATATAAACAATGAGCAATTTTATAGTATTTTGAAGTAAGGATCAATTGATTATTAGATGTTTTTGAATGGTTATGAACTTGAAAATGGTTGTAAAATGTTTTATTAAAGTGCTAACTAGCGTATCTGTTTACTATTATTGAAAATGCAGCTTACAAGAAACACAAATACATTGCTTACAAAAAACAACAAACCTACAATGTCGTAAACACGTACAAGAACAATTAGCAATGTTGATTCCATATTGAAAATCGAAATCGTATTTCGAAGATATCTTAGATTACCTCATTATAAACAGAACACTTATTGTTGTTATTATAAGATAAAAAAATAAAAAAAAAAACACGATGTTAACAATAAGTCTATCTTTTAGTTAACACCATATGTATGTACGTACACATAAAACACGTTGCAAATCCACCGTTGCTTTCTTTTTAATACTTCAACTACACAGGCCTATCCGTTATCACGTGGAGCTACAGACATCGAGCCTTTCACTTTTTTATACGAGAATTTAGTTTAACAAATGATTCACCATACGACATACAATGAAGCATTGTAAGGCTTAAACGTGTAACTTCCTAAAATAAAACAGTCAATGTAAATTAATCACTTATAATGGCGATAGAGACGACATTGAATATACCTACATATAATGTTAAATAAACTATCTAGTTACTAGTCTAATGAAATACTGAAGAATTGAAGAATAACAAGATTTTGCTATGCTTTATATAATACCTGGATTACAAATTTGGGATTCATTTAAAACATGATGATGATCACTTCTTTGTCGTTTTCGATTATGGAAATATTTTATAATTGTTAACAGATAACATTTATCGAAACATCCCCTGTGATATCTTTCAACTGTCGTAACCTTTTCTGGTTCGATGCATGTGTAATAAGATTGAAACAAACGCATTGTCAGGTTCACCGGATATATGTAACCAACACACCCACGCCAAAAAACCAACAATTTGCTTTTTTTGTGTGTGAGTATTGCTGTTGGTCCAGAGACCTCTACAGCTTTATCTAATAAGACTTGCGAGCGGGAGAACCGCTGAGTAGGAAGACAACGACGATGCTGCGAAGCTGGCGCGGAGACTGCTGCTGCACCACCGCCGTACTCAGACCCCTGTGGACGAAGATCGTCGAAGACAACAGAGGGGGGCGATAATACGATCCCAGGGCCCCTCATACCGAGGTACGAAAACTCGACTCGGATCGCTATATAAAGGGGACAGGTCGATTTTTTAAAGCGGCCTAGAACACGAGTAAATCGCGTGTAAGCCGCTGTACGAGGAAGACGACGGTGGGGCATGCCTGAGTTTACGTGTATGGATTGTGTAATGGTGATGTGAGCGCGTCGGTGACGTTGATCGGTCTGCGGTTAAGCCCCTGTCAACTGTGTCAATGTTTATATTCATCGTCAGAATATCATCAGGCGTTATGATTGTGTATTTAGGACGTCTCCTCACGGGGGTGTAGTCACCTGCTGCTACCACTAACGGGTTAGGGTTTACTGTCGAATTAAAAACAATTTGTATTGCATAAATATTGTTCCGCGGCTGGAAATCTAACCCAGCAACACCCAACTCAAAAGGCAGATACATATTTTGAATAAAAAACGAAAATGATTTTGAATTACCTGAAGTTCGTTGTTGGTCGCGTGGATGCATGAGCAAAGACGGAACTTGAGTATGGGTAGGATGCATGGTAGGACTATGTATAGTGTAATTTTATTACGTAGGGACATTTTGATATTTTGTATTAAGTAACGGGTGCAAAAGACCTAGGGCGAACGCTGCCCGATTCCGTACGCGGTTGATAAACGTACCGAAGATGAGTCTTTTGTCAAGGATGACGCCTAATTATTTAACTGAATTTGAATGGTTGAGAGATGCATTTTATTGCGACGAGAGAAGTACAAGTCTGCATTTTTGATGGGGTTAACATCGATCCTCTATTTCTGAAACCATTTCACTAAGGTGTTGGCTGTGGATTGGAGGCGTTTACATAAGGCTTGAAGGTTTGAATCCAGACACGTAGAGGGCGGTATCGCCGATGATACCGCCCTCTACGTATCTGGATTAGGATGGAAAAGGGTTAACTCTACTCTGCGGGTGCGCGGTATGTCGTTGGTGTAGTGTGTAGAGAATGGGACCAAGGACGAACCCTTGTGGTACTCCTGCTCATATAGTTTGTATATGAGCCCGTTGTCAGACCTTGTCGAGAGCTTTCGCCACGTCGAAGAATAACGCCCCGGTTTAGCAGTTCCAAATAAATTTGCCGTGGATGTGCTCCGTGATGCGGTGCACTTGATGTGTGCATGAGAGTTGGGTACGAAACCCGAACTGCTCATTGATGGGTAGCCCTCAGGACAGCATGAAGTCCTTGAGGCGGACCAGGATAAGCCTTTCGTACACCTTATCCAAGGCGTTTAGTAGGATTGTAGGCCGATAGGCTAATGGGTCGGTTGGTTGCTTTGAGGGCTTGAAAATCCCTATGACGTCGGCTTCCTTCTAGGTGTTCGAGAAGGTGCCTTTGGATGTGGCTGCGTTGAAGATTATCACCAGTAGGTGAACAATGGCCATATGTAGCAGTTTGATCACCTTGTTGGTGATGCGTCGGGGCAGAGAGCCTTGCGTGGTCGCAGGCTTTTAATAATAGACTCAACTTCAGTGCATGTTACTTGAGTGATAGAATCGAGAGGTGGTTCCTTAGTCCTCCGATTGACCTCGCTTTTAACCATTGCAAGGGGAGCGGCGTCGATCGGTAGGGTGTGCGGTGATCATTAGAGCTCGAGATTGTCAGTCAGGTATTCGGCTTTTTCTTCATCTAATGAAGCGGGAGATTGGTTGGAACCCGCTAAGGGAGGCATTGTTTGGGCGGTGCCTCCTTCTAGGGATTTGGGAAGTGACCAGGTGAGATGGGAAGGTTCGATTTTAGAGAGCTTGTTATCCCCCCGATCGTTCCTGTATGGAGTTATGCGTGATCGGACTTCATGCTGAAGGGTATGTAGCACCAACCGGTTACTTTCAGTGGGATATAAGTCGTGGGAACGGGTTGCCGCATTCTTGCGTCTCATAACGTCCTTATTGTCGTTTGACAGGGTGCATCGGTGGTCATCCACCGAGGGAACCTGCCTCTAGCAGTCCTCGAAGACAGTCTGGATGTGCCTAATGAGGGCCCGAACTACGAGGTTCGTGACGTTGACTGAAGAAATGTTGCTATGAATGACATCTAGTTGCGGTGACGTAGCCTCCCTCAGGTTGTTTCTGAGTCAGTGCCAGTCAATTATAGTTTTGGTAGAAGGTGAGATTGAGACGGAGGGCCCGAACCGAAAAAGAACGGGGCGATGATCGGAAGCGAGCTCGTGGATTACCTCTAGCCTTTGGTAGGCGAGGTTGATGTTCTTCACCAAAACCAACCAAACCAAACCAAAATCACTGAGTTGCTAACGGACAGGAGCGCCACGTAGCGCCAAGTCGCTTTGAGATAGACGGAGGACTGGAGTCTGTTCTTTACGTTAATACGTCTTTACTTTATGTATTTAATAACATACATACATATTACCCTTAGTTAAGGTTTTATGTAAATAAACTATTTTATACCTTCATAGCTTTGCACTTACCAGTACCCTAAGCACTTAAAAAGAAATTATTTTCATTTATTCTCTATATAACTTTCATGTCCTTGCCTTTTGTTAGTAAATTCAAATAAATCTTTTAGATGTTAATAAATTTATTATACAGTTTTTCTTATTAAACAGTGTTATTACTTTTATGATTGATAATTAAAAATTACATATGTATGCAATATATTTATATTTGCCAGATTAAGACTGAAAATAACTTTTGAGAGTGCTACTAATATTAAAAATCTAAAACAATGTAACATAAATGACAATCAAGATATTTGTAACAAAAATAACACAGATGTTGCCAACAATAAAAACATTTGTACATATACAATTTCTACAAAAGGCAAAGACATAAATAGCCTAGAAAAAGAAATGAGACAAAACAAAATGAAAGCCAACAATTATAGTAAAAAGAAAACAAATATGTCTAAAAAATAATAATGAATGTGACACATAATAATATACTTGAACAAAACAATAAAATGTAACTAAAACTTCTGATTTTGAAGAATTGTGTAACCCAGACCTTAGTTTTCTTGATGATTTTGATATAGATGATGTAGTGGAAAGTTTATATTCATGTAAATGTCTTAAAGAAAACATACTCGGTACTGACAATAATACCAAAGAACCAATAAATGTTAAAGATACCATATACAGCACTTGTACAGAAAACAAGAATTCAATTATATTAACTAACAATATTGAAATAGAGAAAAATATACCAGAACAACCACAGTTCGCAGCAAGTATCGAGAAAGATAATTCTAAGGTAGATATTAAGAACAAAACTTTATCTTTGGGCAGTGAAATAATGAGAGGTACTAGAAATAATAAGTGTTCCGATTCTCAACTCCATTCTTATAATATAAAATATGTAAATAAGGACCAATGCTTAGAAGAAAAGGGTTTACAACAAGAAAAGGAGGAAAACCAAACAAAACTAATCATGAATAACCTCAATGAAACCACCAAACATAAAGAATGTGATATATTTTTTTAGTAAATAAAGCATATTCGTCCTGACTTGACGTGAATGGATAGGGATCTTCAGGGCTGCAGTGATCTGTTTCATTATTCACTCCTTCATCCATCAATACTTCAAACATTTTGTGGGTGTAAATATTAACCTAAATTTCAGTGTTATTTTTGAAAAGTTTGAGCAGGAATTGATTGGTCCTCCAACGCCTTTGGAGATCCCTCGCATTGGGACAGTGTTATGATTCGTCGTTTTTAATCCATGCAGCAAAGGATTGGAATCTACCTACACCGATAATTACATAAATGTTTTCATATTAGAGTTAATAAGTATTTATTAAGATAGCGCGTCTTCCCATCATCACTTTACACCAAGCGAGTTTCTAGTCTAGCACTATCTTAAATTATAATAAAACATTATAACATACAAAACTCATCATATCTCTTCGCATTGGAGGTGGAGTAAGAGGCGGCTTGTGAAAGGTTCGCTACAGTATAGGAATCTGAGTCTATCGTTGTCAACGTCGAGTGATAACGTGATAATTACAAAAATATGAATGTATTTCTAAAAGGCCACAGAAATGACTGTACGAGTATCAAAATCTCAGCAAAAAATGCACTATGAAAAAGTACTCTATCGTACGCAATACAATCGCCCCATATCGCCCCGCGTCGGCATTTAGACAGAAAAAAAAATAGAAAATATTTTGTTCTCATTCCTTTTATTGTAGTTACCATCCTAAAGAGATATGAGCACTGAAAAATTTATGTCTGCAATTCTTTTCTTGAGTTATGATCAAGTTTACACTGCAAAATAATTTAGTGTTTTGTTTTAAATTAAATACTCCTATTTTGTGAAAATATAAAACAATTTTCAAGCAATATTGCCAGCAGAGATATTTCATGTATCACTGACGGAACGTGGTCACACAACTGATTTGACTCCGCCCTCGATCATTTCAGGCTCTTTACAGGCGAAAATCTAATCCCAGCTCTATAAATAGCTGCTGTTAATTAACGAGACAGTTTATCTTAGCTCGTGGATAATGCATGCATTTGTCTACTTTTGTAATGTTTGTTCGACTTGGTTCAATTAATAGAACGGTTCCAGCCAGTACCATAAAGCCTACAACATCAGCCCCAACATACCGTGAGTACCTTTTGCTCTAACTTAATATTAGTTAGTTTTCATTGACGTTCTATAATTTATTCTTATTAAGGCAAGTAAACTATTAGTGAGTTCTGTAGTGATGGAAATTCAATTTAAATTTTTGACAGTGGTAGAGCTACACTGCAGTTTGTTTCTAACTGCAAAACGAATGGGTCAACTCGAACGGGGTAGGACCACGCCCTCACAGAATACCGGCGTGAAATAGCAGCATAACGCTGCTGTGTTACGTCTGGTGAGTGAAGAGATCCGGAGACCTTTATTACTGGTAACGAGGCATTCCATCTCAGTCCTCAAGAGTGACAGCGCATCTGCATTATGATTCCTGGTCAAGGATGAATGTAGATGTCATGGGCCGCGGGAATCACTTAACATCAGGTGAACTGTGTGCTAGTTTGTTAGTTAGTAAAAAAAAATAATGTTTGAACATAATTGGGGTTCTTTTATCAAAGAGTATTTTATGCTTTAATGTCATTTGAAAGATAGAAACGATAGGAAAAATGAGGTATAGCTCGACTAAGCCATCTTTGTGTTTAAGAAGATTATATGTATTTACCTATCCAGTTATATATATATTTAGTATATAGGCTGTTACTTACCTGGCCAGGCATCTCCTTACTGTGGCCGTCGGGCACGTGAAAGAGTATAAGCGGTGAGGCACGACCGGTGTGAGGCGACACGGCTCCTACCGACACATCCACGCGGAAGAACCCACGTCTTTGCAGCTGGATGATGTCGCCAACCTTGACCTTCGCTAGTTCCGACTCTCCCAGCATAAGCATCTCCCGCTAAAAGACAAAAATAAATATGACTATATTAGCTTATGCCTTAGTTAAATTTAAACCACGATACTAACAATACGTTACCCTTATAATGTTACGTTATACCCTTATAGTTTAATGAATTCGTATATACAACTATTTTTTGATTACCAAAAAAATACATAGATATATTTTGTTGTTTGAGTTGCTATAGTGCCGTAAACATTGTGCAATTACGATTAAATATTGATACAATGATTCAATATCTGTTGTAATATTAACACAATAAAATTGGAGAAAGAATAGGTAGAGATTCTTATTACTATTTATTTAGTGTGATATAATCCTATGATAGAGTACACCTTGAACGTTATCAGAAATAGTATTTATTCCATCTAAAAAAAACCTCTAATGTCAATTGATATCCAATGTAACAACTAACCATTGAACCAAAAAATAAGTAGAATGGTATACATGGATAACTAGATTTTTTTTTCTATAGCTTTTTTTATTAGATGTAGAGTAACAAACGAGCACACAGTTCGCCTGATGGTTAGTGATTCCTGCGGCCCATGACATCAACATTCATTCTTGACAAGGAATCATAATACAGATGCGTTGTCACCCTTGAGGACCGAAATGGGATGCCTCGTCACCAGTAACAAAGGTCTCCGGATCCCTTCACTCACTAGACGAAACACAGCAGCGTTATGCTGCTATTTCACGCCGGTATTCTGTTAGGGCGTGGTCCTAACCCGGTGGAGCTGACCTATTCATTCTGCAGTTAGAAACAAACTTCAGTTTAGCTCTAGCACTGTTATTAGGGTGAACTGTGTCCATAGAAACACAAACAAACACACAATTCAGCCGATAGTAAGTGATTCATGTGGCCCATATTCATCACCATTAGGGAACTTTAATTGCAGATAATCTCTGAGGGCTTACATGGAATGCCTCGTCATCGGTTTCTTCCTTTCGTTTAACGGAACACGGTAACACTAAATTACTATTTTATACTGGCAATCCAGAAAGTGCGGTCCTATCCTGATCGTGTCGACATTATGACGCTACATTTCTATCTGTAGGCTATATAATTATTACAAGATTACAACCACAGTTGGTGTTGTATGTAAAAAATGTGGTCTTTGATTGAACAATGTACTAAGCTTACCATACTTTTTTGCTATTTTTTCAAAATATACTTTATAAAAATTCATAAAATCATCATTCTCACTTTACCGCCGATTCGGAAGCTCAATTATACCGAGTAGAACTGATAAGAAACCAGTTTCTTGCTGGTCCTACCAATTAAGTGGACTATGGATAGGCTACGTACAACAGTGGACTATTGATAATATGGATTTGAAGCGTCAATAGCCTATTGGTTTAGTGTACGGTCTGGTAAACTTAAGGCCGCAGGTTCAAATCCACCATTAGACAATTGCCGTGAACCATCTCCTAGCACAAGCATTTTCATCTTAGTTGCGAGTGGTTAACCGGAATATTATTAATGTTAATAGCATTACCAATATTCCATTAAAAGATTATAGTCGACGCATTTTAAACTGAGCTGTCGGGCAATAAATGTCACTGACACTAGGAATGTGCGCGCAATGCGGGTTACATTATCGATACTTAGCTACCTGCGCACGCGGGGTCGATGCGTCATCCCTAGAAAAGATAAAACATAAAAACGGCGCTTTTCAGGGCCACATTACGATCTATACAGTTTCTCTATGACTACGTCGTAACAAATATTTTATCTTCATAATTAAAAACTTTTATTTTCAGATAGCAAAAATTATTCCTATTAATACTTAACATATCGATCGTACCTATCCCGTTATCGATAAGCACCTCAACAATTCTTACGCACATCACAACACCTCTCCATAAGACCTGTAAGTGCGAGCGAGACAGACAGATAAATATGATTTATGACCCGAAGCCTCAGTTCATAATGCGTCGACTATAATCATGATGCTTTTATGAATCTAACTAAGATTTTATTGATTCTTACCCTAGTCTGATGTTCAATATACTGTTTGAAGTCTTCATCCTTTCCAAGCACCGGTTTCGATATAATGTGGTCGAAGAACACGCAATAGGTCTCCACTGTCGGTGACTGTAAGGTGTCAGCTAACCAAGTCAACTTTAAAGTTTTCTTGAAGTCCTTATTGTCCAAATTGGGAGTTCCGTCAACACTAGTCACGGTACCATCGGATGCCCTAAAAATGATATAAAAATTTAGGAAACATGTATATAACTAAGTACTTGGAAACATTACATGTTCTATTCTATATATTGGGTAATTGTTTCTTATTTTTTTATATGATCAAGATTATGTAATTTGAAATTTGAAATTAAAAAAACAAATCAATGTTTTATTAAACTACTAACCTTAAAAACAAACAAACATTACCCGTTCGCATATTATTACGCGGTGACTGCATTTCTTAAATAGCTACATCCATAAAATATTTAAAATTCTTTTTAAAAATCAAAAAATCCTAATATTCTTTGTCAGAATATTTGTCTAACATATATGCTTGGATTTAAGCTTTGAGCTCAGGTTTGAATACTGAACAACTGGACTTTTGTAATTTATTATTTAAAAAATTCTTGCCACTATTATATATCATATTTAGACCCGATATTTCAGTAGTCAGATAGGCAAAAGAATAGTGCTTATTCGTATAATCGTCATAATATTTCGTTTTTCAGTCATCAGACGTCACTTATTCGACGAATAACTGATGAGTTACGAATAAATTTATACCTCAGGTAGATGCTACCTGAGGTATAAATTTATTCGTCGGCAGAACGGCCAGATAGCGCTTATTCTATGGAATGAAATGTTCAAACAGACGCAAGAGGTGTCATCAGTGTTGCCAATGCTAGGGCTGGAGAGATCAAATATCTTGTAATTTTTTAATTTTATTTTTTAATAACAAAGAGGGACAATTTGCAAACATTTCATTAATATTAAAAACGCTAAAATAGCGTATAGCACACGGTTAGCTGATGTTGATTTTTTTTCCTTTTTTTAGTAGTGCTAGTCATTGTCAAAAATTTACATCTAGTAAAAACTGACAGTGACATCAGGTAATAGAAAAAACCGAAGTCCCTTTCTTACGCGCCAAGATAATGTAGTTCTGTGTCAGCTGGCTGAAGAAATTTCATACGGAAAAAAAAAGCTATAGTTATTCCGAGAATAAAGTACTATTGAAAAACTAAAACTTTTATGAGTCTCTTAAATTATTCCATTGGTAGTTATTTAAGCGAATAGTCATGAATTGAAATATTGGCCCTTATACTATTATTAACTATCTTGACGATTCAAGTGTTTTGTTTGAACATAATTGAATAAAGCTATATTTGATTTGATTTTGAATGATCCATCTTCAATCAAATTCTTGATGCACATGCATTTAAGGATGATGGAAGATGAAATTCCTCACTTCCAATAACAGGGTCTCTGTATCTCTACACCCACTAAACGAATCGCGGCAACATGACGCTGCTATTTCACGTACATTCTGTGAGGGTGTCCTTCCCCGGCTGAGACGACCCATTCGTACTGTAGCTATAAACTAACTATATCATGGCTCTTCCAGGCATATGATAGTGAGTTACCGCGGCACACAATACAACTGATCAATAAAGTAATATATTCACTCACTTATGAATTTTATCAATCAAGATGTTTCCATAATTGATAAATGTGGCGTTTTCCCCTTCTTTCAACGTTGCAGCGTCTACCTGGTCTATGAGCAAGCGCGGTGAAAACCATACGGTCTTAGAACCTACATCCGGATTCTTAGGATGCAATGGCACATTCAGGGTACATTCTGACGTAACCCCTTTCAGGAATACAGTTACTGGATTCGATTCGAGAGCAGTATATCGAGGAGCTATAGGATCGATGACCTGAAATGTTTTAAAATGTTTAACCTTTTGAAAATCACAAGAGTTGGCTTGGTCCAAGGATAGCCTTTATAATATTTTCAAAGGTTAGAACTTTAGACATTTTTTTTTTAATTTAGCATTACAAATATATTAATAATATGTATTTATGCGCAATCGATATTTCTATTATCAATAGAAACAAAAGAAATAGTGTGATTACTTTTTTTTATGATATTACAAGTGACGAAAAGCAGAGAGATAACGTATCATCTCTAGATTCCAAGCAGTCAAAGATTTAAGACGCACATGCGTTTTAATCATGCGTATAACTGGATACCTGGTCCCTGTGTTTCATATATATGAAACTCTAGTTTTTTTCACACTTTTACATACAGTTTAGATTGAAGCAGTTTTTTTATAGATATAATACTATATCGTGTTATTTAAATACACAAGAAATTCAACTGTAGCGAACACCGCACTTGCTTCATTAGTGTATCTTTTAGAAGATTTTGTTTATAGCTCTATTCTGAGGGTTTCCCATTTGTCGGAACTGTGGCTTGCAACGTAACTGCTTGACTAGTGTATCTTTTAAAATATTTTGTTTATGGTTCTATTCTGAGGGTCCCCTAATTTTAGCATTATCAGTAACGTATAACATAAATCGGTTCAAGTATCAGCAGGCAATAAATAAGTATCCTAAAAACCGTGAATTTCTAAAAGTGGAATGACAGTTACACCCATTTTTTTTAATAATTTTTATCAATGAACAGATATGAAGATATGACTTAGTTTTAGTTTTACAAAATGCCACGATTAAATAGGACGTATTTGAGAAATATTGTACCTTCGAGTTGAATCGAACTAAATTCAATCTAGCTCATTTAAAGATCTGTTCTAGTTACACCTTAATTTTAAACATAAATTTGGTCTGTCACTCTTCAATATGGAATAAGATATTTGTCTTAGACCACCATTGTCAATCACATTTGGCAAACGCAATTTTCTTTTTCTTCTTTTTTTGATGCTCGTGTAAGGCTGTTGGTCCAGTGACCTCTTCAGCTCTATCGGAAGAGACTCGTGAGCGGAAGGCTGAGTAGACATCAGCAGTAAGCTGCTACTTGTGTGGGTACCTTCTTATTGATGGCCCAGATCTTGTCCCACTCCATGAAAACGACGGAGCGACTGGAGCCCTGCGCGCGTATAAACTGGCGCAACGCCTCCACCGTCATGCCACGACGCAGCACGCCGCGCACAGTCGGCATCCTGGGGTCATCCCTGAAGGATATGATGTACACAATTTTAACACTCTTTAAAAAAAAAGTTCTTAAGTTGACCCGGTATCATTTCTTTATTTTTTTTTACATTTTTGAGTCACAAACGAGCACACATTTCATCTGATGGCAATTCTTGGTGATTCTTGCGACATCTACATTCATCCTTAACAAGGAATCATAATGCAGATGCGTTGTCACCCTTGAGAACTCAGGTGGAATTCCTCGTCACCACCAATAAAAGTCTCCGGTGCCCTACGCTCATCAGACGAAACACGGCAGCATTATTTAGCTGTTTTCCGCTGGTATTCTGTGAGGGCATAGTCCTACTTCGGTCGAGCTGACCCATTCATTGTGCAGCTAAAAACAAACTACAGCATAGCTCTACCACTGTTAAAATGTATGTTATATTGCTGAAATTGCGCAATATTCACATGTAGACATGTACATAAATGTGATATTTTAACGTATTTGTAGTTTTATATAAAAACATTTCCTTACCATCCATCAACTAGTCCTTGCTCAACAAACCACGTTAACTTCCTCTTGGACAGCACAGTGTTGGTCATACTCAACCTGAAACATTAACGAAATACAAATTGTTTGGAAATAACCCCACTGTTGGGCATAGTGCTCCACTGAGGATTGGCGTAGTTCACGTGAACTATTTGCGTAACTATATTCGTGAGCAAAAAAATCGACTCAAGCGGTACGCTTGCGGTCAAAATATTCGCGTAAAAAATCTGGTGTTCACATTTATTTTTGGACTATTATAGATTATAGGATTTATAGTTCTAAAATGAAATGACATTCACATTAAATATTTTTTTTTTATTAACAAAATTCGTCTCAAACTATAAAATAAGGAAACATTCACTCTAAAGACAATACAGACAAAACAATCTTAAATTAAAAATTCAAAAACAATTCAATATTTAGTTGGCTTTAATTAAAACTCCTTATCGGTTCTTCATAGACTTCATATTCTTCAGCGAGTGCGGCTTGAAGCCCCGATCTCGTAGCTGGCGCAGCATTTCTAGCACGAACTTTTCTATTACGCCCGTCACATTAATGCTCAATAGGATTTAAGTCTACGTGCAGGACGTAAGTACTACGTGCTGGCCGCTCTGTGGCTCTTCGACATTCAGGTACAGCCGAGGTATTCCCGATAGGAGGTGATAGGGGTGACTATTTGCGATAATTTTAACCCCATATGCATTTTGCAAAAGTGAACCATTTTTAAGTTATCATGTTTTTTAGCTTTTTTCAAAATAAGTCAAAGATGCAACATCAAAAATTTATTAAAAAAAAAAGTACCAATTTAAATCTAATTTTTTCTTCTGATTTATAAAAACAATCAAACACTGGTTATTTATCAATATTAAAACAACAATTCTCTTGTAATAATGCTCAATAGGATTTAAGTACAGACTACGTGGCTTGAGTAAGGAATGACATGATCCCCTAATATCCCTTCAACATATCGGTTCACCGTCAAACACCCAAATCGGCCGCTGGTTTCGATGAAAACCGTCCAGGAAACTCCTCCCTATAGCACATTTTCACTGGGCGAATCGCTCTCCAGGTGTTCTGTAGACTCCTTGTCGTCTATCGCTGCCATGGCGACACACTCTGGTTTCATCTGATAAAGAAATCCGTGAGCTGCACGGACGAACGGTGGAGGTCTGTTGCTTCGTTCAGTTCACGTGTTCTCTTGCGAAATGTAGTCGGACTGCTGGATGAGCTGAGGTCAACTAAGGGCCAGGAGCCGGCCTTTTTGTAGTCACGTTAGCCGCCTTTAGTCTTCTTTTTACTGTCCAGCCGCTATCAGCCACTCCTCGCGTTTCGCTGAGCTACTGTTTGACTTGAACGCCAGAGAGGGCACATTTCTGAGCGAAATGCTCGGTCATCCCTCTCTGAAGTGCACCATCTTCTGCCGGATCCACTTCTTCGGTTAAAGCTGCCAGTCTCCTGTTATCACCGGTAGACTCTGGACATAACAGACTTACTCATGTTTAACACGAGCATCGCTTGAGTCTTCGTAATCTTGGAAACGATAACATTTGTTTACATTATATAAAAGCCAGAACATACAGCTTTAATAATTCAAAAGAAAATTATAATTCAGGGTTGTTACTTTTTTTAACATTCAACCACTTACATACATGACGCTTGAGTCGATTTTTTTGCTCACGGTTGTATAAATAGCAAAAATTTCACATATTTCTGACACATCTTACCTGCTGTATTCCCATATATACGGTTTCCTTAATCCAAGTGCATCTATGAACCAGTAAAACTGTGGGTCGCGGTCATGATATTCCATAGTACGCAATACGTGAGTTACTCCTTCAACAGAGTCGACTATAGGGCAAGCGAAGTCATATGTTGGGTAAACCCTAAAAGAAAAAAATAATATAACAAATAAATATAATATTAAATTAAAATGTTAAATAAAAACTCAATGTGCAGTTTTTAACATATACTTATAACTTAAAACAATAAATCCCAATATGCATTGAATCCGAATGCATGTACAAAAACAAACAAGTTAAAAAGGCATTAAGTCCGCCTTTATACATACCGTATATAAAGCATAAATAAATTAATAAATAAATATAAATAATATAGGACACTAATTAACATAAAAAAACATACTTATATTGCGTGCCCGTACGAGGGTGAGTCTCTGGCTTGCACCGATAGATTGTTGGATCACGCAAGCATCCATTCGCTGATTGCATATCGATCTTAGCGCGCACACAACATTGTACCCCTATAGAACTTCCTTTCTTCATCTCCTCCCACAGTTCCAGATTCTTCTCAACAGCTGCATAATAAATAATTTAAATCAATGGTCAAAAGTCTTTCTGCAATATGATTGGATCAGCTCGACCAGGGAAAGACCACGCCATATATACAGAATTCTCCTCAGATGCTCCCCATGGTCACCACTTAGCCTTTGGATTCCTATATGGCTGTAGCACTAGGTGTGGTTAGGCAATATGTCGAAAAATAACAAACCAATATATTTTTTCAAGTTAATACATATACTATAATATTCTTAAATTAATGCTTTATGTACCTATTTAATAAAATTGTGATGACTCATCTTTTTAATAACAAGTTTTATATAATATTGCCATGCTAAAAATTAGTTGGGGCATAATGAGCACAATGAGGTATAGAAAATTTAACAACACTAGAGAATATGTTGAAAAATTATATATTTACAATATCTGCCTCTCATATACATTCCTGTGTGACATATTGTGTGCTTTACGCAATATGTCAAATGCAAAGTTTTAATATATAATAGATAATTATTATATATTAAAACTCTTACTTATAATTATACTTATTCTTACTATTAGTAATTGTTAGTAATAATACTTACAATTATTTCTGTTCTTGCTTTCAATTTTTTGATCTCTCTCATTCTTCATCTGTTCAGCGGGTGTATCGTCAACAAATGCTTTGCTCTCCTTAATAAGTTTCTCACAAAAATCCATCATCATGTCAAAGTACTGTGATGTGTGAGTGAACATGTCTGGTTTGATTTCTAACATTTTCACATCCTCGAGGATGACCTGATGAAAAAATATAATTTAATTAATATCATATATGCTTAAGAAATGTGTTAATATATCAGATAATCATTTTCGATATGCCAAACTGAATATGCTTAAATGATGCTATGGAGCAATGAAACTTCGCCTTATTTTGTAATATGTAATAAAATAAGTTCCTTTTAAGTGATTAAATTATAAATTGAGGAAGTATGACTATATGTTAAACTACCAACCAACAATAGATATTTATAATGAATAAGTAAAAAGTACAATGATTTCTTATATTTATGACTACTATAATAAGGATTTTATCATGTTTATTTTAATATTTTTATCCTGACGTTTCAAGTGCAAGTTAAGAATAAAGCATACCTTCTCAAATTCAGCATTCTCTTTAGCAGGGTTAGTGTCATCAAACCTCATTACAAGTTTTCCTTCAAAGGCTTGCTGGTAATACTGATTCAATAAGGCTGCTTTAGCATGACCAATGTGGAGATAGCTGAAAGATAAAGAAATGTAAACTTTACCATTTAGTAAAATAAAAGTGTCTAAATCTTCCTATCCATATACAACACCATGTAAAGTCAAAGGTTACATACAGTAAAACATTGCTGCAATAAAAACTTATTGAAGAATAGATTTTCTCAAGTTAAAGGACCACAGGATGTTGAAGTGTGAAACAACAAACATTGCTATGTTTCAAACAGTTAGTGTTTTTGCTTTTTACTCTATTATAGACGAGACATTATAGCCTTCATTGTGGATTTACACTCAACCCACTGTCTACAGAAAGCTTTCTTGTGACTATCCTGTACGTACAAAACTAGTTGCCACAACATCTCGAACAAAGAAATTTGGTTAAATAAGTATAGGTTGACTTTGGAGGCCCGCTCTGTTACTATGTTCAAGATTATTGAATTTGAAATCTGTGAAAGATATATTTATACTTATATAAGTAGAAATGTATAATTTGTCAAAGGCAAGTGTGTAGAAAGAATGCAGGGAGAAAACATAGCTCTTATATAATTTGTTAAATGTTGTTAAATGAAACAAACCCAGAAGCTTCAGGTGGAAACCTCACGATAACCTTGCCCATTTCAGCATTTGGTAATTCTATAAATTTGCCCTCCGCTGGACGGCCAGACCCAGCATCTTTGTTTGATGAAGGAGATCTCCTGAAAATAAAAAAGTCATAATTTTTTTCCAATATATTGTAATCATGCCTAGTATGACTAAGAGTTATTCCACATTAAAATGCATATATATTTTTTATAATTTGCGTAATAATATTAAAACTTATGTTTTCATATTTATTGAAGTCTAATCAATTTAATTTCCAGAAAATTGGAATCGAAAAAAAAAAATACATTATTTATGATAATAGTCTGTGGGGACATATGTGGGGGGTTTTGTTGATGACGAATTATGATCAAACTTATTGACATACAATTTATATCACATGAGGTTATCTGTATAAGGGACCATGTTTACTATTAATAATTATTTTTATATTTCTGTATAAGTTGTGATCAGTAATAACCTGCAAAATTTGTTAATACAGAGACATTTTATTATCACACACAAGTACATCTTCATTGCAAAATGTAACCCTAGTAACTAGGGTTCAAAAAGAAGAACTTTAAATTGCAATATTATTATTAATAAATTACTACTTTGACCTCGAAACTAGTAATTTATACCATCTGAGGTAAACTGAATAAAAAATGGCCCATATTCACTATTAATACTTTTATTGTATCCCTATATAAAATAACTACACTCAGCAACCAAACCGACTCAACCAATAGGCATGCCGATGTATTTGTTACAAATATGTTATTTATTTGTAAAAATCATAATTGGTACCATTATTGTAAATATTTATTTAGTACTTTATAGAATAATGACATCTGAATCACAGTATAGGGAATCTGTTATAAAACTATTGCATTAATACTTGGTATTTCAATAATTGTTACACTAATCACAGCTAATATATAATTATAATATTTTTAATGGTGTTCATGTTATGTTAATCAAAAGCAGTTTTATTCCTATCAATTACAGGGATAACAATTTAATTTATAACAAATATATATATATAAGCACTAATATATACACTATACTATAACTAGATTTATAAAACAAACACACAAACCTTAAAGAAGCCTTGGATAAGTTGTCTAAGACCTCAACTGGTATTTCATTAAGAGCCTTTGCCACAGGTTCTTGGGCCTGTATCAGCTTCATCCATCGGAGAATATTGGTGGGATGAGTTTTAAACAGATCTCTTTAAATTTGCTGGAAACTATATTGACAGAAAATACTATTTTAAGTACATGTTGGTTTGGAAAATTATCATCATTTAAAGATTACTTTTGTCCTGTAGTGATTTTATTTACAATACTTTTCATATAACTGTTTCAAAAATAAAGCTTTATGTTTTAAATGAGGTGCACTTCTCAAATGAATTAAAAATATATAATTTGAAAACAAATGACAATGCAATAGTGTATTTTTCAAGAATAAAACTAAATAAAAAATAATTAATCAATAAATGCATGGATGTTGTAGATGCATAAAAGATGTGACCATGCAAAGTGAGAAAACCACAATTACTGATTGAAAAATAATCACTCATGTTTATAAAAAAAAATATTCCATAAATAAATCATATCCATTATACTTACAGTGTAGCACACTAAAAACAGCTAAGTCAGAAACTGAAATTGACTCTCCAACTAAATATGTTAAAGGTCCTAGAACCTTGTCTAGATATTCAACAGATTGCGGCATTTCTTCATTTAATACAAGACTAAATGAAAGCCAATGGTTCATCGTGACCTTTTGAAGTGGTCCAGCAGACTTATTGAAAGCATTTTCAAGAATCCTTATCAAATCATTACTTGTTCCATATGGCATTGATTTAGGCGAATTAGGAAGTATGATATTGGATTCGCTACCCAAAATTATTTCTAAATTATTTACCAGCGACCTATAAAGTTCGGCAGCCAGCAGGCCTCCTAGAAATACAAAAAAAATCTCATTTTAATAAGAGCCTTTTAATAATTAATTCCAAGTTGTTAGAAGTAAGGAATATTTAAATATGATTTACCTAATGGAGGATTATTTTTATTGTAAGATATTTTCATGGTGTACTGAATTTAATGAAGGATCTAAAGAAAATTTTCTTTAATGTCTCTCTACTTCTCGAGTATCGAACACGATGGAGAAAACTGGCAATATGACGAATACAGTTTAATCAATATAATTGCGCACTGCGCTGCGCAGGTGCGCAGCCTATTACACTGCTAGAGTAGGGTACTGAGGTAGCTATCAAAAACTGCTAAAATATATAACGTACAATACCATAAACTAAATTTTTATTTTTAATAATAAATATTCAAATATTAAAATGGTATATCCATTACTTAATTATTTACCAAGTATGAAGCATGCTTCATGCATTTTCTTGCAGAATTGCATAGGTCATCTCGCTGAACTCCATCTAGGTCTAATTGCATAGATTGTCGTAACCTGCGATTGCCAATAGAACCTGGTTGTTAGGAAAATCGTGGGGGCTGATCGCTACATCAAGAACAATGTTATAGCGGGCGCCTGGACCGCACGCCGCATGTATGACTGCGCTGATAACGGGCCATACTCTTGTAAACATTGCACCACTGCATGCTCGCCTACCTGATAGACGACCACTTCCACGAGAGCTGCTGCTTTCATTCCCCAATAAGGGAATCGCAGGTTGACGGAGCAATGAAGCGGAGAAATGAAGACCGATGCTACGTGATTTTTTGGAATTTTGCAGGGCCATGAGCATAATAATTATGTACATCTAGCTCGATGATGGTTTTATACTGAAAACGTATATTAATTAGACAATGTGTTAAGAGCGCGCTCTAAACTTCCTCCACCACTGTTATTAAAATGCAGATTCTGCATTTAGCAGTCTAAGGCGAGCGTTTAGGTCGCTGAAGAAAGATAGGATACTGTAAAAACGTCTAGTTATCTTTATCAACGTAAAAGCGTGTTTCATTATATAGCATCCATAAATTCTAGAATTCTTTTTCAAAGTATATGCCCTCACTATTGAAACATTTTTGTATTCATAGGAACCATAGTGGAACCATAAGTAGGAACTTCTTCAATGGCTTTTTGGAACGCTTTTCCCGCTACTTCCGGGCTTTTAAACTTCTTTGCTTATCTTTAATTTTCGGAAATAAGCAGTAGCCAGGTGCGATGGCTGGCTGTATGGCGCATGCGTCATCAATTCCACATTTTATGCCATCAAATATGCATTTGTTATCTTAGGCACATTACGTGCGGATGCGTTATCGTGGTGAAAGACTTTGCTGCGAGGACGCTTTTTGCGAACTTTTTCTAATATTTTTCTATTGCTTGCCATAGTTAACGTACTAATATAATACGTACGTAAAACGCAGCCACTGTCCTTTTGTTTTCAAGCGTCATTAATGTAATGTTTTGATGTCGAAAAAAGAAGCAAGCACTTCCTTGCCAAGCTCCGACTTTTCTTAACTTCGTCGGCAAGTCTTCAAAAGGAAAGATCCATTGTGCCGACTGTCATTTTCTTTCGGGTTCCAAGTAATACACCCAGATTTCGTCACCTTTCGCGGTATTATAGACAGCCAATAACTGTCCTCCACTAAACTACTACTCCAACCTTTTTTATCATTTTACGGCACCACTGCGTATCGTCATTTCTGGTCACCCGGTGAAACTGTAATAGCCCTCGGGCTAACGGAGGCAATCAGTCCGTAAAAATGAAAAAAAAAGAATTCTGTTTTTAGTCTTCCGTTAAATCAGGCGGTATCAGGAGCAAACTTTTAAATGCACATGCAAAATGTTTTGCACTTGGCTCATTCCAATACTATTAGGTATTGGAATGAGCCAAGTGAAGCCAAGAACAGCGGAATTTGTCGTACGGTAGCAATAATGGATTCTGCAAAAGGCAGTCGCCGGCTGACCTTGACATACATCGTCATGGAGTTGATCACTTTCACGAATAAACTCTCCAAATCACGAGTAATTAGAGCTGCAACATGGGGTTTCATCACCAAATTCCAACTGAAATCTCTGGAAACTATCTTCATGTATTTTTATTGTAAGTTGCCAGTGCCCAGAAACTATTTTTTTGTAATTTGTGATGCTATTAATCAGGTGACCTCTACTCTCGTGAGCAGAAGCCGATTAGTAGGGACCAAAAATTTCACATATATACACCATATACACATATATATATGTATGTACACCAATATTTTTTAATTACCTATTATAGCGCGCCCTAGCGGTGGGTGGTAGGGAAGAGAGTGCGAGATTTGGGAGAAGGGTGAGCCTAGACGCGAACCGATGCCGAACGATTTATGAATTATATAGCGTAAACAATTTTGAGCAGTTTGTCTTGTCCTTGCGATTCACTATTCATTAGCTTTTTTGTAGAACAAATTTTTTAAATCCATTTTTTTTTACAGTAATTCATACTTTGAATGGTATATTTCACTCTAACGCTGAATGTGAACAAAAAAATAAAGTAATAGCCTAATAAATAATAAAGGAATATTCCGATACTATAACTGATAATCACGGATAAAGTTGCATTTACTTTAAATCTGATGTTATAATGATCAGAACATTAATTCGGAGATTTTTTTTGGGTTTTCCTTTCTTTACTTTACTATAAACTTTACTAGTTCCTAGTAATTCTAGTTTCCCTAAAATGTAGTATTTACTTGAGTAAAATAGTTATTCCGTGCCTAATCGCCGTAATTTCTTAAAAATATTGCATTTTTTAAGAGGAATCACCGTCGAATAGATTTTGGACATGGCAACGCTGACTCGTTTTATTGATTTTGATTATTGATTTTTGGCAACAAATATACATTAAAATATAAAAATATTTAATAATTTTTCTGCCATTATCTAGTTACTGGTAAGTGTCATAAAATATAAAAAACAGATTTGTTTGTTTAATTGTTTATATACATATATTATTTAAAACGTGAATTTCCTTCCGCCCTTTAATTTTTATAAGGCACCAGTCAGTACGAACCCGTGAAGATGAAGCGGCAGAATGTTCGAACACTATCACTTGTGGTGTGTACGGTTACTTATTTGCTGATAGGAGCATCGGTGTTTGATGCTTTAGAATCTGATACCGAAAGAAGAAGATGGGAAGTTTTATGCGGTACGATGTATATTGTCACTAATATTTAATCGTTTTTTGGTCGAGGCGTTACAATCCACCCACACATTTTATCCTGTATTGAATAGAATAACTGTTATAACTTCATAAGTAAGAAAACTCAGTTTTTTTTACTATACTTACAAGCTGTTTCCTGATAAATCCAATTAATTGATCACCATTTGTTCACAATGTAGTCTTGGTAAAAAAATCCTCTTTCGAAGAATACCAGCATAAAGTGTATGTTTCATCTGATGAGCGATGAAAATCGTAAACTACTGTACTAGGCTACTGGCCTAGTTCCATATTACTGGTAGCTAGGCATTCCTTGTCCATCATTGATGGTGGCAATGCATCAGCATTTTGATTTCTTATTGAGAATAAATGTGTGGGTGAGCAGTAAGAATCACTTAGGTGTTTGTATTGTTTTTGTGATATTTTGAAGTGGCAATAAACACAGTCTTATTGTGACCTCTAAATATCACAAAAACATGCCTTGATGCAAATATTGGAGTTAATATATGTATACATTCCAGATATGAAAAATAGTCTTGTGAAGAAGTATGATATAACTCCAGAAGACTACCGCATGATCGAGATAGTCATAATTGAGAATAAACCACACAAGGCAGGACCTCAATGGAAATTTGCTGGAGCATTCTATTTTGCTACTGTGGTGCTGGCTATGATTGGATATGGGCATTCAACACCTGTTACTGTAGGTGGGAAAGCATTTTGTATGGCTTATGCTATGGTATGTATTCTTTATTCATAATTATCTGAAAGTTAAAAGGGTAATCATGAAAAACATCATGTTCATCTTTCATAGGTAGGCTCCCTTTTATAGCCTGTGGATGAGCCTCTCTATTCTTATTGTTCTCTTTTTAGAAGTTATGCATTTACACATCTATATAATGATGGGCATTATACCAGAACATTCCATTTAAGTTGCTTCTATATTGCAACAGTACCTCAGTCAAGGTGCTCATCATCTAAATATCTATATAGGCAACTACCTCAGATTGTTCATAGCAATCTGAGGTGTTGCCTATGATGATACATGACCTGGCATTCAACTACTTTGTCAGAAAATGATTAGATATATATATTTGCTGCATAATTTAATTATACCAATATGTAATATTTAAAGAATAATATTTCTATGTTCAGAATTTTTAAGCATCAAATGGAAAACCTGTCAAAATGACGGGTTTCGTAAATCTAGTGGTAAATTTGTGTGTAATTCTGGGAAAATTTCTATGCAACTAGATATTATAACCAGATGCCATCAATTGGGTTGAATATGTAATAGTTCCTTTTGTAAAACTTTAAAGCACAAGTTTCTATTTCATTGTCCACTTCCCTCGTCAAAGTGAAACATGTGCAATTACATTCAAGAAAGATTTAGATTCAATGTCAAATATACTAGCATCCATACAACATATGCAGACCTGAAAACTAACAATTTGTAAGGCGTATACATATTTCTTGATTGGGCAGGTACTCCAACTGTTAAGACACATGGCACATGACACAATTTTTAATAGCTAACACAATTTATTTTTAATATTAAATATATCAAACGCTATTAGTTATCTTTTTTTTTAATACACATGAATTTCAGGTCGGCATCCCTTTGGGCCTGGTGATGTTCCAGAGTATCGGCGAGCGGCTCAATAAAGTTGCTTCTGTAGTGATAAGACGTGCCAAATGTTATCTTCGCTGTGTCACCACTGATGCAACGGAAATGAATCTTATGTTTGCTACGGGAATGTTATCTTCAATTATTATTACCACAGGTAAGATGGCCATATTAGCATTACAGTTTGAGATGTAAACAAATTATGTATTATGTTTCGAACAAACACTTGGTTAACAATTATTCTAATTTTTTTGTTTTTAAAACATGGTAAATGATATATATTGCAGAATATTATGTAATATATTTAAAATGGGGATATAGTAACTTACTTAAATGAATATGGCATAGAGTTGACTTTTTTTTATATTTAAATAAATTAAATCTAATTTAAGTTATTGAATTTTTTTTTTTAATTGTTTTTGTCTTTTTGGTTTATTCAGTTCAACTTTCAATTTATTGTGTTATTTTATCTTTCTGTATTTTTATTAATTATTTACAGCCATGTCTTCTGTTTAAATTATTTTCACCTAAGCTGACTTTTGGACTTGATTTAATAATGTAAGTATATTCCATGAATTATACAATAAGTGTTAATACACACGCATCTGTATATCCAATATACAAAATAAATTAATATTGACAATCAAAACTATCACACATTCACAATTACAATTAATGGAGTTCTTGGGAGTAAGGATATTAGATAATGTTTGAGGACTGCCAGTTAAAATTTAAAAATACTAGACAGATGACTATGCAAATTATGTTATGAAGTGTGCTTCATAATATAATTTTCATAGTCATCTGTGTTATCATATCCCAATGTGTGCTCAGTATGTAAGATGCTGCTTATTAACAGAATACTAGTGAGTAATAACAGCATTATGCAGCTACTTTTCATGGTGTATTGAGAAAACGGGGAGACCAAATTACTGGTAAACTGGAGCATCCCATCTCGGTCCTCAAGATGGACAACATTCCTTGTTGAAGATGGATGGAAGTTTATAATGGAGGTGTGCTTATTTATCACCCATAGTTTCTATTAAAAAAATATCTCTTTCTATTTGCTAGGTTATAAAAAGATGCTTTGTAATATATTTTTTCATAATGAACTAAATATAAATAATAACTATTAGTTCAAATACATATATCTTGCTACAGGCCACAATATTTAGTGACCTGCATGGTAACATCTTTTTAGATTAGGTTATTACTTATCCTAGTGATAGATTTAAACTAGCATATCATAATAGAATACTGGCGTGTAATTGGAACATAATGGTGTTATGTTTCATAATGTGATCAAAATCTTAGTATTCAAAGTTATAAATAATATGATCACTTATTATTAATAAAGTCTGTCACCCGCAACTAGAACTTTATGTTGAAGTATTTCTACTGTATTTCTAAGAGGACATGTGAATTATATGACTTCTATTTTTTGGTTCTGAATAATTGTAAGCCATTAACTGTTTCCAGGAGCAGCCGTTTTCTCTCGCTACGAGGGTTGGAGTTACTTCGACAGTTTTTACTATTGCTTTGTAACTTTAACTACAATTGGATTCGGAGATTATGTAGCCTTGCAAGTAAGTTGAATAGATTTTTTCAATTATCAACAAATTATACATATTTTGTTCTTTGTGGCCATGTTATTTGCAGCCTCATAGAATCTTGACCAATATTGTGAGTAAGAATCATGATGTATATACAGTATTCCATAACTATGCCGGGACTATAGAAAATTGATTACAGATGATAATTATTTAGAAATATACACTTGTGAGCAAAAAAACTACTCCGTACGCTTGCGGTTAAAATATTCTCAACTGAACAACACAACTCAGCAGTTGCTCAGATTTATTTTTTGACTATAGTAGATTAAAGGTGAAAGTTTTAGTTTAAAAATGAGATGACATTCATCATCATTTTGTTATCAATAATAAATATATATATATATTACAGATATAATAAATCTGTAATATATATATATTACAGAGTTATTAGTGATAGGGGTGACTATTTGCGATAATTTTAACTTTTTTTTAGCAAATGTGAAGCATTTTTGACTAAATTTTTTTTAGCTTTTGTCAAAATAAGGCAAAAATGCAAATCAAAGAGTATCAATTTAAATCTCGTTTTTTCTTCTGTTTTATAAAAACGATTAAACACTGGTTATTCATCAATATTAAAACATCAATTATTTTTCCAAATTTAAAAATGCGAAATATTATATCAATATTTTTTTGAGAATTTTTTAAACGTTATGAAACTTCTTGTAGATTATTTTAAAAACATAACCGTCTTCTTAGCTCTCCAATAATGCATAACAACTAGGAACATATTTCAGAGGAACTGAAAAAAAATTTATCACACACACACATTTATACTTTAAAATAAATACTATTTACTCATATATATTTCTTTCTCTGGCAGAAATGTCCAGATTCTCTTTCCTCACATTTTTGCTATGTTTCGGTTTTTAGTTATAATAATATTGAAATCTTAAGTTTTTCGTAAAACATTGAAATACGCTAATTACCATTAGGTAAGGAACTAAGATCTTTCAGATTATTGTAATTTTACATTTCGCATGTCATTAAATTTGTTGCCATATTGTTTATGACTGTTTAAAAGGGAATGTGTTGGTCTACCGGTATCTATGTTTTGTTTTTTTTTATTTGAGATTACACACACACTTGATTGATTATGTTTAAGTTTCGTTAATAAAAATATGAACGTGTCAATGACCAAGCTATATTATTCCAGAATGACCAAGCTTTAACCAGCAAACCAGGGTACGTGGCATTAAGCCTCGTGTTCATTTTGTTCGGTCTGGCGGTGGTGGCTGCCAGCATCAACCTATTGGTGCTGCGTTTTATGACAATGTGAGTATATTAAATATCATCAAAATACCTCAATGTAAATGGAATAGGGTTTATTAATTATATAAATATTTAATTTATTAAAAAAAAACTATGCCATTTATCTGTAACTGGCATAGACAAGTTGACCAGAATTTTTGTCATTATATTGTATATATATATGTATATATAAATATATATTATATATATATATATTATATATATATATATATTATATATATATATATATATACACTGCAGGCCAAAAATTTAAGACCACCTTAATTAAAGTAGGAAAATAAAGTGAAACTCCAATAAAATATTAAATGTTCAATTATTCTGTTTAATCATCTAATAAACAATATACTTTAAAAGCGTAACAAAATATTAACAGTCCATGCAAAAAACGTTATAGTTAGCTAAACTGATTTATCATCAAAAAATCCTCCTTTACATTTTATGACTTTAACTAGTCTCGGCATACGAGCATTCAATTTTTTAATGGTTTCTTGTGATATATTGTTCCAAATTTCGCATAAAGCATTCCACATTTCTTCTCGCGAGGATAGGCCACGATTACGGACGTTCCTATCAAGCTCTTCCCACAAAAGTTCAATGGGATTGAGATCTGGGCTCTGAGGAGGCCAAACAAACCATGTTTTTTAACACCCCTTGTGCCTCTTTCTCTTCTAAATATCCTCTACATAATTTTGAGCTATGCTTTGGATCATTATCTTGTTGGAATATAAATTCATCTCCAATTAATCGCAACCCGGAAGAAACGGCATTTTGTTCTAAAATGTATTTGTACTGTTCCTTTTTCAAAAGTCCTTCGATTTTGAAAAATCAAATCGCCAGTTCTTTGGCTAGAGAAGCAATCCAAGACCATAACTGAGCCACCACCATGCTTGATTGTTGGGACTACACAATCTGACAATCTTTTCTTGCACACTGCGTCAAACGTAAATTCTACGTTTTGAATAACTTGGATTCATCGGTCCAAAGCACTTTTTTAAAATCTTCTTCAGTCCAATCTCGATGGGCAAGAGCCCACTGCATACGTTTTTTCTTGTTTTGCGGCCTTAGCAGTGGTTTTCGAACAGCAATGCAACCAATATAACTTCGCATCTCTCAGTCGCCGTTTTACTGTAGTCAATGACAAAGGTTTAACTCGGGTTTTGTTTACCTCAACTCGGATTTCTGGTACTGTTAAACGTCTATTTCGCTTGCTGGTAACAACAATGAAATAATCTTCACTAGACGTGGTAGATCTCGGCCTACCCGAGCGTGGACGATATTGCAAACTGTCTGTCTCCCTGTATCGAGTTAATGTGCCATGAACACAAGTCTTCGATAACTTCATTTGTGAAGCAATCTCACGTTCAGATTTGCCTTCATTATGTAAAACAACGATGACAGAACGCACTTCACTGCTAATTTCTCGAGCTTTTCTCATTTTATGACTGCAGAAACCACATATTTAGACTAAATGAGATTGTTTGTGGACAAACCCAAGTAAACTCGAGTAATTATAAGTCAGAAACACGTGTTTTCAGGAGCTAAATAATCCTAATTATTGACCAATACGTAACGAAAGTTATTTATTATATTTAGTAATGAGGACATTAGAAAAATATTATTACGACTCTACCACCTGGCTCTAGCGCAGCGTTTGTCGGTGTTTGAATACAACAGATGTTTATTGTCCAATAACTTGAAAGTAAACAAAAGAATGACTTTTTTTAAATATTCGACACTAACAATAGAATATGCAGATGTGCATTTCTTTTATTAATCCTATGGGATTTTATTACATTTGAGGGATAATTATGTTGTTTATGTGCGGTCTTAAACTTTTGGCCGGCAGGGTATATCCGTCTATATTCTTGCGATCGCATTTACAAGCAAAATAAAGGAAAAATATAACCTAGCAGATCTGTTTCGAACGTCAAGCTACGCGCTCGCTTGGAACTGAAGGTACATTTTAATCACAATAAGACATATTTAATTATTTCGGTATACCTTTTTTCTTCTTCTTTTAGGCAAGCTGAGGAGAATGCTCGCGATGAGGACATGATTGAGGGTTCTCGAGCTATTTTGCCGATCGATAGCCATCCCATTGCATCCCGTCAACGTTCCTATGATGACCAGGCCTCTGTAAGTAGTTACACAATACCGAATACACATATTTTTATTCATGCATTGGTTTTTCTATTAAACGTATATAATAATGTAGTTTTGTCAAGGAATTAAGACATACATTTTTTTTACCCATTGTTTATATCCTTATGTGTTTATGTCTTTTTAAAATGCCTATACTTTTAACTGTGTGAATTGTTTCATGGTTTGTTTGATCACATTTCTGAATTTGTTAATCTGTATCTATAAGTGAAGACTTGTTATTTCTGTATAATTACTATATTAATGCCACTCTTGTTAAATTTAAGCTGTAAGTCATTCATGGCTAAATAAATAAATAAAAATATGTCTGCAATTAATTATAATAAACTTCATTTTAATATTTATTACATTCACTTTTTCTAAGTTACTTAGTGTGTCATTAATTAGTTGGCCATCGTACCTTTGTTAAATTCTTACATCTTGAAATTTTGTTAAACCAACCGTTGAATAAAAATGTAGGATGTGTCAACTCTATTGAAAATATTTCAAATTTTTGTCTCACAATGTCTACATGAATTATTTAAATATTGTTGCAAGTTAACATAAACCTCGAGTGTCTTAGTCTTTAATTATGTGACCACGAATGCAATATATATATATATATATATATATATATATATTCAAAATTTTGTTCGTGTTTCCACACTGTATACATAGTATATTATTAGTATAAATGTAAAAGAAATATAATAACAATACAATATAAATAATGAAACACTTGGGTGGTGCAGGTATGCTCGTGCAACTGCCTCGGCAACAAGCAATGCGAGGGTGGAGCTCTGCTGCCGGGCGAACGCGCGACGGCCCCCGACCGAGTCGCGCGCGCCAGCGTCTAACGTTACAGTAGCTACACAGCTACTGTCATGTCACGTGGGTCGCGGTGACTGACGTGTCATACTTATATACCTATATTATTTATATTTGTCTACTCAAAATCTCACACTTTCAACGGTCGACGTAGTCAAGTGTGCCGTGAAACAAACCACCATCATTTTACGTGATTCTGTTTTAATTGATAAGGTGAAATCTTGAATTGGTCCAACAAAAGAGAAATCATTACGTTCATTCTAAACACAATCAAAACACCTTTTCCAATTAATGTGAGTCAGTATTAAATATTCGACTTAAAATTGTTTTATGAACGAAATTAGTGAAATAATATCATCAGAGAGCATAATTTAATGATTCAGTTTAGTTTAATGACGAACGGGAACTTTGTACTTAAAATAATAATTTTATTCAAATATCTTTGGTTCGATAGATATACATTGTACTACTTGGTGTTTATTTCTCTGGAAAAAAAACAAAGAGAAAATTAACAAAACTTGCACGGGGTTTATGTGTAAGGTACAAACGCGACTCGAGGCTACACGATGCTATATGACAGGGGTGGCCGGCCAACTGTAAATAAGAGCTACTTGTTAAATTAAAGGTGTGTCGCGATCGACTCGTTATCATAGGCGTAGTCTAAGGGGGAAGGGGGGGGGGGTGAAATGTATATTATATTTATACACTGTCTCAGCTTACGGTGTATTCCAGCAAGGTATGCCGCCCCCCTGCTATATGTAACGTCATATAGTTATAGTCGACGCATTATGAACCGAGGCTTCGGGTCATCTGTCTGTCTCGCTCGCACTTACAGGTCTTATGGAGAGGTGTATGATGTGCGTAAGAATTGTAGAGGTGCATATCGATAACGGGATAGGTACGATAAGTATTAAGTATTAATAGGAATAATATTTCGCTATCTGAAAATAAAAGTTTTTAATTTGTAAGATAAAATGTTTGTTTCGACGTAATCATAGAGAAACTATATTTCGTAATGTGGCCCTGAAAAGGGCTGTTTTTATCTTTTCTAGGGATATTTCTTAGTTCTTCAAAAATCCTCATCCGTATCTTCCCCATCTGTGTCATCTTCCTGTAGGTTAATCATCAGAGGTGGTGCTTGATCTCTTCGCATCGACCCCGCGTGCGCAGATAGCTAAATATCGATAACGGGTTGCATTGCGTGCACATTCCTACTGTCAGTGACATTTATTGCCCGAGACTCAGTTTAAAATGCGTCGACGATAGTACTTCTCGAATCATGGGGTAGTACATTGCGTTTTTGCTTGAAAGCTCATAGCTAAAGTACACTAAGAAAAATCGAAAGAACATTAATATAATATTTTTACAATCAACCATATTTGATTCCACTATATAGAACCAAAATTATGTAAACGATTTTCATTGTTTGTTTTGTAGCTCTAAGTATCGAATACCACTGTTTGATCGCGTTTATCGTTTACGTAGCGTACTCCGTAATTTTTTAATTCTATCCCAGTTAAAGTAAGAACCCGTCAGTAATACATTCTATATGTGTGCCAAAATGTATAATTATATAGGAAACCATTAAATTTAGTAGCCCTATTAGGAATTAATAGAATATCTTTTTTACTTTCGTCGTGCAAATTGTGTGTCAAGAAGTAGTATATTTTTAAAATACATGTTATTTAAAATATCTTAATGTGACTAGTGCCAAAATGTAAACTAGAAATCAAGAAGTAAATAAATATCCAATGATAACTTTTTTGTTTTTTTTATCGAGTTTGACTATTCTGAACTCGATCTCGATCGACTGATTTCACGAATTACTTTTGGAATATTTATAATCCACGACATCGCCGCTATAGACAGACTGCGAAACACTGCGAGTTCTAGCTCTTTAGAGTCACTATTAAAGAATATTTTTTGTGTAGAGGAATTTTTAAACGGCTTTCTATGAATCTCAAGTTGTTTATAAGTAGTGTTAAGAGTCCATTACAACGCCAAGATGGTATTCCGCAGTGTGTAGTTAAGTTACGAGAAAATGTAAGGAAATTTCTTAAATATATAGAAATACACTCTGATAATGATCATATTGTACATGAGGATTGCCTTAAATATCCGCTAGATGGCGCTGTGCGGTGTATGAAAACTGCGTATTAAGTGATAAACGCTAGAGGGTTTTGGGCCCATGTATACAATATATGAATACAAATAAAAACTAACTTTATATTAACTAACTTAACTACGGTATACGGCTAATTTGTACAGCATAGTGTTGAGATTCCTAAGGAAAAAACCACTCGGAGGCACCGACCCCAAATCGATCTAGACCTTCGAGATGCCAGAATCGACCGCCACGCCGGCGAAATACGCAGCCCCTCAGGCTCGCCAAACCAAAGCGCCCCCACCTCCTATCAGCGTACAGGAGAAGACAAATTGACCGACGTGTCCAAATGGTTCACAACCAATAAGATCAGTTGGCCCAAGGCACAAAACACCCCGCAGGGCATTAGAATCAATCTCTCCTCTGTTGGTGACTTCCGCGCGGCCATCGAACTTTTAACCACAATACTAAAAAAACCAAGGCCAATAAGAACACAGGGGCTTCTCAGCCGGCCCCTGCCATCACATTTAAGGCTGTGCCTGCTCCCAGGCCCGCCCCACTCCAGCTGCAGCTCCAGCTCCCTAACCCGCTGCTCCGTTGCAAGCCCCTAAGGCCCTGCAAAGTCAGCCTGGGCAATGCCGCGCAAACAAGTCTCACCTATCTCAAGGCCGAACTCTTCCCCGGTGCAGCCTGCCACTCCAGTGCAGGTTACACCTTCCCAACCTTAGGTTATGCAAAACCCTATCACCTACTCCTTAAATTTTATAAGTTTCCTCGACTTGATCGCCCTGGAGGACCTCACTAACATGAGATTCCGCCTGCAGCAAGCGAAGAGCTCATTTGAGATGCTGCAGATCACTGCAGAATACATGAGCACCATCAGATCCTTCTGGGCACTCCAAAACTGCCCAATGCCCAGCCGGTCTAGCTAGGCCTAGCTCTGTCTCTTAGTGGCTAACACAGCAAAAAGTAGATTCAAACCCCGCTCTCTGACTGTCTCGTACTTCAACGCGGACGGACTCAGGTAACAAAGATACTAAGTAGCGATCCACTTAAAAGATCATCGACGTTATGCTAGTGCAAGAAAACTTCTTGAAATCTGGCTACCGCGATCCCAAGATCGCAAATTAGAAAATCATCCGTGGTGACCGGCTGACGGTCCCTAAAGGCGGCACCCTGATTTACTACAAAAAGTTCTTGTATTGCGTGTCGCTCGAGGTTCAGCTATTAACGAACAACGAAGCTACCGCGTGTAAGGTGGCTATGACCGGTCATAGGCCGGTAGTTATCGCCTCGGTTTATCTATCACCGATGAAAACCGTTCTGGAATCGGACATCAGGACCTTACTTAACCTAGTTCCCTCGGTCGTCATAGAGGGTGACCTAAATAGTAAACATGCCTCCTGGCACTCAATAAGGGAAAACAGAAACGCTTCACGACCTTATGGGCTCATAAAACTTCGATGTTATAGCCCCTGACTCCCCGTCACGATATGATCTAAACTTTGCACGTCAAACACCCGACGTCGACAGACGTTAATCGCATTAGACTGCCCCACCTCCAAAGGGAGGTCAGAGAGCGCATCAAATCTTATAACGAAGATAAATGGGGCAACCTGCTAGCGGACTTAGAGCCTTCGAATCCCGTTACTGGCAGCTTTAGAGAGCCAATGCTCCCCATCGAACAATCCTGCGGAACCCGACCACCTACGTAAGGTAGACGTTGACGTGTCAATTAGGGCAGCGTTACCTCCAGCCGGTGAACGATTAGAACCTGTGACCACAGATGAGGTCATAGACATCATCAAAAACCTCAAAAAGAGGTCAGCTCCCGCTAGCATAGTATATGAGAGGATCATTCTTAGGCGACTCAAAGAACACGTCCTAGCCAATAGATTACTTCCCGACGAACAATTCGGATTTAGAAATACGCACTCTTGCGTTCAACAGGCCTTTCACTTAACGGAACACATTTTTGCAGGGCTCACCCTCAAAAACCCAGTTGGTACTGGTGCACTATTCTTCGATGTCGCAAAGGCTTTCGACAAAGTCTGGCATAATGGTTTAATTTATAAACTATACCCACAAAACATACCGAACAGGTTTGTGCACATAATACGAGCCTTCTTGACGAACCGCACTTTCCGGTATCGTATCGACGGCACGCGCTTCTCAAGCCAGCCACTCCTAGCGGGAGTCATACAGGGCTCCGTTCTCTCTCCCTTATTGTTCTCACTTTACACAAGTGACGCTGCGAAAGATCATTCTCTCGCTTATCGCGTACAATACCGCCCTATATTATTCAAATGTACACAAGGGCCGTATTACCAATCGACTCCAAGCCGCAGCCAATCGCCTCGCCGATTGGTTTCGGTTATGGAGAATCAAAATCAACCCGGATAAAAATGCAGCCGTCTTCTTCTGGAGAGGCACAGCCAATGCATTCTACACGGCACCAGTACCTAGTCGTAGAAAGCCAGGACAAATCACGATCTTCGACCGACCCATTCCATGGGTAGAATCGGTCAAATACCTAGGGATCACCTTTGACCGAAAACTTAGTTTCCACCCCATATCAGAATTGCAAGGAATAAGGCCGCGTTCGTCATGAGCCAGCTTCACCAGCTCATCTGCGCCAAAAGCAAAATGTCCCTAAGACATACAATCCAGTCATGTACGTCCTGCGTAAGACCAATTATGGTATGGATGCATTGTCACCCTTGAGGGCTGAGATAGAATGCCTCGTCACCAGTAATAAAGGTCTCCGGATCCCTGCACTCACCAGACGAAACATAACGACCGCGCTTAACTGATACACAAATCATATGACGATTTAATTATAATAATTAATTGGGCTTCGTTAAATCGGTTCGTATCGAGAGATAGAAATACTTCAATAAAGTATTCCTCACCATATTATTAAAGTAAATGTTCCTAGTAATTATAGTTTTCCTAATAAGTAATATTCGTGCGAGTAAATAGTTATTCCTTTTACTTGCCTAATTGCCATAATCTCTTAGAATCCACAGCATTTTTTAAGAGGAATCACCATCAAGTAGAATTTGGACATCGCAACACTGGATCGTATTATTGATTTTGATATTAATAGATACAACATTTTAATATCTTTTTGCCAATAACTATTTACTGGGAAGTGTCTTATAATTTAATAAATAGATTTTTAAATAGTTTATATCGATATACCATTTAAAACTTAATTATTTCCGCCTTTTTTTAAAAGGCTACGACTCCGTGAAGATGAAGCGGCAGAATATTGTAACACTATCACTTGTATTGTGTACGGCTACTTATTTACTGATAGTAGCATTGGTGTTTAATTCTTTAGAATCTGATAACGAAAGAAGATTGGAAGATTCATACGGTACGGTATATATTGTCACTTTAATAATTAATAGTTTTTTGGTCGAGGCGTAACAATCCACCCACCCATTTCATCCTGTATTGAGTAGAATAACTACTATAACTTCATAGGTAAGAAAACTCCCAAAAGTTATTTTACTATACTTACAGGCTCCTTTGTACCATTTGTTTACAATGAAGCATTGGTAAAATCTCCTCTTTCAAAGACTATCAGCATAAAGTGTCTCGAGTTTCATCTAGCGAGCGATGAAAACCATTGTTTACTGTGCTAGGCTACGCACCTAGTTCCATATTACTGGTAGTTAGGCATTCCTTATCATCATCGGGGGTGATAATGCATCTGCATTTTGTTTTTTTATTTATTATAAAAGTGAGGGTCCTGAGCTGTATGAATCACTTACCATCAGGTTTTTGTATTGTTTTTGTGACATGATGTGAGGTGAGGAAAATAAACACAGTCTTATTGTGACCTCTATAAGCAAATATTGGAGTTAATATATGCATACATTCCAGATATGAAAAATAGTCTTGTAAGGAAGTACAATATAACTCCAGAGGATTACCGCATGATAGAGATACTAATCCTTGAGAATGAACCACACAAGGCAGGTGCTCAGTGGAAATTTGCTGGAGCATTCCATTTTGCTGCTGTGGTCATGGCAATGATTAGATATAAGTATTCAACAGTGGTAGCTGTAGGTGGGAAAGCATTTTATATAGCTTGTGCTATGGTATGTATTATGTTTTAGTCATTATATAAAGGTTACCAGGTATTTATGTTATATTACAAGGGTTATAGGGGCATTATGTTCACCTTTTGGCAGGCAACCAACTGTGATTGCCGTTAACATAATCTAGCATTCATCTACTTTGTGAGAACTATATATGTTCAGTTGAATCTTGTGGGAGATTGTCTAACCCTCTAAGGCTCATTTCCGTTGGTAACATTTAAGGTTCTAACAAGCAAGCATGCCAGGAGGCCTACAATCAGAGGACCCTTTTCAATGTTAATGAGTGAACATCACAGGGAGGTTCCCTGAATGCTGTATAATGACCAAGTTATTGAAATTTGTGCATAATCCTTTTCAATTTCGTACACCACTACATCTTCTTTTTATAACCTGATAATGATGAAAATGATATAAGTTGCTATCAATTGGGCTGGATATATAACAGTTCCTCATGTATTAGCACAAGCATTTACATTTGTGCAGTTACATTCAAGATAGTTTTAGATTCAATGTCAAATATACAGAGCATCCATACAACACATGCAGAACTGAAAACTAACAATTTTTGTAAGGCATGAATATACTTTCTGATTGGATAGGTACTCCAACTACTAAGCCGCAAGGCCTTTATATGAACAATTATATATCATTACTTAATTATTATTATTCTTTACCTGATTGGATATTAACAATTGTCTATAGCTATAAGAATTTCTTTTCAATATTAAATATATGAAACACCATTCCTTGTATTTTTTTTTATGCTAATGAATTTTAGGTTGGCATCCCATTGGGCCTGGTGATGTTCCACAGCATTGGGGAGCGGCTCAATAAAGTAAATTCTGTAGTGATAAGACGTGCCAAGTGTTATCTTCGCTGTGCCACCACAGATGCAACGGAAATGAATCTTATGTGTGCTACAGGAATATTATCTTCAATTATTACTACCACAGGTAAGATACTCATATTAGCATTACAGTTATGAAATGTAAACAAATATTGATGTATTATGTTATTTTTGTTTAAATTTGTTTCTTATTGTGTGAAGTTAAAATTGTTTCTGGGATAACACTTTTGGTTAAAAAAAAAATTTTTAAAACTTGGTAAATGAAAAAGTTATTGCAGAATAACATGTAACATATTTCAAAAAAATATATAAGATCAATATATGATATAATATAAATAATATATAATATATTTAATATAAAGTTTGATTTTTCATTTTTTTTATATTTAAATTGAATTATTAGTGAAGTTATTGAATTTTATTTTTTAATAATTGTTTTTTTTTTCAGTTTATTAAGTTCAATTTACCTATTTATGTGTTTATTTATCATTTTGTATAGTTATTAATTATTTACAGCTATGTCTTCTGTTTGATTTATTTTCACCTAAGCTGACTTTTGGACTTGATTTGATAATGTAAGTATATTCCATGAATGAATCGCAATTCTTTTTTTTCTTTTCTATTTTGCTGCCTTGAGTTATGAGAGTTGATACACACTCAGCTGTATTATTATAATTTATTAATTAATTTAGAATATATTTATTATATTCAATATATTCAAATTGAATATACAAAATAAATTAAAATTAATAATCAATACATTATTACACTTTCATAACAACTTCAATTTTGTCCTCAGGGGTAGGGATATATGTTAATGTTTGGAGACTGGTAATTAAAAATTATAAATAAGACAAAAGCTTTAACATGCAAATTGCTGGAACTAGACAAATACTTTTCAGTAATATAATTTGCATAGTCATCTGTTTTATATCATATCCCAATGTGTGCTCAGTGTGTAAGATTCTGCTTATTAACAGGATACTAGTGCTAAATAACAGCATTATGCAGCTTCTTTTCACAGTGAATTTAGGGAACGGGGAGACCCAATTACTCTTAAAGAAGCATCCCATCTCAGTCCTCAAGATTGAAAATATTCCTTGTTGAAGATGGATGGAAGTGTATATTGGGGGAGTGCCCATTTATCACCGATAGTTTCTATAAAAAAATATTTAATTCCTATTTTAATGTATTGGGTTATAAAAAGGTGCTTTGTCATATATTTTTTCATAATGAACTAAATATAAATTATTACTATTTATTCAAATACATATTGTAATATGGGTGTTCATTTGTGATAATTTTAACCCCCATATGCTTCATGCAAAAGTGAACCATTTTTGAGTACTCATGTTTTTTTAGCTTTAATCAAAATAATTCAAAAATGCAACATCAAATATTCATTAAAAATAAAGTATCAATTTAAATCTCATTTTTTCTTCTGATTTATAAAAACGATTAAACACTGGTTATTTATCAATATTAAAAAAACAATTATCGGTACAAATTTAAAAATGCGAGACAAAAACGATATTATTTCAATATTTTATTGAAATTTTTTTCCACTAAAATGCCTTAAAAACAAAAAAAACATTATGAAACTTGGCTTGCAGATTATTTTAAAAAACATAACCCTTTTCTTAGCTCTACAACAATGCATAACATCTAGGAAATTATTTCAAAGAAACTGAAAATAACAATTATCCATGATGACCATATGTCGTATTACCAGTAACCCTGTATATCTTGCTACAGGCCGCAATCTTTAGTAATCTGCATGATAACATCTCGTAGGCAATAGCAATAGCTCTGTTTAGGTTATTGCTTTTCCTAGTGATAGATTTAATCTACCAAGTCATAACAGAACACTGGTGTGAAATTGGAACATAATGGTGTTATTTTTCCTAAGGTGATCAAAATCAGTACTCTAAGATATATCTCACTTTTATTTTTTAATATGAGCTGCAGTGATTACTTATTATTAGTAAACTCTGTGTTACTCGCAAATAAAGCTTTATGTTGAAGTTTTTTTACTGTTTTTTTAAGAAGACATGCCCAGTATCTGCCTTCTGTGGTTCCGAATAATTGTATGCCATCAACTGTTTCCAGGAGCAGCCGTATTCTCTCGCTATGAGGGCTGGAGTTACTTTGACAGTATTTACTATTGCCTTGCAACTTTTAATACAGTTGGATCTGGGGATTATGTAGCTATGCAAGTAAGTTAAATAGAAAAGTGTTAATATTCAAACCTTAGGGATTTTTGTTCTTTGCGGGGCCATGTTCTGTGCAGCGTCATAGTAACTTGACCAACATTGTCATCAATCAACAAGAATCATGATGTACCTATATACAGTATTCCATAACTATGTTGGTAATATAGAAATTTGAATACAGAATAGTAATTTGTTTGGAAGTATATTATATATATTTGGGAATACTTTCCACGGTTAGATAAAAAAGTAATATAATATGAAACACATATTATTAATTTTTAATATTATATTGAGTGTGATATATATCATTGACTGATCAACTTTAATGAAGAAATCACACACTTTATTCGCCATCAGCAAACCTTCGCTCTGGTTTTAAGGTTAATGTGTAAGCTGAAACTTTCCTGTTTGAGTTGAAGCTTACACTTCAATGGGGGCTTTAACATTTTTAGTTATAGCGCGTACCTGTGTCTACGGGCGCCATGCCCATATTTCTGAATTGTACTTTCATATTTTAGACTGTCATTTAATTTGTTATATTTTCCTTCCGGCAACCCTATCTTGTAATAGTGTCATTTATTTATGAAACCATGACTAATAAGTACAGATAAATAATATTTAAGTTAATTCTTTAAATCCTTTACTTAATCATTTCAGCCCCCTATATCCATTCTTCCCTTCTTATCCAAGATACTTGAGGCTTATGTGGACAAACAGTTTGCTCGGTTTGTCCAGCTGAATAACAAAAGACACCGAAGTCACTGTTATGGTTTTAGTGGATTTTTCGAACGCTTTCAATACCATCAGTCACGACATCCTTATTTTCTATTTCATTATCTCTAAGTAGAGTTCATGAAACGGATTAGTTCTCATGTTATCTTCGGGGACGTCAGCATTCAGTTCGCATCGATGGATCTTCATCTAGCTGGTGTAGCTCATATGCTGGTGTTCCTCAAGGCAGTATGCTTTCACCATTGTAATTTTCAATATTTATTAATCGCACTTCCCACAACAGTCAGCGTACGTATCATCTTTATGCCGATGACCTGCAGTTATTTTCACGGGCGAGTTTCGATTGTATATCTGCAGCGGTGACCTTGGTTAACAGGGACCTGGAATTTTTTGAAAAGCTGGACTGATAGGTTTAGTTCGGTTAACCCGTCAAAGTACCAGGCCATAATAGGTCATCGTTCAATTCATAAGCTTAACACAATCGCTCTACCCTCAATTATTTTTAATGGCTCTGTTCTAGAACTGTGTCCTAGTGTACCAATTTTTTTTACTGATAATAATATTTAAATCGTAAGTTTTTGGTAATACAAAGGAAATACATTATTATACACTAATTATCTATTAGGTTGCCAGCTAAACTGTTTCAGATTTTTGTAATTTTATATTCCGCATGTCATTTAATGTTTTTGGCATATTGTCTATGACTGTTTGAAAGGGGATGATATGTTTTTTGTTTGAACTCATTTATACGTATCACGCCCTCAAAAACTACCAGCAAAAGTCACATACTTTATTGATTATGTTCAAGTTTCATTAATGAAAATATATATATATTGTCAATATATATATATTTCCAGAATGACCAAGTTTTAACCAGAAAACCAGGGTACGTCGTATGCTTCGTCTTCATTTCGTTCGTCCTGGCGGTGGCGGCTGCCAGCATCAACTTATTGATGCTGCGTTTGGTGATAATGTGAGTACATTAAATAATATTAAATCGTAACAAATCCTCAATATAAAATGAAATAGTTTTTTTTTAAATTTATTTTAAAGAGAAACTACTCAACATCTTTAACTGGCATAGACAAATTGATCAGCCCCGAAGTCAGAATTTTTAGAGGGTCTTCGACATGGTCTGATAAATGAGCTGGCTTAGGACAAGAGCCGGCAAGGAACATCATGGAGTTTTAGTTGGTGCGAGGTCGATATATTATATAAATAAATGATGTCCTGTCCTTGCGGCAGATCTGTTTAGAACGGCAAGCTACGATACGACTTAGTTTTGATATGAAGGCATCTTTTAAACAATTTTTAAAAAGAAAAAAATACATAACATCTTATTCTATTTTCATATTCGTATATCTAAAGTGTAAGTAAAAAATACAGGAATATTATATAAATCCGCCAAAAGCCGTTTTTACTTTTAGGAAAGCTGTGAAGAATGCTCGCGATGTCATCATTGAGGGTTCTCTAATTAATTTAAAGATCGATAGCCACCCCATTGCATCGTGTCAACTTTCCTATAACGACCAGGCCTCTGTAAGTAGTTTTTTTGTACCGAATACACATATTTTTATTCCTGCATTGGCTTTTCTATTAAATGTCACTTAAAACATGTCTGCAATTAATTATAATAAACTTCATTTTAATATTTATTACATAAATTTTTGTCTATTGAAAATATTTCCAATTTTTATCTCATAATGCTTGAATAAATTATTTAAATATTGTTGCAAGTTAAGAATAAATAATCAAAATTCTCAGTTACAATATATCTCGAGTGTCTTTAATTATGTGACCACCACTGTATATATATATATATATAATTAATGACACACTAAGTAACTTTTTCTAAGTTACTTAGTGTGTCATTAATTAGTTGGCCATCGTACCTTTGTTAAATTCTTGCAGCTTGAAATTTTGTTAAACCAACCGTTGAATAAAAAATGTAGGATGTGTCAACTCTATTGAAAATATTTCCAATTTTTATCTCACAATGTCTACATGAATTATTTAAATATTGTTGCAAGTTCCTATTGTATTAAACCATAAAAATAAATAATCAAAAAATCTCAGTTAAAATAAACCTCGAGTGTCTTTAATTATGTGACCACGAATGCAATATATATATATTCAAAATTTTGTTCGTGTTTCCACACTGTATACATAGTATATTATTAGTATAAATGTAAAAGAAATATAATAACAATACAATATAAATAATGAAACACTTGGGTGGTGCAGGTATGCTCGTACAACTGCCTCGGCAACAAGCAATGCGAGGGTGGAGCTCTGCTGACGGGCGAACGCGCGGCGGCCCACGAACGAGAAGCGCGCGCCAGCGTCTAATGTCGTTAGACCACGGCGACCGACGCGTCACACTTATATACCTATATTATTTATATTTGTCTACTCAAAATAATCACACTTTCAACGGCGTTCAACACGACACGTCACGATTCTATACGCAACGGATATGTAACGACATTTATACTTCTCGAATCGTGGGGTAGACAGTGCGTTTTTGCTTGAAAGTTCATAGTTAAGTTAGTTAGTAAAATAGCCTTTCTATTAATATATATTATAACATTTTAACAAAAGATCATATTTGGAGAACAAATCTTTGATGAATTATTTTAAAATGTGCGTTTCACAGACCGCAGTTCCCGCCAACAGGGAATATTACTGTTCAAACGCGTTTGTCTATTACTCAGCGAGTAATAGACAAACGCGTCCGTAATTTTTTTAATTGTACCCCAAGCAAAGTAGAACCTGACTTTAATATATTCTCTAAGTGTGCCACAATGTATAATTATATATGAAACCATTAAATTTAGTAGCGCTTTTAGGAATTATTGGTATATATCTTCTTTGATCTCATAGTGCTAATTATGTGTTAAGAAAAAATCGATTTTCAAATACATGTTATTTAAAATATCTTAATATGGATTTAGTGTAATATGTATATCAGGGAAGAATTAAATAAATATGCGATGATAACTATTTGTTTTTCATTAATATAATAATAATATAGTTATATATAGTAATACAGTTTGCCTATTCAGAATTTTTGAGTGTTTCTACGACATGGACGCTATAGAACGCTTGCCAAACACTTCTTGCGAATTCTAACCAGCACTATAAAGTAACATTTAAAGAATGCTGCAGCTTTTACTAGAAAATGTAAGGTAATTTTACATATAGACAAAAAAAATAGCTAACTTAATTATCTGCTAGATGGCGCTGTGTGGTGTATGAAAGCTGTATTAGTTGATTAACGCAAGAGCATATATATGGAAAGAACTAAAATTTGCTACCGGTGAGCGGTGAAAAATTGAAATAGTATTTTATATAAGACATGCCTATATATCCGCTAGATGGCGCTGTGCTGTATACGGTATATTTATACAGCACGGTGTTGAGATTCTTTTAGAGGAAACAAAACTCCTCTACGCGTGTAGTTCTGTATCGCTTCTCGGCCTTTTGGCTAAGATCAAAGTGTAGTATCTGTTCTTTTCAGCTTAATATCTGAAAGTTCCCGCATAGCGGGACCAGTATATTAGACTGATTTTTGTAAAACGACGGGATGTTAGGGGCTCGCTCCACTCCCGTCAAGGGTCGGCCCGGCATTGCAGTGCCGCCGGGATCGGCCCACTTATTATTTAATGAAATACTCGTGCATCACGAGGGGAATTATAAGCCCGTATAGTGTGTAGACTGAACTAGTAATTTATAATAAGAATATTAGAATGAAATTATATAAACTCTGCTGTAATTAGCATGAAATTTCGCAAGACGTCGCTCGTCCTCCCCATAACATAAGTCAGGTGGGGGAAGGATTGTCTGGGCTTATCCTTAGAAAGCTATGGGTTTGTGGGATTATGGCTCCACTAGGTGTGACTACTATAGGCAGCATCACATAAGTGAATAATAATAGCATCTGCATGCAATTAACAAGGTGCTAGTTTTATAACGTTTAATTATTAAAAAGTATCTAATAAGACTGACTACGCGTGATAAAAGAGGAAGAGAAAGGTGATTTAACAATAACAAGCAAGCAAAACACAACTGACCTTATGGATGACAGAGCTATCAATTCAATAGCACCTTAAAAATTCCTATAAATGGTGCGAGATTTGAACAATAGAGTAAACATCTATTTAAAGTTATTGTTAAAAATGTATTGTCGAAAGATTTCTGAGTAGGGAACACAAACAGTTTTTTTATAATTGAATACGCTATGAACTACGAGGGAAACCTGATACCATAGCTTTGTCGCTTTACTTGGCATTAGCCTCCCATATAACCTGGAGCCTTATTTTCGTACTAAGGCTAAATTGCAAATTTAGTGTGATGAGAAATAAAATTATTATTTCTTGTCGTTGCATGAAAAGCGAGTTTTTGATGGTTCAGCTACGACTTGGGTTTTTTTTTTTTTTTTTCGCGCTGAAGGCCACTGTTAGCCCGAGGGCTTTTACAGTTTCACCGGGTTGAGAGGTGACCGAGCGCTAATGGCACTCAGTCGAGACCTCTATATATAGATATATAGGTAACCAGCACAAGGGCTCGAGAGGGAGCCTCGGCTTGGACCGTTACCTTGTTTCGCGAGAGCGTCTGACTCGAGGGTGCCCGAGAGGGCCGAACCTCGGCTCAGTCAGTTGCTTCTGACAGAGGATTCTTTAAATTCGCTATGATTATTAGCTATCTGTACCACCACTTCGGTATGCGTGGGCGCTGGAGAAGAAGTGGCGCAAGAAACTCCAGCGACGCTTCTATATGTATGGACTGGAGAGAACCGACCAGTGACATGACGGTATCGCGACGACTTGGGTATTTAGTCGAAATTCCACCAGCTTTCACCAAAGTTTACTTTTCTTTCCGTTTCATAAATTCTTCATAACGATCTTTGCTCCTTGATTAAATAGAAGCGAGGTAGGTGCCGACTGCGTCTTGATTCGGCCGTGGGGCTGGGAGAGACTTGTTAACCTTTATCAATGAATTTAAAAATGCAACCTCAGCGCTGACTTGCTACTATATACTGGTCCACGAATAAGAATCTGAATATCGGATATAGCACTGATCTAATCTTACCGTAGCTTAAGTAAGGAAAGTAGGGCTGCCTCGCTCAGTGGCAAGACAGAAGACCAGTCATCTTTTTTATTAGAACATTTTATTTATGTCTTACTGGAATGACTATAAAACATGACGCTACAATTACGTATTTGCTTATATTTTTTCAATATATTTTTAAATTTATCGAGATTTCTTCCAAAGAATTAATTATATTTCTATATTAAGAAATTGTTTTTGAAATTTTGACGTTTTCCTTAGGGTTGAAATAATTTGCTAAATTTATCCTCATTATTGCCATTAGATTCATGTAAAAATGAATGAATAAATTAGACATTTATTTATTAAAAAACTTGTACATATTTATTAGTCTCAGCAAAAAATAAAAAAAATATCTTTTTTAGCTTTTAATCTTGTTTGGCCAAGAATCTATGGATTTACGCACTGTTTCCAAGGGAAACTTCGCTCTGCATGCTGTAAATATTTTTTAAGAGACTCAATGTCGCCGTGTCGTTTAGAGCAGGCCATGTCATCTAAAACTGACCATAATTTTAAGTCTAAAGGGTTGAGGTCTGGGCTAGATGAGGACCAGTCTTCAGGCCCAAAATCGAAAGAAATAATTAGAAAGTTGAAATAAGCAAAAGTTTTTATGTAAGAGTACTTATGTCCGGACGAGTTATATACATTCATAAGTTTAAGGAGTAACACGAGAAGCTAAATTAATTGTGGTTTTGTCTCTACATTACAGTATGTAATATGAGCAAGACAAGGTGGTCGCTGTATTTGAATTAGTATGGCGGGTGACTTGGGCCCATCCATAGCCCAGTCAGTGTTTTCCATTTCAGTTGAACTTGTGTACGTTAAAACTAAACGTGACTGGACGATGGAGCTTATTGCCGTACCGTACGCCTAAATATTTTTCTATAAATCAACGCACTCTCCACGACCGACTAACGAAGCGTCATATCCAATGAAAAATAGTGTTATGGTCAATGACTCAATGGCGATTATTTTTAAGCAACGAACGAGCACACAATTCAGTTGGCGAAATTCTCATCACACTCGAGTAGAAATATATTTAAAATATACATATGTTATCAGTAACACATATAAACATAACAGACTAAGATGAAATTATTTAATAAAACAACACCATCGAGGCAAAACATAGTTTTATTAACTCTTAATCTAATGCAAGTACTTCAAGACTAAAACACCCCCATTATGTATAAAACAATGAATAATTAATAATTTTATATTAACCACATCCATTTAAACAAACAATAGTTATATAACTCTTCCATTTTATATTTATTATGCTCGACATATATAATAATTGATACATCGGATAAAGCGTTGTGTAATTCACTTTGTAACATTGCTTATCTTTCAGTCTTTGATTCTATATAGTATTTAAGACCCTAAACCTTAAGATCTAAGCATTAAATTGGAGAGAGAGAGGAGAGGAAAACGCGAAGTTATAATTTTAATGGAATTTAATTCGACTTACGTACAACATTCCTTAGTGACACACTTAGACAGTTCAAAAGAAACTGTTTTTATATTTTAAATGGATTTTATATTTCCGTTATCGTTGAAATCTTACTCTTTTGTCTGTTAAATTTATGTTTGTATCCTTATGCTCAGCCGTTAGGAAATACTTTACAAAGTGTACCCACAAGTTTTCTATGTAACTAAGCATTAGAGTCTTAAATAATAGCTAATGCATCTCACAAATTCCAAATTATCGCTAATTAGTTAAGTTTTTTTTTTAATTTACAACATTTAAACTTATGGAATTATTTATTTTGAATTAACAATTACTGGTATCATAAGACATTTTATTTGTATATATGTTCAAACTGTAAATATTTCATAAAATTAACGTAAAACAAAACTTGATATATTTAGATTTAGATCACATATCTTTAATATAAGCAAAGTTCATTAAATGCACAGATATTATGTAAACCATTAATTAGTACATATTGGGCGCAACATATCGGATATAATATATTTGCAAATAAAAACATAAATGATCACATAGATCAGATAGAAACATATTTTTTTTATATATAAATTGTTTATTCCTTTTTAAATTAGATTACTTTATTAAACGACATCTTTAAAACATCAAAAATTTCAGGTATATTAATTTTTATTGTTTAGTCTAACTAAAAATTATAATATAAAATAATAATTAAAGAGAAGATTGTGCGCCCAATATTAAGTATTGTAACAGCCATTTCCCTTTTTATTTCTGACTGATGGCCGCTGTTAGACCGAGGGCTTTTACAGTTTCGCCGGGTTGAGAGGTGACCGAGCGCAAATGGCGCTCACTCGCGACCTCTATTAGTGGGCAACTAGCACAAGGGCTCCTCGGCTTGGACCGTTACCCTGTTCCGCGAGAGCGTCTGCCTCGAGAGTGCCCGAGAGGATCGAACCTCGGCTCGGTTTGTAACAACCATTACTACACTCGACGTGAGCGTAAACTTCACCCCGAATAATTTCAATAATTCTTCTTTCCCATATTAAATGTTAACACAAATGAAAAAAAAAGCATATGTAATACACATTTCAATGATAGAATCTTTATACGATAATATTCCGATATTTACACCAATGGCTGGTGTATACAACACTTGATATTTAGTTATATATGTCTTATAGTTAACAGAAATGGTACATAAAATCTCATGCTTAATTGAACAAGATATTATCGCCTATAAATTTCAAGTGCGATTTTTTTTACATGTTAAAAATATTTTTAGTTTACGATTATTTCAATTCGTTTAAAGTAATCGTGTTATCTCACATAATTTAATTATTTTTCTCTCGTTTTAAATTGAAAATCAATTAGACTAAGTGCAATATATCATTTCACGTTCAACAAACAAAAAGAAAAAACTGGCAGAAATAGATTGTCATAAATATTAGTGATGTAACGATATACACAAATGATCCATTGGATTATTGGATATAAATACACACTCGGGCAGCTAATGTATCCAATTATATTATTAAAAATAATGATAAAAATACTATCAGCCACTCACTGTTTCTTTGTGAATAACGAACAAACGGACAACATCATTTCCATTTTTCCTTGTAAGGCCAAGCAGTTGATATATTTGTCCTCCATGGATACCATATATAGAATATTTATTTATTTATTTTATTTTTTTAGAATATTTTGTAACATGTTACAAAGGCTCCGTGATTGGATATTTTTCTTTTATAGTAAATAAAATAAAAGATTTTAGGAGATTTCGGAGTTTCGTGTTTGATATCTAGATATGATTCGTGATCAATACAATCTTCTTTAGAAAAAGAAAAAAAAAACAGTGGGAGGGGCCTATGCCATGGATAAGTATAACAGTATAGAATAGTTGTAGTACTTTCATGTTCATTTAAATGTAAGTTAAAAAAAAATAAGTATTAAATTATAGGTTGACATTACAATTAATGTTACATAACAGTATTTTGTTTTATATCAACTTTATTGTTTTTATGTTGTGCAAAGAATATTACATGCTAGTAGACGACAACTTTTTTTGATTAAAATAAAAACGTAATAAAATCATTTATTGTCCTTAACTAAAATGGGAGGCTAGATCTTACTTTTTACCTAAACGATTACAATTTCCAAGGTTCATTTTGCTTTCGTGCAAATTGGTACAGCTATATTTATTTATTCCACTCGGTAATGCCCAAGCACCTGAACAGGTTTTAATTGCCATTATGGGCGCTTTAAGATGGAATATAGACAGTGGTGGAAGTAGGAATCTAACGTCACGTGTTATATAAATTAATATAATTGAATACAATGGCGACAGGAAAGCTTAATAACTATAAACATTAACTGTTTGTCTACTTTCACCAAAAGCTAGATAAAAAATATATATCACACCAATAGACCAGCCAGATTGCCCCAGAGCCATATATTTATGTATATATATAAATATATGTATATATATGTATATATATATATATATATTAAGCTTCACTATATGATTCTAAGGCAAACAAATGAATTCCTTGCCCTGGTTATTCCTATGTTCACACCCTTAAATTAAAAATAAATTATTTTCACATAATTAATACGAGACACTATAACAATCTACCACTATAGCGTTAAATGTTTTCGTTTACATAAAATATTATTTTAATAGGAATATCATGAAAACCTTATTACTGGAATTATTGAATCTAAGTTTATGATTATGGCTTAACCAAAGTATATTACTTATGTATATTTGACTATAGTCATTAAGCTCATGATTATATGAAATATTGCATTTGACTTATTGCCATTATAAAAAAAAACTGTTTTTTTTTTAATTTACAATTTTCGGTATTTTTTTTGCTAATCTATCATAGTAAAATATGTTTTAGCCATAGACTAAAATGCATTAATTGTCATTATATTTAAATACTGAACATGAGAGGAATTGAAAATAACTTTGTAGACAAAAAATGTATGGCGTTAAAAGTGTGAACCTTTTTAAGGTTATATTTAGCACTTGTTAGGAAATTTAAATTATAGCGTTTGAATTAGGTCTACGCGTTGTTGGAACTGTTAAGAAATTACCACAAAAATAATGAACTATTATTAAACCGAGCTACTGGTTTCTTCGGTTGTTAATTTCAAAGATAGTTATAGATTCCTTTATCAAAGTAATTCTTGATATTTATTACACTATATTTATGTTAAATTACGACAAAGTGAGTGCTAATATGTTTGGGCAATAACATATATGCGATTCTGCAGACCGGTTGTAAACAACGCCTGTACAGAATAAAACAGTTTATTGCTTCTGACATATCATTGTTAGAGCAACTTTGTCATTATGTCTATTTCATTTATCCTTCAGTATTTAATGGTGGTTCGAACAAGGTTACTGTACATATTATTGCTAAATTTATCTCAACTCATCCTTATTGAGTATTTGCATGCGACAGCAATATGTGAATTTTGGCAATATAACAATTACCTAGAAAATAACTTATTTATAATGTAATATTATTTTTAGTATTCGAATAACAGAGCAATTATGAAATATTTAGACAGATTTTATATTGAAAACATAAAATGATTTCACTGAAAAAATTAAATGACGTTAAAAAAACACATTCTTATAACAAACAATAATATAATAAAGGCACACACATACATATTATGAAAGTCTATGAAGTCGCGTTTATCTAAATTAAAAATCAAACCTTTTTCATTATTGCAGCATTAAGAGATCTATATTGACAATAAGTAAGAATGGGACCTCACAGTTGGGTTTCGGCTATACTGGGTCCGGCGGTTTCTACTTCAATAGCGGGTATCGGAACGTGGAGGGAATTGATATTGCTCTCGCGTTCCAAGCGCTCGTGTTCACGACTCATCAACGCTTGAAGTTCCTCCTGAAAATGCAAAGGGATTATGTTAACTAATACATATTTAACTGTCGGACTCACAAGGCAAGCTTGATGGACCGGCAGGGTAGCGCTCGATATTCCAATGTTAGGATTGTTTCGTTTATAGGACTATAGGTCCAAGGGCATTCACACCCCGTGAGGGTTGAAAGGTGGCTAAGCACTTAGGACAGTTAACCGAAGTTTCATTGGTTAGCACATTGGTTCCCGATCGGTCAGCGGATTATGATGTTTGGTTCTTTTCAGGGCTGGTGGCCATTGTTAGCTAGAAGACTTTTACTGCTTCACACGGATTGGGGTTAGAATGCAACGAGATATACAGGGCCCAAAGCGATATGCTAAAATAGATTAAATTGAAATGTAAACTAGAATTGGATTAGGCAGCCACTTTGTCGCTGACCAGTACACTGTAAGTGATAATAATTAAAAAAGACACAAATACTGGACGAATGCTGTAGCAGAATTTAAGAGGCTGTGCTCCAGCTTGAATTTCTCTAAACTTACACCACATTCATTTCTCCTACTTATTAAACTTTTTAGAGCCATGTCTGCTACAACATGGAACGGTAAAGACCACACCATTGCAAACTTAATATATTTAATGATTAGACTGCTATATAATGATTTTTCTTTTTATTTAGTGTATCAAAATCTTTAAATCTTGCCATACATTGTCCTATGTTGACGTTTTTCATAATACATTTCATGTTGGATTTTCTGTTGTTATATTGATATTTAAAGAATCTATTTACAGTAATATCAAGGAAACGTTTTAATATAACGACGTCAAAAAGTGGCAGCCAATTACAGTGCGTTCGTAGACACGTATATTTACTACACATATATATTTATTTTAATTATTATGACAATAAATTATAAAAAAAATCGCATAAATTTTATTTATATATCCATATATAAATAAAATATAAAGTAAAATGTCCCATAATTATTCTATTTTTCGGAAATCCAATTATTACTTAATAAAATATGTAATGAACGAATCAATGCATTAGGTTACACTTAGGTTAATGAATGTTTTACTACATGGGTAACTACTATAGAAATATTTCACCTCTAACAATGATTGATTGGATCCTTAGTCTTGGACCTAGGTCCAGAGGGTGTAAAATGGTTTTCATGAATGAAATGCATACAAGGGTTTTTTTTAAATATTAGGGGTGCCAAAAAAGCACACAGTTCCTGATGATGGATGGAACTAGTTACGTCGAATCGAAAATGGATCCTGATTAAAAAAAATCATATTTTTAAAACGTTTTATTAGCATTATTTACGCTCCATCATGTTAGTATAACTAAATGTAATAATCATAAAAAATACTTTTAAGTTTCATAAAATTACTTTACTAAAACCAGCAATGAAACACAAAATCAAAAACAGCTCATGCTCGGATCAACGAACGTCCGGGCATGGCGGCGGCGAGGCGCTGATACCGCGGAAATGATCAAGGTGCCGTAAACGGCGGTCGCAGCCTTCAGACAGTTTCACCCGTGCGGTCGTTGATCCGAGCATCAGCTGTTTTTGATTTTGTGTTGCATTGCTGGTTTTTTTTAGTAAAGTGATGATGTACATGATGGAGCGTAAATAATGCTAATAAACGTTTTAAAAATATGTTTTTTTTTTAATCAGGATCGATTTTTTCAGTACTATCGCCCGTCTTCGTTTTCGGAAGCGGTCTCCTAATAATACCCTGTATATAATATATATTATGATTATCATATAGTATATTACAATTAACCCAAAAAATATGTTAATGATACTTACCTCCCATCCTAATCTCTGCGCTAGGTCCAGGCATCCATCGTCGCAATCGCCAAGACGACACACATCTCTTACAGAATCTCCATCAAGTTGCAATCCACCACCTGATAGTCCCCACAGACGCAGTAAGGGGGACCGGACGCCTGCCTTCTCCCGATTAATAAGGAGCCGGGGACACCATTCTGGCACCCTGAAAATAAAAATAAATTCTCACACCGTCATTTCTCCGTTCCTTTATGAAATGCAATAGTGAATATAGGAGACGACATCATTATTTAATATATTATGAGGTAAAATGACGCCTCTGCTACAAACTATTACTACAAAACGGAGTATGATTTCACAAAATAGTATCTTAGCACTGCTGTGTTTTGTATGGTGATTGAACAAAATTGAAAATATTAATATTGTCTAGGCATTTTAACATAGTTCTCAAGAATGAAAAGTTGCATTATGAATCTTTTTGATGATGAATCGGGGTCCACAATAATCACTTACAAACAATTGAACCCTGTACTAGTTTGATAATCCCCAAACAAAAATTAAGTCTATCATTGGCCGGCTTTGATATTCAGCTAGGCCCAATATCTGTTCAATAATAATTACAGGGCTAGGAGCTCTTGAAAAATATTTTTATTTTTTATTACATTGCGAGTAACAAACAAGCACACAGTTCACCTGATGGCAAGTGATTCCTGCAGCCCATGACATCTACATTCATCCTTGACAAGGAATCAAAATGTGGATGGGTTGTTACACCCTTGAGGACTGAGATGGAATGCCTCATCACCAGTAATAAAGGTCGCCAGTTCCCTACACTCACCAGACGAAACACAGCAAACTTGTGCTGCTATTTTACGCTAGTATTTGTGTGAGGGCGTGGTCCTACCCTGATTGAGTTGACCCATTTATTCTGCAGCTAGAAACAAACTGCATTGTAGGTCTACCACTGATAATCCTGTGTTAACACTGCCTCCAAAACTTTTGCCCATTATTTGGCTATGACTTATTAAAGGAGTGAGGGACAAGTGAGTAACCAAGGGTTGCACATACCATACACTTATGGTACTATAATAAATTCTCCATGGATGGTACCTAGTGTTATAGGCGTCCCATGGGTGTAATTATTAGTACTTGATAAGGTTTCTCTGTGGTGTCATTACAAATGTGGGAACCTACCACTGGCTTAGGAGTCAGATTCGGATGTAGATCCTACTGAGATAAGATGACAAGAAACTATAATTATGGGCTAAAGTCAACTGTGTGCTTATTACATTAAAATGTCACTATTAAAATGTCGAAAATAAATATATTTAGTAGGAAACATTAAAACAACAAAAATGACTTATCATTGCACCCTTTTTTATATCAAAAATCATCCTTATCTTTGGTCTTCTGTTTGACATCTTAAAAAAAGTAAAACATATAAATAGTCTTAGTTAATACTTACATATCAATAAGAGATGCAAAAGGTTGTACTTCAAGTGATGAACCCATGATGATAAGCATATCACATTGTTGAAAGTCCTCTTGAAGACACCGCTGGAATCTTTCTGGAAGGCTTTCACCAAAGAATACAATGTCTGGTTTTATAATGCCTGGGCACTCAGTACATATTGGTATTTGATCTGCAAAATTATCCCTGAAAAATAGAATTATTTTTTTAAGTAGATACTTGGTTTTTAAGTACATACAAGGTCCCAATGCTGTATCCAAGTGACAAGTACACAGTTGATTTGATGGCAAGAGACAACTTTAGCCTATAATTATAGTTTCTCGTCACTACATCCAAATCTGAATTCAAAGCCAGTGTAAGATTCCCACATTTGTAATGACTATTCAAATGTGCGCATTTATTAGTCTACTTTAAGGTTTCTATACCCAGTTAAAATATCTAAGATGATTCAAAGGTTCTGACTATTTGTGAAATACGCAAGTATAAGAATCACAATCTAAAAAAAAATTATCAACACCATGTCACATCACACATATTATCATCATAAAGTAAAAAGAATCATGAGAAGGGTTAAAATGTATCAAGGTATATTAGAAGTTGCTCACAAGAGACAAACCTTTAACAAATTCCAAAGAGTATTCCTTTTTGCAATCTAAACAATGCGAGGTATAGAATGTTCCATGTGCCTCCACTATTTTCTCTTCTGGTAAAGCAGCAACTCGCTCCAATGTGTCTATGTTCTGTGTGTAATGACGAAGGAGCAGACCTGTCAACAATTTTCAATTTTTTGAAGGTGTTTTCTTTACACATTATCCCATTTATATACACATGGAAAACTTTCCGAGACTATTACAGGTTTTGCTAAAATAAAAATAGTCTACTACCGGCTTACTTCTCAATTGGGCTACTTTCCGACTGAGTCTTCTCCATTTTGCCTGGTCTACTCAGCATTCTCTTTTGTGAGATTGTTCTCCACCATGACTGAATTCACGTGGTCCAGGCAGTGTCTTGGGCCTATCGCGGGATCTTGGTCCTTGTACAATGAGGTCTAGGCATTTATTACTGACGCAGAATTTAAAATGAAAATAGTTATGGAGAATTTTTTTTTATATTAAATGTGACAAACCATCCAATAGTTTACCCAATGGAAATGGTATGGATTGTTTAAGTGATTGCTATGGCCCATGACACATTCATCCTTGATAAGGAATCATAATGCAGTTGCATAGTCATCCCTGAGGATTGATATGGGAGACCTAGTCGACAGTCATATATTAGGACTTCAACATAAGATTGTAATAATGTATCACTATCAAAACAAATAGAATTAAATTCAATTATTTTTTTAAATGTGGTGTACATAGCCTTATGGGTTATGTACACACCTGGTTATGTACCTGCACATATTTATTGCATTTGAAATTAACTTTTCAAGACCATGTAAAAAATAACTTTACTCTTTATCGGAAAAATATGCATCTATTCAGGTACCAGGTGATAAACATTTATCCTACAAATGTTTCTATTTTAAAATTATGAAAAATAAAATGTTTATACATAAATTGTAATTACTTTGGTTAAAAAAAGGGCAAGCCATCAGAAGTCTGCACTCAGATATAGGATCAATTACATCCCTTTACCTTACTAGTCTACAATACATAGTTATTTAATACAATGGTTTTGGTGGCATACCTTTCTCATGAAGAAGCCTAATGAAATAATGTGACATGGTTGGTTTAAAGCTTCCCGGGTACAGCTCCTTTGCCAAAGTAAAAAATGGTTTAGGATTCTCTCTGAAGAAGTTGATTTCAAATATAGCTTGTGGTTCTGGGAGATTGTATTTCTGTAGGTTGTGATATAAACCTGTTTCTGGGCTGCGAAAATCTGGTATTCCAGCAGCTAAAAAGTAAACAATATTCGTTAAAAATAATTGAATGTGAGAATACCTAAAAAATATAGAAACTGAAATGACATTGTCTAAAACTAATAATGTATGTTTGAATCACTTTTTTTTGTTGATCTCTACATTTTATTAAAGTACATGTTGAAATTAGAATAAAAATATATTTTCTGTATCCACAGTAACTTGGTAAACAAGTAACAATAAAAGTAATGGGAAAAAATAATACATTAATAAAACAAAAGTATATTAATCATGTGTGGTATTTGTTCCATCATTTATCATTCATTTGTGTATCGATTCCTGTGTTGGTAGACTAATATTAAAAAAAAAGAAGTCTTGAAATTTTAAAAATAGACAAACATCATCTGGGAATGTGCAATAAAAATACTTTGATTCAACCACAGAGTATCTACTATTATAATTGCATTACAATGAATAAATATTAACAATTACAAACATAAATATATATGTAATAACACAAAATAATTTTCTTTTCAAGTAACAGTAAGTAAAGTAATCAAGTCTCTTATAAATCAATAAGATGTCATATGTATAGTGACCATATTTTTTTTAATTAAATATTTGAATACAATCTGTTGAATAAAATGAGTATATATGTCCTACATCTAAATTACTAGACTAATTTCAACTTAACTTGGTTTCCATTGGTAAAGTGAATAAAGGTAATTAATTAAGTTTAGGGAAACTTAATAATTCACCTCCGGTATCCACTATGTGAGGTAATTAATCCTCCATACATAGCGTAGATGGAAAGGGGTAGGCTTACAAAGATTGTGTATGTCCAAGCGGTGACTGTATTGATGCTGTAAAGCCAGAAGCATACAGAGGGAAGGAGGGTTAAAAGAAGTGACACTAGATTTATCCAGGCATAATCTAATATGACAAAAAACAAAGTGATTAAATACTAGAATATACCTTTTAGTTGAATGAAGTTTACACTTATTAAGACAAACTACGTTGACAGATGAATCTTAAGTGAAAAATAAGTAATTGATAAGAAAAAGCAGTATCACTTACAAGTGGAAATCCCCGCTCCAGATAGCGTAATTATGTTTTTGCATTTTTCGCTCTTAATCCATTTAACAATTCCATCTAAGGATATTTCTTCTAGGACTTCGGTCGGAGATGTAGGTTCCGCCGGCTCATGAAAACCTAGTTTTTGAGCCAAATAACGACGAATAGAATCTACGTCCAGATCACGGATTCTAGAACCTAGGTTTTCGATTGGATTTGGCGGGACGGAGTTATCGACGGGCACTGCATCTAAAATGTATAATAATTAATCATGTTTTATAAGGAGCGATTTAAATATATTACGCAAATTTAAAATATCATACCTTCGCTTTTTCCTGGCGGTGAATTAGCGGACATTTTTGATAAATATCGCAAATTTAACAAATTGCGACTCCAAACCTTTGTCCAATTCTGCCACGGTCTTTTTGACAGATAAATGACGCGCATTCTCAAAAATAGTTATGGAAATTTTTTGTTAAATACGCAAATTGTATTACCTCCGTATTTAGCTGATTTTCTATATTGAGTAACCGCTTCGTAAGGAATATATAACAGAAATAATTAGGATAAGTAAATATACCATATATATCAGATTTAAAACTGTAATAGCTTTCTCAAAATATAAATTAGTTAAAATATATCAAAATGATAAAACCGAGATAAAACTATAATTATCATGTGTTAATATATTTATATTAATTTGGTAGTGTTATAACTTTTATAGATTTTAATTTATAATAAAGTAAATATTAGTAGTAATACGTTATTAATTGAGCTAAATAGCATTTAATAACGATGATTTCAAATGTCGATTTTTTTTATATCCGATGCATCGTTATGATAAAGATTTGTTAATTGTATGTATGTAATTGTAATTTGGAAATGCAACAAAATTTGGCCTATTTTAATTTTATATAATAATATACGAATCGAATGAGTTGATAGATTTTGAACCTCTGTTGATTTTGAATAAAACAGTTCAGACAGTTATATTTTGATAATTTATTCAGAGTGCTTAATTAACTTTTACTGTAATATAAAAAAAATGCTAAATCAAATTAGTTAATTGCTGTATTAGCTTTAATTCTTTTGAGTAAAAACTTGAAAAGGTGAGCAAAAAATTTAACAATAAAATAGTAAATGATTTCGAATACGCTGATGATGGACAAGCCTATAAACATTCCGCCCACACCGCCGATATTGCCTGTGAAAATAATTTATTAAGATGTTGTTGATAAAAAATTAAACAGACCTAACCTATTTCAATCATTCATTTATTTAACGTTCACCACAAATTCGAAGTATGTATATTTTATACTACAAAAATATTTAAAATGTTTAAATTTGTGAATTATTTAACCTATTTGATGAGATTATGTAATAATGTACGTGCTGATTTACGCATTTTTTTCCAGTGGATTATACCCTCAAATTAGTTCCACAAATATTTAACTTTGATCGACTACTTTAGTTAGTTTATTTGTGTGTGGACTCAAAAGTCGTTTTTTGTTTTATAAAATTATTAAAAGTTTAAAAGTAGCAGATAGTTCACCTGATGGTAAGTAATAACCGCGACCGATCACTTCTTCATTTATCCTCAATAAAGCCAAAAAGATTCAAAATGCTAATGAGTTATTGTAGTCCTCAGAGGTATTATTGTCACACCTGTGAGGACTGAAATTTAATGCCTCGTTACCTGTAATTCCGAATTCCTTCACTCATCATACGAGAAGCATCAGCGTCAAGCTGCTTTATCATGCTAGTATTGTGGGGTCGTGGTCCTTCCCCGGTCAAACTGACCCATTCATGTCGCAACCAGAAGCCAGCTGTGGCACTTAAAATAATATAATCAATACTAAAAATAATTTAAACGATTTCATTGTCCTTATGTAGTACAAATTGCTCGACACAATAAGTTATTTCAATACGATAAAAATATTACAAAATATTGTTAATTGTCTACAATTTTCTTCACTTACTAACTAGTTCATACCAGTACGAGACTACATCCAATCGGTCCAAGGTGGCGTACAACGTGGACGGGTATATGGACACATAACATTTATTTGCCATATTTATATCTGCGCTGCAAACAAATGAAACACATGCACGTTTAACTAACAGAATATAACAGTTACACTTGCTTCCGTGTAAGCCACGTGCAGTAGAAATTATGAAAATCAATTATTAATTCACAAGGTTTATTTCATTCTTACATTCAAAGCTTATTTATTGAAAGATTTAAGTTGTAAGTAGTGACATCCGATAAGGGTATTGGAACATAATCCGACACGAAGATGTCGCATATCTTAAAATATATTTTTGTATATATTCCTTAGATATACATGTTTCCTCACTGTTCTACTGTAGAACGTAATAAACCAGCACCTAAAACTTCAGTTTACAATTTTATTGCTATGTCACTGGTGATTGAACTTAGGTTTCTCGCGCACCGTGAAGTTATTAAAAATATTTTTTTTTATTACATTGAGAGTAACAAATGTGCACACAGTTCCCTGATGGCAAGTGATTCCTGCAGCCCATGACATCTACATTCATCTTTGACAAGGAATCATAATATAGATGCGTTGTTACCCTTGAGGACTGAGATGGAATGCCTCGTCACCAGTAACAAAGGTCTCTAGATGCCTACTCTCACCAGATGAAACACAGAATTATGCTGCTATTTTACGCTCATTTTCTGTGAGGGCTTGGTCATAGCCTGATCGAGACCTGACCCATTCATTCTGCAGCTAGAAACAAACTGCAGTGTAGGTCTACCTCTGTTTTACGCAATAAATCGATTGTTTGAAGGTGAAGTGTCATTTGAGTGTTAAGCTGTCTATACATGATATGATGGATCATCCTACTGGCCCACTGAATGCTGCGGTCTTTTCTACCTATATACACAATGGCCGTTAGCCCACACGCTACTTTAGTGCGGCAGTCCGCGATGTATGTACTAAAGGAGTACAGGCCGTTGAATTATTCTTTTCTTTCGTGTCACGGAAGAGACATTTCCTCTGTAATACGAGAATAAAACACTGACGTATTCGAGTAAAATTGATTGGTCATTGAATTTATACAGAACTCATTGATCCCCCGAACACCGTAGGCGTGAGATCTGAAAAACGCATTTTCTAAAATAATACCCATGTATGTAACCAAAGTAATATCTAAAAATCATCAAAGACCATAGAGAATTAAATACTATACAACCATAAAGAAAAAAAATCTTATATCATCGTTCTTTTCTACCTATACACACAATGGCTCAGCCTCTGTAGTGCATTGGAAGTTGACGATAATCCTTTGATGTATGCTCTTAAAATCGACACGGAGGCTGTCGCTAGTCATTCCCAACCATTGTCGGTTTATCAGCGCCACGTGCTTCCTACCCGATGCCCTACTGTGATGGCCCATCACGATGGACAGAATGTGCTGCATGTGAACAGATATTCTAACAGTGGTAGAGCTACACTGCAGTTTGTTTCTGGCTACAGAATGGAAGGGTCAGCTTGATCGGAGTGGGAAGACGCCCTCACAGAATACCAGCGTAAAATGACAGTATAATATTGCTGTTTTTCGTCTGGTGAGTCCAGGGATCCGGAGACCTTTGTTAATGGTGACGAGGTATTCTATCTCAGTTCTCAAGGGTGACAACCCATCTGCATTATGATTCCTTGTCAAGGATGAGTGTAGACGTCATGGGCCGCAGGAATCACTATCGCTCGTTTGTTACTTACAATGTAATAAAAAAAATAGATATAAGAAAAAATAAGACAAACTCGGAAACAATTTTACAAAAAAAAATACGTACGGAAATAAACGCTTAAATTTTTTAAAACCTTCGTCAGTCTCTGATAGCGGCATAGGTATTTTGAAGGCTCTAGTCAAGTGCTTAGTGAACTCGCAGTCCGGCCAACAATCGGGACAGTACAGCGAGTCTTGCATCTCTATCTCCAGTCCGTTCGTATCCTTCGCGCCAAATGGATACATGAGAAAGAACTTCTCTGAAAAAAACGTGGTTAGGACAGCGAAGCGATGGGGGAGTGGGCGAGCCGCATGTCTCACCTTGCCGAACAGTACAGGTAAATAATTAGCTTTTACGTGGGAACATTTTTTGATATCGATTTTGATTATTTTTCCATATAGTGACCAGTAACGGTATGGGAAAACGATATTTTATCTGGTAATTAATGAATGTGTGTAATATGTGAAATGGTGTATGTAATTAATTTCTTAAAAAAAAAATCGTGTGACACGTACTGTCAATGTTTCTCCATCTCAAGGGTTGACTGGTAGAGAATGACGAAAGCCAATAAATGCGCCAATTGTACCCTTTTTTTTAAAAAGAATATGGTGTTTTTACACAAATGTTTTTTTTTTTTTTTAAAGAGTATTAGCAATGCTATTAACATAATATTAAACGGAATATTAACCAAACCATTATGGCTATTGACGCTTAAATAATCAAAGATTAAATAAATAAAAAAAATAAATGTTTATGTTTTAACTAATTAAAGATACCTTTATGCTTGTTAAGGCAAAGCAGATCTAGCAACGTGCATCTAGGGAGATCCCAGGCAGTCGGTAAAAAGTACGGGACGCATTTGCACAATGCCTGCGCTACTTTGGTGCGGCAGTCCGCGATGCATGTACTAAAGGAGTACAGGCCGTTGAATTTTTCTTTTCTTTCGTCACGGAAGAGACATTTCCTCTGTAATACAAGAATAAAACACTGGCGTATTCGAGTAAAATCGATTTATTATTGAATTTATACAGAACTCATTGATACTGTTGGGATAGTACGGGTGTATCCCTTTTCCCGAACACCGTAGGCGTGAGATCTGAAATACGTATTTTCTAAAATAATACCCATGTATGTATTCAAAGTTATATCCAAAAATCATCTAAGAGAAAGAGATTAGAATTAGAAGAGAGATATTTAATACCATACAGACCATAAAGAAGAAAATCGAGGACCATAGTCTCATGTTTTTGTTATGTATGCTGCTGTTGGTCCTGAGACCTCTACGGCTTTACTGATTAGAATCCCAATCGGGAAGCCCGCTGATTAGTTAGTCTCAGGCGAAATCAAATTCTATAATTATATCTTTAAGGTTGCGTTTAGCCTGTGCTAGGGACTTGTGTCTTGTGTAGTTACACGTCATTGTCTTTGATGTTTCCGAGTGGCTGAGTAGCCCATTGTAATCTGCGTCGTCGTCTTTGTGTGTTCAGTGGTCCTCTCTAGGTCATCATTGCTAGTAATCGAAACTGGTATAAGCAATTCCGAATGGTTTGAGTGCTTATTTCGTATTAACCGTCCGATGGCGGCTTGCAACTGTGATTGACTGATTTGAGTCGCGTTTACTGTTGGATTAACTCCATCAGCAGCAACATCGTCAACAGTTTGTTTTGATGACATATTTTTTAACAAGAAGAAATGCTTAAAAATAATATTCAAAAATTTTTAGCCCAACAAATATAATCTCAGATTTTCCAGCAAACTTTATTGTTGTGTGTTCATTCAAGTCGGACCCATAAAAGCCAATACTTTTATGCACAAATTTTGGCCCTGGCTCATGATCTGCTTAGGCCCATAAACGAAAGCATCAGTTTTCTGTTATCTATAAACTTGAGGAGATAAATCAATATAATTAATGAAGATTACCGTTTCTAGGTTATATTTACGCACTTCCTGCGTTGCCAACTGCTTGACGGAGTTCAGCTCAAGGTACAACGCCTTGTTGGGCTCAACGAAGCGGTGCAATGCACGGCCTCCGTGGGGATCGGCAAAGTGCGTCGGATCGAAAATTATTATCTACGATAAATATATTGATTTTATACCTTTTTATCCATGTTCATGATAAAATTTAAGAGGACGACGGTAATGCTGAAAAAACCACTTGCACAGTACACGAAATTATCTGCCGCGCGCAACTACTCGGTGGAATCTTTGGGATGGACTAGGAAAAGAGTTTAAAGTACGGCTACGTTTATGGCCCGAGATGACGACTTACGATGTGACGAGTTGTTTGTGTGATTGCCATCTATTCTATATAACATTAAGGTCAATTGGGTCTAATGGTTGACTTCATAGACAGCACAAACTTCTTTCTATTGCCACATTCACATCAACATCTAAAAAGTCGGATTAAAACGACAATCTTCTTTTTATTTATTAATTTCTTTTTTAAGTTCCTTAAATAACAAGTTTACAAGGGCGGACTTAATACCCAGTATACCATTCTCTACCAGTCAACACTGGGAGTTCGAGAGAATATGTTGGTAGGCATAAAAAATATATAATAATAAATATATATATATATATATATATATAAAGAAATAGTTATTATAGAACATTTCTTTAATTTGAATTTAGCTGTGACTCACTCCGTTGGTAAAGAAGTGTGGAGTCGGGCTCGGTCGACAGATGGCGGTATAAGGGATGCAATCTACTACGTTGGTAAAGCGGGGCTGTCATTGTCTGAGAGGTTTGAAAGATATAAGAGTAATTTATTATTGTGTTCAAGTGTTAAAAATATTGAAGAAAAGATTGAGATTGTGAATAATAAACGTTAAATGTCGTTTCATTGATTACAGAGCAACACATGGTTTTATTCACCTACAATAATAGAACGAAACATTATATATATATATATATATATATATTTATATATAGGTATAGAGCGTGGGAACAAGTCCTTATATTTCCACACTACTCAATTTATCTAAAAAAAATATAACCTTACTTCCAATCCTTGTAAATTGTGCGATGTATAAGCGTAGTCCTCAATCATAGGGTCTATTATCACATTCAAACCGTATTGGCTACCCCGTCGGGACTGTCGTCTTACGTTCGAGACATTCTTTTTTGGTCTGCACCATTAACAAAAAATAAATAAACTTTATTAAATAATATTAAAATTATAATTTTGCGAACGGTGATTAGTTTGTTGTTAGTGACGTCACATAATTATGTCATCACTATTACCTGGGGATGTCGCTAGAGTCGTTTATGTCAGTAGTCGGGGTGGTGTGCATACATATAAACATGCCTCTCATAACATTATAGTGAACTAGCTGTTACCCGCAGCTTCGCATACGTAGATATATGTATATTAAAATATGGCTCGTAGTTTGGGTAGTCAAAAAAGCTTCAGAAACAGTGCACAACGCCATCTAACGAGTTTAGATGTAAACTTATTTATAATATTTTTCCTAACCTTTAAATAAGTATTGAATTTCATGCTTCTTCCTTCAAAAACGATGGAAAACCTCTTAGGGGTAAAAATTAGAAAAATACCGTGCGTAGAAAGTAGGAGTAAAAAGTAGTTTATAGAAGTAGTAAATACGTACACATTCATTTCCAAACAGAAGCGGGAATATAAAATTTTCTGTTTCTTACTTTGTAATGAAATACTTTATAATAAATGACAGACTTCGATAGAACCGTCCATCCCCTATTTTACCCCTTTAGGGATGATATTTACAAAAATCTTTCCTTGCATCAACTGCCAAAATTTCAAATTTGTAGCCCCAGGTTTTGCTTTGTTGCCGCATCAGTCAGTCGGTCAGTACAAGTAATTATATGTATATGTAAAATAGATGGCAAAATTGTTTCTGTCTTTCAATGTAATATAATGAATTAATTCACAAGATACAAGCTAATCTACATGACCACATGACCTTATGATCAGGGTGACAACACCACACCTCTTACACGATTATCACCACCATGACAACCCTATTGACCGGTCAAGATGTGTCGTGGCTGTCTAATGATGAATGAAGGCTAGGGTTGAATTTTCTATTTAATGAAACTAAGGGCGACATAGTTCAATAGATGTTAGGAAGCACATTTTGGGTGAACTCAATCGAGGATGGACCACGACGTCACAGAGTACCAACGTGAAATGGCATAATGATGCTCTTGTGTTTCGCCTGAAATTCGAACACCCATCAATTAGTAGGGAGGAATTCCATCTCAGTTCGGGTATAACTCATGTACATCAATGAGGCTAGATCACTTACATCGATCCTACATAAACATTTATGCGCCGCAGTCTTCATTTACCATTAAGTAAACTGTGTGCTCATTTATCTTACCTTTAGTTTCATAACTTAAGGATATAACTTAAAAAACATAACTTAACATGGGCCACTCTCCACACATTGCACGGCCATTAAGTTTAAATAACAGACTATATATCCCTTTTATTATAAACAAATTTAAATCAATATTGTTCATGGGGATACAGAGATATTTAAAAAATAAGATAAGAATTTTAGGTTATATCATATGATTTTGCTGTCAATACACTGACAGTTTAACATCATCATCAGCTTAAATATTATTTATATTACTATACTTTATGACATAGTACTAATTCAATGAACGCCAAGACTTTGATGACAAGTATGTAAAAATGAAATGTTTTTTTCTATAGATATTTCATTAATGTCCTTGAGAGCACGAGTAACTGGGCCGAAAATGTGCCATGTCCTTTGCCACTCTTGGAGACTGACACGAAATGCTTCGTTACTAGTAAAAAGGTCTCCGGTTTCTTTAACACATTACATACGAGACACGACAGTGCTTTTCTGCGAAAGCGCGGTCATCGGTCGAAGCAACCTACAACCTGTTATCAGATGTAGCGTGGGCCTACCAGGAAATTTACTTGATGGAGATGTATAGAAAATAGTTCCTAGTTCCTTACTTCCCAGCTGCATCGTAACCTAGAACGTAGTTAAAAACACAGCAGTGCCCTCTGTAGGTGCGGCGGAGTTTAAAACTGTTATTGCAGTCGATCGCTTTTCCCTCCCACGTGCACGCAACAAGCATTTCTTCACAGCTTGGCGCCAACTAAACGTAACGTTGAAATTATGAATGTTAAATTATGATAAAAAAAATGTTTGCACTCATAGGGTCATTTATACACAGATAAGATACTTTTTCGCTAAATATAACGAATTTAAGTTATAAAACTTTGAGACAACGCCTTTTGACATTAAGTCCGCTTTCGGGACAATGTTTTTTTTTAACTTGTGCAATAAAGATTAAGTAAACGAATGTCAAAAACAAATCCACTAGGTGATGATGATGAGTGACAGAAACGAAATGACAGTGAGATGTGATAGTAAATACCATGGCAATATCACAATGGTAGATAATGTCAAAATCATACAAGTTCGCCTATATCGATCATTTGGTCAAATGGTGATGCCGGAATGACGGCCGAGTGATATGACTGGCTTCTGCGTAGCTGATCCTGGGTTCGATTTCTAGCCGAGGAACAATATTTATACTTCACAGATTGTTTTGTTGTTTTCGGGGTCTGGGTGTGTTCTGTGTACATCCCACGTGATATACGTCGGAAATTTCCTTTCTTAACGCACAAGTATCGGTATAGAAAACTGGATAAGAGTGACTGCTTCTACGCTTCCACGATTGCTTTCAGATTATTTTCCTGCGCAATCGATGTCACACCTGGAGACAACACCGTCTCGCTATCGACCAGGAGAGAATCATATAAAGTTTAATTAAATTATAAAAAAGGAGAAAAAAATTATAAAAGCTTTTCATAGAGCTTTTTTGCTATTCAAATATTCCACATACATACATTATTACATATATACATTATACATACATATATACATTATTTGGTTATATTAGACTTTTCTCCGTCTTTACTGCTAATGTCTTTTCTTTTTTGTTTTTTGTCAGTTTAAATATTAGCCCAGTACTACTTTCCGTGGCTCGGGCTTGTTGGCTTAGTCAAGCTTACTTTTCTTGTTTATTAATATCCTTCACTAAATATTATTATAGTAAATATTCCGTGCAAAGATGAAATGAGGGCCGCCTCTATTATATTTTATATATGATACTACAATGCGTTATGCTCATTAATTTCATGCAGCTCTTGATTACCAATTAGTATTAGCAGACCTGATGACCAATACTAAACAGTTGATAACTGATAAGGAATAAGGGTTCTCGAGTGCAAACTTCCTTCTGGCAATCCCAGTGATCATAGATCGCACACCATTAGGTAAGGTAACAATTGACGCTTTCAGTTTAGGATCGGATCTATGGATTGGATAATGCATGATTTTATTTATTTATTTTAAACTTCATGCACAAAGTAAATTACATAGGCGGACTTAATGCTAAAAGCATTTTCTACCAGTCGACCTGAGGGTGGTATTGATAAATTCACATATAATATAAAAATCGGAATAATAACAGTTTACAAAATATAATATATATTTTCTAATAATATACTAAATATACTTAAAAAAATATATAAATACAATAGATGTATAGGATACCTAAATTAATATACTTTATAATATATAATACAATAAATAAATATATTATTATATATATAATACATACTTTATAACATGATGGTGTTATCAATCTGCTGACAGTTTATTCAGGATATACTCAGGCGCCTTCCTTTCAAACTTTTAACACAAAACGATTCTCAGCCATTCTGACTCCAAGAGGTAGCTCATTCATAAATATATAATAGAATAGAATAGATTGGACAAAGAAAGCAGAGTGCATAAACTCTGTACGACGAAATTTTTCACTTATGAACTATTATTAAGGCCAATGCGATTACGTTGGACGCGTTATAAAATACATTTCAATAAATTCATGATTAAAGAAAAATGCATTAGTTGGGCATCATCATTAATATATGATGTATAATGATGGTTACTGCATGATGATTGACCAGTTCTAGTTCTAATTTAAGTCCACTCATAAGTCTTCTTTAAGGCAAGAACGAAAATAACACTTTATTTTATAGGCGCAATAAAATCAAAGGGTATATAGACAACAATTTTAATGAGCGTTATGAAACGGCAATAGCCTACCACTAATAACTTCGGATTCAAGATTCTGTTAGTGGTAAATTCGATATTATTTATTTTTTACTTTTTTCGGGCTGATAGCCGCTGTTAGCCCGAGGGCTTTTGCAGTTTCGCCGGGTTGAGAGGCGACCGAGCGCTTATGGCGCTCAGTCGACACCTAGGTAAATTTAATACTAAGGACTTCTGTTATTCAAATTTGTGCTAGGTAGCTGTGACATTTTTTTTTAATTTTGTTATATTCATTTTTACACTGCTGCTATTGTTTATGCAGCAACCTTTTTCTTTGGACTTTTGTACTGTAGTAAAGTGGTTTTTTGCCAACTAAGCTTGTGTCTAGAGTCTTGACTACGGTAGAGCCATTTTCGCTGGCCACGAGGTTCATTACTGTGTTGCAATAGCTGAAAAATATTTCCCTTGTTTCGTCGCTCCTCACAATTTGAACAATGCTGGCCTTTGTAATGGACTGATCCATTCTGTGCTCGCAATCGTGGTTTTCTTTTTCGGGCTGAAGGCCGCTGTTAGCCCGAGGGCTTTAAATCGCAATCGTGGCGTTGTTTTGTGAACCTAGGGCATTTAAGTAGTATTTTTTAGTGTTTTCTATTGTTTATTTGCTCACGAAGTCGCAAACACAGGTGTCAGGTTAATTTCTTATCACTTTTGAGGATTAAATGAGAATGGAAATTGGAAATAGGAAAATTGGGATTACGAATAGCGATTCCGAAAGTGTTAAAAAAATCTTGTGATCTTACTACATATATTAAATAAAATACTCACGTCTTTCATTGTTCCGAGGACATTCCGAGGATACTTTGGCGCGCCGGTGTTTAAATTAAGAAAATTTAAGAGTGATTCATTGTATGTATAATCGAGCAGACCACCAAGTTGCCATGTGTTCATCTCTCTTAGATTCTCCGTTGATGTTCCGTTAAATCTGTAAGTAATATTTGTTATTATCTAATTATGCTATAGCTAAGGATGGGTGTAGTGTAGGTGTTCTTGGGCCGTAAACATCACTTAATGTGTCCTAGTTCGTCGCACTAAGTTTCATAAAAGCGACTTTTTTACATAGAAGAGATTGCATAAACAAGCAGTTCACCCGATGGTAAGTGAAGTGAAGGGGTCATTTATAACTTGTCTCTTCTTAGGGTTCACATTGAATTAGATTTAGCCGACCCCAATCCAAGACTAGGTAACAATATCTCGAATTAAAACGTGTTTTCGTGAAATATTGACGCGGACAATGCACTATTTTCTTTTTCGGGCTGATGGCCACTGTTAGCTTGAGGGCTTTTACCGTTTTGCCGTGGTGAGAGGTGACCGAGCGCTTATGGCGCTCAGTCGAAACCTCTGTTAATGGGTAACCAGCACTCGGCTTGGACCGTTACGTGAGAGCGTCTGACTCGAGAGTGCCGGAGTGGGCCGAGCCTCGGCTCGGAGGATACCAATGTAAAATGGTATTTTTGCGACATTGGATTTTATCTGAAGAGTAGAACTAACCGGAGACCTTATTACTGGTTACAAGATATTACAACATAGTTTATTTTTTATCGATTAGGGGAGTATGTGGTAGGGGTTGAAGATCCTACTTATCGAAACTACTTATCGAATAGGTCGGTTTGATCAGTGTGGGACCAGGCATTGTGAAATATCAGCCAAAAATAATAGATTAGCGCTACTGTTTCGTGTTGTAAAAGAAAAAATCCTGAGCACTTTTTACTAGCAACGAGGCGATTTTTATTTTAAGGGATATAATATGCGTTATAAGGATGTATATTTTGACTATGGAGGTAAGAGGTCGCAGAAATTACTTATAATTAATTAAAACATCTTTAACAAGTCAAGGGATTTAAAGTGCTTTTACTCGTGCATCACAATGGCATATTTTAATCGTGACTCGATAATTCTTCCCCGTTGAAGATGCCAGATAATTATACGGATGGAATTGACCGTGAAACGGATCTGCGGTAATCTTTCCGAAGTAAGTACGGCCTCCGTCGATCAAAGCGGTAGAAAATTTAACGTCGTTTAAGTTGTTGTGTAAAACAACATGTTAAAGTTGACGTAAATAGAAACTTTCGAAAATATCACATGAGTCACAGACACAAAAAAAACGAATAAAGGATAAATAGGCTAAAGATGTAACACTGGTATCCATGAGAGGAAAAGAGAAACAAATACAGGCGATGTGAATAAAGATAATATAACATAATCTGGCAGAAGAATTCTTCGAGATCGGGATCGGCCTAGGAGTCAGATTGTACAACTAATTTATCGTAATTAATATAGGATTAAAACGACATATAATCTTTTATTTACGCAGTTATGTCTGGTATAAACTTATCACTAATAGGTCAGTTCCTAGGGGTCGGACCAGGCATTCCGGAATATCAGCGTAAAGTAATAGTTTAGCACTTGCCTCATATAAGAAAAATACCTGAGACCTTGTTAGGCAACGTGGCATTCTATCTTAATCTTAAGGGTTATAATATGCGAAAAAAGAATGAATGTGAGTGTCATGGGTCACAGGACGATATGAATGTTGCTATATTTTGTCTGGTGAGTGTAGGTATTCAGAGATCCTTATTACTGGTGACGGGGGGATCTTAATACCTAGTCCCCATTGACTCTTATCAAGGTTGAATTTGAGTATCATAGGCCGCAGGAACCACATACCATCAGGTGAATAGTGTGCTCATTACTTATCCACAATACAATAAAAACAAAGATGTGTTGTTAATTATGTTGCTTATTCGTCAGCGCCAATATCATAATTAGTTTTTTTTTTTTTTTAACTAGGGAAATTAAAATGTTAAGTAGACATGTCTTCTGAGCCATTATATACTAGCTGTCATAAAATCAATGTTTTATTGTACTGCAGTATCGCAGTAGATGTCGCTGATTATCCATATCGCTGAAGACAGCGCATTAATATCCAACATCACTATAAATTGCATGTGTGATTTATTTTTGTAGCAACGGCGGCTCAGAAGCGGCGCATATTGGACCTTCAGCGCTGGACTGCTGCAGGGATGGGAATGTTGATTTTTATTTTCAAAGACCATCAGTGTTTTTTTTTAATTAAATCTATAGTGTAAATTTGAGAACAGTTGCATTAAGAAATCATTTAATATATAATATATTAAATATGTCTGATTATTTACTTACACCTTAATTTCCATTTCAAACATAGCTTTTCTGCTTATCCTGTTAACATTGCAAAAGGCAATGGCTGGAAAGTCTATTTTCGATATTGGGTATACTGTGGACTCCATAGTGACGACCAATGGTTTGGAAAGGCTCACGAACCATACATCCCAGCAAAAAATTACGATTGACCCGCACATGACAAGAAAGAGGATCATCCATATAATTCTGAAGATGACAGAACGAGAGAGCAAATGTTTTAATAGAGTAATTTTTTGTAAGAATGTCTGTCGTGTGCGTAAATGAAAAAAAATATTCAGAACTACCTACCTACCTACATAAGGATACAAGGGAGCAATATTTTTTTAAATATTGCTCCCTTGAATGTACGTATTTTAAAAAGATTTTTATACTGTGAACAACTTAAAACCAATAATATTAAGACGATTTTCTACTATCACCAACCATGATATGTTAAAAATTTAAATTAAAAAATATTGCTTGTGATAAAAAAAGTTCTCTAATGTATCTTTAGAATAAAATGTATATCTGCCAAACGAAGGAATACACTTTAATACACGTAATTAAATCTATAAATGAGATTGTCATTATTGCATTGATTCGTCGTGGCAGTTTAGGTGACGTCACGAAAAAGTAAACGTGCCAACCGTAATCCGCCATTTTGTAAAAGTATTAAATATATATTCATTCTTTACAATATGTATATATATAATATAGGGGCTAATCATGAACATTTTTAAAATGTAAATTTGTTACCTAACAACAAACAATATAAATATATAATTTCTTAATCATTAAATCAATAAATTGTTCGGTCAAATTTATGTATATTAAATGTTTTGTTATGTTAGTTTTACTTAAGTGTTATTTGAAATAAACCGATGTTACCTTAGTTTGAGTGCAATATTGGGGTCTCTCATTTGATACACACCGGCAATGGAACAGTTATTGGCGTACTCTATAAAGCATCTTTTGAAAATACTGCGTAATGCAATTTTTATATTAACTTCCCTGCGTTGACGGAATTTTCTACGCCTGTAATCGTGCCACCGTTGTTCATTTGTCATTTTTATACACAACAATTTTATAGCTGTGATTAATGCTTACTGTTCTAAAATTGAATGTTCTATACAAACTTAATAGGTCAAGTTGATGGTGTGAAGATTCGTAGCGAAGTCACAGGGTTCCGTATGTTATTGTCAAAATAAATAAATGGCACTTTTCCACAAAAATAAGCTTACAATGCAAAATGATCGGGATACAAATAGGCTTGTTCTGGACGAGATTGTAAGAATAGAAAAGAGCAACAACATACATATATATATGTCAAAATCTATATTATGAGAGAGCTTAGAAATCAAAGATTAAGATAATCTTAACAGCTTAACTTTTGTTAAAAAAAAATATTTTAACTATTTATCCTAAAAATGTTTGGAAATTATATGCATATTTGCGATTTTAATGTCAAAGATAATTTAAAGAAAAATTGCATGTTTCTTCACCTAACTTAAACCTAACCTAAGGGTTACAAAAAAGCATATTATTCAAGTGATGGAAATTCATCTTCGATAACTAACCATAATGCAAACTCATTGCCACTTCTAGTGAACACCGATTGTCTCATCATCAGTAAGGTCTCTTCACTTGTTTTCTCTCACCAGATCAAACCAGCAGCGCTAAGCTAAGATGGTTCAATCAATCAGTAGATCTCTTTACTCTATTCCCCCAAAGTCTTAAATGGAGTTAAAAAAAACAATATTTAATGAGTATTATTAATTAGTAAGTTGTAATAGGATTATACTGTCCGTCGTACTGAACTCTAAAATCGTGTCGCGTGATAAAAAACGATTTCGACGGTTTAAATATTTAATTCAATAATTTTTAAATAAATATATTTTAATAAACACGTATGTGTTTCCACAAATTAACTTCACCTATAAAAATCAATATCACAAAATATACAATTATAAACGTTATGATGATTCAAGATCAAGCCGTAAATAAAAAAAAAGTAAAGTGCTAAACACTAGGAAAGTTTTTAGTTGTAATTGATATTTGCAACCTCAGTTATAACTAGGAATTATGATATTGGTTTTAATCGTTTGTTAAGGATATCAGATTGAAGTGGTGGCTAATTAAGATATGATTGATTATCTGGAAGTAAAGATTACAAACGGACATAAAGTTCACCTTATCTACGGGCTTATCAAGGGAATGGCCACTCTTTCACAGAACAACGTGAAGTAGGAGCATAATACAAGTGTTTGTGTTTCATGTGGCAAGTGTAGGGATCCGGAGACTCAACTCACCGAGTTACAGGTAACGAGGCATTCCATGTGAGTTGTCAGGGGTAACGCATATACATTTCGAATCATTAATGAGGATCCATTACACCTATATCCAATAGAGGACATGGGTGGCAGTCACAAGTGAACTGTGTTAGTTAGTACCTCTATACGCTATAAAAAAAAGGACTGTGTGCTCGTTTTACGCCTCCTATTTACATTATAAAGGCGAAGTCATGAAAAACTACCATCATACCGCCCCCCTCAGCAGCGACGGCGTCGCAAACAAAGTTATTCGTGAACGGCCATGTCAGTTCCCACCAGTCTCAATTGATAAGTCTCAACTCACTGATAGAAGTGTCGCTGGAGTTTCTTGCGCTACTTCTTCTCCAGCGCCGACGCATTCTGAAGTGGTGGTTCAGATAGTTTATAATAATACTGATATTAATTTAGATAATCCGTAGTCTGAAGCAACTGACCGAGCTAAAGTTAGGCTCTCTCGGGCCCCCTCGAGTCCGTTGCGCTCGCGTAACAAGGTAACGGTCCAAGCCGAGGCTCCTTCTCGGGAGCCCTTGTGCCGGGTACCCACTTATAAAGGTTTCGGCTGAACGCCATAAGTGCTCGGTCACCTCCTCATGATATCATTACCTTCGATGATAAAAATGTCCACGTATACAAATGGCCGAGATAATAATGGTTTAAGGTGCATTTGTTTCATCAGGGTACCTATGTAATTGATACAGATTGCGAAAAAAAATGCTATTAAGGCCGGACTTCATTGTAAATATAAATTAATAAAATAAAAATATTGCAGGACAGGAAAATAAAATGTAGGCTATAACTCGTTACTAGACGTTGTCTGTTATTATATGTTATTTACAATATAGTATAATTTTTCCTATTATTTATATGTATAAAATCCGTCCGTCTGCACGCACTAATTTCGAGAGACGAGAGAGACTTCTGAAGAGATTAGACATTTGCATGAATAACACATATACGCCCATATAAATAGATATATTTTCCAATTCCTATTCCGACCCTGACGAAAATTTCGTAAATCTCAGGATCGAGATAGAGCTCGCTTTGCTTTGCTCGTGTACTGTTAAATTAAAAGCGAGCGCATCTACATTGTAAGCTAATATAGAATATAATATTTCATTGGTAATGAATCTCTTTGGCTCTGTTAAAGATAAGCGTTAATAGTAACACTACTATTGCCGTGAGCCGTCTCCTAGCAAAAGCTTTTAAGGTTAGTTGAAGTGGTTAAAGGGAATATTAAATGTTATAAATTTTAGCAGCACTGTACACACGTTCTTTTCTTTATAAAAAAGTAATTTTAACAACACTATACACACGTTCTTTTCTTTTAAAAAAAGTAATTTTAACAACACTATACACACGTTCTTTTCTTTTAAAAAAAGTAATTTTAACAGAACTATACACACATTCTTTTCTTTAAAAAAAGTAATTTTAACAGAACTATACAAACATTCTTTTCTTTATAAAAAAGTAATTTTAACAACACTATACACACGTTCTTTTCTTTTAAAAAAAGTAATTTTAACAGAACTATACACACATTCTTTTCTTTAAAAAAAAAGTAATTTTAACAGCACTATACACACATTCTTTTCTTTTAAAAAAAGTAATTTTAACAGAACTATACACACGTTCTTTTCTTTATAAAAAAGTAATTTTAACAACACTATACACACGTTCTTTTCTTTTAAAAAAAGTAATTTTAACAGAACTATACACACATTCTTTTCTTTAAAAAAAGTAATTTTAACAGAACTATACAAACATTCTTTCTTTTAAAAAAAAAGTAATTTTAACAACACTATACACACGTTCTTTTCTTTTAAAAAGTAATTTTAACAGAACTATACACACATTCTTTCTTTTAAAAAAAAGTAATTTTAACAGCACTATACACACATTCTTTTCTTTTTAAAAAAGTAATTTTAACAACACTATACACACGTTCTTTTCGTTTTAAAAAAAAGTAATTTTAACAGAACTATACACACATTCTTTTCTATAAAAAAAAATAATTTTAACAGAACTATACAAACATTCTTTTCTTTATAAAAAAGTAATTTTAACAACACTATACACACGTTCTTTTCTTTTAAAAAAAGTAATTTTAACAGAACTATACACACATTCTTTTCTTTAAAAAAAAGTAATTTTAACAGAACTATACACACATTCTTTTCTTTAACAAAAGTAATTTTAACAGAACTATACACACATTCTTTTCTTTAAAAAAAAGTAATTTTAACAGCGTTATACACACATTCTTTTCTTTTAAAAAAAGTAATTTTAATAGAACTACACACGTTCTTTTCTTTTAAAAAAAGTAATTTAAATAGGCTATTTATCTGATCTTGAAACTAGCTCCTAAAAAAAACAAATCGTGTGCATATAATCGACATTAGGGCTTTAATTATTTATTGTATAGAGATATTTCCTATTCTTCTTATCACGTTTTACTAATTGAAACATAAAGGTTAATTTGTGTTGTTTATTAGCGTAATGTTAATTATATTGTATATAAAAAAAGACAGGTATAAATTATGGCGAGCAATTACAAACACAATGAAAACAATTAACATTTTTTTATGGTTATCACGTAAGAAATGATGATTTTTAACATACCTCCAAAAAGATTCCTCAATATTGCTGGGTCAATTTACGCGATTTATTTCTTAATGATTTTTTATTTAGCTTACGAATTTAGTTAAGAAAAAAATTACTTTGTTTTATTTTTGCAATTCCTCAAAATATATTTACTATTCGTAGCAAAAATAATATATAAAATTGTTTAATTAGAATCAACAAAGCGACGTCATTATGTGTGACTTAAGAAGTGTATTATATCAAGTTATGAATGTTAGTTTTTTTATATTTTTATAAGGTTACTTGAAGTGGCTAAGGGGAATATTGATAGTTATTAACTTCACACGTTCTTTTCTTTAAAAAAAAAAGTAATTTAAATAGGCTATTTATCTGATCCTGAAACTAACTCCTATACTAATTCAAAGAACAAATCGTTTTTTTTTTTTTTTTTCGGGCTGAAGGCCACTGTTAGCCCGAGGGCTTTTACAGTTTCACCGGGTTGAGAGGTGACCGAGCGCTAATGGCACTCAGTCGAGACCTCTATATATAGGTAACCAGCACAAGGGCTCCCGAGAGGGAGCCTCGGCTTGGACCGTTACCTTGTTTCGCGAGAGCGTCTGACTCGAGGGTGCCCGAGAGGGCTGAACCTCGGCTCGGTCAGTTGCTTCTGACAGAGGATTATTTAAATTCGCTATGATTATTAGCTATCTGTACCACCACTTCGAAATGCGTGGGCGCTGGAGAAGAAGTGGCGCAAGAAACTCCAGCGACGCTTCTATCTGTATGGACTGGAGAGAACCGACCAGTGACATGGCGGTATCGCGAATATCCTTATTTAGACGCCCCGCCGTCGGCGGGGCGATGTGAGGGTGCAATGTACGTGTGTTGTGTTTTATGAACGGCTTGGGCCCTGGTAGTCACGTCGTCGGGGTCATCGAGAGCGTGCCTCGGTCTCCTTCGGATGCGGGTGAATCTGTGATTCGCGATGGGATTGTAAGTGGCGGCACTTACAATCAAGGGGTTAGAGTGTGTGACGGCAGAGTCGAAATATCGGCGGGAAGCCTGCTTCAGGTACTGAGCTATGGTCGGCAGCTCAAGATCTATGTGTAGATTTTCATTACGCAAGAACCACGGTGCACCGGTGGCCTTGCGCATGAAACGATTTTGTATTACCTGAAGTCGGTGAATGTGACGCGGGGAAGCATGCGCAAAGACGGGGCTTGCGTATGTCATTATGGGTCGGATGCACGCTTTGTATAGTGTAATTTTATTACGCAGGGACATTTTGCTATTTTTATTGAGTAACGGGTGCAAACGACCTAGGACGAACGCTGCTCGATTCCGTACGCGGTTGACATGCGGACCGAAGGTGAGTCTTTCATCTAAAGTAACGCCTAAGTATTTGACTGTCTGTTCCCAGGGATTGGACGATCAAATAACTCTATAGTTGGGAGATGCGGCGTTTTGTTGCGCCGAGAGAAGTACATGGCTGCACTTTTGGTGGGTTAACCTCGATCCTCCATTTCCGGAAACCATTTCCCTAAGGTGTTGGCTGCAGATTGAGGCGTCTACAAATAGCGTCTGGTTTGAACCCAGACACATAGAGGCCGGTGTCATCGGCGAAAAGGACTAGCTATACACTGTGAGTGCGCGGTATGTCGTTGGTGTAGAGTGTGTACAAAATAGACCTAGGACGGAGCCTTGTGGTACTCCGGCACAAATAGGGTGAACCTCGGAGCGCGTTCCCTCGACGCGGTAACGAAAGTTTCGATTTCGGAGAAAGTCTCGTATGATAAGTACGAGTCGATCTGGCACACCGAGCTCATATAGTTTGTATATGAGCCCGTTGTGCCAGACCTTGTCGAAAGCTTTCGCCACGTCGAGGAAAAGTGCCCCAGTTTGGTAGCCCTGAAGAAAGAACAAATCGTGTGCATATAATCGACATTAGGGCTTTAATTATCTATTGTATAAAGATATTTCCTATTCTTCTTATCACGTTTTACTAATTGAAACATAAAGGTTAATTTGTGTTGTTTATTAGCGTAATGTTAATTATATTGTATATAAAAGAGACAGGAATAAATTATGGCGAGCAATTACAAACTCATTGTGTTACATAATTAACATTTTTTTATGGCTTACCACGCGTAACTAATGATATGATTTTTAACATACCTCCAAAAAGATTCCTCAATATTGCTGGGTCTATCTACGCGGTTTATTTCTTAATTATTTTTTATTTAGCTTACGAATTTACTTAATAAAAAATTACTTTGTTTTATTTTTTATTCTCCAAATATATTTACTATTCGTAGCAAAAATAATATATAAAATTGTTTAATTATATAGAATCAACAAAGCGACGTCATTATGTGTGTCTTAAGAAGTGAATTGTATCAAGTTATGCATGTCATTTTTTTTCGGGTTGGTGGCCGCTGTTCGCACTAGGCCTGTTACAGTTACACCGGGATGAGAGATGACCGAGGGCTTATTTTATTATGAATGTGCGATGTACGTGTGTTGTGTTTTATGAACGGCTTGGGCCCTGGTGGTTGCGTCGTCAGGGTCGTCGAGGACGTGCCTCGGTCTCCTTTAGACGCGGATGAATTTATGATTTGCGATGGGATTATAAGCGGCGGCACTGTAAACCAAGGGGTCGGCAGCTCAAGATCTATGTGTAGATTGTGTCACCGGTGCCTTGCGCATGAAATGATTTTGCATTACCTGAAGTCGATGAACTAGACGTCTTGACTGTCTTTTCCCAGGGGATTGATTGGACGATCAAATAGCTCTATGGTTGGGAGATACGACATCTTGTTCGGCCGAGAGAAGTACATGGTTGCACTTTCGGTGGGGTTAACCTCAATCCTCCATTTCCGAAACCATTACCCTAAGCCTTAGGGTACAACCGCAGCCAACACCTTAGGGCCTAAGGTGTTGGGTGCGGATTGGAGGCGTTCACCACGTAGTGTTTCACGTAGAGGCCGGTGTCATCGGCGAAAAGGACTAGCTCTACACTGCGAGTGCGCGGTATGTCGTTGGTGTGGAGTGTTTCATGCCTGTGTTCATGCATCGATTTAAGGGTTTTAATTTAATTTAATGGTTTTGTGACCCACCTGCGAGATGCCACGAATCTAACGAGCGCAGAATAGTTAATATTTCCCAGTTATTTGGTCGATACTAGAAAATAAAGCATCCTCTATTAGTTTCATTAGCCAAATAAAAATAAAAATATGTCTAATGATGTTTAATGTCGTTAATAGATGGCGTTGTTATAATTAAGCAAAGGTTAAAAAGTTGTACTTATTAATAATACTATACTATCTGAATATTCTTTTCTGGTTGTGCTTAGCTAAGGTCGTGCCGTAAAAAGAAAATATATCACCAACCATAATCAAATCACTTTTCTCTAAATCTACTGGGATATCATCATTAAAGTAACGACGTATGTATTTACTACCGTGGGTTAGCAAGTGCAATATTGCAGCATAGCGTGCTCTCTGTTTGGGTCTTGTGTTGATGGAGCGAAAATTGTATTGCACAGATAAAAAATATAAAATATCGAAACGATCCACGAGCTGTACGTACGTTCGTTTAGCCTTTTCCAATGTATCATCCGGTTATAAAATAGTCTAGTGAATCTAACAAAAATCTTAAAAATGAATTTGGTAAAGTTTGTCTATTTGAAAATTATCATGCGTCGAATTAGTAGTAAAATCGGAAATCACGATAATGGGCGCCTCGGTAAATAAGTATGAATACAATCCATTTTGGTTTTGTAAATCCAAGTAAATTTTATCGGGCTCGCGCGACATCGCCGATTATTTTGAGTGATCTGCTCATTAATATAACTCAAATTATTCGAGTTTGAAGTGGAAATTTGTAGACCTATTTATACGTCATCAAATCTATCGCTGAGGTAATGAACTCAGAGTTGTAGGTTCCACGTTAGCTCCCATTACTTTGGCTGATCTACGAGGACAGTGGCCCTTGTGCTTATAAATGCCCGTCCGTGGTATTACATTGAACATGCGTTAATATAATATGCGAGTCAATGGTTTGGAGCACGGTCTGCGATACTTAAGGTCGTAGGTTCGTATCCGCCATTCGTCTATTGTCGTGGACCACCTCCTAGCACGAGTATTTTCAGCTCAGTTGGAGTGGTTAACCGGAATATTAGTAATGTTAATAGGATTCCTAATTTTTTTTTATATAAAAAAATAAATATTTCACAGAAATGCAGGTGTCCTGTCCTCATTACATTTACCTTAACCGCCTAGCACGTGGTAAATATATGGAATATATTGACTTCTCAGATTAAGTATTTATATATGCACGTAATTAATACTTTATTGCTACTAATAAATATGAATGTTACGTGTAAACATTGTTGCAGACTTCTGTCCGGGAATTTGTATGCGTTCGATAATAATTAAATTAAAAAAAGATCTCTCTTAATGAGAATCCAACTGTCGTTTGGTGTTTTATATTGTTAATTCAACATTCACATGCATTTTACTTTTATTTTTTATTATTTGGTTATAACATTAATCTATCCATTTTTATTGAATACTGTCTGTGTTTATTCGAGTGCAGGGTAACCAGAAGGATTATGTAATCATAGGCTAGCAACTAGAACTGCTGGTTTGATGATTGAAGGGGATATACTGAAAAGCCATATTGAATCGATAATAGATGGTGAAGAAAAAAATTCTTGAGTGGCAACCTCCTATTGCCAGTATCTCAGTCTGATCGGTGTCGTGTTATGTGGCAATCTATTGGAGAAGCTTATTTACAGCAGTGTACCACTGGATAATAGGCTGTGTTGATGATTCTAGAAAGCCTTATTCTGTCGGGCCAATCCATTTGTACCATAGACATTTTTTTTTATTTACGCGACAGCTGCGATTACTGCTAAGCTAACCAACATTTGGAAACATTATCAATATTCGTCTTATGATTATTAAATATATTGATAAACATTAAATGAATTCATTTAATAATCATAAATGAAGTGCAATGACTCAGTGAGCGATTCCAGTTGCTCATTGAATAAAGCCTACCGTGAGCATAATGTTAAATGTATGAACGGTGTCCTTTAGAGAAACGACACGCTAATTGATGTTCCAACGAACATACATTTATGGAAAAGACGAGAGAGTTTACAAACTAATAAAAAACGTCAAGGATACGAAAGTATACAATTATACATACAAATAATCTAATACCAAGTTTGAAGGTCGCGTAGTCCAGGTACTAGAAGTCAGGCTGGTTTGAATTCCCAGCTATTTATCCAATTATTATATGTCGAAACAAAAAAAAAATTGATTTCGTATCAGATGCTATACGTATGGGTGATATACGAGAACCCCCTGAGGACAAAGATGGAATGCCTCATCAAATATATTCCTTTATACATATCCGGTTAAATATTTTGTCTTGCATGGTTAAAGGCATAAATTCTGCATCATTATCATACAAAACATTCGAGCATCGATTAAAAAAAAGAATTAAGCATAAGCATAGCAATTAAGATTACTAATATTCCGGTTAACCGCTCCAACTAAGCTGAAAATGCTCGTGCTAGTATATGGTTCACGAAAATAGTCTAACGGTGTATTCGAACCTACGACCTTAAGTTTCGCAGACCGTACCTTAAGCTTCATGGCTACATGGTTTAACATTGGTAAAGCTACGCTGCAGTTTGTCTATAGATGCAGAATGAATGGATCAGCTCGACCGAGGTAAGACCACGCCGGCACAGAACACCAGCGTAAAATAGCAGAATAATGCTGCTGTTTTTCGTCTGGTGAATGTAGGGATCCGGAGATCATCATAACTCCTTGTCATATATGAATGAAGATGTTTTAGGCCGCAGGAATCACTTGCTATCAGGTGAATTGTGTGCTTGTTACTCTCGAAGTGAAAAAAAAAATGGTATGTTGCTATATCCTCCGATCTCTCTTCCTGCGACAAGTCTGCAGCGAAATGGAAGACATTTGGATTAGTTAAAAACGATACGCTTTTAAAGTTCTTTCATTTTACACATGAGAATGAGTTAAGAATATGATACTATTCTCTTGATTAAGCTCCCTTCTTAGTTTAATTCTCTAATTCTCTCTCTGTAGTCTATTTAACTCATTAAGATTAATTAATATACCGATAATGTACATAACCTTTTAATTAGAAAACAAGCAAAAAATGAATGTCTGTCTTTGTATCTATATATATTCTATTAACGTTGAACAGATTATCTAATATGTCAGTGTCACGAATTAAGCGAGACGTGCAGTAGTTATTATTTAAAGCTAATGCTCGATACCAGATTTCGATCTTTTTTGCGTTAAACACTTCCATTGAATCCAAGAGATAAAACTAAACACCAAGCTTTGTGAAATATGACAATGGTATTTTGATGGTTTCTTTGCAATAAAATTTTAAGAAAATGGGTATATCATTTCTCTAAAATAATTTCAGTAATAAATATGATCACTTACTCCACTTTCTTAGTTAATTTAGCTGATGAGATTTATATTTAACTGTGAATGTATAAAATTGTATGTGTGGTTTACTGTCATGAATGTATGCTATGTAAACAGTATGCTCATGTCATTTTGTACCATGATTTTGAAAATGATATAATCAATTTAATTTTTGACCACATTCTTTTGCATTAACACGGAATATAACTATTTCATACGATTCTAATAGGTGTGAAATTGCCGTTTTGTATGAAATAAGTTAAAGTATTTTTTTTTTAAACTTTTTTATTTCTCTTATTCAAAGTAATCACCCATGTAATCGATGCATCTTTGCCAACGCAGTGGTAGTTTATTGATGCCCTTCTTGTAAAAATCAGCTGGACGGGAGGCAACAAACTCTTCAAAGGCATTTTGTACTGCCTCTCGGGAATTTAATTTTTTATCCCGCTAAAAAGTTCTTCAAATTTTGGAAAAAGTAATAGTCGGTGGGTGCATAGTCTGGTGAGTACGGTGGAGGAGGGAGAGCTTCCAACCCCAACTCTTGCAGCTTGGAGACTGTCTGTTGTGCAGTATGTGGTCGCGCGTTGTCGTATAGGAGCAGCGGGGTCGACCGATTGACCAAAGTTGGTGGGAGATGTGCGAGCTTCTCCATAATTATCTTCAGTTCTTCACAGTACACATTTGCAGTAATGCTCATGCCGTTTGGTAAAAAACTGTGATTAATCACACCGGCACTAGACCACCAAAAAAGTTCTCTCCGTAAACGTTGTTGTTTCGTGCCGTTTGTGCCGCGTTGATGCCACGACGGAACTCATATTCCATAATTACACGTATTTTTAAAGTATCCATTATGACGAAAAATGATCAAACGTAATCAAAATACAAAGCTTATCAATAAACAAAACACTGAATTTGTAAAAAGAACGTCATATTTTTAAAACAAATTTAATTTGAATTTTTCACAGCCAATCAAATTTTTTTTTGGTTTGAAATGGCCCATACTGAAGAACGGCAATTTCATAGATAAAGACCTAATATTTTAATACACTTAATGTTTACACAATCTATATTATTATATAAACCAAGAATTGATAATAAAATCCCCGTAGATAATCTTTCATTTCTTTGCAAAAAACTTACTAAAAAATAGTATATAAATCATAAAATATTAATAATTAATAAATAAAATTTAATAGAAAAATGTTAGGATATCTAACATTTTTCCGATAGTAGGTTTTAATTACAATTGACTTCCAACCTTAAAAAATAACCTTAATAGAGATAATAGGAGAATAAATCCTGTATTGTCAAAGCAACTCATGGAATACGACATTGCCTCTGATGAAGACAGCTGATCCTTTGTCGCTTAAAGATTAAATACCATTCAGCGAAGAAATGTGGCAACGGTCTTGACACCTTACCGCTTCTTTTTTTTTTCGGGCTGAAGGCCACTGTTAGCCCGAGGGCTTTTACAGTTTCACCGGGTTGAGAGGTGACCGAGTGCTAATGGCACTCAGTCGAGACCTCTATATATAGGTAACCAGCACAAGGGCTCCCGAGAGGGAGCCTCGGCTTGGACCGTTACCTTGTTTCGCGAGAGCGTCTGACTCGAGGGTGCCCGAGAGGGCCGAAACTCGGCTCGGTCAGTTGCTTCTGACAGAAGATTCTTTAAAATCGCTATTATTTTTAGCTATCTGTACCACCACTTCGGAATGCGTGGGTGCTGGAGAAGAAGTGGCGCAAGAAACTCCAGCGACGCTTCTATCTGTATGGACTGGAGAGAATCGACATGGCGGTATCGCGAATATTCTTGTTTGTGACATGAGGTATGCGATATGAGGGTGCAATGTACGTGTGTTGTGTTTTATGAAGGGCTCGGGCCTTGGTGGTCACGTCGTCGGGGTCATCGAGGGCGTGCCTCAGTCTCCTTCGGACGCGGGTGAATCTGTGATTCGCGACGGGAATGTAAGTGGCGGCACTTACAATCAAGGGGTTAGACTGTGTGACGACAGAGTCGAAATATCGGCGGGAAGCCTGCTTCAGGTACTGAGCTATGGTCGGCAGCTCAAGATCTATGTGTAGATTTTCGTTAGGCAAGAACCACGGTGCACAGGCGGCCTTGCGCATGAAACGATTTTGTATTACCTGAAGTCGGTGAATGTGACGCGGGGAGGCATGCGCAAAGACGGGGCTTGCGTATGTCATTGTGGGTCGGATGCACGCTTTGTTTAGTATAATTTTATTACGCAGGGACATTTTGCTATTTTTATTGAGTAACGGGTGCAAACGACCTAGGACGAACGCTGCTCGATTCCGTACGCGGTTGACATGCGGACCGAAGGTGAGTCTTTCATCTAATGTGACGCCTAAGTATTTGACTGTTTGTTCCCAGGGGATTGGACGATCAAATAACTCTATAGTTGGGAGATGCGGCGTTTTGTAGCGCTGAGAGAAGTACATGGCTGCACTTTTGGTGGGGTTATCCTCGATCCTCCATTTCTGAAACCATTTCCCTAAGGTGTTGGCTGCAGATTGGAGGCGCCTACAAATAGCGTCTGGTTTGAACCCAGACACATAGAGGCCGGTGTCATCGGCGAAAATCTAGCTCTACACCGCGAGTGCGCGGTATGTCGTTGGTGTAGAGTGTGTATAAAATAGGACCTAGGACGGAGCCTTGTGGTACTCCGGCATAAATAGGGTGAACCTCGGAGCGCGTTCCCTCGACGCGGTAACGAAAGGTTCGATTTCGGGGAAAGTCTCGTATGATAAGTACGAGTCGATCTGGCACACCGAGCTCATATAGTTTGTATATGAGCCCGTTGTGCCAGACCTTGTCGAAAGTTTTCGCCACGTCGAGGAAAAGTGCCTCAGTTTGGTAGCCTTGAAGAAATTTACTGAGGATGTGCTCCGTGATGCGGTGCACTTGATGTGTGCATGAGTGTTGGGTGCAAAACCCGAACTGCTCATTGATTGGTAGCCCTCGGGACAGCATGAAGTCCTTAAGGCGGGCGAGGATGAGCCTTTTATATACCTTACCCAAGACTTTGAGTACGCTTATGGGTCGATAGGCTGATGGATCAGTTGGATGTTTCGAGGGCTTGAGAATCCTTATGACGCCCTTCCAGGTGTTCGGGAAGGTGCCCATGTCCATAAAATGGACATGCCTACCCATGTCCATTTTATGGACATGGGTAGGCATGTCCATTTTCATCACCTTGTTGGTGATGCCGTCGGGGCCGTGAGCCTTGCGTGGTCGCAGGTTTTTAATTATGGACTCAACTTCGGTGCATCTGACTTGGGTAACGGAATCGCGAGGTGGTTCCTTACTCTTCCGGTCGACCTCGCTGTCAACCATTGCAAGGTGAGCGGCGTCGATCGGTAAGGTGCTCGGTGAGCATTGGAGCTCCAGATTGTCAGCCAGACATTCGGCTTTCTCTTCGTCTAAGAAGGCGGGCGGTTTATTAGGTCGCGGTAAGGGAGGCATTGTTTGGGCGGTGCCCCCTTTTAGGGATTTGGGAAGTCGCCAGAAGGCGAGATGGGAAGGTTCGATATTGGAGAGGTGATTATCCCACCGATCCATTATTGTGTTTTAAACAAATATTGTAGAGTCGTTCGTAAAAAGTCGACAGATACCGTCTTGTCTGTCTTGTTGTCTGTCATATATCAACTACATCTGGATGAAATTCATCCCTGGCTTTGATAAATATAATTTAATTCATATAAATATCACATGTCATGTCAAAGTCACATGTGCCAAATATAACTGCAGCTGCTGTAAAATTTCCTACATCAAGTGAATTGTTTATATTTGTAAAACAATTTTTGTATCTATGGATAGATGTTAAATACAAGTATATTAATTTATATTTGATTATTTTCACTTTATTTAACATTGATAAACAAAATTAGATCAAATCATAACCATTTTAAATTATTGTATATTTATTACTTTTATATACTACTATTTACTTTACTATTTTACACCATATTTATTTAAAAAAGGGGAAAAGGGGAAAATAAATTAATAACCTAACAAAAGCCTAGTAGCCTGTTCCTCATGAGTACTAAGAAATCCGCCTGCATTTTGTCCCTCAATTATACCTCAATGCTCACCGAGTTACACTCATTATTTGGACTAGGAAAAACCTGCCCTAATTATCTTTTCTGTGTCCCGACAAAAATCTTTCTCTAACATCATTATTTATAGCCGACTTGTGAACATACTTTTAAACACTTCAATTGTTAAACATCCCCATATTTTATTCGCAGTGCTGTTCATTTTGAAATACATATTAGGTAATTCGTCGTGGTACATTAAGCTTTTATTCATATTTTATTTTTAATGTTACATTTGACATAAATAAAATAGAATTAATTTAATTTTAATTATTTCGTGAAATGGATTTAAAGAGCATTTTCCTTCACAAAAAAAAATCAATACGTCATTCATTTTTCATTTCAATTTGTGAGAGTTTCAGACCAACCATCATACGAACAAGACCTGGCTGTATGGACTAAAGTCCTTTGCCTTTCCCATTAGGGATAAATTAATATCATCATCATCATTACAATTTGTAGTGAGCGAACAATGATTGATTTTTTGGTTTTCTTGGTTTAGTACTATTACTAGATACAGATAGTACAACTAACAGTAGATATAACCGTAGCACGCTTTAAGAGATGACTTCATGTTAATTGTTTTTGTAGGTCTGAGCACGAAAACGAAACAATTTAATTTTTCGTAAATTCCACATTTGCTTTCTAGGTACAGCTCTTAACAATTTTTATGCGAAGAAACGGTATTGACTTGTTGAATGGATTTTCCGTTATAAATGATAATTAATTGTTTTCCTTTTCTATCCATATTGTTAATAAATTTGCATTTATTAATATTTATTTTCAAATTATTGTTATAACAACCATTAAATAATTATATGTTATAATTTATATTATTTTCGAATTCAATTATATCAAATTTATTTTTAAATATCTATTGTCATCAGAAAATATTATAAATTTTTAATTTGTCATTTTTCGGAGGTTGTTTATTTATACAATGTTTGGTGTCAATATAGACTTTCTAGTTATAATAGTTATTATTAAATTTTTATTGATGCGAGGTCGAATCTCATCAATGGGGCGCATCTTGCACTTTGAAAGCATTTCTCTAATATAACCGCTTAAGGTAAGGTTATATTTTGTACTAATGTACAACACGTGATTTCAAATTAATCATTTGATAGCAAATTTAAATTTGCTATTCAAGATACAAGAAAGAAAAGAAATTAAATTTTATTATATACTACCCTTACTGCCGTACTTATGTACAATGTTTTATACTCGTTTTCTTCTAGTTTTTTATATAACGTTTGGCTTTAATTTTTTTTCTTTCCTCTGATTCTTTAACAACTGTAATTTCTATAACCAAAATTTAGATGGCACAGTATTATATTATAGTAATAGACGTATACATATCTAACAAAGCACCGAACTAAAGGCTGCGCATGCGCATTACATTATTACACACATTTTATTACACATTACATTATTACCATTATTACACATTACAATATTGAAATAATTACATGCGACTGTATGAATACGGAAAACTATTTTGTTTCATTTATTTTTACCATCAAAATTTTAGATGTGACATGTTGACAATAATTGGCATTCTTTGTTCTATTGTTAAATGTTGAAGTTTTTCAACTTAATTTAATTTATGGTTACAGTACACCCTTTCAAATTAAAGGAATACGCTTCTAATTTCTATTCAGAGCATCGAAAATATGACATATGTTATACTGGACGATATAGATAATCTGCTTATTAATACACGATATACGCATAATATATTTAGTATAGTGCCAACAGAAAGGCACTCACTCATGCCTCCCTTCGTATTCCGCACACCCTGGTACTCTAAATACTACATCAGGTGCCATCAAAAATACCATATACCATATACAAAACAATATTGGAGTTGGTTTAAAAACATGTTTCGTACATCGGAGGTAATATAATTAAATGTCCTCGTAATGGACCCGTATGCGACTATGATATTATCCGTGTGGATCATAGATGTCGTTAAATTTAAATAAAACCTATTGAAACCGAGGATAAATTCATGTCAATATCCAATGGTCTCCTTGTACGTACGAGAAGGATATTATTTCTGTTGCATAAATAAACTATTTCAAAATAACATCGTCAACCCGCAATGAATTGGAATATAATAAACCTCAGTAAGTCGCTTAAGCTTTGAGCTTGTTGCCAAGCAACGGAAGTTACGGGGCTTAGTTAACGAAAATTCGACAGTATGCAGTTGGCGGTATAAGAAAATTAAATGTATATTCTTCCTACTAAATTTTTATATGAAATTAAATATTTTATAAAAAATAAATTAAATAATTTAAGTTTAAACTTAATAACATATTTTAATAAACCCCTTAATTTAAAAAAAGCATTATTTAATATCTTTTTTCGACCATTTTATTATTACTTATTTTTTAATTTATTGTTAGCGTAACTCCCAATCTACGTGCATAATTATATAATTGTAGCCACTAACTCTTTTTTTTCATATAATAGTTTATCTTATCATGAGACTCATGCAGCCTAGGGTACTCACATCACCTAGATAAGAAATAATAAATGAGGAAGGATTAAATGCCTCGTTTACATTAATTAAATCTCCGATGTCTTAGTCATCAGACAAAACACAGCTGTAAATCTTTTTTGATGGTATTCTGTGAAACTTTCCTTTCCAAGTATAGACAACTATTAGCTGCATAGTGATAATAATCATTGTAATTACTTCAATTGAAGCAACAGTATAAGAAAAACATCGACCAAGTGCCTTTTCAAGAAGTTAGTTCGTGAGTATTCGATGAATCGATGATTGTATAATTTAGCCTACCTTTTCATTATTGGCTGCCTAAAGAATTTATATTTATATATGTATGTATTTTATATATATTTATCTGTCTTCAGTGGATTATAATTATATGTTTATATGAATATTAAATTCTTTACTTATGGAAATAAGCGTATATTCATAAACTGTAGATTTTTTGATCTTTATATATTTTTGGTCTATTATGTAAAATGTTTTCAATATGTTATTTTTAATTGATGCCTACCTACTTAACCTATCACATTATTTCACCACACGATGGGTTGACTGGTAGATGCCAATAGACATTTTTTTTTTGTTAAAATCTGAGAATATCTGCAAATGGAGTAATCTCAACCTCCACCTCTTGCATCTGAAGGGGTTGGCCATCCGTGATAGAGTAATACGTATTATCATAACTGAAAAAGTCAGTTACTTAATTATATTTTTCTTACTCCATGGGCTTCTCACTAATCGTAGCGACAAACAAAAGTCAGTTAGGACCAGAACTCATTTTTGTTATTGGGCCTACGAGTTACGTAGCTACCGATGACCCTCGGGTTATATCGCCATAGTTTTTTGTGTAATCTACGTAAAAAAAAAAACCATAAGTTACATGTATATGTTTTTGTTTTACTGCTTTAGCTAATTACAACAAATTTACTTAATTTTATCAATAAAAATTTACGCTGATTTTCTTCAAGAGCATATTTTTTCCCTGGTCTAATAAATTTTAGTCATATCGGTTTGAATGGTAGGGGTCCTGTATGGGTCGGTTTCACAGAAGAATTATGCTTTCACAGAATACCTGCACGAATCAGTTGATTATTGAATGTTATATATGGTAAATGAAAGAAACCGGTGACCTAATTTACTCATAATGAGGACTCCTAGAGTCTTCGAAGACGTCACGGGTCTTTTTCGTAAATTCATATATTTCTACTTGGTAAAATTCAGGTGTCTTGGGCTACAATAATCACTTTGGTGAATGTTTTACTCGTTTGACACATGTCGCCATAGGAAAAACAAGTTGATCCTTTCAAAATATATTACGATTGATAATATTTAAAAAAATATATGTTTACTCATATTTCTTACATATATTAAAAAAAGAACAATGCAATGTTTGTACTAATAAAAATAAAACATGAATGTACCTGAACAGACTGTAGGTCTTCAAAAAGTACAACTCCACAAAGAATAGAGGTAGTAACAGTAATAGCATTTCCATTAGGCGTGGAGGAATTTCTTAAATACAACAGATCTTAATCGATACTTTGACACATAAAAGTTAAAATACATCACTACTATATATAAAAAATAAAGTAATGATGTGTTTTATCGATAGAATGCTGAGAATGGCGTTAAAAATTCAATAGCACATATTTCTTTCATTAAATTTGCTATTGGCACTATAGATGTAGGCAAAGTTATATTTGATACTATCGACAAAGAGTTTATAGTCTTGTGCCGACACTTGTAGGAACTAATACGCGTCAGTGGGATTATTTGTACTTTATATAAAGAGACAGTATGAAAAAATGCGTTTAGTTCAGTTCATCTATTCGTTTAACGTATTCATTACATATTAGAATCTACAAACGTATGTATGTTATATGTAAATTATGATCATTCTTAAAGTTTCTGGATTTTGATAATATATAGAATACTTTGAAATACAATACATACAATAGAAACATTATAAGGGTTTTATATTATCAGACAATCCATAAGAACGTGACAAGATCTATTTTTGTGCTATTTTAAATGAGCATAACTTACTGTCCAATTAAAAGATATGCCAAAGAATACTTGGTGCATTGTTTCTATTCACACCATTTAATTAAAATACAATAATTGTCATTGAATTCAGTTATTACACATCTATCCCTTTATTCTGTAAATATTTAGTCGTTTGTGAAAATAAAACAATCGAACGATTGTAATGAAAGAATAATCGATTGGACCTTGGTGAAGCACATGAATAATTTAACCATTATCGAAGTTTTTGCTTACACCTCTCACTAGAATCTAGATTTAGTTTTTTTTTATATCGACTAGGCGGCCAACGAGCAAGTAGCTCATCCGAGGGTAAGTGATTACCGCCACCCATGAACATCCGCAACACCAGAAGTAAGAGGTCTCCTTTCTTGAAGGTCCCTAAGTCGCATCGGTTCGAAAATACCGTTGGTGACAGGTGATTCCACAGGGTGGTTACGCGTGGCAGGAATTTTCGGATAAAGCGCTCAGAGGTGGATTGCCAACCATCGAGATGATGAAATTTCGAATTTGTTTGAAGGAAAAGAACACAACAAAACTGAGAATTGTTGCCGTGTTTCGTCTGGTGAGTGTATGGATCCGGAGAAATATTACCGGTGACGAGATATTCCATCTCAATTCTCAAGGGTGACAACGCATCTGCATTATGATTCCTTGTAAAGTATGAATGTAGATGTCATGGACCGCAGGAATAACTTACCATCTGGTGAACTGTGTGCTCGTTCGTTACGCTCAATGTAATAAAAAAATATATATGTAAAAAGTAATTATAACGTCAACCAATGACATTATACACGTGCTAAGTACTAGTATTATAATTCTAACGTGCACCGAAACCATACACGTAACTATATAAACATGATAAAAATAATTAAACAAGAAGGCAAGATTATTAGCTATTAGTCGGTAATACGTATCCTAAACTTGCCGTCACGAAAACAACTGATGCCGTAATTAATTTCTGTTGTACATATCAGCAACATGGCGGAGAAGTGTTCTCACTTCTCATTCTTCACTCATCATCCGAACGACAGGAATCTAGGGAAAATAAGAAGTGCGTTTAGGATTACATTCTAAATGTTATTATTGTGTTTGCTTTTGTTGAATAAATGTTCTATTCTATTCTATCATCATGTTATGCCTATCCAACTGCATCGATATACTTTCTCCGATTATAGTATAGCCATGTTGCAGGTTGTTTCTGGCTTTAGCATGAATGGGCTGTAAGTGTTCTATTATGGCGGTATTTTTTTACAATACTAGGGTTGACAAATCACCTGTTGGTGTACGCCATTGGCCTCAGTTACAAGAATTCATGATGCATATGGAACCGTTGCAACCCCTAAAGACTAAGTAACACTTCGTTTCCAGTAATTTCCGGACATGTAACGTACACAACATTTCGGCCACAGTGATTCTTCTATATATCTACTGACATTACATTACATTTAATGTGTATTTACATAAGAAGCACTCCTTAACACTTTTCCCAATCCGGTGTGATGCCAATGACATACGATATTCACTAACACGCAGACCTCAAACTTTTTATCTATGCTGAACAAGTTTCCAGGGCTTAAACCAGTTTAAAAACTACTTCAGAAAGAGACGCCGAATGTTTAAAATAAATAGGTATCTGAGTAAAGAAGTGACGTACGGTGTTCCCCAAGGTAACGTTCTTGCCTTTACACTTTTTCTGATATACACTGGTGAATAAAAAAATCGACTCAAGCGTTATACACGAGATGGAATGTACTTAAAAAAAATTGAGCGCTAAAACATAATTTTCTTTTTGAATTATTAAAGCTGTATGTTTGGGCATCTAAATGATATCTTTTTTAAGAAAACGACCCAAAAACATTTTGCTATTGCTAATCACCATTATTGTATTCCTGTTTACAATATCTAATTAGGGGCTGTCATGCTTCATAAAAGGTTATTAACCGATCTACCCTTATCAGTTAGTCATCAAACGTCAACCGATACACTTATCCCTTATTTTAAACACAAACATTGCCTGAATATGGACACATATATTGAAGAAGTGGCTGAAGAGGTTGCCTCATCGGAACAAGGCCAGAGTCAGTGAGAAGTGGCTCGTGTGTTAAACATGAGCCAGTCTGCTGTGTTCAGAGTTTACAGACGATACCTGAAGAATGGTAGCTTTAACCGAAGAAGCGGAACCGGCAAGCTGCACATCAGATAGGGAGGACCGATTCAGTATTTCGATATCCTCAGTATTTCGCTCAGAAATCGGCCCCTTTCTGGCATTCAAGTTCAACAGGAGCTCAGAGAAAGGTTAGGATTAAAGGTGGCTAATTTGACTCCAAAAAGGCCGGCTATTGGCCCTAAGTTGACCCCAGCACATCGAGCGGCCCGACTACGTTTGGTAAGAGAACACGTAAACTGGATGGACGAACAGTGGAGCTCCGGTCTCTTCTCAGAGTGTATCTCCATGGCAGCAATAGACGACAACGAGTCAAAAGAAGAACTGGAGAGCGTTTTGCCCATTGCCGTGTAACTGAAAATGTAGCATGTGGAGGAGGTTCCTATGTGGTGCAGGCGGATATTTCAATGGACGCAAAAACCGAGTTGGTTTTCATCGAAGCTAGAAATGGATTTGGAGGTTTGGAGACGAACTGATATATTGAAGAGATATTAGGGTATCACGTCATTCCTTACGCAGACTTTATCGGTGAATACTTTGTGCTAATGCAGGACAATGCCCGTCCACATACTGTAGCTTCTGATCGGCGGTACCTGGAGGAGGTCGCAATTGAGTGCATGAAGTGGCCAGCACGTAGTCCGGACTTAATACTATTGAGCATTTATGGGACGAGAAAAAAAAAAAAGAAAAGTTCGGGAATAAATATTTTTTTATTGATAAAAAAGAATTCATTAATGTAATGTCTTCTCTTTTTAAAGCTAAAACCTAAACCTTTAATCTACTTTAGTCAACAAATAAATCCAAGCAATAGATTTTTACGATAATATTGTGGCCGCAAGCGTACAGAGTGAGTCGATTTATATATATATATATATATATATATATATATATATATATATATATATATATATATATATATAGGATATTAGGAGACCGTTTTATTGTTTTATTATTTTTATTGATGACAGCTAAATGAAGGGGTAATTGGGTCTCCGGATTCCTACACTAAACAAAAGAAACGCAACAGCATTATACTGCTTTTATTGGTATCCTGCGAGAGTGCTGTCTTTATCCGGTCGAGCCGAACCATTTACAATACAAGCTGCTAGAGAAAATTAGCCTGTACTGAAAAAAATGAATCCTAATACTTACTCATAGGCCTGCAACGTACTTGTTACTTATCTGTTGATGACTTGCATGGGCGGAGATAGTCTCTTACAATTTGCCTAAGTCAACAAAAATTATGTTCTATAACTACATTACTGTTATTGTATGATAGAGCTCTTTCACATTACGAAAATATGACATATATTTGTAACTACAAATTGATCAATAAATTCCAACGTTTTGTATTCATTTTGCACAGTTTTATTTTGTATTTTAAATATTAAGTAACATTAGCTTGATAAGTAGATCACACTATTCAACAAGATATGTATTAAAAAGGATAGATTTTGGCTAGTATTTGAAACCTGTATCGAATATAAACATGCAATGGCCAAGCGATCCGACATTCAGACTATTAATAGATAGACAATCGTTCTGTGACAGTCTCGTTTCGTAGTTCATTGTAAGTGTTAGATACACTCCTAAATCAAGCTTACTTTTTATTCAGATTGCGAGATTTACTTTTCCTAGTTTAGAACATTTTAATGTGCTGGGAGGAGGTGACCTGAGTTCTTAGTCTCTGGACGTATCCATTATACGATTCTCGTACATGGGCAACAATGTTACTTGTTATTTATTATTTATTAATGAAAGAGTATGTGATAAATGTAATTTTTTATAAGTAGAATTATTTCTAACTCATTATATATATATATATATATATATATAATAAACTGGGTATTAGGAGACCGCTTCCGAAATTATAGAAAGACGATAGTAATAATAAAATCTTTGATGATGGGACGGAAAAAAAAGATCCCGATTAAATAAAAATCATATTTTTAAAACGTTTTATCCGGAGACCCAGATTACTGGCGACAAGGCATTATGATTCCTTATCGTGAATGATAATAAAAAACAAAATATGTATTCTGTTTGTTCAATGTCGCTCAGACTGATTTCAAAGCTGTCTTTTATCTTATTGTATAGATGTTCAGTCATATCTGGTAACATTGGTGGAGTCAAAGCACATTTATAAACCAGCTGTAGCACGAATAGGTCGGCACGACCAGGATCCAACAACACTTCCCAGAATACCAGCTTTAAAAAGTAATTTATTATCACCTATATAACCAATTCGATCGTAAGAAATATACTCAGTAGAGACAATGCATCTGCCTTATGATTAATTATCGACGATGAATGTCGATGTCGTGGTCGGCAGGAATAGATAATCAACGGGAGAACTGTAGGCTAGTAGCACATAGTATAATAAAAACTCAATACTCCCAAGCCATGAATCGAAATCCGGATGATATTAGCATAAGAAAAACCTAAAATGCCAAGTGATTCCTGCGACCCATGACATCTACATTCATCCTTGACAAGGAATCATAATGCAAATGCGTTGTCACCCTCGAGGGCTTAATGCCTCGTCGCCAATAATAAAGCTCTCCGGATCTCTACACTCACTAGATCGAAACACAGCAGGTTTATGCTGCTATTTCTCACCAGTATTCTATGAGGGCGCGGTCCTACCCCGGTTGAGCTGACTTATTCATTCTGCAGTTAAAAACAAACTGCAGTGTAGCTCTACCACTGTAAACAGAAAAGGAGAGAATAGGTTTATTGCGAGTTGACTTATGCATAAACGAATACCACACATTGAATATAAGAAATTTTATGGATTTTATCGCGTTTATGTCTTGTTTTAATTTTATCATTCAAAAAATTCCCTACAGAACTCATAATCATGGAACGCAAATGTTTGACGTTCTTGTGTCTTAGTTATTTCTCCGCCGTCAGCTTATAAATATTAATTTTGGTTCCGATCTACGCAGATACAACGATAAAGCCATTAAACTTAGATGTATTCAATAAAAACAGCATGTTGTCATCGAATGGAAATTTATCAGTTTACATTAATATATATTTACGAACATACGGCTGATACCAAGCTTTTGAAGTGTCTGGAATAAAACCGATGACTCCATACTGCGATCACTGCAATCATATTTCCTTTAACACCCTATTCCATATTGTAATTTGATAATGAACACGAAAAAATATGTGAAATGGCGCAAAATCGAAAGAAGTTTTTAAAATAAGTGTTCCAAATTCAAAATAATTAAAAAGTAAAAACAGAAAAGTTTTTGTGTTACAGTATTTATGGGTTTTTATACACACACACACATATATATATATATATATATATATATATATATATATATGTATATATATATACCTACATATTATTTAGTCTCAGCAAAAAATAAAAAAATATTCTATTCGAAATGGCCACCTATACAGGCCTTTAATCGTTTAGAGCAGACCTTGTCCTCTAAAACTGACCATAATTTGAAGTCTAAAGGGTTGAGGTCTGGGCTAGATTAGGGCCAGTCTTCAGCTCTAATAAAGTCCGGAAACGTTGCTTTCAAGCCAGGCTTGGCTAGTTCGTGCCGTGTGAACAGGTGCAGAGTCCTGCTGGAAAGTCCACGGTATAATTTTAAAAAGTGCATTGCTGAGAGGTTTCACAACATGATCCAATACTGTATCTTGGTACACTTAAGCTGAAGTCACTCCCTTTTCACAAAAATTTAGTTTTGTGTCTCCTTGATAAGACACTCCCCACAACACACCGGTCTATTGTGTGTGTGTGATAATGGATGGAAGGAAACCTGGTGTTCTCTTATAAAATGAAGTTCATAGAAAAAGTGCTCGTGGTTTAACAATGTAATTTACTAAATTCTAATACATGACTATACTCTTGAAGTAATCCTTTGTTTAATCTTCACAACTTAAGTTAGTCGGGTTACCAACCTATGTTCAACTGTATACTAATAAATTTGACGAAAGAAGTCTTGTCAAATATACTTTCGTTAGCATGACCTGACTGCTGCTCCGTACCTCCTGGAATAAATTAGGTAGCTTTTATCTTATCGAATATCGATTCGATATCGATTTGTTCTTAGGACCTGATAAGTAATATAGGCCATAATGCAGACGGGTTGTCACCCCAGATGACTGAAAAGGAATGTCTCGCCTATCATAAAAGTTCTCCGCATACCTACTCATCACATAAAACACAGCAGAATGTTGCTATTTTCAACTGATATTCTGTGATAAGGTCTTAATCGGTTAAGGCAACCCATTCGTGGTGCAGGAAATAAACGCTATCCATTACGCCAAGCAGTCGTTTCTACTATTATATATTCAAGTAATAAACGCTATCCATTACGCCAAGCAGTCGTTTCTACTATTATATATTCAAGTAATAAATGCTATCCATTACGCCAAGCAGTCGTTTCTACTATTATATATTCAAGTAATAAACGCTATCCATTACGCCAAGCAGTCGTTTCTACTATTATATATTCAAGTAATAAACGCTATCCATTACGCCAAGCAGTCGTTTCTACTATTATATATTCAAGTAATAAAACTGAATATGTGTATTTTAAAGTTACATTCGATCCCGCAAACCTCGAACATATAAACCGCAACTGTTGCGTTATTTAAGTATTTAGTTTGTTTCACATGTGGTCCATACATATTATATAGTTACAATTACTATTCTGTCAAGAAAGTACCGGAAAAAGATCAACAATACACAAAATATATATATATATATATATATATATATATATATATATATATATATATATATATATATATATATATATATATATATATATATATATATATATATATATATATATATATATATATATATATATATATATATATATATATATATATATATATATATATATATATATATATATATATATATATATATATATATATATATATATATATATATATATATATATATATATATATATATATATATATATATATATATATATATATATATATATATATATATATATATATATATATATATATATATATATATATATATATATATATATATATATATATATATATATATATATATATATATATATATATATATATATATATATATATATATATATATATATATATATATATATATATATATATATATATATATATATATATATATATATATATATATATATATATATATATATATATATATATATATATATATATATATATATATATATATATATATATATATATATATATATATATATATATATATATATATATATATATATATATATATATATATATATATATATGTATATATATATACCTACATATTATTTAGTCTCAGCAAAAATAAAAAATATTCTATTCGAAATGGCCACCTATACAGGCCTTTAATCGTTTAGAGCAGACCTTGTCCTCTAAAACTGACCATAATTTGAAGTCTAAAGGGTTGAGGTCCGCCAGATGAGGGCCAGTCTTCAGCTCTAATAAAGTCCGGAAACGTTGCTTTCAAGCCAGGCTTGGCTAGTTCGTGCCGTGTGAACAGGTGCAGAGTCCTGCTGGAAAGTCCACGGTATAATTTTAAAAAGTTCATTGCTGAGAGGTTTCACAACATGATCCAATACTGTATCTTGGTACACTTAGGCTGAACTCCCTTTTCACAAAAATTTAGTTTTGTGTCTCCTTGATAAGACACTCCCCACAACACACCGGTCTATTGTGTGTGTGTGATAATGGATGGAAGAAAACCTGGTGTTCTCTTATAAAATGAAGTTCATAGAAAAAGTGCTCGTGGTTTAACAGTGTAATTTACTAAATTCTAATACATGACTATACTCTTGAAGTAATCCTTTGTTTAATCTTCACAACTTAAGTTAGTCGGGTTACCAACCTATGTTCAACTGTATACTAATAAATTTGACGAAAGAAGTCTTGTCAAATATACTTTCGTTAGCATGACCTGACTGCTGCTCCGTACCTCCTGGAATAAATTAGGTAGCTTTTACCTTATCGAATATCGATTCGATATCGATTTGTTCTTAGGACCTGATAAGTAATATAGGCCATAATGCAGACGGGTTGTCACCCCAGATGACTGAAAAGGAATGTCTCGCCTATCATAAAAGTTCTCCGCATACCTACTCATCACATAAAACACAGCAGAATGTTGCTATTTTCAACTGATATTCTGTGATAAGGTCTTAATCGGTTAAGGCAACCCATTCGTGGTGCAGGAAATAAACGCTATCCATTACGCCAAGCAGTCGTTTCTACTATTATATATTCAAGTAATAAACGCTATCCATTACGCCAAGCAGTCGTTTCTACTTCATTATATATTCAAGTAATAAATGCTATCCATTACGCCAAGCAGTCGTTTCTACTATTATATATTCAAGTAATAAATGCTATCCATTACGCTAAGCAGTCGTTTCTACTTCATTATATATTCAAGTAATAAACGCTATCCATTACGCCAAGCAGTCGTTTCTACTATTATATATTCAAGTAATAAAACTGAATATGTGTATTTTAAAGTTACATTCGATCCCGCAAACCTCGAACATATAAACCGCAACTGTTGCGTTATTTAAGTATTTAGTTTGTTTCACATGTGGTCCATACATATTATATAGTTACAATTACTATTCTGTCAAGAAAGTACCGGAAAAAGATCAACAATACACAAAATGTTAGTTATTCATCCATATTTATTTTATCATCTTAGTATCCCAAAGTATGTTCCTTCAGGAACTTACCCCTTCGAATAATATATAATATATTTTTAAACTCTTTTTCCGGAATTGAGTTCAGTTCCCGCCGCGAATTCTCCCTTATGTCTTCTACAGAATGAAAACAGGTGCCACGAAGTGGTAATTTGAGTTTAGGACAAAAGAAATCTCCTGGAGTCATATTAGTTTCGGTTGGATAGGCGCCACTCCGAAGCACGTTGACTAGTTTGCATTTCTAACTCGTAAAGCCGTAAAGCGTTTAGCATGTCTTCGGCGACTCAAGTAAGCCTTCTGTAACATTTGCAGTGACTGCGAATACGAAATTATATTGGTGATGCAAAATTTAAGATAAACTCTTTGTTCGATGTTTTTGTCCATCATAAAATTCGCTATACTCACTAGATATGATGTAACTAAAAACAGCACTGTATTTAATCTAAATAACAGTTGTGACATAGATTTTGACAACTGTTTTCCATTTTGGAGCGGACAAAAAAAAATTGAACCATAAACATACCCGATACTTTTTTGACTGAATGTATTATGTCCTTGCAGGTTAAACAGAAATTTGAGTGAGTTAAGCTAATGATTTCTTATATTAATGCAAATATCATTTATAAATATAAAAAATAAAATACAAGGTTAACTGAATCACTTTTAGCGCTAAAACCACCCATTGCGCTTTTAAATTTTTTTTTTATATATCCTTATGCAATAAAGTATGTTATATTCTAGACTAAAAACTTAGTTTCATTAAAGTTGTTGTATTCTCTTAGATTTTATCGCATTCATATTAAACTTTTAATTTATTGATGCACTTGAAATGCTTTAAAACACTCAGTTACGGGGAGACTAAGGTGTTTGAGGCCGTGATGTTATAGTTACTTCGGGCTAACGTCAACTTTTAAAAATAAAGTTTTGGTCCGAACTACGCAGTACTTGAAACGCCCGGAATTAAAAAAAAGTCCATCCATAAAGTTATTTTAAAGAAAACAGGCCTTATGACATATATACGTCACTGCTCATAATGAATTTTAGCCAATAGGAGCCAAATTATATTAAAAAAAATCGCTCCTCTCAACTGAATTTTTAATAAGCCAAGAGAAACAACTAACACTTCTTACTGTCTCAAAACGAAAATATGCTGGGTTACATTATAAATTTTTCAGTATATCTGACAAGACTTCTTTCGTCAAATTTATTAGTATACAGTTGAACATAGGTTGGTAACCTGACTAACCTAAGTTGTGAAGATTAGACAAAGGATTACTTCAAGAGTATAGTCATGTATTAGAATTTAGTAAATTACACTGTTAAACCACGAGCACTTTTTCTATGAACTTCATTTTATAAGTGAACACCAGGTTTCCTTCCATACATTATCACACACACACACACACAATATAGAGATTCATTAATTACTCAATTAGACGCACACACACGCAAACAATTTTGATTTTCCCTATATTTACTGGTATTTTATTTATTGTAAAATTAAAGGCAAGTGTTAGATAGGGAAATCTAATATATCTGTTAAAAGCAACTGCCTGAGCCGAGGTTAGACCCTCACGGGCACCCTCGAGTCAGTCACTTTCGTGGATAGCATAACGGATAGCAAGCTGAGCTATCGGGAAAGAGAAAGATAGAGAAAAAAAATATAAAATAATTATAAACACGGTGCGTTGTCACCCGTGAGGAACTAAGATATGTTTCCATCTCACCAGGCGTAAGGTCTCCCTTTTCTTGCACTTTCCAAACGAAACAATTTTTTAACTGATATTCTACGCTGGAACATTGGAAAGCATGATTCATTCTCGATGAAGCTCATTCTTTCACGCTAAAGCGAATTTTTAGCCGTAGTGTTGGTACAATATATGAAATAATGTAAAGTGACTTTTTATTTATTGCTTCGTGTTGCAGTCTTTACTTGTCACTAATACAGCACTGATATATATTAGTTAGATACAGCAGGATATTAGTGATTTTTCGCGTGACAGTGTTTTCCTACAGACCTACTTCCATCACGGCAGAATCTTCTGGTGACCAAATTATATCAATCATAACATAACCGCATGTATTATTTGACCAAACATAAACTTATGGTTCATCTTCAAGACCGTATGCATATTCTGATGCAGTGTCAGTGAAACCAACAATCTGGGTAAAGCAAATGTGGACCCTCGTTTGGATTCGAGGTAGTCACTAGTTCTGAACTAGGCCACGCTTTCGTCACGTAACTGTCCACCTAGGCAAATTTGCAGACAGGTAAAAAAAACATTAGTTTATAGCAGTGCACGAATTATGGATCATGATCATTAAAATAAATTATAGCTTGGTACGATTTTGATACATGTAGATCCATCCTCAATAAACATTCAGGATACACGTGTGTTGTCAAATCTGAGGATTTAAATGGAATGGTTTTCCACCAGTAACCAAGTCGTTGGTGTTCTGTGAGGGCGTGCTGTTTCCTCAGTCGAGCTATCCCATTAACGCTGCAAGGAGAAACCACCTGTAACGCGACTCTATAGTTAATCCATTATCATTCATCAAGTCTATTATAAAAAAGTTAGATTGTTTTTAAACTCATTTAGTATTTCTTATATAAAATAATGCGCATACTTATAATTCTTCCTTTTATTTCGAATTATATGGTGTGGCAAATTGGGCAGGATGTATTTTAGCGCCTGAGCTTTTGTCTTAGTCTTACAGAGGAACGAGTTCTTCTCTATGTCGAATTTAAGAATAAGCAATTAGGTTGAGAACGTTTGCATACAGTATCAATAATGAAAACCAACAAACACAATCCATAAATCAACTAATATTTGTCCCAAACATTGGCTAATTTTGGTGGATTTTAGACAAATGTTTTTAATACACTAGACGGCGATGTCAAATTAGCTTATTAATGTAATTGTTAAACGACTTCACATGACTGGACAATTGAACATATTATAGATTACCTAGTAAGTCATTGCCTATTGTGATGATATCCTGATGAATTGCAAGAGCTTCGTTACACTCCCCTCGGAGTATATTCGTATAAAAAAGTTCATGAAAGTAAAATGTGAATATTATTTTACATAATGTTTTAATCCACACCTTTTAAGGTGTCTTGTAATTGGCCTAATGGATGTCGACAATTACGTGGTGAAATTGACATTACCATCGTGTATTGTAGTCTGTTATATGTCATCGTGCTTAATTGGAGGTTATTACATTGGCTAGGTTTTTTTTAGAGCTGTTTGTATCTTTCGTGTCTTGTGTTTTTCAACAAAATGGAAAAAGAGCAATTACAGATCGGTGATCGGAAATATGCGATGAAATAAAAGTTAACTTAGATGCTGTGTATAGGGACCCTTCACCGTCGATGACAACCGTGAGATATTGATTAAATGATTTTAAGCGTGGTAGTTCTGCTGCTTTGGATGAGGAGCGGCCAGGACGGGAAGGTCCATGATATCATTCTCGCTGGTCGCCGAACGACAGTGCGCGAAGTAACCGGGTCCGTTGGCCTCGTACGGAACGGTAATCAAAGTTTTAAATGATAAAATAGGTATGAGAAAGGTGTAGGTCGGGTATAGTCGCGATGGGTATCGTGATTGCTAGTACTGGACAACAAACGGATATGAGTAACAATGTCGAAGCAGTGTTCAGATAGTTTTAACCGAAATCCGCAGGAGATTTTACGTCGATTTGTCACCGTTGATAAAACCTGGATACATTACTACAACCAGAGACCAAAAGACAGTATAAGCAATGGATATATCCGGGTGAATCTGCTCCGACGAAGGCAAAGGCAGTTCCCTCAGCCGGAATAGTTATGGCCAAGGTATTTTGGGATTCTAAAGGAATGACCCCCATCGACTATTTGCAAAAAGGTAGAATAATTACAGGGCAGTGCTACTGTTAATGATAAGAAATTGAAGTAGAGACACGGCTCCAATCGTCCAAGAAAAAGGTGTTGTTTCACCATATCAACGCACCAGTGTATTCACCTCCATCATTCTAGTAAAGGACACATCCATCGAGTATGCAGTACCGATCACAAGTAAATCCAGGGTATCGTGATACTAAGTTTCATCTTAGTTATGAAATCAAGATCCAGGTCCCCCTCCCCCTCACCTGTGGATTAAGGTTACCAGTAATAGTGTCTGGTTATATCATTGTACGTAACACATCAGTAATAGGTGGTTTCATAACGCTTGTATTCTATATGACCGTATTCTTCTATAGTGACGAGTTCAAGTTAGAGACCCATTCAAGTTAGTTTTCAGCTAGAAGTGGCTTTAACAAATAGATAAAAAGTATATTGAAAATAATTCAATAATTTAATGCATACACGTCACAGATAATAATTGATTAATCGACGTCAGCGATCATAGCAATGTCACGTGGTAAAGCTTCGCCGCAGTTATAAAGTAGCTGTAACACGAACAGGTCGGCTTCTCCGTGGAAGGATAGGAAGGTGTCACGAGGTTATCGACGTGTTTTTCTTATTTATAGTTGATTCTGTAACAGAAATAAGAGATAGTACACTGTTAGATACGCAAACTGAAATCGCATTTAACATAAAAAAAAGTATCCGGAATTGTTTAAATAGCTTGAGAAAAAAAACCGTTGACAGTGTGTTTAATTCACACATGCGTCGTGATTGTGTTACATTAGATGTTACTCACACCAAAGTATCACCACTGGCCGCGCACACATGGGCACGCCGTGTGGTTACGATTGTGTTGCATCAGTGTGATGCGATGTTGCACGCGATCGGATGGAAGTGCAACACGCTGTTGGGCATTTATTCGTGTGCTGTTCATTTTCGATAATTGTTAAATTATTTTTTATATAGATTTTATAGAGTTGATTAAAATTACGTATATGTTAACTTATTAACGCGATATTTCTGCTCGTAAAGTTGATTTAAATATTTTATGTCCAATTAGATGCTTTTATTCAAAAGTTTACTTAGTATACTATCGAAAAAATATTAGGTAATCGGAGATAATAGAGTGTCTATGTTTACTTATTTTTGTAGAGGAATAAAATTGTCGTTATATATTTACGCAATTTGTTAAGATCCATTTGTGTATAAATGTATAATGCATTATTGACAAATGTTGTTTAAGATAAAAGTAATTTTGGTGCTAATTAGTCGCGTTATCATTTGACAAACATTTGACGAGCTAAGTTTAATCTATATCAATTGTTTGTATATGTATGTACAAATGATCTTTATATATAGATATATATATATATGTGTGTATATATATATATATATATATATATATATATATATATATATATATATATATATATATCGCTGTTGAGATTTGTATTGAACTTATTTAAATTTTGTGTGTCAGTAAAACGATTACTGAAGAAAAGTGTAATCAGCCTAAAAACAAGATATAACTTTTCATATCGGTTTGAAGAAAAATTATTGATCATCGCATTGTCTAGTTGCGGTTCCTTTTGCGACTCTATCCCGGTCAAGCTGTGAAGGTCAATATGGCCATATACACAGTACAAACATTAGCATGCAATTCGATTTGCTTTTATGAAGTGCACTGCAATAAATGCAGGCGCATGGTGAAGTGGGGAGCGGGGCGGGGCGGGGGTGCGGGGCGGTCGCGGCCGACGGCAGTCGCATCGTGACCGCGTGTCGCGCTGCCTGTGCGAACGTTCGCTACGGGAACACGGCGCTACGCCATCCCGCCATGGTGTCCGTCGGCGCGTGGAGGCGCCGCTCGCCCGACGAATGCGACAACCACACCGAGCCCGGTGCCTCCAGCTCGGGTGTTCCCCGCGCGCCACCCAACTGCGCCCGGTGCCGCAACCACCGGCTGAAGGTCGAGCTGAAGGGCCATAAGCGTTACTGCAAGTACCGGTACTGCACTTGCGAGAAGTGCAGGCTGACCGCCGAAAGGCAACGTGTTATGGCGCTGCAGACGGCGCAACGGCGTGCTCAAGCGCAGGACGAAGCGCGGGCTAGATCGTTCGAACTTGGCCAGCCGCCACCTGGTATTGAACTAGAGCGTCCAGAACCGCCTATTGTGAAGGCGCCGCAGAGCCCCCCAGTGTCGGCACCTCCACCCCCACGGTCCCTGGGATCCTCCAGCTGCGATTCTATACCTGGATCCCCGGGCGTGTCTCCTTTCGCGCCTCCGCCGCCTTCAGTGCCGCCACCGCCGACGATGCCGCCGCTCCTACCGCCGCAACAACCCGGTTAGTACTGCTGTTTCAATGTGCTAACTTTGTGTTGACAATGATGCGCGTGCGCATCTCTCGATTAGGGAATTTCGTGGATAAGTTGATAAGTATTACCTATTCCGATATGTTAATAAGAATTACAATTGACAGATATATCGTAAATATACATGATCATGGAAATATTCTTAATCTTTGTTGTCTTGTGCTAAGTGCAGGCTGCCAGGAGGCTAGAATTAGAGTAGCATAACCTGCAAATATTGGGTAGTCGTGAGTTACTATGTCAATTATTATCATTGTGTCTGTCCCTTTACTTACCTGTTACTAGACATATCTTGTATGAAAGTATTTATTTACTCTGTACAACCGCAAAAAATTTAGTAATATATTTTCCCTCCTTAATATCTTTAATTTAGTTAAATTAAAGATTAATATAATTTATTTAGTTGCTTAATTTTAAAGTTGATAATTTTAATTACAAAAAGTCTATTAAATTAATACGCCAGTAATTATTTGCCTACATAGGCATTACAATGAGACAATATATGCAAAGAATAAATTCAGATACTTTATTATCTAGTCTGTTATTATCTGTTGTATAAACGGTTAAAATGCAATTTCGACATTTATTTATTTAATAATGAAAAATGGTTTTCATAAACATTTCATAAGTTATGAAATTAATAACAGAGATAAAATATTGTTACATTAATGTGTACATATTTTAGGTTATTATATATAGTTTATATTAGGTTTATGTTATTATATTATATATTAGTCATTTATATTAATTAGGCATTTTATTAAATATTTGATGTATTTTCGATGATTCGAAAGTGTTATTTTACACTACAGGTGGACCGAAACCAAATATAGGTAATATGCATTTTAAGGTTTTCGTGTATACTTGGGTTTGTTTATGTATTAACGAACTGTACCACATATAGACCATAGAATAGTTTTATGTTATCAGTGAATATTGTTTTTTTTTATCTACATTAAATGATGATGATTAGTTATACAACTGTGGAGACGGCCTGTGTTGGAAATGGACAAGTTACAGCCGAAGGAATAATGAGTATCACTTCATCACCGTAACATAAGAAAATGTCTAGATGAAGCTGATAAAAATGTTATGAAATAAAGCAAATGTGTTTATTAATTAATTTATTGCCTTATATACAATTATGTTTATATATATTAATATATACCAATTAGACTTATATAATGATATATATATATATATATATATATATATATAATTGGTTTATAGTGCGACCGCCTGCTTAGCAACTTGCATTCCGCGTAATTAGGCCTATGTTATTTTAAGATTACAAAATATTAATTATAAAATATTGTAAAAAAGGGATATATATTTATGAAATTATTTAAATATTTATTGGCAGAAAATTCTTAACCTTTTTATAAATCGAATTCTAATATAGTGATTTATAGCGTTTTAATTTTTTTATTACACCCGTAATTTATATAAATAAAAAAATAGATTTATGTCAATTCCTTCTCATAAATTGAATATTCCTAATAGTTATAATGTATTTGAACAAAACAGACAATTTTAAAAGTACGATTTGGATTAAACGTTAATATTTTATTAATTTAATCTGGTTGAATTATAAATAAATAAAATATTGAGTGAGTAGTCACGCTAAAGGTTTTAGCTATCACAAAATTATTTAAGTGAATAAAATATGTATTATTCTAATTTATGTATATTAAATCTTGACCTATGTTCGATTAATATTTTTAATTGTCATTAGAAAGGCATTATGAATTATCGAGAGACCATCTTAAATGAACTAAAACTTACCAAATCAAATCTCTTTATTTTTAATTGAAAGTAATCCTTCCTTATGTACCTATATAATAATTGGTAAAAATAAGAATTGGAAAAACTTAAACTTTAACAATTAAAATATAATGATTTTATATACACTTATTAAAAAAATATTTAAGAGCCGTCCTGTAGTCGCAGGCGCCGACCAAACCTTGTAATACTACTGTACGAGTATGTTCAAACAACTCTGACATTCAATTATTAAGCTTCCGATTTGAGGTTGTATATTGTAGGTATCCTGTTGCAAACTTTGAAGAGAGAAGGCTTGGAGCGATATTAATTGGTTTATGAAAAGAAAAAGTAAAGAACATCATTAATTTTTTAAAGTTTTTATTAAATTTTTATAAGTTGACAGTTTTGTCTTCTGTCTATCTATCTCTTTCTAACCTTTATTAACGATAATTAGACTGCAAAAAATATATAAATACTTATCTAGTCTATCAGTTCGAGTAGGTTTATCCACAAGCAACTTTACTAAAACTGGCCTGTAACATACGTTAAGACCTTCCTTGAAATTGTCAATTGTACTAAATTTACACGATATATAGCTAGATTTTATATTTTAAAATATTATTCTGGCCATTTTACACTGTCTATTTAAAATACTTTTTTTTTCATTGTTATAAAGAAAAAGTACTTAAAAATATAATTAAAATTAAAAAAATTATATTTAAGACAATGAATGACCGCGAATCGACCTATATTATTATTCTAGGTGCTAAAAACTATGTTATTTATATATATATAAGTAAATTAATTTATATTAAATAAATTCTATTAAAGAAGTGAAAATCTTATGGGATTGATAATACAATGACACTCACGTGTTCTGCGAGACATCTGCATTTAAAAAGACTTACGGTCTTACGGCCTGTTTAAATAATCTAGCACTGCTATCCTTTTTTATTAACACTTTTTACCGTGAAATTTATCTGTTATCTTAATTATTGTTTTAATATTTATATATTTATAAAAAAAAATAACTAAAACTTTTAAACTACCAAAGAGATATTCCAAGGTATGACATGAAATAAAACATAAAAGTCTTACTTAGTATAAAGCAAAGGATCAGAATGAAACAGCCTATCAAAAGATAAGCCAACGTGTATAATATTGAAATATTATACTATGGAAAGATAGCTGTAACATAGCAAAGAAACTACAGTGTCTCGGGAGCGAAGCTTAGACGTGCCTCGTTACGTTCGTAAGCAAATCGGGTTAATGTTACAGAATAGATGAGTGACGAGCTTTACGTGCGACCGCGACGACACGGTGAAGATCCTTCGAAATCGATGAGGATGTGATCTGTGTTGTAATCTTCTAGAAGTTTGATGCACTTCTATTTGTTTTTTTTTTATTAACCAAATAACGTAAACTTATTTGGCTATTGGAAACTTATATAAATAGAATTAATTTATATTAAATAAATTCTATTAAAGAAGTGAAAATCTTATGGGATTGATAATACAATGACACTCACGTGTTCTGCGAGACATCTGCATTTAAAAAGACTTACGGTCTTACGGCCTGTTTAAATAATCTAGCACTGCTATCCTTTTTTATTAACACTTTTTACCGTGAAATTTATCTGTTATCTTAATTATTGTTTTAATAATTATATATTTATAAAAAAAATAACTAAAACTTTTAAACTACCAAAGAGATATTCCAAGGTATGACATGAAATAAAACATAAAAGTCTTACTTAGTATAAAGCAAAGGATCAGAATGAAACAGCCTATCAAAAGATAAGCCAACGTGTATAATATTGAAATATTATACTATGGAAAGATAGCTGTAACATAGCAAAGAAACTACAGTGTCTCGGGAGCTTAGCTTAGACGTACCTCGTTACGTTCGTAAGCAAATCGGGTTTATGTTACAGAATAGATGAGTGACGAGCTTTACGTGCGACCGCGGCGACACGGTGAAGATCCTTCGAAATCGATGAGGATGTGATCTGTGTTGTAATCTTCTAGAAGTTTGATGCACTTCTATTTGTTTTTTTTTTATTAACCAAATAACGTAAACTTATTTGGCTATTGGAAACTTATATAAATAGAATTAACAGATAAATTTTTGTACGATTTTCCATTTAAAAGGCCTCTTTAGTGATGTCCCACGTTGGTGTTATGCCTGCAAATAGTGTTTGTGATTAAAAAAAACACAACATAATAAAATAGCAATATAAAAATGTATTTATATTTTTTTAGTTTGATGATAGTTAAGTTAAAAAAAATATTTTCCGAATCGTCATGATATTAATCCCAAAAAGCCGATATTTTCTATTTTCAAATTAATTTTCTATAAATAAATAATAACACATTTTAATTTTGTTAAATAGCGCAATTTGGCCGTTATTTTTAACTATTTGAGACTAACTATATCTCAATAATTAAAACCCATGTAACTGTTGGTTGGCCATGGACTAAACGATCGGAACGGGAAAACAATCCATCAGTGGTTTAGGGTCGAGTAGTTGGGTAATCAAGTAATATACATACATAGTGATTCAAGAAAAAGTTATTTCGTATTTATATACAAATTCAAGATATTTTATATCATAGTTTATTTACATTTGATTATAATGTCTATGTGTTATTCTGTTCGATAACTTGTTGCCGTTTTGTATGTAGTGAAATAATCCGATTGCTGTACAAATTTTGTGACTTCCGATCAAAAAATTGCGACAAGAAGTTTTGACAGTCCTCTGTTAACCTAAACGAACACTAGCAAAACAATTCTGAAGAGTTCGAAACGGTCAAAACGATTGAAGCAATTTTGTGCTACTCTTACTAACACTGCGTGAGTCCATAAACGTCACAAATTTGTGGCATTTTCGCGCATATTGTAGCATTATTGCCGTTTTAGTAATAAAAAACTTCAAAATGTATCGAATTACTTCATTAGATTCACCTATATTGGCGGATTATTTTTTATTTTTCTTTTTTTTAAATGTGTGTTTAATGGTATCAAAACCAGCCAGATAAAAACAGTACAACCAAAGATATTTAACTGCAAGTTTTTACTTAAAAAATACGAAAAAACTTTTTCCTTGATCCATTATATAAATAAAGACATAATAGATATTTGTATACCTTCTAGGCCTCCTCTCTACGAAGAGTATTGGAGCATAATCCACTCGTATATTATCCAATCTTTAATTTTATTCCATTACGTATTGTTTAATATCTTATCTCGATATGTCTGTGTAATTATGTCTTCGTTATTTATTTTAGATATTCAGCTTTTCTACGGACGGTTTTCCTTCTTTCACCACATGTCCTGATATTATAAAAAAAGAACCACATGCTGGTATCACCCTTGAAGAATGAGCCTCACGAAACATAGCAGCATAATGTTGCTTTTTCTCGTTGTTATTCTGTAAGGGTGTGCTCCTTCCACCCAGTCATGTATACCACTTGAAAGTGTACTTCTGTAGTTATCAGTATTATAAAGCATTCAACAAAGATTTAAGATCCTCATCAGTTGTATCAGAGTAGATAATACATTTCAACCTTGTTGGTAATCTATTCATATAATAAAATCGTAAACAGACCTTTTGTCTGTTTGTCTGTGCGTTTGTGTAGGCTAATCTCGACAATGGCTGAACCATTTGAATGCGTCTTTCATTGATTTATTGAGATAAGCTTGAGTTAGCGATTTAGCGTTTGTTTTATTTAAATATGTCGCCAAATAAAAAAGATATGTCTTGTCGATTTTGATTTATTTCATGGTGGTTTGCTTAAAAAGTAATTAAATCAATTCCATTTGTGTTCAATTTATTACTTACGAAGATAGCACCTTGCAACTATAGTTAAACATCATGAACAGGTTAACTCGACCGGGGAAGGACCAAACTCTGACAAAATTCCATTGTGAAATAGCATAACGCTGTTGTATTTAGTTTGGTGAGTGTAGGGATCTTGGGACCTAATTATAGATACCTAATTATAGAGACCTTCCATCGCCGTCCTAAGTGATCGACAACGGATGTGCATCCAGCAACTTTGAAGGTTATAGATGCCGTGGGCCGCAGTCGTCACATACCAGTGCTCGATTATCACCCCAAATTTTAACAGTGGTAGAGCTACACTGCGGTAGTTTTTAGCTGAAGAACGAATGGGTCAGTCAGGATCATTTCCGAGTGGGTCAAGCCCTCACAGAATACCAGAGTAGAATAATAGCATAATGCTGCTGTGTTTCGTCTGGTGTAGGGATCCGGAGACCATTCTTTCTGGTGACGAAGATTCTCAAAATCTCGAATACATCTCAGTCCTCAAGGGTGACAACGCATCTGCATTATGATTCCTTGTCAAGGATGAATGTAGATGTCATGGGCCGCAAGAATCACTTCTTATCAGGTGAACTGCTAGCTCGTTTGTTGCTCTATATATATATATATATATATATATATATATATATATATATATATACGTATATATATCTATATATATATATATATATATATATATATATATATACGTATATATATATATATATATATATATATATATATATAACCATAACCACATGCTTTATCAAACCTGAAGGCCTAAGGTGGTTTCCTCGTTATGTCAGAGACTAGTTGACGCGTAGATTTTAGACTGCGTGGATTTTTTAGTTAATATGTATGATGACCCAACAGACGTTGTCCATTGGAAATTTTCCTATTTATGAATATGTGAAAATGATCGATTGTTCTAATCGTGAGCTATGGTCTTTAGTTCAAAAATAACTTTCAGTTTTCCTCGAATCTGCCATTTTTCAGGACAAATTTTCCAATTTTTTTATTTCCATAAAAACCTTAGCGAAGTTTTACGAACATTTAAAGAAAAACAATCAAACGGTCCAGCCGGTTCACCCAACAGCATCCAACAGCATTTTCTCTTTATTTACATACATAAATATAGCAGATTGAGATTTTATAATTCACTACCAATATTTAAAACCATAACAATATTATTATCTTTCTCACTCTTGTTATCGTCTAATATTCCTTATTTACGTAAATAATGCATACTTCAGAATATTTTATAGATAACCTTCAAAGTTTACGATTCAATTTTAAAGATTAACCTTTAAATCAGGAGCACTCAGGCGCTTAATCCGTTGGAAGCAACTGATCGAGCCGAGGTTCGGCCCTCTCGGGCACCCTCGAGTTAGTAAGCACAGGGTAACAGTCCAAGACGAGGCGTCCTCTCGGGAAACCTGGTGCTGGTTACCAATAAATATAAGTCTCGGGTGAGTGCCCTAAGCGTTCGGCCACCGTTCAACCATGTGAAGCTGTAACGGAGAAAAGTTTCAGGGTTACTGTACATTCCATATATCCGAACCGATAACCAATAATTTGTTATGCACAAAATTTGTTCCTCGATTCGACATTGAACCGAAGACCCGCGACTCAGCAGCCTGTTACTCTGACCACTTCGCCACGAGGTAGTCAAGTGTAAGAGTATCTACTAACTTTGTTTTTCTATATATTTTTTTAAAGACTGCACTAGCAGCACTGTTATTAACATTACTAATATTCCAGTTAACCACTCCAACTAAGCTGAAAATTCTTGTGCCAGGAGATGGTTCACGACAAAAGTCCAATAGCGGATTCGAACCTACGATCTTAAGTTTTGCAGACCGTACCATAAACCATTAGGCTATTGACGCTTTAATTCCAATCCAGCTCCAATTCATAATTAAAAGCCCTATGGCAAACAGAAAAAAAAAATAAGGTCGCCGTCACTAGTGGAAAAGAGATCGTGGTTTACTCCTTTATCAAATCCTGATCAATTTCTCTTCTTCATCGACATGAAGAAGAAAGAACTCAACTCATCTGTATTATTATTCCTTACCGAGTGTCATGTACCATAATTTTGCGTAAATAAACTAATGATTTAGGGTACGGTCTGCAAAATCAATATTAAGGTCATATGTTCAAACATAAATCAACTATTGTCGTGTAGTTAGAAACCTAGGAAAATATTTAAGATTAGTCGGGAGTGGTTAACGGGAATTTTGAAAAACTAAAAGTTTAAAAAAATAACTAATTGTGTGAACAGTGCCGGTTGCAAATGTTCTTTACAGGTCAAAAATTAAATAATTCCGTACACAGATGTGAATATAGTTTTAACCTAATATCCCTAATGACACCGTCTCATCCGCGGTAGGCAACACGATAGTGTATCTTGAGTCTGTTACATCAATGCAGATATAACTGCCAGTAATCAAAGTTGCAACTGATAACATAGTGTCAACAGAGGTGAGTATGATAACATATGTTTATATTGAAACAAATTGCATTATCATTATCGTGATGCGCTTCGTGCTGTGACGTTCTCAATCGCTCCACTTTAATGCTATTTTATTGCGAGACTAATTTGTAACGAGGAATAAATACGACCTTTAAGGTTGTAACACACTAGAGCGAATAGAAAAATCGATTTGTTTATTTTCGTTAAATATGTTCATTATAAAGTTCCTGATGTTTTGTAGGTTCAACCTATTTAGTTATTGTCAACAACATGTGTGTAAATTAAATTATTATTATTATAAAAATATAAATTTAATCCATAAAATACAATATCTTAAAACTTAAACTAACAAATACGCACGTACTCGCAAATTCGCATGTAGATTATCTACTTATTGCATTTACTCTAATTTATAAAGCGTTATGTTGTTTTATCTGGGGTATTTATTTTATTATTTTAAATTTATTTTCATTTATTAATTTAGAATTTACTTTATGCTTTAAAGTCTAGTCTTGTGTAACCATTGTAATGTTACTTTTGAAGTATTATATGTAAGGATTTGCTTGATGAAGACGAGGCCTGTCAATTGAGTTGCTGAGATGATGATTTTTTTTAAAATAATTCTATAGTAGCAATATTATTAACAATTCCAATAAATTAAAATGCTTGTGCCTTGAGACGATCCAGATCGAACATGATGAATTAGTGTTAGGCCTAAATAGCCTAATGGAACGATCGGTGGTCATAAAAAAAAATTATCAATTTTATAAATACATCTTTTCTTATACGCATTTGGAGTAAAGATATTTTCTGGCTCTGGTATTCTAAAACAATCTGGTTATTACTTTTCACTAAAATATTTACGTTATGTTGACAAAACTTTAAGATTATTTAAAGTTCCATTTATTTAATGAACGTTGTTAATCATGAAGTGAAAAATATTAATACAAAGTAACTACTACGGATTCGAGTAAACGCATTCTTAACGTCATATCTCAGGGTAATCAAAAGTTGAAAGAGTTATTAATTAGTTGAATGTGTTGACTTATTGTCCTTGACTTTCTTCATCAGATAATATTGTAGGTAACAACATGTTCTTTGTTCGCACAATGACTACGAATAAAATACTTTATATCAATTAGAGTAAGCGATACCATATTTTAAAATAAACATATACAACAAGAGTTTTCATACAGCCAACTTGAACAACAACATGAACGTTGGTAAAAAAACTTTGTAGGTTGTGTTTATAATAGTAATTTTTTTTTCACGTAATTTATAACTGGCTGGCTATTATGCTATCAATTTTTTTTTAAAAGGTAGTGATGCGCTAGTGTGCGGCCGACAAAATGGTAGTTTACACAACAGACGCTATTTCAAGTTGCGGAGCGAAAAAACCGGCGACGCCCAATGGGGGCAATATCGTCCATCCTTACTGTTGTAATAGCTTCATTATTCCTCTGTCTCGCTTGCTCCTTAAGACGGTGGTCCGTAAGGGGTGAGGCACCGCTATAGGTCGGTCGCAAGGGAGCGGTTGAGAGGGGGTGAAATAAAGTTAAGCCTACGGTAGGCGGTATGTTAGTGGTCGTAAATAATGCTCAAACGTCGGTCTGTAACGTTTGGACCCTCTCAAATGAATTTGAGAATTTGCTTCAATATAAAAAATAACGTTTAAATATTTATATATTGTAATTGTCATTCTTCAGTTACTGTTGCATCAATATATTTATATATCTTATAATATATTAGTGGTAGAGCTACACTGCAGTTTGTTTCTAGCTGCAGAATGAATGGGTCAGCTCGACCGGAGTAGGACCACGCACTCACAGAATACCAGCGTAATAAATAATAAAAAATAGCAGTATAATGCTGCTGTGTTTCGTCTGTTGAGTGTAAGGATCCGGAGACCTTTATTACTGTTGATGAAGCATTCCATCTCAGTCCTCAAGGGTGTAAACGCATCTGCATTATGATTCCTTGACATGGATGAATGTAGATGTCATGGGCCGCAGGTATCACTTTCCATCTGGTCAACTGTGTTCGTTTGTTACTCCCAATGGAATGAAAAAAATATATAAGTCATGTGGCCGGATCTTATTTTTTTATATTTAGCTGATTAATCTTTAAAAGAGTTATAGAAACTTATTATTACATATCAGATTTAAAAAAAACGGAAATATTTGTTATTCCCGTCCGTTCTTTACGATAGGTGTTATTTGATCTTAGTAGGTTGCAATTTAATTTTACGGGAACTTACGTTATGTGACTCTGATTCTTTTTAATTCCCTATTTTGGAGGGGTGTTGTGTTATATAACCGAATTTAATATAAACTAGACAAAATTTGTTTTGTTTTGACGGGAATTTTATTAGGAAGTCTGTCCAGGTTTAAAACCTTGAAATGTTTTTGATACTTGTCATTACTTATGAATTCAGTACTATATAGTATGTACCACAAACAATTTTAATGGGATAAAGGTATAAAACATTTTTAAAATAATACGATGATTTTATTGTCATCCTAATCGATTTCGAACACGGCGATATCGTGTAACTATTACCAGATGGCATGCACAACATACAACTACGCAGGATATATTAAAATACGGTATGGTTTTGCGAATACAAATTATTGATAGACGAATATTGTTCTTCCCATTCCCCCCCTGCTATTAAAAACATGAATGCAATAAAACAATCCTATTACAGTTTAAACATATCATCGGTAAGGTATAATTATCGAAAACAATTTATTACACTTGTCATCGCATTGTATTTGTTTTTTTTTTCTTTTATTTATTTATTTATTTAAGCTTCATATACAGTATGTATAAAGGCGGACTTAATGCCTTAGGCATTCTCTACCAGTCAACCTTAGGGTGATGCAGAGATGAAATGAGGTAGGTGTATGCTTAAAGAACTTGTCGTAAATTACTATTATATTATATAAATAAACAATATATGCGTAATTATAAAATACATATATAACTAGACATATATAACAAATACAAATATACATACATATATATGATATATATATATATATAAATACATAATTATTTAATATTGAGATGATTCTGCCAATCTGTTGAGAAATAGCTCCCGAATTTTTACTTTAGACGCGTAACGATTTGTAGCCGCCCTGACTTCAGTAGAGAGAGCATTCCGGAGAAAAACAGATTGAACAAAGACGGAGGAGTGAATAAAGTCGGAGTTATGGGAAGGACACAAAAGTAGACGGTTGTTGGTTGAACGAAGGTTTTTATCATGGTTAGAGCCAAGGTATTGAAAATATGAAGCTAGATAGGGAGGAGGAGTGGGAGATGTCAGGATTGAATAAAGGGTAGTGAGAGCACGCAGACTTCGCCGCAGACGAATGGGTGGCCACTTTAATTGAGAACGATAAGTAGACACGTGGTCATACTTTCGAAGCACACATTAATATAAGGGAATCTGTGATAAGCAAACTTCTACGAGTTTTAATCATTTTTATTGAAATACACATTTGAGATATTTCACTATTCACCTTCCTTGGTCCTACCTCAGACAGACTGAAACGGAAGAGCGTTCTGCACTTTCTCTTGTTTGTGTGGGAAAAAAGCCTAGAGCATCGCTAATAGTATTTCATTATAAAAGGGACCTACCTCCCTGGGACCTAGGTATCAAAATTAATTATAGTACAACAACAAAAAAATCGATTATAGTAACAACAGTATTACAAATTCCGCCGCGAAAGCTTCAAATTAAATAAACGTTTCTGTAGCATCCCGGTGTAATTTATTTTTTTTTTTATAAAGAAACCTTGTCGATAACTATCCTAAAAGAAGTCGATTTCGATGCTGATTGTTGGAATGGTACTTAGTTAAAACCTTAAAAAGTAATATTGCGGCTACGGGTTCCAGAGGTGTGATGTTTCACGCATCCAAGTTGATATATTGAGGATTTTTTGTGTCTACAACTGTTTAAAGTTGTTTAATTAAAACTAATGGGAAAAACGTGTACAGAAAAATTTATACGCAGTGTTGCCATTCAACGCGGCTCCTTCATTAGCTCTATGTTTAGTCTGTTGTCACAGATTTTTTTATAATTATAAACAAATCGTTTCGTATTTATCGATAACGTGAGTGTCAACATATATGTACGAATAATATTTATTATCTGTGTGCAAAACTTTTTTTTTGATATATTCAATCAAACGGTCTGAAAGGTTTCCTACTCTCGCGGTACGAGAGAGGTTTTTTTGGTAAACTGTCCTGTGGGAGTAAAGTTTTCCATTAAGTTGATATCATTAATGTTATAAATTTAGTTAAATTTAGAAGAAAAAATATATATATATAAGTATGAATATTTTGTCCTCCAGATTGGTTATGATTATATCGACATTGGTTGTTAACTATATGACGTCAATTGCGCCGTAAAGTTTTGCTATAGGAGCGCACTCGTTGCCCCGTTCCTCCAAATGCTATAAGGTCGAAGGATGCTATTCCAGCGCCCATACCCGAAAATCATCAATTACGACATGCAAATATTGACTCCTAGCTACTTCATGGGGTATTTTTTTAAATTTCATTCTAAGTATATCCCTTTCTTGCTCACCATACTTGTCGTTCCGGATCATTAAACTGCTATATTGGTGTTCCGATAGCTAAAAACAGCACAATGAGACGAGTGATTAGATTTATGAGGACAACTCAAATGTGTGTTTGATCTGATCTAGGTTTATTTTTGGACGTATTACTCCTACTATTAATCAGTGCAATCTTATTAATTAAATCTTAGTAATTATATGCTGCACGTTGGTATAACGATATTATCTTGTGTGTTTGTTATGATCTGCTGATGTGCATGCTTTTAAATACCAAAAATTAGATTCAATTTCAAAATATATAAAAATAAATATATTAAAAAAAAGGTATATTGTCTATTGTTAACACTTGCGGGTCTTGTGGAATGACTTTTTACATTCAGACAGCGTAATGCTGTGCAAGGAATTACTTGTACGAAAAATACCGCCACAATGGCGCGTCACACGCTCTATATAAAATTAATTCAGAAGTCAGATTACAAACTAATAAAGTGAAACTATTGGTTACAACGTCAAATTAATATAATGATTAATTAAATTACTAATTATGAATTTTAGATATAATAAGGTATAGGTCAATCACTAAAATATCATTAGGAGTACTAGTTGTACGTCACAACCGCTGGGCGCCGGTGTTGCTAGTTAACATTCGGCCATCCTATATAGGCCGCGTCCCGTGGTCCGTATTCTGTTCTCCACCGCCCGTAGTCCTGAAAACAATTGTACAGCAGTAACTTATGGTTTTAAAATGTGGACTCGACTAAGTTTGGATGCATGTAAAGCTCAATCTCACAATGGTTATTTCAAATAGACTTGATCACACAGCTGTCTCCCAAACTAAAGACTTGATCACATAGCCGTCAAAACAAGACAAATCGTTGTTGAGAGTTGATGTAGATGTCATTGTCCGCAGTCATCTCGTACCATCAGGTGAACTGTATGCTTGTTTGCACTCATAATTATTATTAAAAAAAATGCAAAGTATAAAATTAATGTCTCTGTCACATATGTTTATCTGTACGTCATAATTACTGAAACAACTGATTCGATTATTTTTAGGACCAAGTACCACTCGACGGTTTGACGAAAGATTTATAATGCAGTGTTGTATCGTATAACAAAACCCCCTGTGACACAATTTATTTAGCTTTCCTTACACAAGTGCGTTGAAACAAAGACATTCAGTCATAAACACAACCGCTGCGTGTAGATATCTTGTTCTAGTATAAAAATACTTATATATAATAGAGTAATACGTTACCTCAATTGTCTGGAGTAAAGTCCATGGAAACTTTTCATACATATGAAATCTTTACGTAGATCATAGTGTATCAAATCTTCAGTGGATTTAAGTTCATAACAATTTACTCCCTATAAATTATGTACGGAACCATTTTTTATTTATTCTAAAGAATATTAGCCATGCTATTATAACATTACTAATATTCCGGTTAACCTGCTACTACTATATATTGAGTTGAATGTTGTGTGATTACAGTCATAATGTTTTTATGACGCTAAGGGTGAAAACGCGAACACAGTCCACCAGATGATAAATGTGACTATTGCCAATGAACGTGAAGATGACGATCCTGAGGATCGAGATAGAATGCCTGCTCACCTCTAATTCGATCTCCGGAACCCTACTCTCACATAAGAAATATAGCTGCGTGCGTTTTGTGGTTCTAACTCTGTTTCCGGTGGAGTCGACACACAACAAAAACGTCTATATTGCATCGTGTATTTATTTCACTCCAGTTAAGAAAGTAACACGTACTTTAATGCTACAAAATAAGAAGAAACGTTTATTTTTATACATTGTAGAGTCACGTCGTAATAAAATAGATGTAGCAAAATAGGCCGGTCAACCAGAAATACGATTTTCATCAGCGTAAGGTAGTAATTGGCGTAAGTCCTCAAGGGTGACAACGCATCTGCATTATGGTTCCTTGTCCAGAATGAATGTAGATGTCACGGGCCGCAGGAATCACTTGCCATCAGGTGAACTCTGTGTTCGTTTGTTACTCTCAATGTAATAGAAAAAAGCGATAAGTAGTTAAGAGTAATGTAAAATGTTACTATAATTATATAAAGAAACGGGAGACCTTTATAGTGGCCACACGGCATCTCGTTTTAGTCCATATGGGTGACAACGCATTTGCATTAATGTAGGAACTTAACATCAAGTTGATGTGTGCTTCTTTAGCACTTCCAATACCAAAAACAAAATGCTAACAAGGTTTTTATTTATAATATTTTATGGTAAATGAAGCCAGCTGTCAGACTCCAGCCAGCCATGTGATCCTTCCCTGGTCGAGTCTACCCATTCATGGTATAGCTTCTAGCTAGATATTCTAGCATCGTGTCTCTACCACTGTTAAATATGTGATTAGCGCAGAGCATTCGCTTTAGTTACTGCCCATCATTATTCTGTGAATTTTGTATTTATTATTATTTGATTATTTCGCATATGAAGAGACCTGGTATATCAGTTTTACGCTTGCTTTTAATTCATGGTACACGAGCAATCCGATTTCGATATATGGCGTTGGCATTGAAATTGTTAATTGCAATTTTAAATGCTGATTTACTACGTATTAACATATTTTAATTTGGTGTAAGGTCCGCCAATCGGAAGTACCTATGTTCACTTGAATCTATATATATAGGCTTTTACTTCACTTTTGTACTTACTGTTTTTGTCAGCAACTGAAAATTTATTCGATAGTTTGCACAGTGCAATTTTACAGATTGACCAATTTTGTATTCTAAATGTGTAGAATATATATTTTTTTAATGTATTATTAATCCTTTTGTTGCAAACGCCAACTTATTGCAGATACATAAAATGCTGCACGTTAAATTGTTCAATGCGTTTGTGTGCTGTTGCTCCACTAAAGGTTTGTCCACATTTAGCGTGACAACATTTTAGCTACTTAAAGACGCTAGTGTCGTTCACACCGAGCTAACAAACGTCGCGCATACGATCGGAATGGGCGGCAAAAAGCTATCGGTCCCCAATCGGCTGGGGATGTGGGCTGATAATGCGCAGTTAATGACAACCTGTGTGGTCTTTATGGTGTCTTCATACGTCACATAGCGTCACGTTTATCTCACATATAATGCTTTTTAGTATTATATTATTATCTGTTGTGTGTAACAGATAGCTTCTGTTTTCGGGAATCGCTTCTATAGCTCTACGAAATATTAAACTAAACTGACATGATAATTTATATCATTAATACTTTTTATATTCACTTGAATATAAGTATATAGTATTTATTTATTTTTATATTTTAAAGAAAACTTGGAGTGTTATTAAACAATCGAACAAGAAAGTTTAAAGCTCTTGTGAGAGGAGTGTTCACGATAGTCGTATGACGGATTCGAACCTACGACCTTTTGTATTGATAATAGCGTGTGATCAACAGATAAGGATAAAATTAATTATATAGCGTGCACGTAAGAGAAGACCGTCATTTTGTCTTGTCTATTGTTTTCTTATTAAATACTTATTACATTTAGAGGATTATTTGTTTTCTTTTACACATAATAAATATCATATCGTATCCGTTTTTTTTTTAAACTCTCAATGCAAGTGCTTGACCACGATCCCACCTGATGTTAAGCGGAAATGCAGTCCTGGATGGTAAGGCGCACTAGCTCAGTAAATGCCTATTCACTCTACTCTTGAAAACACCCACATTATAATCGAAGGGAAAACAGACGCGGGCAAACTATTCCAGTCCTTTGCTGACGAAAAATCTATATGGCATTCAACGGCGGTGGTTAATGAAGATCAGTTCTGCGATGGAATCTGACGCATCAAATGCCATCAAACCTCGCTGACCATCTATGGGGCGAACAAAGTCCACACGTATAATTCTTTTTTTTTATAGAATGTTATAATTAAAATTTTGCCTTTCTATTTTTGAGCTTGATTTCATTACGGCTTAGTGATTAGAGTATCAGCTTGCGTTGCCGGTTATGGATTCGCATCTCAAATAAAGAAGAATATTATAGTATAATATAATATAAGTTTTTTATTGTTAGATACTGCATCTGAGCCTTACTCCGATCTTATTGCACAATTATAACATCGGAGTAGGGCAACACCATAATATTATACTGCGCAGTTGACGTCATCTGGGAATGACTAGAATATAATATTGCTCTCGGATAGTTTGATTTTTGCGCTAACATTGTATTGGACAGGAATGGCAACACTAGGCCAAAGTGAACAGAAGCCTTCCAGTCGAACGTGTACGTACCATCTTAGACCTTCGCCTTCCGTCAAGCGAGATTGAGGTGTCAAACGTAACCCTATTTTATATAAATAAAAAAAAACAAAACTTCAATATCCAGGTATGATCATTGAGTTGCACTCCCAGGCAGTCATTAAAATAATTATATACATTAGTGACGTATTTCCTGAGATATTAAGTTACTTCAACACCTTTACACCTTCCATAAAATTATGTGTATATTGGATAATATCTATATAATTTCATGGAATGGAGCATACTGATGAAAGTGAAATAAGAAATATCTTAATTGTTTAGATATAAAATGTTTAGAGTGCAATATACATAAATCTAAAGTGGAATTCTAATCCTAACATAAGCTAATTCTTGCTTTAAATGATATTCAAGCCTTATGTAATACGTAACATTTACTTTCATATATTAAAATAATTTTTATTTTTTTTAAAAAGAATTCTATCATGTCGTTACAGTTACTTACATTCAATCTAACGACAACAATTAAGATTAAATGTGTTAAGAAATGGTTGATAATATCCGAATAGTGGGATTGATACATTTCTTATAGGCCGACAACGCATCTCCTTTGGTGTAAGGAACGTCCATGGGCAGCGGCGATCACTTGTCCGGTGAGCTGCTTGCCCGTTATTGCTCATATTTTACTAAAAAAAATGAACCTGTGACGATAGGCTTCGCAGGCCACACTCTAAACCATTAAAATATTGGTCTTATTACGACTTTATTACTCCACATTTAATATTATGCGTTACATTAACTACACCACTGAATTAGATTAAATAAGCATACGCAGATGGGTATCAGGTACTATAAATATTCGATAAGCAATACTATAAGGCTCATAAAAATATTAAAAAAGGCATACTATATGTATAACACGTATTTATTAGCAATAAAACGTTATTACTATTGAAATAATAATTATCCCAGTTATTTCCGATTAAGAATTGCGTTAAATTAAGTGCATTGGTATTATTATTATTAATAGTATTGGTATATTATTGGTATTATCAGACATAGGCAGACAGATTTCAAAAGTATTTTGTAATTTACAAAAGCATTAAAAACGACAAGCAAAGGCAAAGACAGCTTGAGTTTGCAGTTTCTAATTATGTTCCCTAAATCTCATGGTCGTTTTACATCCTTCCCCGGTGGCCTACATAGGACGACAGAATTTTATTTTTTTATGGCTGAATGCGACTGTTTGCCCGAGGGCTTTTACAGCTTCACTGGGTTGAAATGTAGCCGAGCGCATAGGGCACTCAGCCGAGACCTTTACAAGGGCTCCCGAGAGGGACCCTCGGTTTGGACCGTTATCCTGAGCGCGGGTGAATTGACTCGAGGGTGCCCGAGAGGGCCGAACCTCGGCTCTGTCAGTTACTTCTGACGAATTAAAGGACAACCAACAGTCGTTATCAATCATCATAGCTGAGATTTCAGCTGTTTCATTACTTTAGCACAGACTTCCCCAATTGACTACTGACACGGATTATGAGTACATAACTTACAAATCATCATCATCATCACCCTGTTTCAGTGTTTCAGTCCACTGTTGGACATAGGCCTCTTCCATGGCACACCACTGAACTCAATCTTCAGCTCTTCTCCAGCCTCTGCCTGCTGTCCTACGTATATCATCACCTAGTTACAGGGCGCCCTACACCACGTTTGCCGATTCGCAGCGCCAACTCAAGAACCTGTCTCCCTGAGCAGCCATCAGTTCTGCGGCATACAAGACCTGCCCACTGCCACAAATAAATTTCACGAATTATCAGTAATTTTTTTAAATAAAATTGGCATAGTCAAACGAGTATATAATTCATCGAAGGAAGAACCACAGTCCAAGATGCATATATCTTGATTCTTTGTAGAGGATGGATGCTGATGTCATGGACCACAGTCATCACTTGCCAGCAGGTGTGCTCGCAGCTATTTATAAAAAATATTTCCTCCATAGTGACAAAGATATAGTGACCGTTTCCTTTGAAAACACAGAGAACAGTCAATACTTACCTTTCGCGGTAATGAAGCCCGCCGGGCGGTCCGGGGCTTATAAAGCATTGTTGTATTTTTGTCCTCATTTGATTGCTCGTTATTCAATAATGAATGCAATGTGGAAGTTAAGTTTTTTTTATTCGTGCTAACAGAAGTGAGACACCGTGCAGTATGCTAACTTCAGTTGTCTTTACGTTCCGTCAGGTTCTGTAATAAACGTTGTCGTGCTAACCAACCAAATAACCATCATAGGCGATGTTATTATATATATATATATATATATATATAAATATATATATATATATATGTATGTATGTAACCAGCAAAAGGGTCGGTCGAGCTACTATTTTTTTTTGCTAATTTAAAAGTTTATAGCTAATACAATCACCCGACTATTTTATTTATAAAGTTAGTGTTACTCAAACTTTCTTTGCCATACTCGTATGTTCGACCTAATAGGATAAATAAATAACTTTTACTCTAACCTGTCTTTGCTGTAATATTTAACATATAGTTTAATATAAAAACGGTCTCCCGGGATTCTTTTAGGTGGTATCACCCTAATGCATGCAGATAATGCCACTGATAATAAGAGTGAAGCGGTTGCTGCTGTTTCGCTATATGTCTCGAAGGTTTTTGACGGACTCCGGCATGTCAGGCTTGCATTCGAACGAAGCTATGCCATATGCTTCGTCGTTTTTAATGCGAACAGCTAAGGATTGTAATAATTTGCCTGCCGCAGTCTGTCCATTCGAATATAATGTGCGTCTTTAAGAGAAGAGTGAATAGGCATTTGCTGAGCTAGTGCGTTCTACCATCAACGACTACATCTCTTTACACCAAGTGGGGTGGGGACAAGCACTGGCACGTATACATTAAAAACATAATAAGATCCACACCCTTAGATCCGTTCTCTGATGGCGAGGCACTTCGTTTGAGTCCTCGCGTTGTGACAACCGTCAAAAAAAAATAAAGCAGCTCACTACCGTCGTCATTTACCATCAGATGAACTGTGTGTATATATACGTCACCCTTAATTTCAAAAAAAAAGTACTAGACTATGCTCTAAATTTTAATTCCCGACAGAATTCAAAATTTTATCTTCATCATCTCGGTGGTTTCCCCAGGGCGCTTTACTGTAGCCACTGTATGAGTCAACTGTCGCCAGTGGTATTTCAGAGCCGATACGGCTTAGGGACTTTAAGGAAAAGAGCGTACACCTTTCTTAAAGGCCGGCAGCGCGTCTGCGACTCCTCTGGTGTTTGTGGATGTTCATGGTTGGCGGTGATCACTTACCAGTAGATGATCTGTTTGTTCGTTTGAAATCTATTCTGTCAAAAAATATATTTATTTTTTAAGGCTTTGTCTTGGTTAAGTTAAAAAGTAGAAAACAATTATTTCGTACAAAAAAAAACATGATTTAAGTTTAGTTTTTAAAGCAAAAGAGCAAGATTACAGACAGCACAAAGCCACCCGTCAGTGATGTTGCAAGAGTACACGTTTTATGACCAGTCTGCATTTCGGACAGTAGCTTAGCGTACAAGGTCGAACTGACCTGGTGTGTGGTGCGATTAATAGCTGTTAAAGATAACAAGAGCGATGCAGTTTTTTTTTAATTAATGGGTTAGTAACAAAATATGAGGTTTTTTTTTATAGTATGAGATGTGACAAACGGGCACATAGTTCACCTGATGGTATGTGGAGACTGCTGCTCATGACACTCAAATTATCCTACACGGGATCATAAGAGCATTATACTTCTATTTTAAGCTGTTTTTTTTGTGAGTGCGTGGTCCTCTGTCGAGCCAACTCATTCATGTTGAAGCTGGAGTCCAGCTGCTGCGTGGCGACAGGTGTTCTATTTTAGTCCTCAGTGTTGACAACACATTTGAATCTTGAATCTTTGTCGATGACGGATTTAATGTCATGCTCGTAGATATTATGCCATCCCTTGACCTCGTTGCTTTGTGTTTGTCATCCCCTAACTTTACAAAAACAATTTTCCACTGCATCAAGAATGGACAACTTGACTTAGGTAGGGCCGGAAATAGCTGTATAACGCTGTCCTGTTTCGTATATTGAGAATAGTTTAACGGATATACTATATATGTTTAAAGACAACGCATGTACACCTTGCATTCTTTATCCTCTTGAAACTTTCGTGGATGGACCCTCTTAAGAGCAGGATCTGCTTTTAACTTAATCCGTTTTAATGATCAAAGTACGTTAATTTTAAATTATGATATTAAATTTAAATAAACAATTTTAATGCAGTTAAAGTTATTATTCTTATAATATCATATATAATTATATTAACCGCTTACACTGCTTCAAAAACGCTACAAGTGCATCCACGCGCTTACGTAACAGAATTCTAAACTTGACGCAGTTGCAACGTGGGGTAACAGCTCGCCCCTCTACATAATCAGAAGTCAGACCCATACCCGCTTCAATTTAGATTCAACTTTGTGAAAACACCACTTTCATGTCCTTCAGTCTTTGTTTTCATATAACAAAGGAACTAGTGGGATGAAATCACGTAACTTTGCACATTTTCTTTCATTGAACGGTTGTTTTTCTTTATGTGTATATATTATTAGTATATGTTATTTAATGTCGGTCATATCCTCCTGGTTAATCACGGCGATAACATTTGTAATATGAATACCATCGTGAAATAGCAGCATAATAGATCTGTGTTTCGTCTGGTGAGTAGGGATCCGGAGTAGAGTGTAGCACCTTTTTTATTGGTGACGAGGCATTTCATCTCAGGCCTCAATTGTGATGACGTATCTGCATTATGATTCCTTGTCAAAGATCAAAGTAGAAGTCATGGGCCGCAGGAGTCACTTACCATCAGGTGAACTGTATGCTCGTTTGTTACTCTCAATGTAATAAAATATATATACATGCAGTCAAAAAAGTATCGGGAATGGATGATTTTTTATTGGTTCCAAATTCAATTTTTTGTTTTTTTTTATTGTTGTTAGATTGGCACAATTGTTTTCCATTTTGACGCGGAGTTTTAGTTGTATGTGTTATTTAGATTAAATACAGTGTTGTTTTTAGTTATATCGTATCTAGAGTGTATTGTGAATTTCATAATGGACAAAAACATTGAACAAAGAGTTTGTTTTTAAATTTTGCATCGTCGAAATTCTATATCGTGTTCGGAGTCACTGAAAATGTTACAGAAGGCTTACGGTGAATAGACTTTATCAAAACACGTGCTTATGAGTGGCACAAAGCGTTCAAAAGTGGCCGAGATGTGATGGAAGATTTGCCTCAATCGATAGGCCATCAATGTCTGCAACTGAAGTTGACATCGCAAAAGTGAAGGAAATTGTGACTGAAAATCCTCATTCAAGTTTGAAAGAGATAGCCGCCGAACTTTCTGTGTCTCATGAGTCAACGATCCCTACCATTTTAAATAATCACTAGGGAAACGTGGTGCCGCTCGGCTAGTCCCGAGATTCATGAAACGCATTTTTACTGGCGACGAGACGTGAGTTTATGTTTGACATACAAACTAGTCAACAAGCTTCGATGTGGCGCATTTCAACTGAACCGAAACCGAAACAACCACGCCAAAGTCAATGAAAAGTCAAAGTCATGTCGACTGTTTTCTTTGACGATCGCGGTGTTGTGCAGTTATTCTTGGACGGTCTAACGATATATAAAGAATATTATTTGAGCGTAAGGCGGCGTTTAAGTGAGCGAATTCGACGAAAAAGTCCAGATTTGTGAAAAGAAAATTCTTGAAAAGACTTACACCGCGATTACCTAAACCAAAAAATAAATAAACAAAACGAATAAAAACTCAACAAATACCATCGAGCAACCACCTTATACACCAGATATGGCACCAGCCGACTTTTCTTTTTCTAATCTCAAATTACCTCTTGGCATCCGTTTACGTTCGGTATATACTATAAAGGAGAATTCGCGGCGAGATTTGAACTCAATTCCGGATAAAGCGTTTAAAAATCTTTTGATGATTGGATTATTTGTTAACGTAAATTAGTAAGTATCGTTTCTGATGGAGCATACTTTGAAGGTGATAAAATAAATTTGGATGTTATATATATTAATCTTTTCCCGGTACTTTCTTGACAGAGTAGTATGTATATTTTATTTAATGTTTTATTTTATTTTATTTTATTTTATTAGGAAAACTTACAGCTATTACTTGTAATAATAAATTTAATAACAAATTAAAAGCTTCCACATTTAATTATGTAGAATAAGTGACCACACAATGCAAATGTTTACAAATATAAATAGTATAATGTTTAGGCCATGTTATTAAAGTCAATTATTGCTTAATATGTTTTTTGCTGCATTTGGTAAGGTGCAAAAAGGATCTATATCCGTATCAAGCGAACTATAATTGCCAGTCCTGAACATAAAATAGTTACTTCTATATTTCGTACGAGTCGCAGGCACGAAAAGCAGTTTCCTTTTACGCATTTACGCTGCGGGAACGTTTAAAGTTACATTAGATAGTAAAAAAAAAATTAAAAGTTGCAAAACATTGTTGAAGCCACTACAAAATTCAATTCTTACTCGCAGGAGCTCTGAGATTGTGCACTTATTTAATTCAAAAACTTACAAACACTTTTATACATATGTATATTTTTCATCTGGAATTGAGCTCTCTAAACTCTACGCCACGTGTCTACCAGTATGTACCACGTGTTTTAGAATTTGAGTGTTTTGTAATTTTGAACCTCCAATCTTATGCACAACCATTACATTATATCAAAGATCGTGGCGACGTGAGATCCCTGTGTATTGCGCATATCCTTGCATAATGTCCTACGCTGATATGATTCTTTAAAATAGCCTTTGTAAGTGGCTTACTTCTGATTTGGGACCTAGGTTAGCGACGAAGCCGATGTAATAATGATAAGATATTAATTAGCTTCACTAGTTTCATCATATACCTTTGTTAGTCGACTCTGTTAATTCTGGAGATCCAGTTCCTAGAACTTGCCTCTATATAAACAGGCTGTTTCTTTAATTTACAACTCATACCAAATATCGCAAACTTTTCGTTTAAATTTCTTCAGTTTTCATTTATGAAATTGATTTATTACGACAACGTGGGATCGTTCGTATAAAGTGATTGAGAAATCTAATAATGTAACGTGAATTTCTTAATGCTATTAAAATAACTGTTGTTATTTATGTTTGACAAACTGCTCATTATATACGAGTGTATAAAAGATAATTAAGTTTCGAAAAATTAATAAAATTTTCCAGGAAATAATAATCGCGTTCAATATTTAAATTTATTTAAAAGCAATAAAAAGTGCTTATTCGACTGGTTTCCTCGCAAAAACGGATTCGCTGTTAAAACGGAGGACGTTGGCGTTTTGCCAATAGATTCCGCTCTTTCAGTTCTGTAATGTTGTAATTACAATTCAGCTTTTCCATTTCCTACTTTGTACTAGATTATTTTATAATATGTATTTATTTATTTATACTCTCTTACACAAAGTACACAAAATTACAACATAATACAATATAAGATATTCCTTTGTGGGAGACTTGAGTTTGAACTAGGTTTCCCTGTATGGCAGATTATCAGGTCCTCTTGATACACTTCTTTCCAGACTTGATACACGGATATTGTTATGCCTTAAACCTTGCAAGATAAATACAGAAATAACAGAAAAATACTAAGCAAAGTGAAAATAATAAAAAAAAACAGAAAAAACAAAAATGTCTGTGAGTGAGAGTCCAATTGCGTGATGAGTGAATCCATATATTGCGTGTGTGGTTGAGTGATATTAATGTATACTATAATAAAAATAATATTTTTATATTACGCATGTATTTAATAAATGTATATTCTAAATTTTAAACGAAAATCTAGTTTTTATTAGCTAGAGGGAACTTCGCCTTGGACCGTTAATCTGCGCGTAAAAACATCTCACTCGAGATTGCTCTGGGGGGGCCAAATTTCGGGGCTGGGTGTGGATGACATGGGCTACAGTTTTCGGTGTGTGCTCGTTTGTCACCTCTTAATTGTATTAATAAAAGGAGATAGCTAATGTCAGATACATTTGTTACTTTGCTGTCAAGTTAATTTATGAAAGTAATTACTATATTAATAATTATGTTAATAGTGGTAGAGCTACGCTGCACTTTGTTTCTAGCAGCAGAATGAATAAGTCAGCTCGTCCAGAGTAGGACCACGCCAGAAGCCCACAGAATACCAGCGTAAAACAGCAGCATAATGCAACCGTATTTTGTCTGGTGAGTGCAGGCAGATCTTTATTACTGTTGACGAGGCATTTATCTCAGTCCTCTAAGATGACAACGCGTCTGCATTATGATTTCTTGTCACGGACGAATGTAGGTCTCAGGAATCTCTTCCCATAAGGTGAACTGTGTGCTCGTTTGTTACTCTCAATGTAATAAAAAATATATATTAACATAGTAGAAACGGACAGACTAATCCGATTATCTTTACAATACAACTAATAACTTTGAAGCGAAAATACAAATCATAATAACGCCGAATTTCAAAAGGAATTAATAATCGTTAATTTGCAACCGACTACGGACGGATCGTAAAATTTATGACTAAAAAAAAATAACTACAGAACATAAAAATATTGAGACGCCACCTTGTACTTTTACTTGGTTAAGTTGCGGACCGTCTGGAATTTTTTATGTTTCAGGTCTGTATTTAGGTCAGAAGGACACTGAGTTTTAAGGCCAGTGGATTAGGAGTTAAGTCCATATTTATTTTGGACATTTTGTGTTTGTTTTTTGAATGACAATTGTGTATTATATATTACTTTTTCTTAATAAGATTATGATAAGTGATTATGATCAGGCCCAAATTTCACTTGAAGGTAAGTGATGATTACGCTCCATAAACATTTACATGCATCTTTAATTTAGATTCAAGATGCGCGTGCGTTGTCGGAATCGGATCTTGGGTTCCTTACACTCACCATACAAAATAGCACAGCGACGTGCTTCTTATTCATGCTATATGGGGACGGTGTGGTCCTTGCCGATCAAGCTAATCCATTCATGCTACCGCGTGGCTCTATTATTTAAATTTGGAAAATGAAAACGCACAACCCGCGCATCTTTGACGTCGTCAGATAAGGTCGTATATACTATTAAAAGTTTACGCGGTTAACAAAGCATCAAGAGCCTGTTACCCACTTTCATTCGCAACTTTTATCAATGTTCGTACGCTCACTGGGATAAATTGTATCCTTAATAAGGGCTACAGTAAGTCCTTGTCATATTTTAAGCGTTTCAAGTAATTTTGGAGAATAATATGTATCTTAACCATTCACATTTCGTTTCTCTTATCGCATTTCAAGTAAATATATCCCCTTGCAGGTTTACGTTTTTGATCGTCTACAACAAGATGGATGCTTTGCCTCAAGGTCTCTCTTCCATTTGACGTTACTGTTATGTGTAGACGGTTAATATAGAACTACGAATTTGTAATGACAGGTCATTGGACTTTATATATATATTGTTTTTATATTTCGGGCTGGTGTATTCTGGACATAATTTCTATGAGGCATACAAATTATGTATTCTACAACTGTAAATCCATTGTGAATTTAATAAAACAACTTACAGTTGAACCAAAAAGATTTATCACATCGTTGACTCTGAACGTAGTGCGAATGCCGATTTGACACTAACGCACTTAAACTGGACTATAAATATATATTTTATCACTCTGCTACCTTAGTATATATTACCATTAAAGCTAAAATATATAACGTACAACGTAAGCAAACAAAACAAAAGTCACCATTGCGCGTGCAGGTGTAACAAATCAAATCGAAATATATTGGTTGTAAAAGTGCAACAAGTACGTGAAATGTACACTGCCTTTGGATGTGTATACCCACTTGGTTTTATGGGCGATAAACGGCCTTTACGACCGCCAGGATAATACCATCCGGCTAAAAGGGTTTCGGCGCTCCACCGCCTCGTATATAGTGCTGTACGACTAATTAAAAAAAGTCTGCGATCTATACAAAACCTTGCTCGTATCTTGTCAGACTGTTAAACTCTAGATAACTTAAGCTCCAAGTACTAAGCGTGGAACTTTAATGGACTAACAACTTCTGCAGCGATTAAACATAACACATTTCGTGTAGCAGCGAAGAAGCCACGTTACAGCTCGTTCCCCCACATAATACCACCTTGAAATGACGTTTTCTTGTTTCCCGTGTTGAGTTTAGGGTAGGGAGGATCCGGGGAAATGCGTCGTCACCCATCTGAACTAAAACGGTGTGGCCACTATAAAGGTGTCCTGTTCCTTTCTATAATTATAGTAGCACACTAACTCTTAATTACTATCTTACGCTAGTGAAAAGCGTATTTCTAGTGAGGGATTCCATCTCACTCCTCAGGGATGGCAACGCTTACGTAAAATGAATATTTGTTCAGCATAATAGCGGTAGAGCTACGCTTTGTTTCTATGCTGCAGAATGAATGGGTCAGTTCGACCGGGGTGGGACCACGCCTTCACAGAATACCAACATAAAATAGCAGGATAATGTTGCTGTGTTTCGTCTGGTGAGTGCAGGGATCCGGAGACCTTTACTACTGGTGACGAGGCATTCCATCTCAGTCCACAAGAGTGACAACGCATTTACACTATGATTCCTTATCAAGGATGAATGTAGATGTCACGGGCCGCAGAAATCACTTACCAGGTGAACTGTGCACTCGTTTGTTACTCTCAATGAAATGAAAAAAGATAATAATAAAGCATGGTACATCCATGTCATGTGCCGCAGTAATCATATTCCGTCACGGTCACGCTACGTTTTTCAACTCAAAAACTATAAAAAAATCCTTTCGATCGTTTATTTATGCTCGTATTAAAGTAAAAGTAGAACCTGCAAGAAAACTGCCAAGATAGTCTAAAAAGTAATAATTCTTATTGATTCACTAATTGCTATTAGAAACTGCATGACCAAAAGTTCCTAATAACTTTTGTATTAATTGTATTTTGTGAAAACTCGTATCCGCATCTATTGACGACTCGTTTTACAACATTGCGAATTCTACCCACACGGATGGCTCGTAGGCGGACAGCTCGTGAGGACCGCAGACATTGCTCTGAAACCATCCTTTAATGAGTCAACTTTGACAATAAATATTTATATGCTATGTGCACTATGTGTTGCCACCCTCAATACAAAAGAAACCTATTCAGAATCACAATCCTGCAACAGTTATTGTCAATCTATAGGTAGTTAATTTTTTATTTTATTTGTAATATTAACGCATTTTGCTTTTACATCTATGATAATATAGCCACGTATTTGTTTTTACTCATCCATTGATTTATCATATTTTGTGGAGTGGATGACGCAAATTTTTGTTATATTAATAGCATTGCAACAATTATATTTATAGTAAAAAAATCTCAGGAATTCGGTAATATCCGAAACACAATCGACGGCGAGTACAAATCACCGGGACCAAAAGCACAATTATTTTTTTTTTGGCATTTTCGTTGACGCATATATTTTAGAATAGAACCTTGGAACCATGTGGTCACATTTTAGGTAATTGAAACATTAAGTGCAATTTTGAAGTTCACGCGAACATACAAGTTTACACCAATGTTGATATTAATTTCAACTGAACTGTTCTAATTTATTGAATAATATAAGAGACGATAAACAGTTCAACTGATAATGTTTAATGCGGCCCAAGACGCATTTATTTACAGCTAAGATTCAAGATGCCTTATCATGCCTGAGGACTGAGATAGAATACCTCGGTACCTATAATTGGTACGCTGTACACTCATCATAATTAATATCAAAGTTAACAAGTAAAATTATTTTAATAACGTTAAAACCATAGCATAAAAATTCACATTTACGGAGATAATAAGTAGAAGATGAAAAGTTGACAAATTATACACTTATACAAAGACATTGTCGTCGCGTGTAACAGGGAGTCTGAATATTTCCTACTTAATATGCCCCTTAGTAATAATTAATAGGCTTCTTGGATTATATGGTACCGAAGTACTTAATAACTATTATCGTGAAACCTTATCAATATTTATCCGTTTACTATGAATTTTCCTATAAAACACGTTATAATTTGTATCTCATTTTATAAATTGTGATATTCATTTATGAAATATGACGAAAAGCTCATAGATTGTGAGTGCGACGAATCTGTGGCCCATGATAGCTACATTCATCATCAATAAGGAATTCAAGATGCAGTTGGGTCGCCCCTGAATTGAAAAGATAGAGCTAAATTAAAAATAAATATCTTCACGCAGAATTATAAACTCTTTATAAATGATATATAAAAGCCTTCATTGCGGATAATTTGTAAAAATAAATCGTAATTAAAAATATGCACCTCAGCAAGGTTTTGTTGGCTTCAATGATTTTTGCGTATTTGCATTAAACGGTCTGTGTCTCATCTAATCAAGTACCCGGATCTCTATACTCGCCGACTGGTATTTAGTGGGTGCGTCGACCTTCCCCCGGTTGTGCAGACCGATTCATACCCCAGGGAGGAGCTAGCTACGCGTTACTCTACTTCTATTAATTAGTACATGATTTCTTCCTGCTCTATTTCGACCACGGCGTTATCTTCTGGTTATTTCTAGATGACGTCAATTGTGCAGGAAATATTATAGTATCCTAAGCAATTCCGCATACATTAAGGTAGGTACTTGCCCGTCGTCCACTTCCTTATTCCGTGTAATGTGTAATAAGGTCAGAAGAAGGTTCGTCGGCGACACGAGACATACGAGTACATAGAACTCATCCATAATCGTAAACAAAAAATTTGTGATGCAACGGCCAGATAGTCCGACCACAAAGCCACGTAGGCGTCATTAATAAATATGTACTAAATCTCATAACTTTTATTTTTACATTTAGAGTAACAAACGAGCACACCAGTGCACCTGATGGTAAGTGATTCCTACGGTCCATGACATCTAAATTAATCCTTGACAAGGAATCATAACGCAGATGCGTTGTCACCCTTGAGGACTGAAATAGAAAGCCTCGTCACCAGTAATAAAGGTCTCCGGATGCCTACACCAGACGAAACACACCAGCATTATGCTGCTATTTCACGCTGGTATTTTGAGAGGGTGTTGTCCTATCCCGGTCGAGCTGACCCATTCATTCTGCAGTTAGAAACAAACTGCTGTTTAACTCTACTATTGTTAACCTGTTACCTTTATCTTTAATATTTGAATGTGATATAAACGATTTATTCTAAGTTCTATAATCACAGTATAGTTTGCGATAAAAAAAAAATGAAATGACCATAAAATGGTGACGTAGAAAAATTTAAGACCATATTTTCATGACATTGTCAAACAACAACTGATATGTCTGTCGAAACCAAAGCACTTAAACATCAGAAATCAATAACCTGTCAGATGCAATTGGACCATACGTGATGAATGACATAGTTCTAAATCAAATCGGATCGACATTTAAATATATTTCGGTAGTGACGTAGGAAGAGTTGTCACCGTACAAATTTACCAAACGTCAAAGCTGACAAAATAAAAAGTAACATAACCTTTTGTTCAATTTTCTTTTTCTAATTAAATGATTGCTGTTCGCTACCGATTTCATGACTAGTTGTCACGTGCTATCTTATCTAATTAAATGTATATATTGTAATTGTATATATTAGTATTATCGCAACCGTCAGGTCAGTCGGGGTGACCTAAAAACCAAAAAAACAAGTTTTGTACAAAACGTACAGAGAATCTCCTGTACAATACGCCCATATCCAGAGGCTTGATATTTTTATTGAAAAAATATTAAACTTATGGAAAGATGAATTCATCATTAACACAACGATTATGGGATCAGAAGTTTCAAATATCATTTTTAGACCAAAAAGCGTTGATTCATAAAAATTCTACTTATTCCAAAGCTTCTCTAGAATTCTAAATTAACAATGAATTCCGTACCAGATCACGAGAACAGTTAGTTGTATACAGAACTCTTAGTGCCTCTGTCGTATCGTGAAAACTCACTAAAGGAGAAATCTTTATTAATGCTAATTCCACAACAAATAAAGCAGTGCCAATAATACACATTGTTCAACAAATTCCAACAAAACCAGCCGAGTTCTGTAGCAGCCGGATAAAGCGGTGTCGCACCGGTAACAACCAGATCTTTGAAAGCCTTTGCGATAAATACAAGAGCCATGGTTAACTCTTGTGATAATAATAATTGTTTCCTTGTACAATAAATGCACACACATACAATTTACATACAATATTGTTGTACAAAAATATTAGAAAATGTTCATTATACTAATTTCACCCTAATGTCTCTGCGAATGGAAAAAGAAAAAAAAAATCCTCATTAAAACCTGAGTTCGATCCTAATTATATATATACATATATATATATATATATATATATATATATATATATATAAGCATAACATTATGAATTACTTACACTGTTTAATTGACCATTGACAATTAAGTTAATACTCAACAAGCCGGAAGTCGATAAGTGGCAGGCGTTATAATTGTTTGTTGTGTGGAAAACAATGTTAATCGAGAAAAAAAATGAGGAAACTGCCTAATTGGAACATTTAAATAATTAATTAATAAATTATAAACTCAATTGTTTCGGTAACTGGCGTAAGTGGAACCGGAACACTCTACCATCTCGTGTCTGCCGTGTGCCGCCCACAGAGGTTGTCTCTTCTATACAGCATCTGAAATAAGAATATGAGAGCAGTATCACTGTCATGGCAATATTACAAAACATAGAAGTATAAAAGAGCATATACATCGTAGTTTAGTTCTCATTTGGATAGACTTATTCCGTTATTTATTTTGGTTACGTTAAGGGTAAAGGTTTTAATTATTACATCATAGAGCATTTATGTATATTAAAAACATTCTACATTTACGTCACACAGCTTAAATTTACCGGAAGTTTGTAACATCTGAACCAGTTATAAAGGGATTCCGACCCTAGAGTAATTCCTGTATTTGTAGGAAATAACAGAAACATCATGACCGAAAATCGAAGTCAGAATACGCGTCTCGGTGGCCGGTTGCATTATACAGAGCCAGTTGTCTTGTTTTATTGCATTGAGTACACGAGAATGTAATAAATCGATAAAATAACGTTATCTAAGTCTGTTTTATTGTTTAGCTGTAAAGCTATTAGTGGCCAATATGTCTGATCTATGTGTACCTACGACAGTTCTGTCTCAACAGGCTATTTGTGAAAAAACGCCTTAGTATTGCATGTTATTTTTGTAATTTGTTATAACATTGGTAGAGTTACAGTCGTAGATCTACACTGCAGTTTGTGTCTAGCTGCAGAATGAATGGGTCATCTCGACCGGGTTAGTACCACGCCCTCACGGAATAGCAGCATATGCTACTGTGTTTCGTCTGGTGAGTGTAGGGATCTGAAGACCTTTATTGCTGGTGACGAGGCATTCCATCTGAGTCCTCAAGCGTGACAACGCATCTGCATTATGATTCCTTGTCAAGGATGACCGCAGATGCCATGAGCCGCAGGAATGACTTGCCATCAGGTGAACTGTTTTATTGTTTAGCTGTAAAGCCATTAGTGGCCAATATGTCTGATCTATGTGTACCTACGACAGTTCTGTCTCAACAGGCTATTTGTGAAAAACGCCTTAGTATTGCATGTTATTTTTGTAATTTGTTATAACATTGGTAGAGTTACAGTCGTAGATCTACACTGCAGTTTGTGTCTAGCTGCAGAATGAATGGGTCATCTCGACCGGGTTAGTACCACGCCCTCACGGAATAGCAGCATATGCTACTGTGTTTCGTCTGGCGAGTGAAAGAAATCAGGGACTTTGTTACTGGTGACAAGGCATTCCAACCTCAAGGGTGATAACGTATCTAAAATCTTTGTATCTCCAATAAAGGTGTCACGGGCAACAGGAATCTTTTAGCATCAGGTGAACTGTGTGGCTGATTCATCATATCTTATGAATTCAAAATCGATTTAAAGTTTCGAAGGTTGTTTTATCGTCTAATATATGTATAACACACATATAAACATGATAATAAAAAACCATCACAAGTTTTCAGAAGTATCCCATTTTACTATTGAGAAGTTTGACATTAATTTCCCAAACGTCGTCTTTTCCAGTCCGCGTCCATTGCGGTCCATGCGGTCTTTTCGAAAATCAGAAATATATCTTAGGTATTTTATATCCTGTATATTGGCCCAGAAATCCTAAGACATGTAAATGTTTAGTAAATAAAAAACTAATTACAATACTAAAAATATTTTTCTTATTATTGTAATTAGTTTAATTTTAGTTACCCGCAGCCAATTAAGGCATTAATTGGCTGCGGGTTTATTTCGTAAACCTTACTTTTGAGAAAAGCCCATGAGAAAAAATCCATCGAAGTTAGATACGTACTAAGTGGTGGCCAGGATATAAAAGAAAATATTCGAAGAGAAATGGCGAACATTACAGAATTTACTTTGCCGCGCGATACTGATCGATTGTTTTAGACGTCGCTTGGAGTGCTGTGATCGTAACGGGTTACATAATGATGTAATCTTCAATAAATAATTCCCAATTTAAGGAAAATAAAAATAAAATATTTTTGTTTTGTATGTATTTTGTTGTAATAAGTTTTTTTATTAATTAATAACTTACAAGTCTAAGGATTTATGGCCCATCCTGTATTAATAGTTGGATGGTTTGCCTTTGTCCACGAACATTTTAGGCGCGAAACCAATGGTTCGTTTATGAGTTTATTGCTATTGCATGAAGTTTAGAACCAAAATTTTAATTAATCAACTGCAAGCGTGACCTATGGTTTTCTCATTTGCAACATTAAGCCATAGTTGCGATAAGCAATTGTAATTAAATTTTTACAGTCATGTTCGCAATTAGCGGGGCTACGGTGTACCCGTATGATGTATGCTTGAGTTTTACTATCGGAGCAAATTACGTGTGACCCAATAATTGCATAGATTGATTAAATTTTAAACGAACTCGATTAATTTTTCTTTTGTTTCTTTCGCGAGTTTATTATGGGTATATATAATAGAATAAAATATTTACTTTTTTTTAATTTTGTTTTAGTTATTACATACCATGATCTTGTTAAGTTTGTATATCATGAATACCATATTTATTCGTTCCTCCCATAATGATTAATGATAGAGAAGTATTTGAGAGTAACTTGTACTGGAGATTGAAATTCAAGTTTCAAATTGAAATATCCTCTTATGTGAATAGAATGTATAGGAGAAGGATATTCAAAAAACGTGGTTTCATCACTTCACCACTTAGTCAATGATTTTTTGTATGTTTCTTTATAATGTCAACTTCGTCTAAAAGTAATAAACAAATGTAAAAATATAATGTCCATAGACATTTTGACATTTTTCTTTGTGTGTGACGTTTATTTGATTTAGAAACAATTAATTATTAATTCCATAAATTAATAATTAATTGTTTCTAAATCAAATAAACATATTTCTATTTAAATATAAACAACGTTGTATATCAGTTTATGTAAAATATTATTAATCTTATGCACACACGCGATTTTATACTCTTTGCGTTAAAGATGTATTGTCAAATCGATTGCCTACCTTTTCTATACAATATTAATTAAAAACATTATTAAATTAAGGTCATTTTACATAAATACCTATATTATAAAAAAAATTATACTAAGTTGTACGAAAACGAAACACGAAAAGTTACACGCAAAAGCATTATAAGTCTTAAAGACAGCACATACTTTTATGTATTTTTTTTACAAAATTTACGTAAACTTTTTATGTTATTATATTTTTTTATGAGGAATATGAGAATGATATTTCGATTTTTCTGTTAGTGTTACGAGAATTTTTTTTAACGTTGAAAATGAAACCATGAAAATATGATATTTTAATAAATTTAATGCCTTATTTAATGCTCTCTAAGGTATTATAGAATAGCGGAAGATTAAATTCACGTCTTTCGCTCAGGCTGTTACCCAATATTTTTGAGGAGCCGTTCGATTTATAAAACGTAGAAAAATATTTTAGTTAACACGGACAGACTACCGCGCCCAGTTCTGGACCCTTGTCAGGAAGAGGCAGCCTGCAATTTGTTTGCGGCTGCGGCATAATGGGATCTCGACCGGGGAAGGACCTCACGGAACACCAGTGTGGAATAGCGGTATAACCCTGCTGTGTTTCGTCGTAGGGACCTGGATATTCCCTCTTAGTCCTCAGTGCTGATGGTGCATCTGCATTATGGTTCCTAATCGAGGATGATGTAAGCGTTATGGGCCGTTGTCACTTAATATCACTGAACTTTGTACTCGTTTGTCTGCCCTTAGAATAAAAAAAATCTTTCGTATCTTTGTATCATTTTCTAAAATTGTGGCGACTTATCGCAGTCGTGTCTCCGATCTCGAATCTGCTCCGGATAGACGGCCCTGTTTCTTATAGTCTTTCAGGTAATGTTTACTTGGCAGTAGGGCAGTTTACTTGTATGGTTATCGTCGCCAATACTGTCGGTCTAGTCTCGTGGCCTTATAGATTCAATTTGAAAAACATGCTGAGTACAGTTGGTTTTTTATGATTTTATAAGTTGTTATACCTTTTTTTTTATTACTTGTAGAGTAACAAACGAGCACACAGTTCACCTCATTTTAAGTGATTCCTGCGGCCCATGACATTCATCCTTGACAAGGAATCATAATGCAGACGCTTTGTAACGCTTGAGAACTGAGACGGAATGCATCGTCTTCAGTAATAAAGGTCTCCGGATCCCTGCACTCACCAGACGAGACACAGCAGCATTAAGCTGCTATTTTACACTGGTATTATGTGAGGGCGTGGTCCTACCCCGGTCGAGCTGACCCATTTATTCTGCAACTAAAAACAAACTGTAGTGTAGCTCTACCACTGATAAAACATGAAGAAAAATAATAATATTTATATTTATTATTAAAGATATCTGTCAATAAATATTGCCTTCAAAGTTTTAGAGAATTTTACAATCGCCACGCTTCGTAGACGGATTAGCGTTCGTAGTAGACTCGTATTTTATATTCTCGTATTTTTTTAAGGCTGAAGGCCCCTGTTAGCCCGAGGGCTTTAACAGTTTCACCGGATTGAGAGGTGACCGAGCGCTTATGGCGCTCAGTCGAGACCTCTATTAGTGGGTGACCATCACAAGGGCTCCCAAAGAGTGAGCCTCGACTTGGACTGTTAACCTATTGCGCGGGAGCGACTGACTCGAGGGTGCCCAAGTGGGCCGAACCATTTGTCGAAATAATTTGTTTCGAAAAAAATCAAGCAGCCATTAAACACCAGGAGTGTTCGTACTTTTTTTTATATACTGTATTGTTTTATACATCTAAACAAGAAAGAAAGAAATTAAAAAATAGATTTTTAATATAAAATTACATTCCATTCTAACTTATGTTAAAATATATACTATTAACAATTTTGTTTGTTACTTCCCCTTTGTACTTTCTCCTTCAGCAGCTACTGAGCACATAAATTATATTTGATTCATTATATTATTGTTATCTTATACTCCTTTTGAGCTTCTGCATTGTTTTTTTTTTGAATAGAAAATTTACTATCGTTAAATACATCAGTATAGGTACACCAAAACCAAATTAGATTTGTAAGTGTACCGTCGATTCGCATAATATCCATGTATTATGTATGAATTGACGATAGTTAATTATTTTACTGGGTGTAACTATTATTTGCTAAATGGTAAATTGTAATGTAAATTGCAATTTGTAAACCAATATGTATTGCATATTCTTTATAAACTTTTTTTTATTATTACATTCAGAGTAATAAACGAGCACACAGTTCACTCTAAGACTAGTGATTGCTGCGGCCCACGACATCTACATTCATCATTGACAAGGAATCATAATGCAGATGCATTGTCACCCTTGAGGGCTGAGTTGAAATGCCACGATACCAGTAATAAATATAGTAAAGGTAGTAATAAAAAGGATCCCTACACTCCAGACGAAACACAGCAACATTTTTAATTATGCAACAATATTTAGAGCCCTTTCTCGCGTTCATCGATCGAGGCGCATTAATTGTTATAACATAATACATACCTCGTTTTACCTTAAATCATATTTACTAATGAGGGACAGTATTACCATTCGGTACAGCCAAGCGCACTAATGCAACTTTATATACCTATAAACCCATGATATTATTATTATATGACTGAAGATTGACATAAGTGTTCACAAGTTATTGCAGCCGACTGTACAAAGGGTCGTGACTCGCTAGTATGCGAGTCGTGTATAGACAGAAGAAACGTGTGGACACAATGGATGTACAGTTAACTTAACGCCTACTGAGGTGGCGACCGCAGTGTTAACATATGAAGGGATTTAACTTTTCAATAATAAAGGTATATTAAGTTGCAATTTGACTTATGATATGCAAGGATTTGAAAGGGTTGATGTTCTGTTTGACTACCAGATTTTTTTGTATAAAATGAAGAAGTGAGTTTGTCTGTCTTTCCCTCCTATTACAGTGTGGGTGTTTTCAAGAGTAGAGTGAATAGGCATTTACTTTACTGACTGCATTTCCACTAAACATCAGGTGGGATCGTGGACAAGCACTTGCTTAGAAAGTATAAAAAAAAAGACAAATATGGATACAGTTCACCTGATGGTAAGTCCTGCGGCCCAAATCACCCGTTGGAAGTATGAATAAGTCCAGAGTCTTTATGCGGACTATGCTCGGTGTTTTCATTCGTGAAAGAATACGACACGTAGACATTCACCATAGAACGAAGTAGATAGACGTAGACAAAAAGATCAGAAAGCAAAAATAGCAATCGGCTGGCCAAATAGCGCGTAGAGCCGATAAACGTTGACGAAAAAAGGATTTTGTTTGGCAAGCAAGGCAGTCGCAGTGTAGGATAATTCCCCACAAGACGGTGCGATGACCTGTACAAGTTTGCGGTTAGTCGATGGATGTAGGTGGCTTAGGATAGTACTTTGTGGCAATCTATGTAGGAGGCCTATGTTTCGTGTATCTCCATTTATTCTGGATGGAGTTATCATTGTCGGTTTATAACACTAGGTGTAATGTCTCATAGTGTAGATGCATTGTCAGTCTTTAACACAAGGCGTAATGTCTCATAGTGTAGATGCATTGTGAGTCCTTAACACTAGGTGTAATGTCTCATAGTGTAGATGCATCGTCAGTCTTTAACACTAGGTGTAATGTCTCATAGTGTAGATGCATTGTCGGTCTATAACACTAGGTGTATTGTCTCATAGTGTAGATGCATTGTCAGTCTTTAACACAAGGTGTAATGTCTCATAGTATAGATGCATTATCAGTCTTTAATACAAGGCGTAATGTCTCATAGTGTAGATGCATTGTCAGTTTTTAACACAAGGTGTAATGTCTCATAGTGTAGATGCATTGTCAGTCTTTAACACAAGGTGTAATGTCTCAATGTGTAGATGCATTGTGAGTCCTTAACACTAGGTGTAATGTCTCATAATGTAGATGCATCGTCAGTCTTAAACACTAGGTGTAATGTCTCATAGTGTAGATGCATTGTCAGTCTTTAACACAAGGTGTAATGTCTCATAGTGTAGATGCATTGTCAGTCTTTTACACAAGGTGTAATGTCTCATAGTGTAGATGCATTGTCAGTCTTTAACACAAGGTGTAATGTCTCATAGTATAGATGCATTATCAGTCTTTAATACAAGGCGTAATGTCTCATAGTGTAGATGCATTGTCAGTCTTTAACACAAAGTGTAATGTCTCATAGTGTAGAAGCATTGATAGCCTTGAAGACTATGATGTAATGCCGGTAATATGTAAAGGTTATAGCGTTTAGGTACTATTTGAAGGTAGAAGTAATCTGCATTAGCGTGGTCCATTTTGGGCCAAGCTTTTCTTGTTACTAGTTTATAGCCGCGGCCTCGATGATGATAACTATTATTAACAGCGCATGGTTTCCTACTCAGCAGGTCTCCCGCTCGCGAATCTACTTAGATAAAGCTGCAACGGTCTTCGGGCCGACAGCATTACGTACATATACGTAAAAAAAAAACCAGAAGACGGCCACGTAAAACTATGAAGTTTGCTTACTTTTATATACTGAAGGCAATATGAATTTGTGCTATTTCGAACCTTCTAGTATTTCGAACTTCTCCACCTTTTTCCTAATTCTATGTTAAGGATTAATTATAAAATTGAAGTAGGACTGAGCTATTAAACTCAAGAGTGACGTTCCAGTGTGGGCCTAAATATTTGTAACCTTATTTCTCTCCTATAAGATATGTACATTTTATTATATCAATAGAATTTTTAAAGCATTTCTTTTATTGTATTGATGGTGGAAAATGGTCGTTCGTGTGAGTAAATGATTCTTGCGTGCCATGACTACATTCATCTACAATAAGGAATCATGCATGAATGCATCATCACCAGGATGATATAAAAAGGGTCCCTGAATCCCTACACTAACCACACGAAACAGAGCAGCGTTTTACTTAAATGCTTGTGTCGAATGGTGGCTTGGAGTCCACTAACTTCATTATCGCAGACAGTACCCTAAACCATTAGGCTATTGAAGTTTTTTAAAAAATGAATATAAAAATACCTTGACACGGTAGTTTACGACCGCATGTCAGACAAAAAGCGTTACCTCGTTATTGCGGTGTCGGATCCGAGTTAATGGACTCCACCACTGTGTCTCGTGGTACACTCTGGCAACATTAAAAAAAAGCATGCACAAGATCGGATGAACTTGATAACGAGTGGTCATAACTAGTGCCATTGAAAATTTGATCAGATTGCGCTCAAACACTTATTAATGTTAAATGAAAAAGAAAAAGCGTCTGCCAATCAATGTTTGGCGTGATTTTTCTCAGTGATACTTTTGGAGACATGGAGCAGTGGTTAGTAATTATAATTTATTTAGCAATAAAAGTACGCGATGTACATAAAATTAATTTATAACAAATATATACAACTTATAGGTAGAACCCAAAAGGAAAGTAATTACTAACGTTCAACAATTGACTTGTTCTTTTTAGTTCGACCACTAAAAATGCGAACATTTTGTATTTACAAAACCTTTAAATAAAACCAACAAATATTGCGCGTATTATTCGTCGGTATTTTTAGAATCCAAATTAAGCATAGTCTGTATCTTAGATTATTATTCTCTTCCGAGACCATCATATATAATTGCAATAATTTCATATATCTAATTGTCCGTTAGTCATTTCTTATATTTCCCATTTACATGTAATATCACAATTCTGTATATAATTTTTCTTACATGTATTATTTACAAAATATTAATTGTAAAAGTTTGTATAATATATTTTCTTAACATTGTGTTTTATGTCAAAGTGTTAATTAAGTTTTACATCCTTAATTATTGAGTGGTACACTCGCTAATAAAAATACGATTTAACTTATTGCAAAGGAACGGAAAGACTGAGAAAATATTGGTTTTGTAAGATGTATATCTCTTCTCGAAAAAATAAACAAAATTGTTAAATTGTACATTTTTGTAATCGTATTTCAAATAAGTTCCAATTGAACTTATTACCATAGGCTATGAAACCATGATGATAATTTAATGTAAATAAAAATGAAATGATAATATAGTGTTTGCGCGTGCGCTTTTAATTACTCGGTACGCAAGTTCGATCCCTCATGACATCGTTAATTGCAATTTTAACTGCTGTATTACCAAGTGCTCAGCGGCGAAAGAAACACGCAACTTGCGTGTCTAAGAAATATTTAAAAAACATAATTCATGAAAAGTTCGCTAATAAGTACGGGAGTCGCGTGGCGGATTATGTTCCATCTCCCTCTCTAAAGATAAAATCTTTTTCCAATATTCGGATGTACCTATATAGAATATAATCTGTTACTTAGTTTGTACAGAAATTGAGGTAGCAACGATAGATAGATCGTTCGTCATATATTATCCAACCACTGCGTAAAGGGTTATCAATCATATATTTCTCATAATCTCATATAAGGTCGTTTGTCAATTTTATTAAATTATCTTAAGATTAGGGTATTATATATATAATAATACCCGTTGAAAATATATTTGATATTGCATCCAATAAACTTTATCGGACGCATAACTCGTCTGATTTACAATGCAAGACTAGACATCGAATTTTGATGGAATTGGACGAACTCAATTATCTTACAAATAGGGTTACTAGTGCCGACAGTGGGTCAGTGCCGTGGTGATTGTGGTGGGACAGGCCGCACTAGTCCCAGCTGTAGACGTGACGAGGTGAAACTGATTTAAACTTGCACACGCTAAAGTTCAATTTGCCTCGACGTTCCTTTTCTTGGAGATAGAATGATTATTTGTGATATCGTAACATTAATACAACACGACACGGCTGCAGAATTGAGACACGAATAGATTCACATTTATAGATAGTTTGAAACGGAAGTCTGTCTGAAATTTTCCTTAATTTAGATAAGTAAAATAAAAAATCTAAGTAAGCGTATATATTAATAAATCCCGCTGTTGGACGTAGCACCTCCTCTCTGGAAACTCTCTGTTTGTTAGAGCATAATCAGCATGCCGCTTCACTGCGTATTGGAAGACTTCACATCTTAGAAGGATTTTTTTTATTTTCGTCACCTGCACAAGCAAAACAGCACTGGTAAATCACCACTTAAAATCGATATTAACGATTTTATTTATGCCCAACACTGTAACGTGAATCATAAGCGAGAGCTTACTTACGTTTACCCTTAGCTTTAGGATTGTGGATGTACGTAGCAAAGCCAACTGCCTGTAACATAAATATAGTTCAACAAGGAAGGACCCCTCGTTCACAAGATACCAGCTTAAAATATTACGAGCATAGAAAGCTGTAAAATAAAGGAAAAAAAATTGTTAAGTGACATAAAACTAATCGTACATTTTTGTTTTTATGTGTTCATATAAATTATCGACGACGATATGACCACAATTGCACGTGTGAATAATTTCGACCATAATACACGGCATGTAAGATTCCAAATCGCATACATGTTAGTGCACGCGAATTTACGTGAATTTGAATATGTCACTTGGGGAATTGAGAAGTCAAAAGTGGTTGATATAATTCAGTTGTGGTTTATTAAACCACACGTGACGTTCCCATGGCTTCCTACAATATACCCAGCTACAGTTATTAAATAACTGAGCCACGAATAGGTTAGATCAGGTAATACACTTTTTTGGTAGATATTTTTTGAAACATCAATTATATTATTTATTAGTATTACCGTTCCGCTTTTTGTTATAAAGCCAAAGGCAATAAAGTTCCACCTCTTATGTGCTAACTGCAGCCCATAAACAATCGCACATCTACATTCAGCAAAGAATCAATATGCATATGGGTCATCCCAGGAGGGCTCAGTTGGAATGCCCCACCACAGGGTCTCTGGATCTCTACACTCCCGTACGTGCACCGTACGAAACACAGCACTGTTACTGTTAAATACTTAATTTCTGGTGATAAGTAAAATTAAGGTAAGCATAAATGAAGTTTTCATGGGATATATGATAGATGAGACTATAGTTTCCATCGAGCTTTGTCCTCCTTTGTCATGCCCTAAAATCATAGCTACAAAATCCTTAAACATCAGGCCCGTGAACATTTACTATTTTTGTTTAAACTGCGGTTGGTCCATTTAATATCATTTAAAACCTTATCTTATAATCGATTAACTTTTAAGAGTTTTTAATAGACTTTTTGCGGGTCACAAATGTCTTTATTAAGTTACGATATTTTTATTACTTCTGATTGCTACCGCTGTTTTGGTGTTCTTTATGAAAAGTATTGTGTTAGAAATTAGAATTTTATAATTTATTTACGGTTATTAGTTTTAACCAAAGCCTTCTTTGACATTTTATATTTTGTTTATTGTTATCTTGTCAACTTCTTACGAATTTATTGTATTATTTTTTCACGTTTAGGCTGGTCGTATATTTAACTAATTGCAAGATGTTTTGTGGAAATGGTTTTATAGGTTTTAATAAATAATATTTAAAAAACCGTTAGTGATTTAGGAAATAGAGGAGTGGTTTGTAATATTTTTTTTTCAATACAAGCTTGTTTCAACATTTCTAAAATATTTCCTCTGAAACAAAAAGTTTTAAGCAATTTCTTTCTACACTGTATGTTGATAGATCGACTATATATCGATGACAATATTACGTATGCAAAACGTTTAAAATAATTTCCAGTGTACGTGATGCTTTGTTAATTTAGGTAGGTAAGGCTTTGCCCTCCAATGTTCTTTTCGTCTTATCATCGAATTGCTGAAAAGTTTTGTAAGCAAACAAGATACCTTTACTTCTTTGACAAAAAAAATTAGCGAATGAAGGATAGTGTACTTGTTATCAGACACAAGGGCATTTTAATGATGTCGATGGATGATATGGAACATCTTGATGGTCATACAAATATTTATTTAAGATATTTGAAAGACCTTCTAAAGTTCTTAATCTGCCTACTATGATATTTTATATTTACCCAACCCCAAAAGAATTTTCCACACAGCAGTTTTGCGTGTGCAAAAAATCGCGTAAAGCGCACATTGATGGTTTGCTAACCATCGAGATGATGACATTTTGAATTCTCTCGCGATGCGATACGATCTTTAAACTCAGCGGCTGGAAATAATCCGAACAATTCCTCAGAACATACTATATTTTTATTATCAAGTATTTAAAGATAATTTAATTGTATAGGAGTAATTATTAAAATTTAAGCTAAAATTTATATATTATATATATATATATGTAAATAGCTGTTGAAAGGTACATACATACATAAAAATAGGACAGTCATTATGAAATCGTAAATACGTCGTAAAACAATGATATCGATTAATTGTTTTACCAAGTTCAACACTACAATACATGCAAACATCACTGTTATTCTTCCCTGTCGTCCGGATTAATGCATTTTATCGCCGCTCCACGAGTTTTACGTCGCATTTGCATATTTTTATGGTTTTCTGGCGGTGAAATTAAAGTATTATAAAACCGATGCGACTCTTTGCGATACAGACTTGGGTCGTAAAATATTGTTCGAGGTCGTAAAGCGGCTTTAATAAAAACTGTTCGAGCAAAAACACGAATTGCGAGGCCGTTTAAACTTATCGATAAATTGTGGAGCAGCTCTAGGGCGCCTCCATTCGAATTTCATTGCATTAAGGGATGGGTTTAATGAGGCGGGTTAAGTGATGGGAGGAAAAGCGCTCTTATAAAGTACTAAACGACTTCTGGTCGTTGTAAGTTTATTGCTAAATATTTTTATGATACCGATAAACGCATTATCTATATGAAAATGATGTTATACATTTAAATTTGCAATGTTTAATATTGATTCAATTACTTGTGTGCTGTTTAGTCTATCTAGTCTACTAACTCGTACGTCTCATCGAAATAACTTATTGCATAAATAAATAGTTTAAAAACTTAGTTGCTATTATGTTCATACAAAAACCTCAAGCGTTAGCATTCATCCGTTTTATGTACAGGATGTGTGTAAAAGATATTTAACTCAATAAATAATTAACAAGAAACCCAATAGAAACATTAATATGTAATAAAGAAGTTTTTTTTACATATTAATGTTTCTTAAATTTTCAAGTGCCAACCCCCACTTTTTACGTGGTTAAACCACGCTGCAGCTAGATGGCAAGCTAACTAGCAAGAATAGGTATACTCGACCGGGTAAGCTTTTCGCTTTCACAGAATACCAGCTTAATATAAAGTTAGTGCTACAATGTTAATTATATAATGCACTTACCAACAGGTGTGCTAGGTGCTTGTTTATCAACTTATTTAAAAAAAACCTGTCTGTAAATATGAGTACGGTTCAGGAATTAGGATTATATGGACTCGGCTGAAGTCTAACTCGGACCATGCAATAGTCGGCATTAGCTACACAAACGTCTTTTTTTATGTTTTAGTAATGTGTCGCAAATAGGACATTTATGGTTTTTTGGTCCATTACTACACCTATTATGTAATCTGAAGTCTTAAAGCTTAGCCAGACATAACTGCTAGTTACGTGTAACAAATAATTTGTCTTAGTTTGCTTACCGTAGCGCACGTTACTAACATTCCGGCTAATCACTCAAACTACGCTTAAAATGCTAGTGCTAGGATATTAAAACTAAAAACTAATGGTTGTAGCCTTTAGTTTTGCAGACCGTACCTCTCGTATCATACCTAAATGAATACTCTATTGATGCTTAGTAACTGTATCGTTATCTCTTGTTTGAACTTGCAGTTACCCGGCTTTCTTGTAACTGCTTCTTATTGATATTTTGTACTCGTAAACGAAACATAAATATAGTTCAACAAGGAAGGACCCCTCGTTCACAAGATACCAAATTAAAATAGTACGAGCATAGAAAGCTGTAAAATAAAGCAAAAAATTTTGTTAAGTGACTAACTAATCGTACATTTTTGTTTTTATGTGTTCATATAAAGTATCGACGACAATATGGCCACATTTGCACGTGTGAATAAATCCGACACGGAATACGGCTCGTAAGATGCCAAATCGCATACATGCTAGTGCACGCGAATTCACGTAAATTTGAATATATCACTTGGGGAAATGAGAAGTCAAAATTGGTTGACATAATCCAGTTGTGGTTTATTAAACTACACGTGACGTTCCCATGGCTTCTTACAATACACCCCACCCTACGGTTATTAAATAACTGTATCGTTATCTCCTGTTTGAAGAACCAACAGTTATCCGGCTTTGTTGTAACTGGTGCATTTTGATATTTTGTACTCATAAACGAAGAGCCGTGCTAGGTAGCTATAAACGTCAAAGCGCTTCTAATTCACGGTACGAGAACTAACCGAGTCCGATTCCCGGGACGGTACCAATGAAATTGTTAATTACAATTTTATGCGCTCATTTACCAAATGCTGGACGGCAAAGGAAAACATCGTATGCATGTCTATGAAATTAAAAAAAAAACAAATATATATTTCGCGAGACACGTGAAATCCGCCATACCGCAGTGGAACGTGTGCTGAAATATGCTACAACACCCTGTCAGAGAGAAGACCTATGCCGAGCTTTAGGATTTATAAATTTAATAAATGCCCAGTTTACTCACTTTTCCATGGTTTTCCTTGGATCGTATGGTGCTTATTTCTTACCATACGACCATAGACCAAACGTTCTTTATAACGTACGTCTATGCTCGAAGTCGATCGGTTCGTTTACATAAAGCCACTGAAAGAGTAAGAACTAATCGGATGCATGCGAGCGTGAAAGAGCCAATAGTGGGGAAGCTGGTCGGCTGAGCTTAATAATTCATACTAGGCGCATTGGGGAGGCCCTCGCTCACATTCTTATATCAAAGAAAGTTAATGTAAATACAAATCTTATTTCAATGTAGGTTCACTTTATTTTTAATGCTATCGACATTTTCTCTGTTTCTTTGTTTTTTACATGAATACAAGGCAGTGCATGTCGACAATTCTACCAGCAAATGCCTGTTCCCTCTTCTCTTGAGCCGTTCTATGTGATTGGATAGTTAATTTTATTATACCTACTAACTACCGTCTAAAAATTAAGTTAAAGTTTAGAAAATTTGCAGGAAAAAAAAACAATCGACACATCGTGGCGTAGCGGTCAGATTACATTTCTTCTGAGCTACTTGAATAGTCACGAATTCTCGCTTTGTTTCTGAAGATTATAAAACAAATAGTTGATTTTAGGATTCGTGATGGTATATACAATACGTCCGGATCCCTGACACAGTATTACACTGGACCAGGAATAAAAATTACGAGGGAGTGCCTCTCCGTTGTGTGTATGGCTTACTAGATTCAGAAGTAATAAGATCAAACATACCAACGTGTGCATAGACATCTTACCTAAATTTTATTGAAATACGAGGTACGAATATAAATAATTCACTACCTTATATAATATTAAACAAATGGTCTTGCGAGATTTAGTTCATAGTTAAATAAAATAATATTTTGATACATATATTAAGAATGATTTGATCAATCCTAACATTAAATTTCGCTGACCGTACCCTAAACCGTTAGGCTATTGGTGAATTTAAAACAAAAATTTCTGGTGATCTGGTGAAAGGATGAAGTCTTAAAACTGTTTATTTGGTGACGAGACATTCTATCGTGGATGGAAACACATCTAAATTATGACTCCTTCAAATTAATTACCATCGGGAGCAACTCTGTGTTCGATTTTAACTCGGTATATCATAAAAAAATGTAGAGCTGCCTGTGGATTATTAAATTATCACATGAACGATGCATATTTTAATAAGATTCAGCTAGTACATAATAAGTGAGGTATATGTAATTATGTCCTCTGTATTATTTTTTTTTCTATTTTATATATATTATACTAGAATATAATATTTTTTCTTTAGGGTATTTCATTTAATTTTTATGGTAGCGAAACCCTTTTATGTATTCGATTCGGTACACTCGTACATTCGCAATTCCTTATTGGAGTGAGGTGTATGACTTAATATGAATATGTACTGACCCCTCTATAGACTTGGGAGTTAGGCAGAGTTGGAAAGATAGAAGAAGTAGTGACAGGTTATCACACATTCAATATATAAAAACTTTGGTTCCATTTACTGTTACAGTGAATGGATTCTTCGTCCGGGTCGAAGAAGCTAGCTGGCGCTTTTGATGGTTATTTATTTATATATATATATATATATATATATATATACATACATACATACATACATACATACATACATACATTCATACATACATACATACATACATACATACATACATACATACATACATACATACATTCATACATAGTTTATTATCGTCGTCGGTGTGACCTAGTCAGAGTGAACTTGAATCTTAAGTGCGTCGCGGGTCTTGAGTTCTGTTCCTAGTCTTGGTTTTTGCATTCGTGCTTCGTTGTTGGGTCTGGGTGTGTTCTGTTATGTGTCTTTTGTGGTCGTTTACCACTCAAAAACAACCTTAATTTTAAACAGCCGAGAAAGAAAAAAATTATAGACGTAGAGCGCAGCGTAGCTCTGCGTCTATAATTTTTTTCTTGTTCTTAGTTTATATGTAGCTACAGATTAAATGGGTCAGTTCGACCGGGGTAGTTTCACGCCCTCATAGAATAGCAGCATAATGCTGCTGTGTTTCGTCTGGTGATCCGGAGACCTTTATGACTGGTAACGGGGCACTCCATCTCGGTTCTCAAGTGTAACTGCATGATTGATTACTTGTCAAGGATGAATGTAGATGTCATGGGCCGCAGGAACCACTGGCCATCAGGTGAACTGGTGTGCTCATTTGTTCCTCTCAGTGTGAAAATAAAAACATGGATTCATGATGCCTGCTACCGCTGTAAACAAAGCTAGAGGATATACAAACTCGTGTTTTTTTTATCTCGACCGATTTTGAGGTTAAGTAGCTTTTGCTAACACTAGCTAAAAAGCACTAAACTTAGTTCATGATAAAATAAATTAATAAGAGTTCATGGTAGAATTGTTATTGCCATCGGGTGAACTGTGTGCTCGTTTCTTACTATCAATGTAATAAAAAAAATATGATTTGTTATGTTTATTTTATCTTGGCATATTCTTTTGAGCCTTACTCATACTTCCGATAGACGCTAACCGCGACTTCTTTAGTCGCAAACAAATGATAAGTAGGCACTTAAGTGACAAGTGCCTACTTATTATAAAAGTGAAAAGAAAACAATCACACTTGAGTATACACGTGTCACTGTTCAAGATAAAACGGTTACTTTAATGCTGTATCTCGAGCCAGTTTCTTCCTTAAATGGTGTAACAAAATAATTATTGGTAGAACACTTTTTTCAACGATATTAAAATAATACTAAAACATTAAAATTTGTGTGCGTGTGTGTGTGTGCAAAAAAAAACTATTTAAAAGTCTTTTTTATCTTTGTATTCTTATTATAATTGTTATATTAAAACGCTCCTAAGGAAACAATCTAGTAGGTATGGGTCAGCTCGTCGAGTGAAGGGCCAGATCATTATAAAATATCGATACGATAATAATAATGTAACTTAAGTACTCTTTTAAATTGAGATATTGTTAATCTATTATAAAACCTTCGTCGTATACGTAAAAATCTGCGCCTCATTTCTGGTAAATGGACTTAAAGATAACTCGGTACAGAATGAAATAAGAATAATAAATGCGTTTTTTTCTTCTTCGGCCTAATGGCCCCTGGTAGCCCAAGGAATCTAACAGTTTCTCCGGGTTGAGAGGTGACTGAGCGCTTAGGGTACTTATCCGAGATGTTTATTAGTGGGTAACCAGCACAAGGTTTCCCGAGAGGGAGCCTCGGCTTGGACCGTTACCCTGTGGCGCGAGAGCAACTGACTCGAAGGTGCCCGAGATGACCAAAGCTCAGTTCGATCAGTTACTTCTGACGGATTATAACAAATGCGTTGATACGAGAAATTAAGTGGTATTTAAGTAAGTAAACGTTTATAGTACTTGTAAAGCTTTTACTGCTTCTTGAAGTAAAAATATTTTTTTAAACTTTTTACTTTGAAATTGGACAATAATTTTTTATGCGTTTCTAGCAGTTTCCGCTCTAAAAATACCAATTTCGATTCAATTTAAATCTGCGTTTAGATCACTGAAGTTTGTTTTACTTACTTTAAATTAGGGCATGTCCATTATGAAATGTAGCGATGTAGTTTTTTGCCGTAATAATATGTTAATTTAATTTTTCGCGAACCCTCTCGTCACGTCTTCTCACCCAAGTAGGATACAATACGCATGCAAATTGGTACCGTCACGATCGATTCTGGAAAAACGATGTCTCCATTAAGCATAATAGAAATTCATGTTATGCACCACGTATTTGTAGCTAACGGATGCACCTGGGCTTAATGTATCGAAATCACTTACTTCTTATGGGGGGCTTATTAAAGCATTGTTTTTAAATCAATTACGCGTATACGTGCTAAGTACACAGGTACGTCCGTAAGTCTCAACTGTATCCGGTGTCGAATCCGCATTATAGTTTCATAGAAACGTTTATCTTACACAATGTTATCTTTTAGTTTGTTTGGATTTAAAAAATAATAACATACAATATCGGTTGCTTTAAACGTGTATGTACGCATTGAATTCCTTGAAAAATATGTATATATAATATAGTTTTTATAAGGGCTTCAAGATTTTAAATTCTTTATCCAATGTAATATGTACATAATAAAACTAGCAATCTAACCTAGCTATACCTGGAGTTCTCAGTTTTCATATTGTGTGCGTAATTTTAAAATATATATAGCTAGCAAGAGTTTGATTCGCACTATTATCTTGAAAAATGTAGTATTTACAGTGCATATATATACCACGCATTTATAATTACTTAAAAATGATTCCAATCATTGGTGAAAACTGACAGACATGTGAGGAGGGAATTTTATTCAATGTACTACCGATACATGAAATCATGAATCAATGGTAAAAACATTATTTTTAGTTTATCCTTTTAAGGAAAGGCTGAGGTACCAAGTAATACGGCCAATTCTTTAGCATCAATATTTCTTTTCATATTATAAAATTTTTTAAAAAACATTTTTTGAAGAAGCGATTGCTTCTTATATGGGTAGTATTAACGTTGTTTAAATTTTCCCCGTTATTGACTATTATTTCAAATTCACCACGCATATGTTTATTAAGCGAACCGTATTGCATAAAAAGCCACTTAAATAACACAATATAACCTAAAATAATGTCAATTCTTGAATAAAGAAAAGACGCACTGCATAACCAATGAAGTTCCATTAAAGACAAGGATTAATCAGGTCACCAATTATGTTGCCATGTGCTTAAAGCATTGCCTTCTCTTTCCTATTTGCTATAAAAAATAAATGTAATATATATAATATATATGAAAAAATAACTAAAATATTTGATATAAGAATTATTATCATAGTTCTTTTATTGTTCTAAGTACACCAAAAATTAAAAAATTAAAAAGAAATACGAGTGAAGGCGGGATAATACCTTAACTTACGTATATATTAGGATAACTGTACGGAGACAATTGCTATGATTTCGTGTCGGAATCGTATCGAAAAGCTTCGCGGAATTGTTTAGCATGTTAATGGGCGCACACCAACGCATATACATGCCCGTTGATCAGGCGTAGCGAGAATATGAATAAATAGTGTGACCGGAATCAATATGCGGCGCGGTGAACAGTTTAAATGCTCTGTCTCAGACTGAGTGTTACCGATCAGCTGGCGGGAGAACGCGCGCCATTTTATTTAAATTTCATCGCCTTTTTTTTTTCTTTTTAGTTAAGGGTTTTATCCGACAGATTATGCCATCCATGTAAAAAACAAACATCATATGAAATTATCGATTTTTAAAATAAGACGTTATGAAAGTGTATATAATATTGTTGAAATTGTGAAAATTTAAAACATAATTTATAGAATTTCTTGTATGCCTTGTATGTATGTATCTCTACGTATTGTTCAGAAACTAATCTATAATAATGAGAATTTTTTGGTGGTTTCATAGTGGAAGTATGATCAATTACCTTGTTCTACACCCAACCAACAACAATAGGATTATATTAGACTCGTACCGACCATTCAAGGTAGTCACCATTAACGCTTAGGACTCACGGTATTCGGCTCGATCGGTATACATACGTTTGTCTTAAAACCGATTGAAATATAAAATCTTTCCTTAAAAATTCAAATGAAATGCTTGCTGACATGGAGGTCTTATAAATGCATTGTTTTTACTTCATCCAAATCTATACGTGTTAATCTATTTTCAGATGTCTTACTTAAACGCGTCAGCCTTTTGTCTTATTTTATTTTAAATAAATACAAACAGCATACACAAATTGACAAACATAAATAATACACAAATCCAAGTTATTATATAACAAGCATGCATTACATTATCAAAAAACTTAATCGTTTTTTGATAATGTAATGCATAATAAATAGATAAAAATATATTCAAAAGATTCGATAGGCGGAGTGATGGTGTATTTTGGCAATCTATTGGGGATGTCTATGTTTAGCAATGTACTATGGGAGGGCTGTGATGATGAAAGTAAACTTGTCTTCGTGTACCAGATCACACAATGCCCATATCAGGTGTCAATAATTTGTATTTGTGTATAAAAGAAAGAAGTCTAATCCGGTACCCGCAATGCAAAAAGTACTTTGAATAGTGTTGGTGGCCTAGTATAGATAGGTAGTGAAATTTTTAAGAATTTCGAGAACGTTTTCTCCAAATGCGTCCTCACTATGTTCGATTGTTCAACAATTTTTTTTCAATTCTGCATCAGCAAAATGCACCATTGTTCTATTTCTTTCTTGTGTACATCTCATAATTTACTGTTACAATTAATAATACGATGTTATATATAAATACTGCACATGTGTGATATTCGTAGTCGTAATAGATCGCAAAAACGAAATACAAGCATATTTTACGTCGTTTTTGCGGTCATCCGTATCACTACGTAATTAAAATATTTAATTGTATCGTGACAGTTTCCGTGGAATTAAAACAAATATATATTCAATACAAAAGTAGATATATTACAATGATTGTTATTAAACCTATATGTTTATGCTTTGTGCTAAGTGCATACTACTTTGAGTCTCCGGTGTGATTTCATTACGCTGTACCAATTTCAGTCGTACATATAAGGAAATTAAGTTAAATTTCAATTGTTACTAAATTCGCCTAGTCGCCACTTCGTCGGTCTGCGCTTATCATTCCAGATTTGAGACTTTTTGATATATTCCAAACCAAAATTTTCCTTATCATTACATTTTTATACGTTATTTTGTTAACGTATAAAGTCCTCTGCAACTATAACTCATTACACCCGCGTGTCAGGGCGGTACACACCGCCCACAGCTTCCGATTGACATGAAAACAGGTGGCGTCCGTCAGAGGCTAGGTCCGCACCAAAACCTCGGACGGTCATTCTCCACTCGGGAGAATCTCTCGATAGCTAGGTAACTGGCATCTTGGGTAGTATCATCAGATAGGTGTGAGACCAGAGAGTAGAGCGAAACGCTCAGTTTATGAGCGCTTTGCGTAAGTAATAGAACCACAAATAGGGAACACGTAAAAAACCAGCTCACGGACCTCTCAGTTCCATGAGCCCTGTGTCCGATGAAGCTGTAAGAAACGCATAGGCTAACAGCATCAACATCAACAGAATCTAGATTCTATATAATAAAAAAAAGTTATTTAGTTAAAAAAGGCAAATTCATTGACCTGGAGGGCTGAGATAGAATTCTTCAGTAATAAGGCAGCTTTAAGCTCCCATTTACAACTTGAAGCGTCAATAGCCTAATGGCTTAGGATACGGTCTGCGAAACTTAAGGTCGTAGGTTCGAATCCACCATTGGATTATTGTCGTGAAATATCTCCTAGCACAATCATTTTCAGCTTAGTTGTAGTGGTTAACCGGAATATTAGTAATGTTAATAGCATTACTAATATTCTTAAAAAAAAAATTCTAGCTTTATGTTCACAGTATAATATACATGTTACATTAGTAAAATACAAAGCCAAGCTTATTTATTACACTGTTATTCTGTGAAAGCACGGTCCGTCTCCATTCGATATTAACGGGTTATTCGTAGCGACAGGTGGCGCAGTATTGTGTCGTAGCGATCTGTGGATGGCTTTTTGTAAAATCGTCTTTTCAACAATGTTACCATACGCAATAGTATTGTTCGGTTAGAATATAATTAGCGTCGAAGCACAAAGGGCAAAAATATGCTACACAATCGAATAAAAGTTATTGTGTCGATTGAGTATAATCGATTAGATAATCGGTTGCATCATCGATTGTCTCCACCCTAAACAATAGTATTACAATGCTTTGACATCACTATAAGGCTGTTTGTAAATATTGTTGGTCATTTTCCATTTACTACTACTTACTGACCGCTAATTTTGTTTACGCACTATCTTATTAGTAAGAACAGTTAGTATAAGATTATAAATCATTATATATATATATATGTATATATATATATAGATCCGAGACCACGGCGATATCTTTACAGATTATGTTAAATTTTCTTCCCTGGCAACGATGCATTCCATTTTAGTTAATTACTAAAAATATGATGTCATGAATTCGAAATAATATATGATATGAGTTTCTTTTCTATACGGAACTATGTTATCCATTAGGATCGTTACTTTTTTTATTTATTTATAATAAGAGTACATAACATTTTAATTACAAAAACTAACATTCAGAAAACCACAGAGGTTTGTCGAGAATGTTACTTGACAATAATATTTTCAATAAGAATGTTGAGCAATACATGCAAGTACCTACATTATTAACTAAAAATATAATACACTGAAGATCTTAAATTACACACACAGAAGTAAAAGTGGTTAGAAAGAGCACCGATGCATTCAATGCATGTACAGATTGTTCAAGAAATGGGATTTTAATTTTTGCTTCATGTTTTTAACTGTGATGCATTGAATGAATGATGCATCCATATCATTAAGAATGCGTGGCATGAGATACGGAGTGGTTCTTTCACCATAAATATTAGTTGCTGCAATAGTGACCAATTTTCCTTTAGTTTTGTGCCGTGTTTGTAAATGTTCCCTCGGTTTTACCACCTTGCAAAGTTCTTAGAGAAGATATCAAGTTAACAAGAGGCTTGATGTCCCCTGTTCCCTTGGAAACGGGGTAATACCTATAAGGCTTAGTTTTAAGGAGTCATGTGGATAAATTGCCACTTACGTGCTACTTACATGTGTCAGATGTCTCACTATCAGGAGCGGTACAAAAACAATTTAAAAGCGTGTATATTAGCTATGATACGTGATGACTATATATCGTTTGCGGGACTTCGTCTCAGCGTCGGTATGTGATGATATCGGACGATAAAATTCTTGAAATGCTCAAAAGTATAGTATAAAAATTTGCTAGGAAAAGCAGCTACTTGTACCATATAGATATGTTTTTTTTAAAATAAAATTTTCCATATTATTTTGTTGTTAAAGAAGACTATATTATAGAAAAAATACAAGTAAATAATGTTAAGTTCACATTTTTATCTCTATTTGTTATTGATGTTAGCTGTTAGTAGAGACTACACACAGCCTCATTCCTCATCGGTTGTACCCATTAATATTAAGTTGATAGAAAAACAAAAAATTGGAAAATCCAATAGCGCACGCGCAGCTCGTACAGGGTTATGCGTCACAGAATATATTTAATAACAATTAATAAATTAAAAAATCAAAATGCTAACGATGCTTAATATAGAATTTTATTGAAAAGAATTCCGACAGTGATCTATTCTTTTATTCATTATAAACAACATTAATAGTTACGGTAGTAGAAATGAGCCCCTATTTAATTTCACTAAATTCAACTAGGCTTCACTTCTACTAAATTCTCAATGTTATGGAAAAACAGATTCAATTTATTAAGTCTTTACAAAGATATTACGTACACATATTCCAACATACTGATTAATTCACGTTCATTTAAACAATTTTTCAATTACCCTTTTTATGATATTTAAAATATTGTTTTTTTGTTCGTGCTGATGGCCGCTTTTTTTTTAATAGAAAAAAGGGCAAACAAGGGGTGGGCACACCGAGGCCCATGGACAACCGCATTACCAGAGGAACTGCAGATGCCTTAGGGCTTTTACAGTTTCACCGGGTTGAGGGGTGATCGAGCGCTTATGGCGCTCAGTCGAGACCTCCATTAGTGGGATTCAAATTGAAATAATTTTAAATGATATCTGAATTATTAAATAGAATATCCTCTTGATAATGATGAACTTTCTTTATGTCTAAGTGCTGTATAAAATAAGTGGAGATGATGAATGTTGCATGTTATATAAAAATCAATGGAGATGATTAAAGCTAAATGTTTCATGTTATTTTGACTTATTATACGAGTAATGCGCTATCTCAGGCGTTCGAGGCGTACAATAGAATATAATGTCCATATTGACAACAATTGGCAACTCGCCCTCAAACAAACGACACGACCCCCCATACACTGTGGCGTACGGTTAACCGCGGTACTATCGCTCTTTGTGCACCAACTTTTATAACTTGATGTCGGAATGAGCTAGAAATGTTTTATTTTTTAAACATGTAAATGCCGACAAATATAGATGTAATTATTACAATAGCTTTATGAACCGTACATTTGGGTCCTTAATACATAAGTATTCATAGACTACCGTAAAATAACTTAAAAAAAAAACTGTCGTAGAACACTGCTATATTTCTACGTGCGTTTGTTACAAGTACACAGATATATGAACGCAGAACTTTTAATTATATCATTTATGCTTCCTTCAACACCAGGACGTATAGTATATGCTGCTTATGAGATCAGGGTTTAGGCAACCCTCCTCTCATAACCCGTCACTGTATCCACTGTAAACCAGGTTCGACAGAGAACAATGGACGGTGAGGTCAGGCAGGGAATACTTTAGCCTTCTTCTATAAGCTGATCTGGATGTTTTTTTTTATTACATTTAGAGTAACAAACGAGCACACGTTTCACTTGATGGTAAGTGTCTCCTGCGGCTCGTGACATCAGCATTCATCCTCGACTGGGTCAGCTTGACCGGGATAGGACCACGCCCTCACAGAATACCAGCGTAAAATAGAAGCATAATGCTGCTATGTTTCGTCTGCCTCGTCACCAGTAGTAAAGGGATCCGGAGACCTTTATTACTGGTGACGAGGCATTCCATCTCAGTCCTCAAGGGGGACAACGCATCGGCATTATGATTCCTTGTCAAGGATAAATGTAGATGTCATGGGCCGCAGGAATCACTTAAAATCAGGTGAACTGTGTGCTCGTTTGCAACTCTCAATGTAATAAAAAAAACTAGCTACTATTTTACGCCGGTATTCTGTGAGGGCGTGGTCCTACCCCGGTCGAACTGACCCATTCATACTGCAGCTAGAACTTGCAGTGTAGCTTTAGAACTGAAAGCTGAAGGTGCTATATATATGTCCCATGTATGCCTCACACACACACAGGCATATGAACCTTCCGCCCATCTTATTGCATATAGTATGTACATTACAAAGGTGAAGTGGGCGAAAAATCTCGCCCGTATTCCATGTATTACACAAATATTTACGGGTACAATACAATACAGGTACTCCTAGTGTAGATGACAGCACACTGTCCTTTAGTTTATTCATTAGTAATTTTAAGCACATCTTGTATTATACCTACTTAGTTATTGGACCTTAAATAACCTGTAAATAGTATTTTTCAAATAAATTCATTATTAGTAAATTTATGTCTGTAAAGCTCTATAACACATGAACAAATTGCTACCTTGAGATCTCATTGAAAATAGATGTGATGTAACCACTGTCTATGGGTGATACAATGTTTACGCGCTCGTAGTGTAGCTGGACTGTTCTTCACTAGACAAGTAGTTTAAGCACCGCCCGGTCTAGTAGCTCAAATTGTTAAGTTGCTCTTTAAGACAATATGACTTACCATACATAACGCTGGAGCGTTCGACTGCTGTATCATGCTGGTATTGTTTTATGGCGATCCGAGATCCCCATGTCATTCAAGTTACGGCTCGTATCTACCTGCAGTGTGACTCTACCACTCTAAAAGACATAATGGCGTTTACAACGGAGTGCGACGTAGTTAGTCTTTCGAGAGTTATTAACTTAGTAATCATTAGATCTTCGAGCGGTATAAGTATATCAAACCGTGTAAGCCGCTAAAAAACAAACATATTATAAAACTGTAGTGTGGAAAAGCCATTTTCATAGCAGTAATAAAAAAATTTTCATTGACCCCGTCAGCTCTGACTGCGGTATGGGTTTAACTTAACTTTATCTTTAGTTTAACGGCGCTGGCGTCGTATATTTGACCATTAACCTTCATATCCATTGATATTGTTTATAGCCAGGTAAATTTCTATAGAGCGCGTATGAAACTATTTTAATATATTACTTTGCTTCTAATGAAACGCTTTATTTAATGTTGGGAAAGGCTGATTAAAGTTTATATTACTTAACTATAAACAGAGTGATTTAGTGATCAGAATAAACGCTAAGTAAAGAAGAGAGAGTTTTGATACCTGATTGAAATAACAAAACTTTAATTTCCCAGCAAATTAAAGTTTTGTTATTTCATATTAGGTATATTATATAAGGGTAAATATATAAATATAATAATAATAAATAATAATAAAATATATTTATGGAATTTTTTTTTTTACCCAATCTTTGTGAAGTTCTGAGCTAGGTTTTAAAACTGTGTTACAGAGGTCAGTGTCTTCTCTCATTAGAAATTATTATACATATATTAAAAGATTACACATGATTTATGTAAATAAAATGTGTGTGAGTGAGTGTGTAAGGGTGAGTATGAGCTTGTGTGCATGCGCGTGGGTAAGTGTGAGTATGTGTGTATAATTGCATTATTATAAAATATCCTTTATAGACCGTTCCTCTAATAGCCTTTCGTATGTTTATAATCCAAATTTATAACCAAGTTTTTATTATTAATTTTAAAAAAAATATATTTATTGACATAAAATTTTTACACAATCTTTGTGAAGTCCCTGACTTTTAAGCTAGGTTTTAAAACTGTGTTACAGAGGTCAGTGTCTCCTCTCATTAAAGATTACACGTGATTTATGTAAATAAAATGTGTGTGAGTGTGTGTCTAAGGGTGAGTATGAGTTTGTGTGTGTGCGTGCGGGTAAGGGTGAGTATGAGCTTGTGTGCATGCGCGTGGGTAAGTGTGAGTATGTGTGTATAATTGCATTATTATAAAATATCCTTTATAGACCGTTCCTCTAATAGCCTTTCGTATGTTTAAAATCCAAATTTATAACCAAGTTTTTATTATTAATTTAAAAAAAAATATATTTATCGACATAAAATTTTTACACAATCTTTGTGAAGTCCCTGACTTTTAAGCTAGGTTTTAAAACTGTGTTACAGAGGTCAGTGTCTCCTCTCATTAAAGATTACACGTGATTTATGTAAATAAAATGTGTGTGAGTGTGTGTCTAAGGGTGAGTATGAGTTTGTGTGTGTGCGTGCGGGTAAGTGTGAGTATGAGTTTGTATGGACGCGTGTGGGTGAGTGTGAGTATATGTGTGTTTGTGTGTGTGTATAATTGCAGGATTATAAAATATACTATACAGATCGTTTCTCTAATAACGTGTTTATAATCCAAATTTAAAACCAAGTTTTAATAAATAAACTTTTTGTCTAACTATAAGTAAATGCATACGGTGCACTCTACTAAGTGGTTTCTTTTTAATCTACCACATTTGAATATCTCCAAGTCCCTTATTCAGTTAACTTATAAGTATAGAACGGAAATCGTGGGGTGCAATAGATGACGTTAATAAGTGTAAGGGATTTTACTTAGTAACTGTCGTGATTCTCACATCACTAGCACTGCAATAAAATTGTTAGTGACTTAGTTGAATTATTCATGCAATAATTCTCTATTGAGCATGAGTCCCACGTTTTAGGTTTGTAAAAAAACTAAAGTAAAGCAAACCGGAAAAGACTTGATAGTAATGAAGACGTATTAATAATGTAAACTCAACGCTGCGATATTAAGCAGGATAAGATAAAAGGCAAACTGATTGCGTGTTAAGTTGCTAATTAACTTATTATACGTAATAGAGTCACTTGCGGTTGTAAACTAGATGTGGCACGATTACGTCTGCTCGAGCGGAGACTAGGACCACGCTTTCCGGAATACTTTAAAATAGTACCTAAGTGGCGCTGTTTTACTTCTGGAGAGAGAAAAGAGGAAATGGTATCTTTTTATTAGTGACCAGGTATTCCATCACTTCAATGCTGGCCGTATGATAAAGAGCACACAGTTCACCTGATGTGATGTTGTGTGTTCAAGTGATTTCTGCGGCCCACGATATTACAAGGAATTATAATGCAAATGCGTTGTCACCCTTGTGGACTGAGATGGAATGCCTTTTTACACTCATCAGTCGAAACACAGCACCGTTATGCTTCTATTTTACGCTGGCATTCTGTGAAGGCGTAGTCCTACCCGGGTCTAGCTCACGACTTCGTTCTGCAGCTAGACACAAAGAGCAGTGTAGCTCTTCCACTGTTAAAAATCTTTACTCATTTATATACAACAGTTTTCATTCATATAAAAAATTATCACGTATATTTTATGAATTTTCTTTTTCTAACGGTTTTCCAACTCGTTATAAAGGCAATCATTGAGCATTTTAAATAATTTCCTACGTCCGCTAAGGCGTGGCGGCCCCACTGCTTCTCCGAGGGACCATAACCAAATGTAACATTGAGTTGTAACATATCAATTCAAGCATTAGTAACCCTTATTACAACGCACTAAAACCTACATTTGCCTCGTCGAGTATAAATGTAAGTATGCAGTTGCATAATGTGTCAGGTCAATGGGAGGGGCCTCAGTCACTGACAGTTATTAATGATTCCTAGCAATAGGTCGGCCTCGTGCATGCTGTCGCCCATTCCTCAGCTTTGCTCGGGCAACGCAACATTGCTTTGTATGATTTTTATTTGAATTCTCTATGCTTTACGGCAACGGTTTGAATATTTTTAGTCGGTACAAATAAACATATCTTAATTGGATTTTCGTTTTAAATTTAGTCTTTAGTATAATGACTCTTTTTTTGATAATTATAGCACACCGGTTGCTCGTGAAAATTGGATGTATATAATGAATGTATCATGAAAGAAATTAGATTCTTTTTTAATTAAACTAAGCGTAGACAGTGGTAGAGCTACACTGTAATTTGTTTGTAGCTGCAGAATGAATGGGTCAGTTCGACCGGAGTAGGACCACTGTATACCAGCGTGAAATAGCAGCATAGTGCTGCTGTGTTTCGTTTGGTGAGTGTAGGGATGTGACGAGGCATTCCATTCCAGTCCTTAAGGGTGACGACGCATCTTCATTATGATTCCTTGTCAAGAAGTCATCATCAGGAGAAGAGAAGTGTGTGCTCGTTTGTTACTCTCAATGTAATAAAAAAAATGTGAGTGAAGACTGCAGCCCATTGATTACTAAATACGTCCTCAACAAACATTCTAGATGCGTTTTATCTTCTCCGTTTAGTGGAACCTCATTACGAAATCTAGGTCTAACCCATCACTAGGCCATTTTTATTTATCTTTTTATCTTATATCGATAATGATGATATTCATTTTATGCGGAATTCAGCAATACGAAATGTTTAATATGTTACGTCATTATGATTTAGTTAGTACTTTGTACTGTGACTACAAAAATATTTATTATTACATTAAGCATAAAATTACCTTCTAATTGCTGTACGTACTTTAAAATTTATTGCCTACACGAAAGAAAAAACAGATAAAAAAAGATATTCTTTAAATATTCATACGCCAGTCGTGAGTATAAAACAACGATTAGTACAAAACCAACATCGCCATTTTGAAAAATCAGTCACGCCTCATTCACACCGTACTCTGTTGCTTATCGACGTTCACGAAGGCGAGCGTTTACGGGCTCGTAAAAATTTAATATTAACCAAACACGAGTCACCTACTAGAAACCAAGGTAACGTACGACGTATTCAATTGTATTGTTCGATTGTTTCGATGCGAAAAGTCACCGTTTTGTGTGTTTATAGTTTGATGACGTCATAACAGCATTGATTTTCGTAACAATGTGTTTGATTTTAACATTTAAAAATTACTCCTTAGATATAAATGACCGTCTTCTTACGCTAAAAGTGGAATTAAAATTAAGTGGATAATAACTACTTCCACATTCTTTAATAGGAATTCTTATTTTTGATTATGACTTTTCAAACTAAAGCAAGATAAATTACTCATGTAAAACCCAACAACATAGTCAATAGGTTCAGGGTACGGTCTGCAAAGCGTCGTAGGTTCAAATCCACCATCTCGTGAACCATCTCCTAGCACAAGCATTTCAACTTAGTTAGAGATGGTTAAGTTAAAGTAATATTAATAGCATGGCTAATATTTTTTTAAAAAAAATGTGTTATTAATGGACTTGATGTCTATTTTATTAGCACTAATAAAATCACATTAATTCTTTACATAGGGAAGATTACGGGCAAAGAGGGGAATAACGGAATAAAGTGGTAGAGCTACGCTTCAATTTATGGAATGAATGGGTCACGCTCGACCTAGGACCACGCCCTGACAGAATACCAGCGTAAAATTGCAGTATAACTCTGCTGTATTTCGTCTGGTGAGAGAAGGGATCCGGTTATTTACTGGCAACGAGGCATTCCATCTCAGTCGTCAAGGGTGACAATGTATCTGCATCATGATCCTTGTCAAGGGTGAATGTAGATGTCATGGGCGCAGGAATCACTTATCATCAGTTGAACTGTGTGCTCGTTGTTACTCCCAATGTAATAATAATAAAAAAAGAACTTAAGACGTACAACAAACAATTGATCCGGAGTTAAATCCACGTTCACATATAGAGTTATATTTGATCCTGTGTTTAGATAAGTGCTACGATAGGCATAACAATTTAAAACTATAGAGACCATGTAGGTCGCCGTTGCCTTGAATCGTTACTTATTGGAATTTAAAATAAAAATCATATTTATTTACTGTTATCATCTACGGAATTATGTTGTGTTTTCATTATTAAGTTATTTTTTATATATTACATATGCCAAGAAATTTAAATTAACTATCCCCTTAAAATGAATTAGTGTCTATTTGGATAGGGTAACCATATTTACTATATTTCAACAATCACGTCAACGCAAATATGGAAATAAGTGTTTATCGCACGTGTCATTATTTGCAATGAAAATTAATATTCACTTAATAAGAAAAGTCGCCTGTTTTTATTGCATTTAACATTATTGATATCTTTCACCATCTGCCTATCAATCCTACGTCATACACTATGCCTAGCCGCTTATCTATCAACTTCCTCGATGTACTAGCTTCCGGATCCTGGATCCAAGAGTCCAGAGTTCGAGATAGATGTACTAACAGCTGTAACATTAACAATTATTCTCGTCGTCAATTCGCCCCCGAAACCTTGTTCTGTCTTATACTTGTATATCATCGATAAAACATTTAAATATCGGTTCTAACACATTATGTGCATATACTGATTTGTCTAATGCGAATTTAATAGTTTAATAGTTAAAAATCACAAATAATATACAAAAATTTATTATTAATTTAATTTAACAATTAAAGTAACTTTATTACGACTCCTGTATATCATTTTTAATCTCGTCATTTATTAGTTATTTAAATATAGCTTCATTTTCGTATTGTGACTTCTCCTTTAATTGTACCGAATTCTGAAAATCGTATCTAATCCATTTCCATATTATAGTAAAGACATCATTGTGATTTTTTTGCCCTTGATAGTTAATTGGAATCAATATCAGGAAAATAGAAGCATCTGAATCTCTATAAATATGTCATGTTATTATATAATTAGGTTGGTTTATTGCTGCGTTATTAAACAAACTGTCCGTCAGACGATTTTATACCAATTGTATTGGCGTTAATTTATTAGCTTGTAAAAATTCCCACCAAGCACGATTCGAGTCACTTGTACCAATTAGAATCTGTTAATTTGTAATATCTTTTAATGTTAATTAAAACCATCGTCGACATGTAAAATTATGTGCTTTTAGATTACAAATTCGAAACCAGAGTAGTTGTAATTTTTTTTTGTCTTTAGAATTTTTAAAAAGATAATATCATAAAAGTTACAACCATGTTTTTATGAAGATGCAGACGTGGGTGACTTAAAAAACATTCAAAGTATTTTGAAACGTAATACGTGTCCGCTACTTATAGATATGAACGTATCTCCAATTAAGATAAGATGTCGTCCGATTTTTATAAGATGACAAACAATATTTGCTCTTATTCTAATCACATCCCCAATAATGAAGAATGCAACTGATCCTTCTTAGATCCTATTTATTGGGTAGAGATCACTCCGGATCAGATCATGCTTTGGCATAACATACAGTGGTGGTGACATGTACATCTGAATCTTAAGTGACGATAGTACGAGTTCGAAAAGCTCACTATCCCACGTCCCACTTAGTTCTTTTATATCTGCTTCAATTAAGTTAACATCGTGTATTTAATTTTGTTATTTTTTTTAACTTTTATTTTATTTTTATTAGAGCGGTAAAGAAATTAATAACTTAAGACACTCAATTTCACTATCCATCTGAATCCCTCTGGACTGTATAAAGTTAAAACTTTAACACACTTTGACCCCTTAAACTAATCTTAATTAAATGTTTGTGCTAGATTATTATTTATTAGAACTTACGACCTGCAATTAATGTATTTTTTTAGGATTCGTTTGAATGATTATGACAATTAGTAAACAAATTGATTTAGCTGTAATCAATACGAAATTACCATCCCTAATTGCGTTTTCTAACAATTATATCAAAGTAATTAGCATTTAAACGCTCAGAGGTAAATGTTTCTATCGGTGTTAATTAAAAAATACCATTAAAATTAAAGCTCAAAACACTCCTATCTAACAATAATTAGTTAGTTTAGTTAAGTTAGTTAAATTATAAATTTTTATTTAACATTGTATAAATAGTTCATTTTCTCTTAATCTTAAGTTATTGTACAACTAGTTTTAATTAGCTTGATGTTGAATTATGTGTTTTAGCAACGTATGGCCATTTTTTTCGACAAGTCAAGTTACATATAATTCTGTTAGTGGTTCTATTAAAATTAAAAAAAAAACAATCTTCCAGTTCCTAAGAAAACTCGTCGTTACTTATACGGTTAGTCGTTATTTATACAGTTAGGTATTTAGTGTTGTTAGTAGGCGGGTGTGTTGTATATAGCTGTTATCGACGCACGAGGTTCCACTTCCTGCGCGTCTCGCGCCCGGTCACGTAGCTCGCATAACGCACAATGTTGGAGTATTCGTGTTCGCGCCGATTGTTCGGTGTGAATGAGGCCTTGTCCCGATATCACCGGACGTGTCGTGTAGGCGTCATAGGTTATGTGCTGTGGGTTGCGCTTTATGTTTTTGTAACGGGTTAATGTTTCTAGAATTTACTGACAAAATTATTTAACTGCAGTTGAGGTACACTGTAGTTTTTTTCTCTAGCTGCAGAATGAACGGGTCAGCTCGACCGGGGTAGGACCACATGAAATACCAGCGTAAAGCAGCAGCACAATGCTGCTGCTTTATTACTGGTTATCGGGGATTCTACCTCAGTCCTCAAAGGTGAAAACGCATCTACATTATGATTCCTTGCGAAGGATGAATGTAGATGTCATGGGCCGCAGGAATCACTTGCCATCGGGTGAACTGTGTGCTAGTTTTTTACTCTCGATGTACTAAAAAAAATCCTATAGAGAGATATAAATCCATTTAATTATCCAATATTATTTCAAATATTGTCTCAATACCTAGTCTCAATATTGGCCTATCGACTAGGTTAGTAAACCGGTGTCCTTTTGTGTTTGTTACGGGCAATTTATGATGTCCCCACGTCGACTATATTACGTTACGTTAAGTTATATGACGTTTAATTGTGCTTACAATGTATCGGAATGGTGAAGTGGCGGATTGGGAGAGACTAACGCTTCGTGCACAATGGTACTCTGGTCGTTAATATGTTATTACTTGCCGTGTTAATTTCACGGCTCTTTTGTGACTTTGACGATGTTTCTATTGCAACATAGTTTGGAATGTGTTTAAAGTATATTTTTATGATAGGTGTTATTTGAAAGATAATTCAATGAAAAAATTACAATATAAGAACAAGTAGTGTAGTAACAGTTTAGCAGTGGTAGAGTCTCAGTGCAGTTTTACATGCCCTCACAGAATACCAGCGTGAAATAGCAGCATAATGCTGCTGTGTTTCGTCTGTTTAGTGTAGGGATCTGAAGACCTTTATTACTTACTGGTGACGTGGTATTGCATCTCAGTACTGAACGGTGACAATGCATCTGCATTATGATTCCTTGTCAAGGACGAATGTAGATGTCATGGGGCGCAGGAATCACTTGCCATCAGGTGACATCAGTGTGGTTATTATTGTATTACTCTCAATATAATAATAGTAATAATAAAACAAAGATACAAGATGCTTGCTTTAAAGCATATATAAAAACTCTCGCGTTTTTTTTATCCCGACCCAGATTTTGCTAGCACAAGTATGGCATCTAACACTAAATTAGTACATTGTAAAATAAATTTACTAGTGTTCATTTCATGGTAGATTAACTTACCCTTGTCATTGTTTGTTTTTTTATATGTAAATATATTTATATAGTAGTGTAATTATATATATATATATATATATATATGTATATATATATTAGAGAATGCCCTAAGGATGCCATTAAGTCCGCCCTTTGTGTCCTTTTTTGTAAGGTGTGACCAATAAAGTTAAAATAAATAAATAAAAATATATTGTTAATACCATAGGTTATAAAGTAATAGTCTAGGTTGCTTTATTCCATTTGCTTAACATATAATAAGCAAAGGAACGGTTAGTGTCTCTGGGTTTACACGAACACTTATTTTAATTTAATAGAATCACTAACAGAACTACATGTTATTTGATTTGTCGAAAATGACCATAAGTTGCTAAATACACATAATTCAACTTACAGGTAGTAGATCGAGACATTAATACCAACATTATAAATATACCCGGGGTACTACCAACATTTGAAATAATTATGAGCCCTCCATTTTATTGCTCGGGTGTTCTTAATTGCCGCGTATGCTCTCATAGGCCTGTAATTATATGAAATGTTCGTACAAATTGCAGCACTTAAAAACGATTGCTTGGGAAACAAGAACACAAATTCTGATTCAAGTATTGAGGTCTTTAAAAAAAAAGAATATAATTTGTGAACTCTGCTCGTAGACAATTTTGCCTTTGAGTTACATAACTCCCGTCAGATTTTAGTTTTTTCATATATCGTTTATAATATTTGATTAAAAAATATAATTTTTTTAATAATTTAAAGAAATTATCTGTGTAAATCAAAACCAAATTTTAAGTAAGAAAAGTGAATTGTGTAAGTAATTAATTTATTACAAAATTAATTATATACATATATATGTATATATACATATATATATATATATATATATATATATATATATATATATATATATATATATATATATAAAACAGCTTTATTACTTCTAAGTTTACTAATAAACTATTTGTATAGTAAAAAGCGACTAAGTTTTATGTCGACATATTAAGTAATATAGATAAAACAAACGGATAGGATCGACCTTAAATACCGTTAATAATTGTCTAACCATTTCGCATTGGATACGAAAAAAAAACAAAACAAAATTTTAAATTTCGGACAATTCGTCATCCCGCCACTATTGTACCATATCAGCGAACGCGGGCGGCAGAAAGGTCTACGTGCCTTAGCTTACGTAGGCGTTAGAGAAATAAAAAAGTGGTTCTATATTCAAAGTTGGCTGATCAACCAATGGCAAGCGCTGTAGGCGTGGCGGACCGATGCTATTGGCCGTCCGCCTTTGTTCTGACGCTAGCGATGCGTCGCTCGATTATAACGTTACAACAGCTTTCGATCATTACACGTTACACGAGCCGTTTTATGGTTGGGTTTTTATTTTAATGTCACTAGGTGTTGCCATTAATTAATTTTACTAAACCGTAAACACAATATTTTTTGTAGTTCTTTTAATATTCAATTGACATAAAAAGTATTAATATTTTCTCATTATTTCATTCTCAAGATTTAAAAAAATTATGGGTTATTTATATTTAATTTATTTGTTTTTATTATATGTGGATATTACATGCTTTAATATTACACAAAATATGATAATTAAAAACTTTAATAGTGTTATTTTAATGTTGCGAGATGATAGAAAATATATTATATTTAATGCATGTAGCAATGTTACTCAGAATAAACTTGTAAATTTAAAATTAAATATACAAGATAAATTATCTGTATTGGGTGTTTGTATCAGCGACTATTATATTTTCTACTATTATAGACTTCCTGTCATCTTGTTCTGATCCTTTTGTACCTTGTCTTCTCTCGTGTCTGTCTGTGTCTCTAGGATAGCTTATCTTTGTTCCACAATCCTCGTGAGGTTTTCTTTATCTATCTTACAGTTTGATACGTAATGAGTGCGGACTTCTTTTGCTTAGTCAAGGAGTTACGAGCCTACTGTGGAGTGGTATAGTTTGTTTTTTTTTTGCCTGATGGCCGCTGTTTGCCCGCTGTTTTACAGTTGTTCACCGGGTTGAGAGGTGACCAAGCGCTTACGGGGCTCTGTCGAGACCTCTATCTGTGGGTAACCGGCATAAAGGCTCCGGAGAGGGAGTTAGATAGTGCCAACTTCTTTTATGAGAAGTTTTTTTTTGGCCATCAGGTTTTCCAAGCGTTTTTAATGGGTTTAGCAACTTAATGTCTCATCTATATGCAAAAATCCGTGCCATGACGCAAAGGACATGGGCCATTTTCGGCCCAGCTACTCGTGCTCTCAAGGACATTAATGAAATATCTATAGAAAAAAAATCAAAGTCTTGGCGTTTATTGAATTAGGTCTGTGTCATAAAGTATAGTAATATAAATAATATATAAGCTGATGATGATGTTAAACTGTCAGTGTATTGACATAAAAATGAAAAACAAATTAAAATGAACAATATTGATTTTAATTTGTTTATAATAAAAGGGATATATAGTCTGTTATTTAAACTTAATTTCATTACTTTCCTTAAAATTCGTCTAGTGGCCGCGCAATGTATGGAGAGTGGCCCATATCCTTTTTATTTTAGTATTTATATATTTAATTAAGGGCTACTACAATAACGTTATGCGTAAATACTTGTGTGTCGGCGACTACGGCAATGACATTTTTTACAATTAAATAGATTTATAAGGAAGTTGATCTACGTCAGCAAGTGTGTGGGTGCGCACCAGCGTGTGTGAGCCCGCGCAAGTTTGTGTGTGCGTGCGTTTGTGTGTGCGTGTTTGAACGTTCCGTGAAACTAATAATGGTGGTGATAAGGAGTGTAATCCCTTATCTCTAAGAGTCTTTATAATAGTGTTTTTGAACATAGCTTTTTTATGTGTGGAAGGGATCTGTATTAGAGAAAAGGATTTATTATACGTAAGTAATGTTCTATTGACAACGGAGTTTTTTCCGTAGTCAGTAAGAGTCCGTAGAGAATAATATCAGTTCTGTTACTCTTGTTCGTTTCTTGGCAGTACAAAAACTCATTAGGCGCTGTGTCAATTGTGGAGGAATTGTGGCATATAATAGCAACATGTCCGCTACACATCTACGATCTTGCAGAATGGGTAATTTATGATAAAAACACGAGTTATCATAATTATCTTCGTAATGTGCGCTGTGGTATTTGAGATACCGTATAAATTTCTTTTGTATATTCTCTGTAGCTGCTATATGTGTTTTGTATTGGAGGTTCCAAACAGTGGCACAATATTCTAAAACGCTACGAACATATGCGAAATAAAGATTTTTAATACAATTCGTGTCGTTAAAAGATTTAGAGATTCGCATTGTGAATCCTAAGTATTTGTAGGCTTTATTAGTTACGAGTGTTACATGTTCCAAAAAGGTTAGCTTATTGTCTAGAGTCACTCCTAAGTCTTTAACAATATTTGTTTTAGTTATAAATTTTCCATCTATGTAATAATCGTGTTGCAAAGGATGCATTTTGCGAGTGAAAGATATTGATGCGCATTTTTTAGTGTAAACAGCAATACGGTTTATTTGTATAGTAGATAGCGAGTCTATTAAGGTCGTTTTGAAGGAGTCGACCGTCCATTTCCGGTTTCACGTTCATATATTTCATATCATCGGCATAAAGAAGGAAGCTACTATGATGAAAACATGATCCAATGTCATATAGGTAGGTTAAATATAAAAGAGGCCCTAAAAGAGATCCTTGAGGAACACCGGATGGAACTTCAAGACAATCTTTTTTGAAATCTCCTATCGTAACAATTTGTTACTCATGACTCAAACCATCTTAGTAGATCACCACTTATTCCAAGCGCTTATAGTTTATGAAGGAGTATAATGTGATCTTCATGATCGAAAGCTATTTCGAAATCAGTATACATTGCGTAGTTTTTGTTACATTGATAGTAACAAACGAGCACACAGTTCACCTGATGTCAAGTGATTCCTGCAGCCCATGACATCTACATTCACCCTTCATAATGCAGATGCGTTGTCACCGTATAGGACTGAGATGGTATGCTTCGTCACCAGTAATAAAGGTCTCCGGATCCCTACACTGGCCGGACGAAACATAGCAGCATTGCACATTTAACTCTGGTATTCTGTGAGGGCGACCCCTGTCGACCGTTCATTCTGCAGCTAGAAACAAACTACAGTGTAGCTCTACCACTGTTAAAATCTTGAATCTTTATTTAAGATAGATGTACATATTTGTCATGGGCTGGCAATCATTAATTAGCATCAGGTGAATTGTACGCTCGAATGCCACCCATTAAGGGTGTAATTTTCAAAAAAATCATCCTAGCTTACGAATGAAACAATAACGAATAAATCAATCCAATAAGGCAATATGCCTTTTACGACAGGGTTTTAATTAAAGATATCGTCACCAATCAGCCGTAATAAACTGTTGCATTCTTCAATCAACGGACTGTAATCAATCGTGAAATTTTATGTATTGTGTTATGTAAGCACTAAAACATATTCTTAGTTTCTAGGTAGCTAGGTACTAAGTAAACCGATACAAAGTTGCAACAAGCAACCATGTTAAGAAATACATCTACTATTTAAGACTGTAACTGTTGTAGAGGTACGATGCAGCTAGTTCCTGGATTTGATTACCGGCGAACAACAATATATATATATATATATATATATATATATTTAAAATTTAATGAAAAAATAGCTATCTACCGGTCGATCGACTCCCTACCCTGTTATATATCTGTCAGGATAACTACATGCAAAATATTACTATTGTATTGAACATTAATTACTAATCAGATTATGATAACTTTAATATTTTAACTTTTGGCGATTATACCTATATTAATAAGTCATACTGAGCAAAATGTACTTATCCTTGTCTGATCTATGACCTCAGATATATATATATATATATATATATATATATATATATATATATATATATATATATATAATACATTATGTGGATGATTGCAATCTATTTTATTGTTAAACTGAACTTTTTTATAACTGGATGCAATCATCAACTTAAGACATAATAGGCTTTACCTATGAAATTGCCGTTTTGTATGAAATAAGTTAAAGTATTTGTTTTTAAACTTTTTTATTTCTCTTATTCAAAGTAATCACCCATGTAATCGATGCATCTTTGCCTACGCAGTGGTAGTTTATTGATGCCCTTCTTGTAAAAATCAGCTGGACGGGAGGCAACAAACTCTTCAAACGCATTTTATACTGCCTCTCGGGAATTTAATTTTTTTCCCCGCTAAAAAGTTGTCTAATTTTTGGAAAAAGTAATAGTGGGTGGGTGTAAGGTATGGTGAGTACGGTGGATGAGGGAGTACTTCCAACCACAACTTTTGTAGCTAGGAGAATGTCTGTTGTGCAGTATGGGGTCGCGCGTTGTCGTGTAGGACCATCGGGAACGACCGATTGACCAAAGCTGGTTGCAGATGTGCGAGCTTCTCCATAATTATCTTCAGTTCTTCACAGTACACATCTGCAGTAATGCTCGTGCCGTTCGGTAAAAAACTGTAATGAATCACACCGGCACTAGACCACCAAACAGTGACCATCAACTTTCTAGAGGTCATATTTCGTTTAGGGCATTTGCTTTGGTGCTAAACCAGGATCTAATCAACTTACTGAGCGCTTTCGATTGTAGAACGGAATCCACTTTTCGTCGCACGTAACAATTCGGTTCAAAATTCTTTCATTTCTGTGCCTGTTGATCAGCGCAAGGCAGGTCCCAACGCGTACGTTGCGCTGGCGATCGTTAAGTTCGTGGGGCACCCATCTATCAAGCTTTTTTACCTTGCCAATTTGTCCCAAACGGACCAATATTGTTGTGATGTTAACATCAAAAGCTGCTGCTAGCTCGGCTGTAGATTGAGTATCATCAGCTTCCACAATCGCTTTTAATTCACCATTGTTGACCAAGGTGTTCGGACGACAACGGGGTATTATAGCATACATACATAGCTTTCTTTAATTTCATTAAAATCATAATTTATATAGCATGTATTGTTATTTCTTACAACGAAAGAGTATCTTTAATATTACAATTCAATCTAACCACATTATTGTCCGGAACGCTTACAAAAAAACCCTTTTTTTAGCATCGACCTACAAAATTAGGTTTTACGTTAGTGTAGCCCGGCTATTGAAAACGCTGTGTCTTGTTTTAACAAGTCGATCACGACACATTATCAGGGAAAAAAGTCGATGGCCACTATACAGAAGTTACTGGTACAGGGTTATTGGTAACTCTACGTGCATATTCCCATTAAGAGGTGATAGGGGTGCCTATTTGTGATAATTTTAACCCCATATGCATTATGCAAAAGTGAACCATTTTTGAGTTATCATGTTTTTTTCAAAATAAGTCTAAAATGCAACATAAAAGATTTATTAAAAAAAAGTATCAATCTAAATCTATTATTTTCTACTGATTTATAAAAATGATTAAACACTGGTTATTTATCAATATTAAAACAACAATTATCGGTCCAAATTTAAAAATGCGAGACGAAAAAAGATATTATTTCAAATTTTTTTACCACCAAAATGCCTTAAAAACAAAAAAAAACGTCATGACACTTGACTTGTGGATTATTTAAAAAAACAACCGTTTTCTTAGCTCTCCAACAATGCATACAACAATACAACTAGGAACTTATTTCAATAAAACTGAAAAAATATACCAACAACCCTGTTTAACACAACCTCAAAATATATTATATACCAAGAAATACTAAAGCACCAATCGAATCGTGTAGAGTGGATCCGCCATTCGCCTCCAGCCACGTATGTCCCATTCTCACGACAGTAAATAAAAACAATGGCCATTGCGACCAAAGTGAAGTGCATCCAAACAGCGTCCGCGTGACGATGTGTGACCAAGTGTCCTTTGGATGTGGAATAGGTTTTTTTTTATTGTCGACGGCTCTGTCCCGCAGACAAAGGGAAGTCGTAAAGGGGGGGCTAAGTGTGCGCGGTGATGCGCGACCTACTCACTGCGCTGTGTTTATGGTCGCTAGTGATGTGTGCCGCCTGTCGATTATGTTTCTCAATGCTTGTTTTTTTTTTTATATGTATATATATTGGGGATGTCAAACGAGCATACGGTTTACTTTATAGTGATTCCTGCGATATGTGACATTACTGGTGGTATTCCTCGTTAAGGTACACACCCAAGGGTCTAGAAGAAATGCCACGTCACCTGTTATCATGCTTTATGGATGTTGATTCCGTTGACGGTGTACCGCCTGGCAATATTTTCATAGTCATATAATATCATATATATATATATATATATATATTCTCATGGTATTTGTGTGTATATTTATAACTTGATATATTTATCAAAATAACTTTATTATGTTATACTGGTATGTACATTTCCCCCTATTCAGCCAGGGTTGACTGGTAGAGAATGTCACTGGGCATTCAGTCCACCCTTGTAAACTTTATTTGAGGGACAATAAGAATAAATAAATAAAACGGTGACATACGAGCACACAGATCAGCTGATCGTAATCCCATGTAATGTATATTCATCTTCAATAAAGATTAAAATTCATTGTCGATTCAGAACACTGAGATTGTATGTCTCGTTACCTATAATTGTACGATCTCTATGTGAAAGACAGAGTTATACTGATATCCTAATGTTAGTGGAATACGTGCTACTTCCCCGTGTCGAGCCGATTGATTCAGTTGCAGTTAAAATTAGTTGCGACGTGGCTCTACCATGTGTAGACAATTATTTTATTTTATTTATTGAGAAAGATACAATATCAATTTACATTTTACAATTATAGTTTATATTTACTAAATCTTAATGATTTGCCTTTACAGGTGTATACAAGTTTAGTATATTAACATCTACGTATCTAAGCACCATTATATCCATTAAATTAATATTTTAATCAAAAGATTAAAATAAAAAGTATTGCAACAGGTTAGAAAAAGTGAATAATAGAAACTTAAACTAGACATTACATAGTGTTATAATTTTTTTCTTATACTTACTCTCTACGTTATTAAAAATATCAATATTGCTATTTTTGTTGAAATCATTTTATGTACGCATACTAAGATTAATTGGAGCAAACTTACCTACATTAGTCCTGCAAAATGGAATATAGAACGTATTACGAATGGGGTACCGGGGCGGATTACACGGATCAATTAAATTGATCTGCTTCAGTAGATTCGGAGCTGCTATATTTCCATGAACAATCTTGTGTAAAGTAATTATATTTAAACCTTTCGACGTTTTTCCTAAGAGCTAACTTTAAAAACAGATAATCTAGTGTGATAATTGGACACTAGATTATCACAGTAATCTTGTGTCCAATTAAAGGACATACGCCAGTTGTATAAGCTAGAAAACGGGTAATTTTTTTATTGAATTCGTTCTATCCTTTGTATATGGACGTTGCAAGTAGGATTCCACGCTGCCGATGCATATTCTAGATTGTTCCGAACGAAGGAGCTTTATGCTGTAACAAAGGTTTTTACATTTTGAAAGTCCTTATAATTACGTGGTAAAGGGTGAATTTATATATGCGTATATATTACATATATGTATATTCTTCTTTAGTCGATTTGCCTAAGAGCACCATCATTCTTTTAAACAAATTAGCTAAAATAGCACACGCATGAATATATATAATATAATAAATCTTTACCTATGAAATTGCCGTTCTTCAGTATTAGCCATTTCAAACCAAAAAAAACTATCGCCAGCGCAACGTACGCGTTGAGACCTGCCGCGCGCTGCTCAACAGGCACAGAAATGAAAGAATTTTCAACCGAATTGTTACGTGCGACAAAAATGGATTCTGATCGACAAGTTGGTTAGATTCTGGTTCTGCACCTAAACAATGGCCTAATAAATCGTTTAGATTAACGACCCCATACTGCACAACCGACAGTCTCCAAGCTGCAAGAGTTGGGGTTGGAAGCTCTCCCTCATCAATTAACCAGACCGTGCACCCATCGACTATTACTTTTTCTAAAATTTGGCCAACTTTTTAGCGGGAAAAAAATTCAATTCCCGAGAGGCAGTACAAAACGCCTTTGAAGAGTTTGTTGCCTCCCGTCCAGCTGATTTTTACAAGAAGGGCATCAATAAACTACCACTGCGCAGGCAAAGATGCATCGATTACATGGTTGAATTTGAATAACAGAAATAAAAAAGTTTGAAAAAAAATACTTTAACTTATTTCATACAAAACGGAAATTTCATAGGTAAAGACCTATTATATATATTTATATGGGTTTAATATTCAGAGAACATAATGGAAGGCATTAAAAAGTCGTTACGCACATGAACAGAACTTCACGACACCGTATGCATACATTGTCTATTGCTTTAACATATTACTTTATTTAAACGGAAAAGGGAATGATGTACTCTTTCTATTCACAGTAAAAAACGTTTAGTTTGTGTCACCTATTTTTGGGCTGATGGCCGCTGTTAGCCCGCGGGATTTTACAGTTTCACCGAGTTTAGAGGTGACCGAGCGCTTTTGGCGCTCAGTCGAGACTTCTATTAGTGGGTGACCAGCACAAAACCTCTCAACAGCGCTTGAGCTGGTTACCCGCTAAGTTTTCATCACACCGACTTTAATGATAAGGGGGTTCTTGATTTGCTTTTGATTTTTATGAAGACTTTTTTTATATTCTTCTTTTAAGGTTTTGATTTGTAATTTTTTCTCTTAGTATTCCTATAATTTATTTAATTGCATACTATGGTAACCATAAATTTCTAATGACTTAGTTATGGATTTATTACCCGACTTCTGGTCGTCTTATAAATAAATAACATCTCGATGGTTGGCAATCAACCACTGTGCGCTTCACTCGAAATTTCCTGCTACGCGCAACTACTCCGTGGAATCAGCTGTCGCCAGCGGTGTTTCCGAACCGATACTATTTGGGGGCCTTAAAAAGAGAGCCTACACCTTTCTTATGGGCCGGCATCGCACTTGCGACTCCTCTGGTGTTGCTGATGTTCATGGGCGACGGTGATCACTTACCAGTCGGGTGGGATTTGCCACCTATTCTATAAAAAAAAATGGCATAAACATTTCAACTGTTGCCGTGTAAAATTTAAACATCCAAATTAGTCACTTAATAACATCGAGAATACTAAAGGGATATATATAACTGACGTATATACGTGCTTAGTCTGCGATATACTCATAATCTTAGTTGTAACATATGACAGTAATTCAGGGCTACCAAACTGGGGCACTTTTCCTCGACGTGGCGAAAGCTTTCGACAAGGTCTGGCACAACGGGCTCATATACAAACTATATGAGCTCGGTGTGCCAGATCGACTCGTACTTATCATACGAGACTTTCTCCGAAATCGAACTTTTCGTTACCGCGTCGAGGGAACGCGCTCCGAGGTTCACCCTATTTGTGCCGGAGTACCACAAGGCTCCGTCCTAGGTCCTATTTTGTACACACTCTACACCAACGACATACCGCGCACTCGCGATGTAGAGCTAGCCCTTTTCGCCGATGACACCGGCCTCTATGTGTCTGGGTTCAAACCAGACGCTATTTGTAGACGCCTCCAATCTGCAGCCAACACCTTAGGGAAATGGTTTCGGAAATGGAGGATCGAGGTTAACCCTACCAAAAGTGCAGCCATGTACTTCTCTCGGCGCAACAAAACGCCGCATCTCCCAACTATAGAGTTATTTGATCGTCAATCCCTGGGAAAAGACAGTCAAATACTTAGGCGTTACCTTAGATGAAAGACTCACCTTCGGTCCGCATGTCAACCGCGTACGGAATCGAGCAGCGTTCGTCCTAGGTCGTTTGCACCCGTTACTCAATAAAAATAGCAAAATGTCCCTGCGTAATAAAATTACACTATACAAAGCGTGCATCCGACCCATAATGACATACGCAAGCCCCGTCTTTGCGCATGCTTCCCCGCGTCACATTCACCGACTTCAGGTAATACAAAATCGTTTCATGCGCAAGGCCACCGGTGCACCGTGGTTCTTGCGTAATGAAAATCTACACATAGATCTTGAGCTGCCGACCATAGCTCAGTACCTGAAGCAGGCTTCCCGCCGATATTTCGACTCTGCCGTCACACACTCTAACCCTTGATTGTAAGTGCCGCCACTTACAATCCCATCGCGAATCACAGAGTCACCCGCGTCCGAAGGAGACCGAGGCACGCTCTCGATGACCCCGACGACGTGACTACCAGGGCCCAAGCCCTTCATAAAACACAACACACGTACATTGCACCCTCACATCGCCCCCGCCGACGGCGAGGGCGTCGCAAACAAGGATATTCGCGATACCGCCATGTCACTGGTCGGTTCTCTCCAGTCCATACAGATAGAAGCGTCGCTGGAATTTCTTGCGCCACTTCTTCTCCAGCGCCCACGCATTCCGAAGTGGTGGTACAGATAGCTAATAATCATAGCGAATTTAAAGAATCCTCTGTCAGAAGCAACTGACCGAGCCGAGGTTCGGCCCTCTCGGGCACCCTCGAGTCAGACGCTCTCGCGAAACAAGGTAACGGTCAAGCCAAGGCTCCTCTCGGGAGCCCTTTGTGCTGGTTACCTATATATAGAGGTCTCGACTGAGTGCCATTAGCGCTCGGTCACCTCTCAACCCGGTGAAACTGTAAAAGCCCTCGGGCTAACAGTGGCCTTCAGCCCGAAAAAAAAAAAAAAAAAATATGACAGTAAGGAATGTTGCCAGTAAACATTTGCCGACTCCCAGCGCGGGCGTCCTTGTTTACAACAAATTGCAATTATTAGTTTACATTAGCGATTGACGGAAGTAAACACGCTTCACTTGAGTGTCTTCATAGAATTGATTATTTGTAAAAAAAATCTTCCGATCTGTGTGTTGTTGTTGATCTGCTCCTCATAGCGCGGTAAGTAATAAAACCGGACTTGAATGTAGGGTCCCTCTCGAGAATCCTTGTGTTATTAATCCATAAATAAATGTTTCAGCTAATGCCCTAATCACTGGGCCACCTTTGTCGACACCCGTTGAAGCTATAAAAGCCTTAAGCCTTATCTAGGTAAATACTGTTACATAAAAACTTTTCTTTTTTTCAACTTTTAAATATTTTGATTTTGGAACACGTATATTATTTTAAAAACTTCTTTCGATTTTGCCCCATTTCACATATTTTTTCGTGTTCATTATCTAATTACAATATAGAATGGGTTGTTAAAGAAAATAGGATTGCAGTGCCCTGCAAAAAGTGGGTTTGGAGTCGTCGGTCATATTCCAGACACTTCCAAAGCTTGGTATCAGCCGTATGTTCGTATATCGTACTATCAACAGATACAACAACACTTCCTCTATCGAAGACCAGAAAGTATCGGGGCGGCCGCGTGCTGTTAGAACTACAAAGGCTGTTAATGCTGTTAAAGCCAGAATTCGTCGAAACCTATTAGGAAGCAAAAAATCTTATAGCGAGAAATGAAGATTCCCGCTAGGACTCTGTCGCGTATGATAAAACAAGACCTGAAGCTCGGTGCTTATCGTCGATATGCAGGACATGCCCTAAATCAATCTTTACAATTAAAGAGAGTGCATCGATTAAAACGCCTTCTGTCGCGATACGTACACTACATACATTGTTGTGAAAAAGGAGTGAAAACTTCAGCCAAAGTGTATCAACATACAGTCTTGGATCATATTGTGAAACCTCCCAGCAATACACTTTTTAATAAGGCCAGGACTCTGACCTGGTCACAAGGCACGAACTACCGAAACCTGGCTTGAAACCTACGTTCCGGACTTTATAAGAGCTGAAGACTGGCCCTCATCTAGCCCAGACCTCAACCCTTTAGACTTCAAATTATGGTCAGTTTTAGAGGACATGGCCTGCTCTAAACGATACTGTGACATTGAGTCTCTTAAAAAATCTTTGGAGCAAGCAGTAGCGAAATTTCCCTTGGAATCAGTGCGTAAATCCATAGATTCGTGGCCAAACAGATTAAAGGATAATTATTCTAAACTACTAAAAGATAATTATTCTTTATAAAGAATTTAGACTGTATATATACATATATCCACCACAGCGACAGTGGTACTCGTATTTCCAAACCGATACCACTTAGGACCTTCATAGAAAGAGCCTACACTTTACTTAAAGCGGCAACGCATCTGCGACTCGGGTAAGGGGCTTGCTCGTTTACCACAAATTTCATATTAAAAACGAATGTTTTAAAAATTCTATGAGTTTTTAAACTTTTTAATTTAACGTCCTCCCTTCAAGAAGTGTTACTCGCGAATCGTAATGTGTCTGATATTTGTAAGGTCTAAATCAATATGTCTACTAAAACTCGACGACAACCTATGTACTTACTTAATTTTCAGTGAATACCAATTTTAACATTTTTTTATTATATTTCGAGTGACAAACCAACATAAAATTCACCTCATGTTGCGTGTCGTGCGGCCCATACTGCGTGATCAGAATGCAGATCCGTTGTCACCCTAACACTAAGATCGAATGTGTCGTCACCGGTAATATGTGTACAAAAATTTATTTAACGGTGGTAGAGCTATACTGCAGTTTATATCTAGCTGTAGAATTAAAGGGTCACCTCGACCGGGGTAGGACCACACCCTCACGGGATACCAGCTTAAAAATAGCAGCATAATAATGCTAATGTTTTTCGTCTGGTGAGTGTAGGGAGCCGGAGACACTTATTACTGGTGACGAGGCATTCCATCTCAGTCCTCAAGGGTGACGACGCATCTGCATTATGATTCCTTGTCAAGGATGAATGTGGATATCATGGACCGCAGAAATCACTTGACATCAGGTGAACTGTGTGCTCTCAATATAATAATAATAATAAAAACAAAGCCCCTCACCATCCATATATGAGCTTACCCATCCTATATATGAGTTGTTACATTCTCATACAAATACTGGCCTCTGCTTGGGATTCAGTTTAGGCGTAACGACTCCGTAGGCCGTTATTCTTACACAAAGTACCTCAAAGATTGCTGCCATTGTTTTATTTAAAATAAAAATAAAATATGTTTTTCTTTTGTTCCAGCGGTGTCCCTTGAAACTCTGGTGGAGAACTGTCATAGACTACTAGAGAAGTTCCACTACTCGTGGGAGATGATGCCCCTGGTGCTGGTCATCCTGAATTACGCGGGCAGCGACCTCGATGAGGCCTCGCGGAAGATAGACGAAGGTCAGTCAAGTTTATAATGATCGTTATATATAAATATATTGTAATATTTATTTTCGCAATGCGAACTTGCTACAGCTATCTAGCGAGCTTTGTTCATATAGTTTTTTTGTTTGTTTTTTTTTTCATACTATAGTCATGTTTCAAAAATGGTTTGGACGACGTAGGGTCGGAATTTTGCATAGGTTTTAATCCTGAGTTTAAATGCCGTTGATATTAAATGCCGAAAATTATGGTAAATGATGACTGCCGCCCATATACTGTATCAAATATCATTAGAAAACATTCAAGTAGCACATGCGTCACTCCTGGGGATTGTGATAGAATGCCTCGCCACCAGCAACTAGTGGTTTTTAACACACGAAACTTACCAGTGTTATACTATAAATTGATGCTGATTCTAAGTGAGGGCGTGATCCAATTCGAACTGTTTCATCCGTGCTGCGGCTAGAAACAATCTGTAAAGTAGCTCTACCACTTCGAGGACTTCTTGTAAACTCGTCAGTTCATCTTGTAGGGTATAGTCCTCCGCGTTTTGATGAGGTTACCACCACATGAAGCTTCAGCCAGACCCACATCCATGACCCACATGAGGATTGAAATGGAGCCTAGATTACAGGTCTCCTGATAAGTATCCTTTCTTTTGTACTCTACAATACCCTTGAGAGAATTATACCACTCCTTTGGTTGTTCAGTACTTTTATTTCCCCGTAAGTTGAAACCTTGCGGTCCTATCTCTGGGTTGGTACACAATGGCAGTAGAGTTGGGGTGTATTTACGTGGTAGAGGAAGCTGTAGCACGGATAATTCGCTTCGATCGAGACACGTTTTATCGTAAAATATCAGGTTGGCGCTACTTTGTGTGTCTGGTGAAAGAAAGAAACCAAACCAAAGAAACACCTTATTACTGGTGACGAGTAGATCTATCTGAGGTGTCAACGCATTTGCTTTATGCTTATTGCGGATGATCGTAGGCAATGTTGGGCCATCACCTTATAGTTGATCTAATTTATCAAAGTTATTTTTAAAAACATGTTTACATCAAAACAGAAAAGATAATCTTTAGATAAAAAATACTAGTCTACAAATCTAGGCTACAAGTTTTTGATTTTAATTCTGTTCTATTCTATGGAAATATATGTAGGTTCTGAAAAGTAATTCACCCATAGATTATATAGTTTAAGTGCATATTTATATATGCACTTGGTTACCATTTGAGACATGACCTAATTTAATTGTGTTATATTTGTTGTTATTTTTCGGATGCTGTATAAAAAAAACTTACAGATAATAAACAATTTTATTTTGATTTAAAAGACATACTTCTCTTTCCTAGACTGTGTAAAAGTTTTGTGTTGTCTTAGAAGAATGCCATGTGGTCGATAATTCATGTAATTAAATTATGGATGGTGAAATTACTAGTCATAGGGATTTTTGGAGAAAAGAATATCGTTTTTGACGTTAATTTTTTAATGGCTAAGTTACATGGCTGTGTAATATTGCTACAATTTATTTGGCTGTTACCAAAATTATATAACTTCATTGTCCTGAGGCTAAAGTTGTACATAAGCAGCATCGATAATGAAAATTTGAATATTTGATAAATTTAATTTGTTAAGGAAATGTAAAAAATGTCCAGTGAGGCCGAAAAGTAATACGATCTATATTTCATTTCGTTTAAATAAAATTTTTAAATTATGTGTTTGAAAGAAAAGTCTATATAGCATCAAATAATTTTTATCTACGTTATTATAAATGATATTCATTGCCATTCGTTTCTTTAGCCTAAAGTACCTGTAAACCTCAATATGATTGAATATATTTGAGTTTATATATACTTTCATTTGTAGAAAATGTTCTAAGTCCAAGCTATGAATAACATGTCATGTAAAAGAAAATGTTACACAATATAAAAATATTAAATATTTGGATTAAATAAATTGTTATAAAGTTTTCTACAATCCTTTAGGAGTAAACAAAGCATGAATTATTCGACCACATTCATATGTTTTTTTTTATAAATTTATCCTTTTTATTTCATAAGTTCTGTGGAATGGGAAAAACTGAGATTGTTTCTATTTATTTACAAAATTATTTATATTATTCGAAATTGTGTATATAGCAATGTATAGAAAAGATTAAAAATATGAAATAATATTGAAATGTTAAATTAAATTTAACAAACTCAGTTTTTGACTGTCTGCGAATAGATTTTTTTATACCGTTCAAAATGGAAATCCTTTGCTGTTAGAGATATGTTTTAACAAATACATATATAAATGAGATTGTAAATGTTATAATGAATTAAATTTTATATAATATTGTTTATACAATATATAAATTAAATAATTAGGATTTTTTAATTATTAAACATTCTTGTTTACGGGAAATGATTTGACAATAAATTAGTGTACGTTATAAACTCAATTTTATTTTAATCAATTTACTTGTAAATTTTTAGGACTGTCGAAATTTCTGTGTCACACGTGTGTGTGAGACAGAAATTTTGATAATCATACTTTTTACTCAATTTACTATGAGCTATATATTATCTGTTGGTAAAACGGTTTCAACTAACAAAGACAGTAACTATAATGAGTTGTTTATCAATATACTATATATTAATGCAAGTTGATTTGTATGTAATGGGAACAGTTAACGAAGAATGAGTCATTCATGACATTATTCACACATTACATCATTTTATGTCACTCAGTCGCCGCGAAAAACAAATTTAAAATGACGCCTTTTCCTACCAATTATAATTTACGGAGAAAGGCTGACTTGGAAGCATTTTTTTTTAAATTCTAAGCTTACCGATTCAAATATAAATAGATGTAATTACATCGTCTATCTATGGCAGTCTACAGCTAGATATGGACCTTTCTCAAACCTCGACACCCCGGTTGGGGCTTAAAACATTAGGTTGTATAAAGCAAGCATAGCATATCAAAGTCTAACCGCAGAGCTCTGTTTTTTTTCTCGAAGAAAATGCAAAGAAGATACTTTTCCTGGAAGCTGTTTATCGTTATCATTGTAAACTGTATAAATTTATGATCTCTGTAGATCGTGTACTATTTAGTAAGGAAATAATTTCTAAAGGTACCCACAGTTTCCTGTCGTCTAACATTTAAGTTCAATATTTAAAAAAATCCAATAACTATGGACATAACGTTGGGGAATAATTTATAATTTTATAACTTTGTTGGAATTTTTTGTTCTGTCAAAAATATTTTCACTATATTTATAAAAAATTTAATCGTAGTTTCTTACTTGTGAAAAGTAATTTCATTACAATTTATCTGAGTAGTTGAATTATTCTTGCACCACTTTCCAAATAATCTTGTGATTTCTAATAAATTTAAAATTATTTTATATGATTATTCACTTATGTAACTGAAATGTGTTAAGTGAGTTTGAAACGTACTTGTGTTATACACGAAACTTGTTTGATTTTTTTGCCTTCATCTTTTGGATTTTAATGCTCCGTCTATGAGTTTATTAGTTTGAGATTACACTTTCCTAATTTATTTCCAATGTTTTAAAATTTATATGTTATTGTCTATAACAAGTCGCTTATGAAATAATCGGTTGTATGATTTAAAAGATTTTATTCTTAATAGGTTATAGAGGTTCAAGAAAGATTAGAGTTTAGAAAAACAGTTACAGCTTCCTCTTGTCTTTTAATTGTAGCTATTTTTAAAAAACAAACCCGTATTCTGATTTATCTCTTATTAAGAATGAATGGAAAATAAAAATCCCCAAGGTCGATCATCTTCACAATTTCAAAAAGATTTTAATAATGCTAAGGGTACATTAAATTGTCGCAAGTTGTACAATTTATTAACGTTTATTATAGGAGAATGTACACAGTAGAATTTAAATTACGCGCAAAAACTTATCTCAATTATGCAATGTAACCTTTGCGGATAGCAAAAACTGTATTATAAAGGTTATTTTAATATGATGCCTGCATACAAATCGATTTTCATAATAGTCTATTTTTTTTTAATAAATAAGCCGGTGCTTTATGACAATGCCGCCATTTTTTAAATGGCAAAGCAGTCATTGATGGTAAAATTCACTGAGGATTTAGTAAACGCCTAGAGAATCTTCTATGGTATATCAGTTCACTATTAATGAATCTAGCTTTTACGAGTGTAGCAGGCTCCTAATGTATTGAATGGAGGCTTTGGCACCTTATTTTTTGGATTTATTTTAGTATAAAAGAGAACTAGAAGTTTCTTATCCCTTAATTTTATTATATTTATAGTTTACGTTTACATCGTTCATAAGTCATAACGTAACTGGTGTCCTCTATCTAACAGTTACGTCATTCCTTTCAGACATTGTAGGCATTGCCTTATCTTATTAATAGGAGTGAACCGTGTAAGTAGCATATTTTAACTTGAACAAAACAGCAAATGGCTTTCATTTTGCGATTACTATTATGTGGCTTTGATGGAAAATACTGCGAAAAAAGATTTCAACAGAATGATACACTGATTATAATTTAAAGATGTACGTTGAATTGTGTAATGGACAAATGCAGTTTATTTCTATCAAAGCTGGTGCTTGCGATGTGTTCAAAGCCAAGCTTATTTGTCCGCAGGGAAGCTGATCGTCAACGAGTACGCCAGGAAACACAATTTGAACGTGTTCGATGGTCTAGAGCTACGGAACTCGACACGCCAGTACGGACTTTAATACAGTAATATTAGTTGTTCTAAAGCAACACATGTGCACACGTGGGCCCGCGCTCACATACACACACACACAAACCCCCCACCTCAAAATAAAAGTATTTATTATATATATTTTTTAGGAAATTAATTATCTAACAAATGTTTAAATATTCCAGCTTTTTTTTCTAAATATGACATATCTCTTTTGACATAAAAACATTTTATTGTCGTATTTTTGTATGCCAGTTACAACGTATTAAGTTGTGTGTAAGTCAGACAAATCCATTTATCAAAATAAGTTGTCTGTTTTAAAAACTCCACTAAATCTGTGATGCCGCCTATATTATATCCACAAAACTCATGCATAACTACTAAAATTCTTTGAAATAGAAAAGCGTTCTAAAGTTTATATTACAATCGCTTTGCAATATACATCCTAGCAATTATAAACCTATATAGATATAATACAATATTAATAATATATTCAGATGGTGTCGGTACAAATAAAACCATTTATCAATCGGTGGGAAACGTTTTTATGGCATACTTTTTAAATTTATTTTTAAATTATTTATTTTATTAAAGAAGATCATATGTACGTCGTAAACAATTAATGTGTAGGTATGAGAAATTTAAACTAAAACACTAATATTTCAATACTAATTTACTATTAGGTATTTGTTTTTTTTCTTCTTCATATAGTCAAAATACTGTCCACAACATTACTTGACATACGAATAGATATTATACAAGCAAACTAATTACATAATACACATAAGTACACGATGAAGATGTTTTTGCAATTGTCAAAAAAAAATATATGTCTTATCGTGTAATGTAAAATCACTTCGCGCGAAAACATTAAAAAAAAAAACAATCGAAGTATTCTAATGTTTGTAAGATTTATAGATTGTATTTTGAAGTAGTTTCATTTAAATTATTATTCGTAGTGAAACTTTCTTATTAAATTATCCATATGTTTGCGGAACGCCACTGTTATGTGTGGGATATCTACAAATTAGGGTAGATTCAAATATGTAGTGAATAAAAAGTTTTTTTTTCTTTGAAATTTACTTCATTAAATGTCTAATTATGTATTGTTTTATATTTTAACAGTAGCATAGCTATGTTGCAGTTGTTTTATAGCCAACACATGAATCGATAGGCTCAAATATGGAGAACTATGATACCTCACAAAATACCAGCGTGAAGTAATAGTCTGTAATAACGCTGCCGTGTTTCGTATGGTAAGGGATCCGGGATCCTAATTACAGGTAACGAGGCGTTCCATCATAGTTGTTCCATAATAGTAGAGTGACTACGCGTGTGCACCTTGAATCTTTTTTGAGGATAGATGTATGTAGATGATGTCTATAGGTCCCAGTCAATATTTACTATCAGTAGAACACTCAGTATGTCACCCTTAATATAATAAAAAAAAATTTAAATGGTAGGAGTGAAGTATATAAAACGATATTATTTTTTATTTTTCTCATATGATGTAGTTATTTATAATTGTATCACATAACGTAAAATCCAAAATATTTGCTAATTTTGTTGATTATTAAAGAAACTCGCCGATAAATCGAATGTCCAAATTTCGATATAGGTGAAACATTATATCAGATTTAACTATTCAAAAACTGATTTAGGGAAATTTATTCAATTAATGTTGGAATAAAAGATTAAAAAGTATTATAGATACAAATACAACCGCATTATCCATTTCAATTCAATTATTTAAATTTAGCCGCGATTTCCCTGCATAGTGTGTGGCCGCACACAAAGTAGTAGTAGAGAAACGCGCCACGAATATTCGTTCGATAATGTGCATAACAGGAGGCATAACAAACACAAAAGAATACATTTAAAACATAAGAATAAACCAAAAAAAATATATATTTAAATCTAGTGTATTTGAAAAAGTCTACCATATTTCCTTTTTACCCCACGATCTTTATATTTATATAATGTTAATTATTTATATAATGTAACTGGATTATTGCAAGTTCATTCTCGTCTCACTAAGTAATGTTGCAAACAACACTGTTGAGTTTAAATTAATTAAGACACGCACACTACAATACACACAACTCTGTTGAAGAATGTCAACGATTTCAGACAAAATTGCACAGTACACAATCTAACCAGTAGTGATTTCCACGTTACAGTGACCGGACGAAGGTGGAGAAATTTGAAATTTAAAATAAATTAGTGACTTCATAATACCAATACCGTTCGGTGCGAAGCGTTCACGAATAGTGTTGTGCTCGTGCGTGATATCGATTTTCCTTTTATTTAGTGTTGTTTTCTTTTTTGTAGGAAAATGCTGAGCGAAATTAATAATATAAGTGGTGTACTATCGTCGTCGATGAAGTTGTTTTACGAATGATACTTTGTTTTACAAGTGCGGTGTTTTGTGTGGACGCGTGCTGTGCGTTGCTACTTATTGCGAATTACGTCGGACTGTTTGGCTGTTACTTCCACGGACAAAGGTGAGCTTTTTAATGTTATCTTTATATATATTTTTTATTTTTAAAGATGTCTTATTTTTCACGGGCATGTCTTTTTAAAGGCGACCCGCAAGCGTATATTCACAATTATAATTGTCTACTATAATTTTATTGCAGTATTTATTACTCTTAAAAAGGACTAAAAACCAGCAAGAAGTATGTACATTAGTACATAATCTGCCTCTATATATTATCTTAAAGATATTTTATGTGTGATTTATTCAATATAAAGCTCCGTATTTTATTGTAAATAATATGAATTCTGTAGGTCGCAGGCTAACTACTCTTATAGAGAAAATTATGAGCGATAAATAAGCGTGAACTGCTTTAATATTTAGTTTTTTTGTAACTAGGCCTAGACAATATTACGTACTTATCCAGACATATTATTTAGTTTATAAAAGAAATTTATCCATCTATAAAAGGTCATGGTCGCAAGATATATTTATTTATTATATAGTTAATATATTAAATATATATCTATTAGGTTAATTTAATATATCTTGTTTTAATTTGCAAATATTCGATCTAATAAACGTACCGAACGTATTGAAAACATATACTCTGTCTGGTCAAACGGACATTTTCGTGCTTTGGTAGATTAATCTTATCATTAATACGCTGTGTCAGACCATTCTGCTACGTCTAAATAATTTATAGAAAAGAATAGGACAATTATGCCCAAGGTATTCTGGTTCCAATAGACAATCGGGTGGTTTTGTAAAAAATATCTATGGATTTTTAACGTATTATGCTCATCAGTAACCCCTTACAAAAATGGAGCAGGACTTGTCATATCTTCTTGTCGCCCATCCCTCTAAGTCTGTGGACGAAAGTCTTCAAATAATTGGTCCTGCCTGTTGTTGCTATGTGCGGAGTCCATTTCGCATATGTAACCAAATGAATATATCCAACGATTGTAACCAACGTAGCTATATATGTTTGTTAGCTAAAATGGCAATGGACCAGTCACATCTATAGTAGAAGTCATAAAAGCTGGAGTAAGCGAGTTCTAAAATGGAGAATTATCGACAGCGTAGTGAGGCCTATATCTAGCAGTGGATTATCTCAGCACGATGTTGATGATAAAATAGATAATTCATTGCATGTAGATCAAAAACGATCATCAACGAAATTTTATAGAATCGATAAGGAAATATGTACTATATTAATTCGCTATATTCCTACGTGTGTAGATTAAAGTAATTTACAACAGCGCCGACTATTGCACCATTGAAATACTAAATCAAACTGGGTCGTCTGTGTTTTTATATTGTTAATAGATGACAGAACTAGTATAAGATATCATCCAAGTACTGTGAAACTATTTGAAATATATACTTAATGTTGTGTTTTATCAAAGAGCGAAAGAAATCTGATATTTCTGGTGAAGTAACATTTTATCTTAGTTCCCTGAGAGCTGTAACAACGCATCCCTCATTATAATTCCTTATCGAGTTTGAATTTTGTTGTCATCCATAAGCGGTTGCGTGTTAATACCACATTGATAATGCACGTCCAGATGACATTTACCATTAGCTATATTATCCTCTAGTCTAATATAAAGGAATAGTTCTGTAGTTTATGCTTAGTTGAAATTGTTAAAGGGAATATTAAAACGCCATTGTTTAAATTCTTATTCCCATTATGGGGGAAGCCGATATACCATCGGGATAAAAGAGCGAGCTAATGAATATTAATGGTCCAATAATTGTTGAACCTTGAAATAGTTTTGAGAAATTAATAAACAAAGGTACAATACTGCGTGTAAAGCATTGTTAATAGTTATATTAAATTAACTTCTCAGTAAAGATATATATTATATATATAGTATATTAATACTTTCATGTGTTATAAATCCGTTTTCTAAAAGTAGATGGGCTGGGGACTATAAAGTTTTTACTAAACGTTTGAACTATATTTGGAATGGTATGCTTTTAAGCTTTTAATATTACAGGTAGTCAGATGGTAAGTGATTTTTGTAAACCATGACCCCCAAGTCCACCCTAGATAAGGAGTAACGTTGCAGATGCGATGTCATTGTCGAGGACGGAGATAGAATGCCTCGTCTATCAGTATATAGTCGTTATTTATATCTTATCTCCATCATCATCTTATCCCAGCGCTAGTCCAGTGAAAACACAAGCCTCTTCCACAGAGTATCATCGAGAGTCACTTGCATCCTTTGGCTTCCCGCAGACTTACATAGGTCTTACCTCTAATCAGAAAAGAATACGGTCAAAAGTGTACGACATGATTCTCTACTAATTTAATAATTCTACATTCTTTAACATATGCATTTTCTGGCGCAGAGGTTCTCAGACAATTTTTTCTGATAGACCACTACAAAATTGGTTCCGGTGGACCTCTGCAGCTACATTTCTATCATTTTTACCCAAAACTCGACAAAAAATGTGGAATAGGCAAGTTTTCAAGCAACAGCCACTGAACTTCTTAAAATATTATCTACCCTTTGACCACCCGTGATGTAAATCCAAAATTTTGGTTGTTCAATATTGAAAGCAAATAAATTTTCGTGTACCCCCATTTTTTTTTCTCACGCCAATGTAGATCCTTGTCGAGTCTCCCGTGGACCCCTGGGGGTCTAACTGGAACACTTCGGGAACTAAGGTTTTAGCGTATTAATTTTCGCTTCTCTCATCGTGTACAGTGCTAATTTGTAAAGTAAAAATAAAATAAAGTGCTACAATGTGGTTCTTAGATTATTTGTCTGTCTTAGAAGACTGACCGTAATCCATTAACTGCAGTATTCTTGATGAAAAATTAACAGACAAATACAGAGAACACCATACTGAGCTCACAAACTCAGACCCAGAAATCTGCCAAACTGAAGTGGAAATGGACTTGCCACGTCTGCCGCATGTCCACTACTCTGGTTCAAAAATACAACCCAGTCACCCGTTAGTAACTACACGACAGGAACGATATCGCGGCAGACCAAGACGGAGGTCTGTGATGGACTCAACCTATTCAAAAAAGTTTTAACCGATACAATGCAGTACATCGTCATTAGTCTAATTTAGGAAACGGTCTGTGGAATTTTAGGTCGTAGGTTCGAATCCGTCATCAGATTATTGTCGTAAATCATGTCCTAGCATAAACAAGCAAAAAGGAAGTGTCAGTAATATTAAAAGCACTAACACACACAGGGTAACGGTCGAAGCCGAGGCTCTCTCTCGGGACCAACCCACTAATAGGGGTCTCGACTGAGCGCCATAAGCGCTCGGTCACCTCTCAACCCGGTGGAACTGTAAAAGACCTCGGACTAACAGCGGTCATCCGAGCGCCCGAAAAAAAGCACTAACACATTATTTATAAAAAAAGCTTTAAATAGATAAATGTGGTAGGAAGGTAGAGAGACCTTTGCCCAGCAGTGGGACAATACCAAACATAAATAGAGGTGTTAGACGTTAGTAAGCAGGATGAACCTGTTGTAGTTGAGTACCTGAGGCATATGTAAAAATAGTTCAATTATTACATTCATACATCTCGCAGGTACATATATTGTTTGTGCGTCCGATAAAATCTGTTATCGGGTGGTCTTAGAACTATTCTAAAGCTGCAGCAATAAACGGAGTTTTTATCACTTTTCCGATTATAATATTTTATTCGTCGACCCTTAAGCTCCGCGACTATAACTTCGGACGTTTATAATATGCAATTATGGATTGTAAAAATGTTAAACGGAATCTTCTTAATGGCCGCCGTTATAAAAGAAGCGAGGTCTGTAATGAGCGCCGTGTAGGCAAATTGTATTTTACTCGTAGATTCCTCGAAAGGTAATAAAATTTTTGCAATTATGTTATGGGTTTGTTTTATATCGGGCTGTTTTCTCAGAGTCATATATTTTATATTCGCTTGCTAGTGGGATATATCAAATTGTTTGAATATACTGTGGCTTAAACTGAATCTAATGTTTCAATTTTTTTTGTAAATATTGTGTAATGTATGTGTCTTTCTCTACACAGTTTTAAAAGCTGTATTAAATTTATAAAATTTTAGTTTTTAATGTGTACAAAACCAAAAATCTTTTTCAGGGTATTGCAAATGTAGCCTTGTTAGTAAAATATAATTTTCTATAAGATAATCTAAACAAAAGTGATCAGTTTCCTGATAAATCAATTAATTAACCTTCTGTTAACTGTTCTACCCCATTGTTTTAGTGAATTCCCACTGTTTCACACAAAATATTTATGTCTATAAGGCATTATTATTTTAAATTTTTTGTTTATATTTTGTGATTTTTTTTTTTTTTTTTTTATTACATTGAGAGTAACAAACGAGCACACAGTTGATGGTTAGTGATTCCTGCGGCCCATGACATCTAAATTCGCCCTTGACAAGGAATCATAATGCAGATACGTTGTCACCCTTGAGGACTTGTCATTCACCAGACTAAACAACGGAACATTATGTTGATATTTTACGCTGGTATTCTGTGAGGGCGTGGTCCTACCCCGGTTGAGCTGACGCATTAATTCTGCAGCTAGAAACAAACTGCAGTGTAGTTCTACCACTCTTAAATAAATGATGTGATTCAAATTTTGTTGTCATCTATCTTCTACTTTTGTTGAAGGATTCACCATCCCTTATTCTATATTGAACCCTACTGTCTTCTATTCACTGGATAGGCTTGATATTTTTTTAATTTTGTGTATCCACCAATCCAATCATGTATATAACCAAAATACATTCCGACTTTTTTTATCGACAGTGTAATCATTGTATTCAATAAAAAAAAGAACATCAAATGAAGATTTTGTATAATATTCCCGTCTTGCAATAAATTCTTTTATTATAAAAATATTTATATACTATTTCTGAAGAAGTAATAACGTATGCTATTTACCACACCTAACGTTATCACATATAGCATAGTTAAAAAAGTCTTCAAGCATTTTTGTTCTCTTACTTTAAGAAATAAGGTGCAGTTTCGCGCAATAAGCATTCGTACGCAGGCGAGGCATAATAAAACGTCGTAGCTCATTTTCAATTATGGTTGGACGCGTCGTAAAACGTTAAAAACGTGTATCTGCCAATAGAACATTGACTGGCAACATTGCTCTAAATTATAATTCCAGTTTTCTGGTTTTTTTTACAACCGCAAAGCAGATTACCCGTATCCCGTATGTGTTAGAAATGCTTGGTTTTCTAGACTGTTGTGGACAAAGTATTGTGTCCATTCAAAATAAATAAAAACGCTTCGCAGGAGGTCTCGTCTATGTCTACGGGTGGCATATTATGACATTCATTCGTGTGGTATATGTTTTCTCACCACAAAAAAGATTAAGTTAAAAAAAAATACAAAAATCGTATGAAATAAAAACATTTTCTGCTTATAAAAGTTTCATCATTGTCAATTATCTAATATATAAATAGTTTTTATATTAAATAAGTATCATTTCTAAATAATGATAATTTAATAAAAAAAAAGGAAAAATAATTTTATACGTCAAGTCGATCGCATTGCTTTCGTTCATTCATTCATTAATAATTCTGACATTGACTTGATGGTATCTCGTACAAGGGAGGCATTCGTACAGCTTCTGCATGTCCAGTACGCAATGATTTTAAATTCTTCGACCTTCTTTATTAGCGGCAATGATATGGAATTAAAAAAATAAAACTAACTGACTTTAATATTTTCTATATATATATCTATATTATTAGTATTACAGTACTTTGAGAATATATGCAATTAAAACATAAATAAAAAAATAGTAGCTCAAGTTTGGGGTCTATGGCATGTCTAAACGTGGCCTAAGTCCAGAATTCAAGGACTAGATTTCATACATATAAAATCTAGCAACATCTTACACTAATACTTAGTTAGAAGCAACTGACAGAGCTGAGGTTAGACCCTCTCGGGCACCCTTGAGTCAGTCGTTCCTGCGAAATAGGGTAACAGTCCAAGCCGAGGCTCCCTCTCGGGACTCCTTGTGTTGGTTACCCACTAATAGAGGTCTCGACTGAGCATCATCAGCGCTATCTAATCGTTAACCATAAACTGTAAAAGCCCTCGGGCTAACAGCGGCCGTCAGCCCGAAAACAAACAAAAAATGAATCTCTGCAATGCTCGCAGGATTTTTTTACCTGGAACCCATCGTGTAATCATAAATCCCCGGCAATAGGCAGGTACGGAGTGTGCCTCCCTATTGCCACATCGTCTCACAATCTGTACGTACACCAATCACGGACGAGCCAACACAATGGCTTGCTCCAATATCCGTAAATAGTAATACACTAAAAATTGTAAATGGACGTTCATTGATGCGCTTGTCTTATATTTGTGTATATATGGGCCGTGCAATAATTTACTATAAGATTATAGATTTACTATCGTTTCATAAAAAATTAAGAGCTACAATGTTTATTACCGCATATGAATTTATTCTAAATGAAAGTTTCACTAGGCTAAGAGGTGTTAACCCGGTGAAACTGTAAAAGCCCTCGAGATAGCAGCGGCCATCAGCCCGAAAAGAAAAGAGTCTCTTCCAATATAATTAATTTATTATATGATCTTGTACAATAATTAAAGCATTAAACTCACTCTAGTAATATCGCCACACGAGGCAGTGCCATTTCCCAAGATAACCGATGACCTTAAGACTTCATAAATTGTGGTGATTTCCTTAACATACACCAGGAAAACACTTAATAACACGTTGACAAACCTTAAGATTCATCATTGTTTCTACGAATAAAATTTATTTCATATCGACAATAAAAAGAAATAAGAAAAAAATAATTTATTTAATGTGCTCGATTTCTCTTCAATAATTATTTTATGAGATTCAAAAGAATTATACGACAATGAAGCCACAGAACGATGTATTTATCTGCGTATTTGAATCAATATCTATCTGTATGTTAACGTAAAATTAGAGGAATGGAAGTTCTATTTTTTTATTTATCACATCGAGACTAACAAGCGAGCACACAGTTCACCTAATGGCAAGTGATTCCTGAGGTCCATTACATCTACATTCATCATAATGTAGATGCGTTTTCATCTTTAAAAACTTGAATGCCCGGTCACCAGTAATAAAGCAACAGTAGTATGCTGCTATTGCACGCTGGTATTCTGTGAGGGCGTGGTCCTACCCCGGTCGAGCTGACCCATTCATTCTGCAGCTAGAAACAAACTGCAGTGTAGTTCTACCACTCTTAAATAAATGATGTGATTCAAATTTTGTTGTCATCTATCTTCTACTTTTGTTGAAGGATTCACCATCCCTTATTCTATATTGAACCCTACTGTCTTCTATTCACTGGATTGGCTTGATATTTTTTTAATTTTGTGTATCCACCAATCCAATCATGTATATAACCAAAATACATTCCGACTTTTTTTATCGACAGTGTAATCATTGTATTCAATAAAAAAAAAGAACATCAAATGAAGATTTTGTATAATATTCCCGTCTTGCAATAAATTCTAGATCTGCACAAAAATTTCTCGGTAGCCGTTAAAGCAAGTAAAGTAAAGGGAACATACCCACACGATATCATTTTTATTAATTTGTTATATTATTCTACTTTTTAATAGTGGAATTATTTACTTTTAAGGAATTTTATGTTACTAAAATTTTTAAATATATAAAAACCCAATTCATTTTGCGAAAAACAATTTAAAATTTGTAACTTTATGGACACAATTGGACTTATTTTGACCTGTATCCATACTACTATATATTAAAGGCAATTCAGGTCATTGCATTACTTATTGAATGAATAAGATGAAGTGTTTGATAGGATATATTTAAAAAAAAAGGTATCATAAATATATAAATGTAGCGAAACATTCTCAGTTAGTCTTTTTCAATATGGGCCTAATTAGGCCCATACTGTAGAAACTGTCAACAATTTAAATCTTAAATTATCATGAATCCAATATTAATATTTCTTTTACGGTAATATTTAGTTTTTATAACATGTGATAAAGTAATTCATATGGCTATCTAATGACTGTAGTCCATGACATATCTATTATGAACTTTTACGGTACGGCAAACTTAAGGTCGAAGGTTCGCTATTACACTATTGTTATAGCGGATTTAAGAATTTAAGCTTAGTTTGAGTGTTAAACGGGATTGTTAGTAATTATAGCATTAATAATGCTATTATTTAAAATTAAAAAAATATACGCGTGCGTTGCGAGTTTATGCCTTACTTGATTTTAAAGATTTTTATCTTTTGTCCATAATATAAAAAATATACCTATATAACCTCCTTTTAAGAATTAGCACGCTAGGGAATCTTATTTATGTTTCTTCTTCCAAGTTTAGCGTGGAAGCAATGTTCATGAGAATGTTGCCATTGTTGAATGTTGAGAATGATAATCCCCTGAAACTGAAATAACCTCGTGACCCCGTTTTTGTTTTATTTATTATCTCATATTTCGAACCGGTAACACTTTTTTTTATTTAATATGGAAGACCATTTCATGGCACTGATAAACTAAAATATTAAATACACGTTCACGTACAAATTCCACGTTAAAAACTGACCACGATCAATGCAAAAAAATAATGTTAAATGAAAAACTGACTGAACGTAAAGTCGCACCTTAATTATATTACTTACAGATGTTTGAATCAAAAACAAGTTATGTAATGTTTATTTTATGAGAAAGAGTGCACAACTTGTTCTTGCGCTTTGTTCGTGAATGTTTTTGGGATTACACTTTTTGTGTATTGCACCATGGTCAAAATTTTTCAAAACATTTTTATTGTGCGATTAATTTCATCAGAATAAGGAGCAACCCTACAGCTAAGTTGACTATACCATTTGCTACATTTTATAAGTAATTGAATCATAAAAATAATGAAACATAAACTGTCGGGGTATAGTGATAGAGAAACAGATAATATATTCAAAAGATTGCCGTAGTTGCGTTAGTTGATCTGAGATAAACGTTATAATTTGTCTATATATAACATTATTAAGGGACATTTGTAGCACACTGGATATGTTATTCAAACGTGTTAAAATATACCACATTGCCGTCTCTTATTCCAGTATTGACATGGACTATTTGCCAACATTGTTGCTGTAATCCGTCTCCCTCACTCTACCCCTTCTATCATAATGTTGGATTGAGAGAGAAGATTTTACGAGGAACGCTCGTGAACAGCTTCAAGGGCTAAAGCGCTTTCATTGCTTATTTTGCGCTGTAACTAATTTTACGCCAGCAGCCCATGCTAGGGTTGACAGTTTGAATAAATAAGGATTTAAGATATTTCTAAAAGTAACGTTGTATGAATAATAACAGATTTTATTTAATTTCAGTTGGTTTGCCGTTAGTAGTACAACAAAATTAAGAGCAAGGAGGGTTGACAGGTGTCTACAAAAAAAATACCTTAGTAAAAGTATCATTATTTTCGAGATTTTGAGATTATAATATTTATTTCTATAAAATATTTATTACTGTGTGTACAAATATGCAGTTATATTTGATATTATTATATATAAATACTCTCAAATCTTTAGGAAAATTAGAAAATATGTGACTAAATACATATTTTGATTATGTAATAAAATAGACATTTTACAAATTGACATATTATTACGAAGGAGAAAAAAATCGCAATATCTCCAATGGTGACACTTTTTAATTTAATTTTTCTCTTGATCCCCTGATCTTCTCCTAAAGTTGTGGTGCTACTTATGGGACACATTGAATATATATATACATATATACACACATATAGATATGTAGTAGATATCACATCTCTGTTAGACCTCTAGAGAGGGTATGGAAGCATAGAACTCCACTGTATATTGGCAGACATAATAGGTGTTCCATATAACATTATATAGTTTTTATTTTCTCGACCTGGGAAGGCCCACGCCTCATAGACCACTATAAAAAGCAACGTTACGCTGCTGTTTCAAATTACTGGTAACGAAGCGTTTCATCTCAAACCTCAGGGGTGTCAACGCATCTTGAAACTTCAATGAAGACTGATGCCGCGGGGCGTAGTCATCACCTAACATCACATTGACTGTGTGTTCGTCTCGCACCCCTAATGTAATACAAATAGACATGCCGGTTTCCTCACGATGTTTTCCGGTCACATTCACTCGCGTACCGTGTAATTAAAATAGAGCGACCGGAGAGGGAGCTGCTGGCCCACGACTCGTCAATCAGTCCCTCGTGTCTGATTACAAATGTATTTACTTAATTTTGTTGTTATTTGTTTTCTTATTTGACATGTTATTAATATATAGTCGACTATGATTGTGTCAACTACGATTCCGTTGGAGGTATTCCAAAGTTATTTATTATACAACTCAGCGTGTTGTTAAGTTTCAGTTGCAAAGAAATTTTGAGTCAACATTTGTTCATACTTTTTCGTTCGCTTTACCGAATTGCGTACCCGGTGCACCAATGAAATTGTTAAATGCAATTTTAAGTGTTGATTGACCGTGCACGAAAAGAACGCGTGGAAAAAAACTTGCATGTCTAATAAATCAATTAAAAAAAAATATTTAGAAGACTTCACATTAATTACATTACATTAGAAACTCTCTAGAGAGTGTCTATAATAAAAATGTTAAATGTTATAATAACATTTAACATTTTCATTATAACGCTTATTCTAGTAACAGAAACTGTAAGTACGATATACGCGATAGATATTCAACAGTGGTAGAGGTACACTGCAGTTTGTATGTGTATATACATTAAAATAAGTATTGCAATATATATTACTAACATTCCGGTTAGCCACTCAAAATTTAAATATATATATATATATTACTAGCATTATTTTACTATATATACACACACAAACTGCAGCGTATCTCTACCACTGTTAAATATCTATCGCGTATATCGTATTTACAGTTTCTGTTACTAGAATAAGCATGTTATAATAAAAATGTTAAATGTTTGGCAACCCGTACAACAAGCATAACCTAAGGTAGGTGTGCCAAGAAATTCTATAATACTCAGAAATTTCATAACTCTCATTATGAGCATTTTATCTTTACGAATAAATATTTATTTATTGAGGATTGAATGCGAACAACTAAATAAGAAATAATTGAATAGACAAACAGAATACAATGTTCGTCATTCAAAACCATCACAATGTTTTTCGGGCAAAATTCCATTAATGTTAAGTTACTAAAGTCTTGTGTTAAAACACCACATAAAATATTATAATTATCAATTAGTTTAAAATATTTATTTATTGAGGATTAAATGCGAACAACTTAATAAGAAATAATTGAATAGACAAACAGAATACAATGTTCGTCATTCAAAACCATCACAATGTTTTTCGGGCAAAATTCCATTAATGTTAAGTTACTAAAGTCTTGTGTTAAAACACCACATAAAATATTATAATTATCAATTAGTTTAAAATATTTATTTATTGAGGATTAAATGCGAACAACTTAATAAGAAATAATTGAATAGACAAACAGAATACAATGTTCGTCATTCAAAACCATCACAATGTTTTTCGGGCAAAAGTCCATTAATGTTAAGTTACGAAAGTCTGGTGTTAAAACACCACATAAAATATCATAAATATCAATCAATTTAAAATATCGATGATATTTTCCAGACGACAGTTGGTCGTAGGTTGCTGGGGGAGTAAGGAGGACCGTGCGCGGGTTAACGATGTATGGGAGGCAATTGGAAAAATATCGATTTTAGTCGATCCGTGCATGTATGTAATTTATTTATTGTACTTATTTTATGTAAATACTGTGAATTTAAGTTCTAACACTAAAACTAGGTATTCATTAACAAATAACAATTCCAATTTAATTTACGTTTTTTTAAGTATTTTAACGATATATGTTCTGGATATGATAGTTCGTGGCGAGTGGTCGTAATAAAAGGCGGCCAATTTAGGCGAATTACAGGTTATAAGCGGAATGTTTTTTTTTTATTTTTAATTGAGAGTAACATACGAGCACACAGTTCACCTGATGGTGACTCCTGCGGCTCATGACATCCACATTCATCCTTGACAAGGAATCCCGTATCCTTGCATCTTGTACAGATCTTATTGTCCACACACTACAGCGGACTAGGGATCGGCAAAATATGATATCCTGTGCAGTTGATGTAATTTGTTTAACCTATCCTATATATCATCTCAAAATAATACCATTCTCTTTTGATCTAGACCTCTAACAGATTAACGCTTATCAGTGTCAAAAGTGTCATTAAAATAATTATTCTAAACGAGTTCCACTCATATTTGCACTGTATGCAACCCGTGTCACAAGTAACGGGTAAGCTCTTTAGAATGTGGCACTTAAACGGAACGATGACCCTTAATGGGAAATGATTTAAGTCATGTCAAGATTTGACCAGACATTAGATTTACGCAAGAGATATTTTATTTTGTTAATTAACTAATAGTTGAATTTAATTTAATTTTATTAACGAATATAAAGGTCTTTTACATTTAATGGATGCAGTTACGTTTGTGCAAAATGCAATCTAAATTTGTATATAAGAAATAAAAGTATTAAATGAATTTATTTTAACATTTATACTATATAATCCATTGAAGGTTTATAATAAAAAATTACACGAACTATGGTCGCTGATAATTCATACCAACTAAAAATAGCAGTATCATAAAATAACGCTGTTGTGTTTCGTATGATGACTGCTGTACACGATCTCAATTCCTCAGGCGTAAAAACGCATGCGCATATTGGATCATTTATTGAGTATAAATGTGGACGTCATGGGCCGCTGTCTCCGTATACCATCAGATTAGCTATGCGCTCATTTGCCACCCCTAAAAAAAAAGCAATTCTAATATTTTGTTCTTCCAGTCCAGACAGTAATAATTTATTTTATTCTTTATTTGCACAAGTAAAACATACATTGTGCAAAGGGCTTTATGCCAAAAGACACTCACTAACAAACTACTTTACTAGTAACACGTAGGCATGACACATTTTAAAGAGTTGCGTTCATAAATGCAATTATACACAGAGGTGTACAATTGTGTTTATGAATGCAATTATACACCTCTATATATGTACAGAAGTCGGTTACTATCGTTTTGTTTCAACTCGCTCAATTCTAAAAGTTTGTACCTCGTTCTTGTTGGGCTTTGCGAAAATAAAAAAATAACCAATGGCAACATTTCAAACCCTCATGTAATTGATACTGTACGGAATTGGCTTTGGCAGGTGAAAGATGTAATTGTTTCTCGGAACAATTCGGTTAAGTATCGAGTTCTTACCTTAATTTATACTAGAACTGTTAATCATAAGCAGTTTCATGACATCTACATTCATCCTTGACAAGGAGTCATAATGCAGATGCGTTGTCACCTTGAGGACTGAGATGGAATGCCTCGTTACCAGTAATAAGATCTCCGATTCCCTACACTCACCCGACGAAACACACACAGCAGGATTATGCTGGTATTCTGTGAGGGCGTGGTCTTACCCCGGTCGAGCTGACCCATTCATTCTGCAACTAGAAACAAACTACAGTGTAGCTCTACCACTGTCACTTCAGTGGTTAGTGATGTGTATTTTGCATCTATGGTTAAGATGGATAGATATGAAGATATCAAGGACTTCTATCATCAGTTACCATGAGCAATAACAGTTTATTCGTTTGTCAGCCCTAATATAAATAAAAAAGTAATTTCGTCTTCAGATTATCTTACTATATTTGGTCCTTCCCCGGTTATGTCATTTATCTCTATATAGAGGCCGTTTCTAGCTGCAGTTAAACTGTGTTCTGTAGAAATCACCATCGTTGTACTGTGTGCTCGTTTTTCACGTTAAGATATAAAAAACTCGTGTTTACATAATCGTACGTCCTCGAGTAACCTTTTGTTTCGATTTGATCTTCTCTATAATATCGGCAAGCTGTTCCCTATGGACGTGAAATGATTACTAATAAAACTGCTATAAATAATTCGATGAAAATAATCTTAAAACTTGTTCAATTTATCGAGAAATTTCTTAATATTATAATATACCTTGGATACTAAATTGGTATGCCCATATTTAAATATGGCCGTTTAATTAAATTAAATTTAGTTTGAAATTGTTCTAGCTTGCTAAACATCGTCTCGTATATGTAAACTCTTGTTGTTTTTTGCTATTATGTTTTTCATCGTTAAGATAGATAGAAGCAGCACGCTTTTCGGAACATTAGCGAATAAATACAGCTACTATCGTGTGATATCGAGGCATTTTATCATAGTTCATTCTTGGGGCAACGCATTTGCATCAAATTCAACGTTCTTATGAACGTTGAATTTGTATGTGAAATTAACACTATCATGGTACAGCTAGATTTTAGCTGCCACATGAATCGGTCGGCTTAACCTGACCAGGGCTACGCGACCACATGTTACCAGCGTGTGATAACAGTATGTGTAGGGGCCACCATGTGGCGTTGTAAGTCACCCGATTGAAATTCTTTTTTTTGTTAGGTTACCACATCCAATAACGGATGTGACACTTCCCACCAATACATACATACATACCTATACAGCCAATAAAACATTGGCCTATTGAATAATATATTGTATATATTTGATAATATTCACCAAAGCCGCTACACTGGCCGCTCTTGCGTTGCTCGCACAAGTAATTTCGCTTCCCATCGCTAACGACTGCAAGAACATCTTAGTTAGACCGCAACAACCCACTAGATATTGGAACGCATATTAATCCGGAATGTATATAAAAGTAATCAATTTATCATCGTTAATGCGGGATAAAATATATACAACTCTAATCGGGGTCTAACATAAAAATTATGTTTTATTCTTTATCTGGTTGGCCATTTGTGACAACAAAACGTGACAAACAAAATGTGTTAAAACAAAAAATTTATATGTGTATCGCATTCGTATCATCTTTCATAATAAGATTTAAAAAAATACAACGTAAAATGGTTTAAATAAATTCTAATTTCATTAAATCAATCCAAGTACTAAACTCAAGTTTATAAACAGTAATAAAAAGAAAATGTTGTTTATAAACTCGTGTGTGTTCTGTGAAATGGAACGCAACACATCCGAGTTTTGGTTGTTTGACAGTTTGCCGTACAAGTTATGTCATCATAGCGTCACCGTAATGTAAATATGGCGCGTATCAGCTCACGCCAATTTGAGTCCGTGTGAACGAAATTACAAACAACAGCGACTTATGTTTATATCCGTCAGAAGTGACTGAACAAGGCGACGCTCGGCCCTCCCATATGCCCCAAATTCAGTTACTTTCGTTCCTAGGGAAGGGCTCCAAAGCGAGGCCCTTAACTCGAGAATCCTTTTGTTATTTATCCATAAATAAATCTTTCAGCTAATGCCCTAATCACTCTGCCACCTTTCTCGACACCCATTGAAACTATAGAAGCATATTTAAGATAGCAAATTATGTACTTTTATATTTTAATGTTATCTGGGTTTATATATATATAACTAGTTAGGCCATAAATACTGTTACATAAAAACTTTTCTTTTTTTCAACTTTATAAATATTTTACATTTGGAACACGTTATTATTTTATAAACTTCTTTCGATTTTGCGCCATTTTACATATTTTTTCGTGTTCATTACAAATTACAAAATGAAAAGGGGTGTTAAAGAAAATAGGATTGCAGTGTTCGCCTTGCACAAAGCGGGTATGGAGCTGTCGGTTATATTCCAGACACTTCAAAAGCTTGGTATCACCCATATGTTCGTATATCGTACTATCAACGGATATAAAAACACTTCATCTGTTGAAGACCAGAAAAGATCGGGGCGGCCGCGTGCTGTTAGGACTACAAAGGCTGTTAATGCTGTTAAAGCCAGAATTCGTCGAGACCCCATTAGGAAGCAAAAAATCTTATCGCAAGAAATGAAGATTCGCGCTAGGACTCTGTCGCGTATTATAAAACAAGACCTGAAGCTAGGTGCTTATCGTCGATATATATTACAATTATAGATATTGGATCGATCAAAACGCCTTCTGTCGCGATACGCAGGTGAAAGGCACAGAAATATCTTCTTTACCGATGAAAAAAATTTCACGATTGAAGAACACTACAATGAGCAAAATGATAAAGTTACGCTCACACTTCTAATGAAGCTGCTCAAGTGGTCGGAAAGGTACAACATGGTCATCATGCGTCAGTGATGGTATGGTAGGGCGTGTCTCATAAATGAGTCATAAAACTACAATTTTGTGAAAAGGGAGTGAAAACTTAAGCCAAAGTGTATCAAGATACAGTCTTGGATCATGTTGTGAAACCTCTTAGCAATACACTTTTGAAAATGTACCGTGGACTTTCCGGCAGGACTCTGCACCTGGTCACAAGGCACAAACTACCCAAGCCTGGTTGAAACCAAAATTCAGGACTTTATAGGAGCTGAAGACTGGCCCTCATCTAGCCCAGAACTCAACCCTTTAGACTTCAAGTTATGGTCAGTTTTAGAGGACATCGCCTGCTCTAAACGACACGGCGACATTGAGTCTCTTAAAAAATCTTTGAGGCAAGCAGTGGCGAAATTTCCCTTAGTTTCCAAAAATGAAAGTGCGTAAATCCATAGAAACATGGCCAAACAGATTAAAGGCCTGTATAAAAGCTAAAGGGGCCATCTTTCGAATAGAATATTTTTTTTATTTTTTGCGGTGACTAATAAATATATATACATTTCAATAATATTATATTACTTCATAAAAAAAATGCATTTTAATTTGTAACAGAACTTATGGCTGGACTAGGTATATTTATGTATTAGGAAGTGGACTTTTTTTAACTAAAACCACTAATCTATCACCAAGTAGTATAATAGTATAATCTGTTTGCAGTGTCGCCGATCTCGAATATTTTGTTAAGACAGTACATTGAAAATATAAGAATAGAATGCCATGTTTCTCTAGAATAAGTCGGTATGTAGTGGGCCCATTGTCCATACATAAATAAATCCTATGAGTTCGACATATTCGCATGAATATTACCGACAGAGGCAAATTAATGTAGAAAAACCGCAATATAATCCCCTATACAGTCTATACTAATTTTTATACGTTATTTTCTGATATGTAATAGTGGCATAAGGGGACACAAAGGACACACCTGCGGCCCATGACATATCATTCTTGACAAGGAATCACAATGCAGATGCTTTGTCACCCTTAAGCGCTGAGATGTAATGCCTCGTCACCGGTAATAAAGTTCTTAGGATCCTTAAACTGACCAGACGAAACATAGGAGCATTATGCCGCTATTTCACGCGGGTATTCTGTGAGGGCGTGGTTCCACCCCGTTCGAGCTGACCCATTCATTCTGCAGCTAGAAACAAACTGTAGTGTAGATCTACTAGCTTTTAATACCATCAGTGGGGTCTCTTCCTATAAATACATTTTCCAATGATGTCAATGTCGTAATGTCTCTAACATATTTTACAATAAATATTTACAATCTTTGTACAAGTAGAAACATGAGATTATCAAACATGAGTATCGATGTCGTCTCTCGACCAAACGGAACCCATTACAATTCTTCAAGGTAATAATACAACTAATAAAATATTTAGTTGTTTAAAATAACAACAGAAATGATATTCTATTATTAATGATATATATTGTAACATTTGGATTATAATACCAATATGAAATCTCTATCATAAGTGACAACTATCTTTTGTCATAAATAACGATAAAATATGACACGTATTATACAAATGTATTTGTTTGTATTTTAATTATTCATAACTAGATGTGTTCAAATGTTCCTATCACAATAATTTCTCCACGGCCCGGGTTGACGGGGAGATAATGGCAAAAGGCAACTATTATGTTTATTACGCAAGCACCCTTGTAACTTTTGTTGAAAGGGTATACAATGACCGAGGCACGCCCTCGATGACCCCGACGACGTGACCACCAGGTCCCAAGCCCTTCATAAAACACAACACACGTACATTGCACCCTCATATCGCCCCGCCGTTGCAAACAAGGATATTCGCGATACCGCCATGTCACTGGTCGGTTCTCTCCAGTCCATACAGATAGAAGCGTCGCTGGAGTTTCTTGCGCCACTTCTTCTCCAGCGCCCACGCATTCCGAAGTGGTGGTACAGATAGCTAATAATAATAGAGAATTTAAAGAATCCTCTGTCAGAAGCAACTGACCGAGCCGAGTTTCGGCCCTCTATGGCACCCTCGAGTTAGACGCTCTCGTGAAACAAGGTAACGGTCCAAGCCGAGGCTCCTCTCGGAAGCCCTTGTGCTGGTTACCTATATATGGAGGTATCGACTGAGTGCCATTAGCGCTCGGTCACCTCTCAACCCGGTGAAACTTTAAAAGCCCTCGGGCTAACAGCGGCCTTAAGAACGAAAAAAAAAAGGTATACAAAAAGAATAACTAAATAACGATAAAATGCATGCATTACATTATCTGAATGTTCTCCTCTTAAGCAATTACCCCGAAGGAATCGATATCGAAAAAGGCTTTAAAACGTTGCATGCGGTTTGAATTGCGTGAGCCATCACACCTGCACTCAATGTGAAAATACTTCGGTTCAATGTAAAAAAATATAAATCAACTTTCATTACGTTCAAAAGTGGATATTGATGGCCACATGGCATAGTGGTATATTTCGACATCCACGTAGTGTAGTGTTTAAAGTGCTGCCGCGTGGTTCCTGGGTGAGAATCCCAGGCGGGGCACAATATTTGCTTATAACAATAATGCTGGTTTCCGGGTCTGGGTGTATTGTATGTCCCTTGCCCTTGACGCTTCATCTGAACGTACTTCCGATCTTATTGCCAAAGTAAGGGCACGATGAGTGAGTGCCTTTGCGTTTGCGTATATGCTTACGGCACTATAAAATAGTCTGCATGGTTATTTTTATCTGCAATAACTAGAGAATATCGCCGTGGTCGAAAACGATCAAAAAGACGTCGATATATATATATATTCATATGTATTGATTTCCGGGTCCGGTGTGTTGTTAATAATTATGTTCTCATACCCCTTACACTGTGTCCGAACGGATGATTAGTAACAATAGAATTTACATAATTGATATTTTAATTATTCGCTGGGCATGTGTCAATAAAGTTTAATTGACGGACTGGGGTGCGTTCATTAATAGTTGTCATTGTCAAACGCACTCTGTGAATGTGACCAACACATAGAGATTCTGGAAAGGACCACATTTAATGATTTTAAGTGGTTCTACTCAAAATATTTTTTATCAGTACCTTACGTATTTCTGTATATACCGTTACGGCAATGGGATTTACTATATTGGCTGCAAATAGTTTTAAGGTAGGAATTGAGCCATCAAATTCTTGAAGGTTATTTTGGAATTGGTGATACTTTTTATATTGAATATAGAATAAGTGGAAAACGATCAATCAGCTCACCATGGTAAGTGATGACCGTCGCCCATGAACACCCTCAACACCATAGGATTATAAGATAGGCTGCTTGCAAGTGGTAAGTGATTACTCGGTCTTTAAGAAAGCTGTAGGCACTTTTCTTTAAGGTTCCTAAGTCGTATCGGAAATAACGCTGGCGAAGGCTAATTTCACAGAATAGCAAAACTACATACTATATGTTATATATACCCAACCCAAAAAGAATTGTCCACAGAGTAGTTGTGCGTGGCAGGAAGTTTCGCGTAGAGCGCACAGTGGTGGATTGCCAACCATCGAGATGATGAGGACGAAATTTTGAATTATATAAACTATCGTAACTTTAACTTTTCCATTCACTGATCTATATTATAACTGCATTAAGGCGAACAAATGAGCACACAGCTCAACTAAGGTTCACAGATCGCAGTCCAACTTACAAACAATCTCGAGGATCAATCAAGATGAATGAAAGATTAACATAGAATTCTTCTGCACAAACTGTAAAGGCTTCTGTCTTTGACCGGACGTAACAAAGTAGAGCTAAACTATTATTACGTCTAGTTTACACGGTATGGTCGGGCTGAACTACTCCTGCTACAGTTATAGTAAATCTGTGTCGTGACTATACCATGTTAAAAACTTTTCACGTAATCGTAAACTTAGACTTTTTTGATTGGTATAACAATAGCCTCTAAATTTAGAATGATTTTTATTTATTTATTTATATTCCCTAATTTTTAAACGAATACAAAAATGCGAATATGTTTTGAATGTTTTAGCGCGAACATCTTTTAATTACGTATACCGGTTTCTAAAATATCTCAGACGATTTGCGCTTATTTTTTTGGAAAAAGAAGCTCGCTCTCGGATTCGTCCCGTAATTGTTATTTAACCCGCCAAAAACACTGATTGAAACGAGTGCAAGTAATTTATACGATTTCATTAGAAAACAATTAGGTTTATGTTCGATTCAACCCTAATTAAGTCTGTTTTTTATTTGAAAGTTACTTTATATTCATTCATAACTTTGAAGCAGTAAATGAAACAATTGTCAGGTAGTAAAGTTCGAAATTGTGTTTCTCAAATGCAGTTGTAAACAATTGCGGTCTACGTTTATACACGAGATCTCTGTTGCTTCGGATGTTTTCGGTTACCCTCGAGTTTATACGTGGAACTTTTTGCACAGCGTTCCTTGTGTCCTGTTAAGTTAACCCCCCTCGGGTTGGATTTGGTCAAGCGATTGTGTTTGTGTAAAACGTGTGGTTTTGTCAAAGTTTTGGGAAGCGTGACCGCAATTATACAACGTGTTCGGAAAACAATCGACGCGGGCGTCCCGCCGATAGCTGTTCAGTCTGCGGTCCCGCTTCATTAATTAATAACCGGAAACTTTTGTCTTGTTTGTTTACAATTTAAGTTCATCTATTATATGTGTGTATAAATTGACTCGGTACTGCAATTTCATTATAGGCATATATGAAATGGGTGTTATGTTTTTCACCTACATAGAGAAACGAGAACACAGTTCCTCACAGTAAGTGATCTCTACGGCCCATGACAACCACGTTCATAATCAATATTGAATCATAATATAGATGCGTTCCCACCCCTGTGGAGACTGCAGTCTTCACTAATACCTAGGATATAACATATACCCTTAATTGATTGTCTTTTTACATTATCGGTACATTTTTCTGTAAGTAATATGTCCTTTCTCCTGTAAATTATCCAGGTTGAGGAATCAATAACTTTCCAGATCGATTATAATCGGTTCACACTAATTAAGGTTTGAGACAAAATTCATTAGTTGCTCGGTGCACGTACTTTCCGGGTACAAAACGATGTCATCTTTACATAGAAATGGGTTGCCTGCTATCTCCTCACATGGGCTAGCTAATGGCAAGTACATGGGACCTTTCACCATAAGGTTCACCATATTTGGGAATGATTGCAGTAGTTTTATTTTTAATATTGTCATAAATAGGTAAGTCATGTCAAGTGCCATGTCACCAATAATAAGGTTCTCTGGATCTTTTCATTCTTATTCTTTTCACCGACTAAGACCATATGGAGTTCCTCCATCATCGCGTATGACGGGATCACGGAAACGCATTCGCACACATCCGCGACCCCGCCTGCGCCGGCCGACTAGGCGAAACACAGTAGGGTCCGGTCCGATCCGGTCGAGCCGACGCTTATGTAGCCAGACTGTAGGTAGAGCCCTACCACTATAAAGTGTCACTAGCTTCTTTAATTTTATGTATATATATACGTGTTTTGAGTTAAAAAAGTTGTATTTAAAAATAAAGATTGAGTTGTTAGTTCTGATTATTGATAGTTTGTTTCTAGCTGCAAGAGGAACGGATCAGCTCGACCGGTCAAAGGCCACGCTTTCACACAGTACCAGCGTAAAATAGCAGCAGAAAGCTACCGTGTTTCTTTTGGTGACGAGACATTCCATCTTAGTCCTAAGGGGTGACGACGCATCTGCATTATAATTCCTTACTGAGGATAAATGTGGGTGCTCTTTTGTAACAATACTATAATATAAAAAAAATATAATTATTTCAATGACACACTAGTAAAATTTTGACAAAAGCCTTTAAAATGTTGTGACAGACACTTCACTGCATACAATTCGCGATACCGCCATGTCACTGGCCGGTTCCATCCAGTCCATACAGATAGAAGAGTCGCTGGAGTTTCTTCCGCCACTTCTTCTCTAGCGCTGACGCATTCCGAAGTGGTGGTACAGGTAGTTAATAATAATAGCGATATTAATTAAGATAATCCTCTTTCAGAAGCAACTGACCGATCCGACCGGCCCTCTCGGGCACCCTCGAGTCAGACGCTCTCGCGTAACAGGGTGACGGTCCAAGCCGAGGCTCCCTCTCGGGAGCCCTTGTGCTGGTTATCCATATATAGAGGTCTCGACTGAGTGCCATAAGCGCTCGGTCACCTCTTAACCCTGTGAAACTGTAAAAGCCCTCGGGCTAACAGTGGCCATCAGCCAAAAAAAAAACCATGGCATACCATCGATATATACCGTTTATTTTTCATATAGAACATGAGTATATTTTAAATTTAGACATATATTTAGTCACATGCACTGACAATTGCAAAACTGATAGACAGAGAGAGAGAGAGATAGACTGGCATCAGGGGTCGAAATCAAGTTTCTCGTGTAGTATTTAATAATCCAACTACGATAACTATGTTAGCATTATTATTCTATAATTAGTACGTGTTAATCTGGTCTAAACCGGCGTTGTCCATTTATTTTAAATTGGAAAGCAATTCAGCGCTAAACGTGTACACTTTATTTCAATTTATTTTATAATTTTGAAGGAAAAACTTAATACTGTCCTTTTTTCTAAATATTGTTTAGTACCATGACGAGGTAGGTAAAATATTGAGAGTGAGAAAAAGAGGCAGATAATATTTTTGTCCCGTCTACTTCCATCGCATAGATGAGGCATTACCAAATTTGGAATGCTTTTGTGTCAAATTGTCACATAAATTAGCGTCATTCGGCACATATATCTTTCAACTAAGTAATGAGTTCTTACGTAGTGTGACGTAAGGTATTCTGAGTCGATATTTAAATGTCAGATGCATATAAAAAATATTTTTTTAAAGACAAGTAAGTCCTAATTGATAGGATAACGGACTTACTCATACGACTTTTGCCAATGAGTTTCCGTTTTAAGCATCCAAGAGTTAAGTGCTATTTTAGCAATGTGTAGACACAAGCTTACCCATTTGGGACTTAATAGCCTTAAGATGAAATGTAGGTAGCATTTTTATCTGTCTACTTCAGTTGAGATATACAACACATAATCTTGTTTATTTATAAGAGTTTTTCGATAGACGCAGGTGGCTCTGGATTGTTTATTGTGAAAATAAATCTTCGAGGATGTATTAAAGCTCTACTATTAATTGCTATTATATAAGAACACTATTGATTATGTTTTCAACAGTGGTAGAGCTACACTGCAGTTTGTTTCTAGCTGCAGAATGAATGGGTCATCTCGACCGGGGTAGGGATACCAGCTTAAAATAGCAGCATAAAGCTGCTGCGTTTCGTCTTGTGAGTGTAGGGATGCGGAGACATTTATGACTGGTGACGAGGCACTCCATCTCAGTCCTCAAGGGTAATAACGCATCTGTATTATGATTACTTGAGGATGAATGTAGATGTCATGGGCCGCGGAAACACTTAACATCTGGTGAACTGTGTGCTCGTTTGTTACTCTTAATGTTATAAAATATTAATAAAAATAAATTAAATGCTTCCATTTGTAGCTTAGTGTTGGCGTAGCTTCTAAAATTATTTTTAATCATCATCGTAAATATTTTGACTCTTAACAAATATATAGTTTTAGAAATAGACGGCCTTAATGTCATTAGGCATTCTGTACCAACCTATTTTTTGGTTTGGGTTGAGCAGAGAATATATTACGGATGTAAAACAAGATAACCATAAGCAAAAGCTAGATTCTAGTCGCTACAAGAATGTCAGTTCAAGAGGGCATGATACACGCCCTTACAGAATACCAGCTTGAAATAGCATAATGCCGTTGTATTGTATTATTCGTATTTAAGAGGTTACTGGAGACCGAGTAACAATGCATTTCATTTCAGTACTCAGGGATAACAAAGCATCTGATTCAAACTTACCTTTTACGCTTGCCATCATGTGAACTGTACTTTTTTAATTTATAATATAATAATATTAGTGGTGGGTGACAATCGAGCACACAGTTCATGATATGTATAAAGATATATAATGGTTCGTGATAAGTGATAACTGCGGATAAACAACATATATCCCACAAAGATCCAATTATTCACTCTTATATCAAGATAATAAACAGTTCAAGATACTAGTGGAATTTTAGTATTGTTAAAGTATGGTTAAGTAAGGCCAAATCACAGATATCGCAACGTTGGAAGAGTTACGGTTGGACGGTTTTTAAGTTTAAAATGCAGTCATAAAGCTAAGACGATACACGGGGTCTTCGGAGTCCGGTAGTAAAACGAGCTACGTCCGATATCGCGAATTCCTTTGGATCCTATCAAAAGTTTTATTGCGCCAGCGCTTTGTCCCACTCGCACGTACGCGGTTATAAAGAGACGGTGCTATGCATTATCTTTTTCAGGAATTCATTGTCGTTGCAAGTTTTATGTGTCTTGTGGAGCGTCGCATATTTTTATTGCTCGCCGCGGATTGAAAAGCTCCCGTGCTGTCGCTTGCTTCGGCTTTCTAAGGAAATACTATAAAAGCCATCGTAAATTTAACTATTTCCTTTATGTTATTTGATTTTCGGGTAAACAAACTTACTGGTCGTATTACTCGGAAATTAGCTAAGTAAGGAAAATATATTATGTAGAAAATATATTATCTCCTAGTGTCGCGTAAGCAATGGGTATAAATTAATAGGCCTAACAATAATACGTAATGACATAAATTAGATCACAACTCATTATAAAATACACACCGGAGTTCCCCAAGGATGCGTTTTCGTTCCATATCTATATAAAATATCTTACCCGATGACATCAGGAAGGTCAGTAATAAAATCAGTTTTAAAAGTTTGGTTCGTGACTACTTACTTAAGCTACCTCAGTCAGTCAGTCAGATAAGTTCATTATCCACATATGGAATTTATTGGTAGCTACCGCTATGATATAAAAATCTATTTTGTATGTATGTTGTATCTATGTATCTATAATATATTTAATGTCTATATATGTATGTATTACTCTTTATTTTTATGGATATTATTTATTTTTAGTCTTTTCTTTTTAATTATTAGTTTATTACTGCACCTTTTACAATCTTACCACACCTTGGGTTGACTGGTAAAGAATTAATAAAAATTTTTACATTTGTCTAGTCCTTCCTTTGTGGTCCTTTAACTTTATTAAGGTTAATGCAATAAAGAGGAAATAAATAAATAAAATAAACACTAACATGTGTACTATTTGCTATATGATATCTGTAGCACATATATGTTTAAGCGAAATTTATATTAAAAACGTAAAGTAAAAAGAGAAAATAAAAATAAATTGTGTTTTCTAATCAAATAGTCGGAGTGGTTTAGCATAAGTAAGGGGAACGTTAACTATGTTTGGCATCTCGATCGACGTTTACGGAATGACAATAATCTATAAATTAAAATTTGTAATGGTGCTCATATAATCTCAGTTCTAAACCAAACTAGCCCACATATAATTCTATTCGTATAATTAGCTTTACACGAGTTATGTTTTCGGCAGCTTGAACATTTTCTTGAGTGGCGGTTGGTGGCCAATCTGCCTTTGCCTCCTCCGGCTACAGCTTCCTCGTACTCTTTTAAATTCAGCAAACCGATAAAAAAAACTGTTGCTCGTGAAAATGCAAACTCAACAAAAATTGTGGCCAAAAGTTCAGAACGTTCTTGCTTGCGGTTTTAAAACTTTTTTTATAGTCATAATAATCATAACGCGCAAATCATTTCGTGTGCTCCATTGTTGCGTCGAAATTTACGTCAGATTCTGTTGGAGAAAATACATTTACGATACAATAAGTATTCTATATTCAAATTATTATCAGTAAATAGCGAACTTTTAAGATATAGGGTGTTTAACTTGTATCAAACAAATGAGTAAGGAGTCATTTCTTTTGGAATGGCCCTCGTATCTTGAAAGAACAATGTATTTTTTGGCTTTCAAAACATTTCGTACATGTTAATTGTCTCCATAAATATGCATTAACTAAAGGTTTTAAGAATTTTTCAATTTATCATAATTTGAGCATTCTTCAGTGGTCGGCGTTAAGTGAATTTCGTTATGAATTATAGTACGTGTTAGGATGATAAATGAATATATATATATATTAATTCGTGAACTTTACATATAAGATGTGTATTATCTGGGTAAAAAAAAATGAACCCGTCTATTCTCAAATTTAATTCTTAAAAAACATATGACCCGGAGTTGTAATAAGTGCACACATTACATAATCCTTTAGATTCCAGAGATTGAAGCTTTTCTTGCCGAATATGTAGTGATGGCTTCAAAACTTCAAGACAGTTATCTTTACAATTTTTTTTCTCGCCAAGCTGTTGAAGTTTGGTAAAAAAAAATAACACATACATTTGATGTAATTTCACAAATTCTAATGGTAATTGAAGTTTTTATGTAGTAAAATAATACTACTATTCCTATATATAATGTTACTATTAATAATACTTTTAATATTTACAAGAAGCAAGTACTGTAAACTTCTGTTGTTTGAAAATATCCGCACAAATCGTCTTAAGATTTGCCAAGATCCGCAATCTCACCAATGTAAAGCTATTAAATGGAATGCGCAATGATATTCCGTCGAATGACTATATAGCTAGAGGCCGTAAACTTTGTTCAACAACTTATTGTTGAATCTCGTACTTTCGATTCCGTACAAAACTTTATCTTAGAGGTAATAGAAATAATGTACAAAGCTACTTGTTATAAATCATGTACTGCTTTTTTAAAAACGTCAGGTAGCCTAATGGTTTAGGGTACGGCCTAAGAAACTCGACGTTTTAGGCTCAATCGGCCTTCGGATGGCAATTGTCGTCTCCTAGCACATGCATTTAAGTTGGCGTGATTAACGGGAATGTTAGTTATGTTAATAAAGAAGCTAACAGTATTTTTTTAAAAAAAAAAAACACACATTTATAACAGATTGATTACCCAATCACTAGACACGAATTTATTGTCTATCGCGTAGCCGGCATAATACGTAGCTGATACCGTGGAAATTTTTGGGTGTATCCAGTTTCGTTGACATTTCATCATCACTCTCATCCGGCCTTATGTAAAATGCATTAGAGATTAATTGTGATTGATATGTTGGATAGATTGATTGCATGATTAGAGAGAATCCAACTGCGTCCGGGTTTATAGAAGTACTAACGCAATATAACATAACTTGTGCAGTTGCGACATGCACAGATATGATATTAACGGATAAATAGACTTAATTAGACAATTTCCTTTTATTTTTAATTGCTTGTTAGAGTATCATAAAAAGGACAGACCCTGGTAATAAAATGCATAAATATTAGATGACAGAAGAATTTATCGTAAGTCTGAGCAGCCAAAGGCCTTGCAATGGTTTAAAGTTATGATTATTAGAGATTATACAATATTTAAGTATGTATTCGAAAGTAATGAAAAACGCCGCTGTAGCGAAATTTACGTGCAATTCCTTCAAGCGGATTCTCGTAAATATATTCTGAGCTATAAAAACGAGACGCATTCGGTTATAAGATTTTTACACCGACCTCGTAACAACGCAGGCTACTGTGGATTTACGGTATAGATTCCCTTGGAAATGCACTTTTATTATCGTAAAGCTGCAACGTTCTTTGAAGTCCATTAAATATTTAACAAATATTTCTGAATGAACAACTTTCTATTATCAAATTATTTCGATTTAAGTAATGTATACTTGAAATATACAATAACCACCCATTTTTATGTAATATATCAAACACAGTTGTACAAAAACTAACATCAAAATTTCATCCTCATCATCTCGATGGTTGACAATCCACCACGCGTGCGCTTTACGCGAAATTTTCTGCCACGCACAAGTACTCTGTGGAATCAGTTGTCGCCAAAGGTATTACCAAGCCGATACGACTTAGGGACCTTAAAGAAAAGAGCCTACACCTTTCTCAAAGGCCGGCAATGCATCTGGGACTGCTCTGGTGTTACGGATGTCCATGGTCTTCGGTAATCATGATCAGGTGTGCTGCTTGCTCGTTTACCACATATTCCATAAAAATAACATTTTATTTGAATGTGGTTCGTATATATTAGTTGTAAAATATTTTCTCTCATCTTAAATATTTTTCCCCTCATGTATTCATGGTGATACAGACTCTCATACTCAAAAAATCTACGAATCAAATATGTGCGAATTAAAGTGACCTTCAAGAGCTATATGACATGTCTCATTATCAATAATTATATGTTAACTTTAATAATAGTAATGTTTATAGTGTAGTTTTTAGAGGCAATTTAGAAAAGTTAGGGGTGCACGCAAGGAAGTCGCCTCGGACCAATAGTATTGCTGAACTATAACGTTCCAAGCACTGACATAATTTCCCCAAATGATTTTGAGTTTCGAGTACCGGGCACTTTAATTAAACTAAGGTGAGCGTCACGAACGTTAAATGTAGACGGCGAGCGGCCATTGTAAATTCCTACAGCGTTTCAGTTTCATGGCTTTAGTTGGAAAACGCCGTCGGACTTTTATGGGCAATTTCGGTTCAGACGTTTTGTTATATTACCAATGCTTTTAAGGTGCTGCACCTCGCTCCGGTAAACATGTGTGCAGTTTTACGAGGCACTAGTTTATGGAAAATGTGTAGTAATGCCTGCAGAAGCGTTAACTGTACGTATGAAATGAGCTGTTCGTCTTCTCGGCGGGCAAATGTGCCTATTGAAAATTTTGCACATGTTTCAGTCCACCATGATAGATTAGTGAGTGAAAGTGTTTATTACATGTTACGTTCGTAGGCAGAGCTGTAGGCGATACTACTGTTCTTTTATTGCTTTATCCGGAAAATGGGAGTTTGCAAAACAAATTCTTTGGTTTTCTACAATCAAGAAATTATAACACATTATTTAGCTTGGTCGGACAAGGTCTTATCTGTAGAAATATAAAAATAACTAACGAACGCTGACAAAATATCTATCTTGTTAAAAATATTAAAACTTTTATTTAATAGTTGCAATTGGTATGGAATTGTAATGAATTGGAAAACTATTAATTTTGTCGTCCTAGTTATACCGTTAAGACGTAGCGGTTAAATTGTAATTAAAATGAAATATTAAAGTAAACCTGTTGTAGATGGTTTTTCAAAAAGTGATCAAGATAGTAATTTTCCACATTCAACTTCTTAAACGTTACATATTTATAATTGAAGATAGGACTCCTAAAACGGGTTACCTATGTTTATAATTTCATGTGTACGTTAGATTTTATGTTCTTGTTGATATCTCGGGGCCGGGTTTAATGCGCTTTTATCGGCGATGAGTGTTTCAGCCGCCTGTGTAAACTTTAGTATACAAACCAACAAGAAAAGAACCATGTATAATATAACTATTCAAAAATTAAGGACCAAGAAAGGAGATATATGTTTTGCATGTTTTGATTTGCATCAAAGATAGTTGAGTAAATACAATCGGAAGTTTTATAACTTTGTAATAAATCTTTCGAGATACAATTTAAATTGAAACGCATAAAATATACATCTAAAATAAGTTTGGTTATTTATTTACTTATTGGTTTTAATCTTAATCTAAACGCTACCAATAGACTATTTCAACAAACCCTTGATTACTTATTTCAGTCTAAATAGCTTAGAAGGCTTAAAAATTGTTTAAGCCTTCAACTTAACACTAGTTAAGTAATATAGTGTTAGCTAGAAACGTATAAATGTGCGCAAGAATTCGAGACTACGTAAGTTTTACATTCAAAACTTGCTGGGAAATATAGTCATAAAACCTTCCTATTGCCGTACCTGCTGTAATTTTTGCCGCTCCATACACTTCACACGCCGTTGTATCATTCCCAATTAGTCTTTCAAAGTACACAGTGTGGTGAAGACGTCATAAATAGAACTTTACGAGAGTCTCGGATAGCGTCTAATAAACTTTGCGTTTAGTGCGGACTTCGCACAGTTTAAAAGCCGACTTAGCGTCCAAGCAACAATTACTTGCCGGCAGTATGGTGTTTCCAGTTTTTATAGATCGCATACGGCAAAAAATGTTTTAATCTTGTTTCAGTTTTAGTACGGTAGATGTTATTGTGTTTCGTACTGTCGTTGTAAGTTTTTAATTAGGAAAAGTTTACGTTCGGTTTTTTTTATAATTAGTACCATGTGTTTTTTAAAGAAATATTTGCCTTTTGCTTGCTTGTTGTTATTGGTTTGTAGTTCTATTACGCACAGAGTATAATCTGACTTCAGATTGGTAATGAGAAGTACCTGCGATACAAAGATTCATATAAAGTCGTAGGATGAGCTTGCACTACCAATACCGGAATGCTAAATTGCAATCAAGAGAGGCGTAGACAGTTATGCATAGAGTGATTCAATAACAGTAGATAATTATTGTGGTCAAACGTTCAGTTTCGCAAATAAAATCGCTCGAAGATTTCTAGATAGTGTGTGGGGGTTGGCGGGGGGGGTCTTGAATGATGATGTTTCCGGAAACATGACGCATGATACAAAGTGTATATATAATGCACATGACTCGAAACTTGACTCTGACAAGATTGCACAAATATTGTTCACTTTATATAAGCTTATTTAAAGACTTAGCAGTGAAGTGCACTCGAGCAATATCACCTAGTATGCAGCAATCGTCGATGCTCAGAACGAGCTCGTAAGCAACAGCTTAACTCGCATTTTCAGGAACTAATCAAAGCACGTAGTTAGCTAAAAAGTCACGCGCCCGCATCGAGCAAACACTGAACCATAAACCCGCCAGTGCTTTACTGCCATCGAATACGCTCGCAACCGTGGCTAGGAAACGGGCGTTTTTAAAGGCTTAAAGGCGAACTTCTTTTATTACTGCGCGCAGTTTGAGCAGTAAAGCCGGACTTTACTGCCTGCGAGTGGTGCAGTAATTAATAAGTTTTAATTACTCATCTCGTCCCACACTTCCGTCCGGTTTAGGGTTGAAATTCAATTCATAAGCAAATGTTACAATCTATTTTTAACCCTTATTGGTTGCTTCATTTAATTGTGCATAAAAATTATTCAATAAGTACATTTATAAAACAAAATTACATTTGCATTGAGCTCTGAGTGACATCTATTGTAAATGAGTGGTGTATGAGCTTGCTTGTGTGTTACTGCTGTAACATCTTGTGTTTAAATTGCTACAGATGAGTTGGCTCAATCGAGGAAGGACCACGCGCTCGGAAGGTGAAATAGCAGCATAACGGCGCACCTGTATCGTATGGTGAATGTACGGATCTAGAGGCCTACTAGTTAACTGGGTACCGTGTTATTCGGAGGGCGACAGTGGACGTGTGTTTGTTGTTTTTTTATTTAATAGGTGGCAAACGAGCAAGCAGCCCACCCGATGGCAAGCCGCCCATCCGCAACACCAGAGGAGTCGCAAATGCGTTGCCGGCCTTTAAGGAAGGTGTAGGCTCTTTTCTTGAAGGTCCCTAAGTCGTCGCAGTGGAGGTTTGCAAACCATCGAGACGATGAGGATGAAATTTTGAATTTTGTCGTGATTTACGATGTTCAAACTCAGCGGCTGGAATTAATCCGAACAACTCTTCAGAATCCATCTTGAACCCTTGTCGAGAAAGGGTGTAAGTGTTTATGGACTGAAATCATTATCAAATCGCAACATACACGAGAATGTAATCTTTTTTTTGCTTACATCATAACTGAAATAATTTTAATTATTTTAACCTAACGTACACATATGTATTTTTTTATTTAATGGAAGTTAGCGTGATAAACGGGCACACGGTTCACCTAATGCCAAGTGACGATGACTCCGGCCCAAGAACTATATATCCATTCTCGATAAAGAATCACTCGCTGATCACTAGTTAACAAGGATTCCCGGTTCCTTACAGTTCTGTGCTTTGAAAAGTTTTAACAACCATTTATTCTAGAACATTTTTTTTTTATTTAGGACAATCGTAGAAGATGTTACCTCTGAATACTTATTCAGTTTGTTTGTCACTACTTATACTTTATATTATAAGAAAAATCTTTATAATTCTTCTTTCCCCTTTAAAATATGGTTTCAACATACCTTTATGTGATTAATACTATTATTAAAGTTTATTGCTTATCTACATTAAATTTAAGAGTTAAAATTAATTTTATTTCATAAGGGCACGTGTCGCCTCCAGCTTCTTTATGAGAAGAAATTGAGTTAAGAATTGCAGAAGCGATTGAAAAATATCGCACATTATTCAAGTGTTGTAATGTGTCCGTAAATATGTAAAATAAGGATAAAAAAAATATTATAAATATTACACGGTATTATTTACAAAATATGGTCGCATTGCGGCTTTAGTAAGCACTATATTCAAAAAATAAAACAAAAATATATCGAAGACTTAAAGTCCGCCTGACCGCATAGGTGTCATGTGTTGAATTAAGCTCCAACACCCTTTCTCAAGAGGCGGTATATTGCCCAGTATAAGATCTTATATAGGCGGTTACCTAACAACTCAATTTTATAATTTTATTAACTTGTTGTATTTTTTTGTTTATGTTAGTCCTCCAGTTGAAAACTAAATATATCAGACTTGCAAAATAGATTTGTTAGTATATGATTATGATTTTATACTTTAGCCTAAATACCATTTTTTTTAAATATCTATACAAGTTCATATTGTATAGCCGATTTATTTTAATTTGCACATATCAGATCACGCTTCGAGTCATCAATATATGTACATATACCCCTCTTGGCCTATTATTATTATTATTTGATTACATTGAGAGTAACAAACGAGCACACTTATACTACTATTTCACGCTGGTATTCTGTGATGGCGTCATCCTACCACGGTCAAGCTGACCCATTAATTCTGCAGCTTGAAAACAAACTGCAGCGTAGCTCTACCACTGTCGAATTTTGTGACCATGAATATACCATGGGGATATTTTCCGTTCTTTTACCAAATGACCATCAACAGCGCAGAAAATATTATAGTCCCGTAGACCTTCGCGATAACACATGACACTTCCCGCCCCCGGTCGATATACAATGCATACGAAATATGATCTGAGGATTAATATGCAAGTTCGCAGTAATAACGGTAGTGAAGCCACGTTGCAGCTAGTTACTAGCTAAAACGTGACCATGGGATTAATCGAGTAAGGACAATGACGGAATACTAGCGTAAAATTGTATCATAATGGTGCTGCGCTTCACGTGGCGAGGGTCCGGAGACTCGATTGAGGTAATGAAGCACTCAATCTGAATCCTTAGGTGACAACGCATGTGTATCTTGAATCTTTGTTGAAGATTGATGTCATGGGCCGCCGTCATCATTTATTATCAGATGAACTTTGTATTCACTCGTCAACCCTAATAGTATTAAAAACACGGACGTAACTCAAACGTCAGCACGCAAATCATTTGATCCTCGATCAGCTGAAGCGATGCCCCGTATTCCGAATAAGAAACTCGTAAAACTTTGTATGTACTGCGTCGTTTTGTGCCGAATCTGTATTAGCACAGTTCAGATTGCAGTAGTTCTTTTACGTCGTCGTACATACGAGTATGTAGTTGGATTGCTTTTCGTAATGATATTGGGAATCTGAACGATTTTAAGTAAGTATATTCGAATTTTGTTAAAACTAATTCGCGGGAAGGATTGGTTGCATGTTGCTCAGACTTTGTGGCGATCTATAGTCTAAGTTCATCGGTGACTTATTGATAGGCTTCTGGGAATGTTCATGATAAATAAAAATTATAATATGAAATTAACAGTCCGTAACTTGCGTTTTTTGAAATAAGCGTGAGTGATAAAGGCACAGTGATTGCGGCCTATAAACAACTAAATATATCCATCCGCACCAAACATTAAAAATTCACGTGCGTTTACAACTATGAGAACTAAAATGGAATGCATCGTCGCATCGTTGCCAGGGCAGAAAATTTAAAGCACAGTTTACGTAATCTGGTAACAATAAAGATATCGCCGTGGTCTATATATATATATATACATATATAAACATCATATGCCCAAACCACCAAAAAAATTTAAAAGAAAATACGGGAAAACGGAAAATAACGCTTGTGAACGGTTATATGAGAACGAGCATCGAATGACATGCACGCAACGTTACGTAGACATCTGAAGGTGCCACGTGCATACAAAGAGCGCCGCCCTTGACCGCGCCGGTTCACTGCCTGATTCACAAATAGAAATTGCGATTGCGTCTAAATCTCGCTTTGTGTTGCAATTTCCTAATGCAAGAATATCGACTTGCGACGAGCGTTCTCTATATATCTTTTGCTACAATTTGTAAGAAGATGACAATTTTACAATTATAGTTCTTGTATTAAAATTAAAGGAAATATAAAATATTATTATGTACTTATGTACCTATGGGATGAAAAGCTGCCGTTGTCTTTTGTTTATTCAGTCAGTTAATATTATCAAATTTCCATGATAAAATCTGTATCGTCATAGTGTGTGTGTCGTCATTTCTTGGAAGCATGTACATGTTCCCTTTAATATTTTCGTTCTCTTGATGTCTGTGCTTGGTTGCCCGATTTGATAGTGTGGATAGTAACCTCAAAATACAATAACTATAAAATATAATTTATGTATGTATCCTGGTGATATTGTCATGCTGCTTAGAACTTTATCCTACGCATTTTTCTACTTTTGTTATATTTCCCCTTTCTCCGATCTGTCAGCAGATTTTCGTAGAAATAGGCAATACTTATATTTTCTCATTTAATTTTGAATTTTTTTTCATTTTTTTTCTTTCATATATAGTTTTGAATCTTTATTATCCATATTTATGTTCGTAAATTATATAGATATATAAATATATAATAAAAAAAATGAACAGCGTATACTCAGTGGAAGAACTCCATACAATATTGTGTTGATAGTACCTTTGAAACATGTTTTACTAATATATATATATATATAATAGAAATAACGTATAAAATAAACAATTTACAATAGTAGAGCTACACTGCAGTTTAAATCTAGCAGCAGAAGGAATGGGGCCGCTCGACCGGGGTAGACTCAGGCACTCATTGAGTGGCCAGCGTGAAATAGCGGCAGTATGCTGTTATGTTTCATCTGGTGAGGGTAGGGATCCGGAGACTTTTATTACTGGTGACGAAGAATTCCATCTCAGTCCTCAAGCGTAACACCCTCCTCCACATTATGATTCCTTGCAAAGGGTGAACGAAGATGTCATGGGCCGCAGTAATCACTTACCACCAGGTGAACTGTGTGCTCCTTTATTACTCTCAATGTAATAAAAATAATTAAAAAAACTATGATGCACATTTATAATGCTTTTCTAAATCCGATAGAATATCAGAGACATGACGTTATGTTAACGTTGCGTATAATATTTAGCAAATTATAAGTTACTTGTGGCATCTTTTGGTAAGATATCAGAGACTGCTAGCGAAGTACTCAATCTTAGACTTCACGTATGTCAACGCATCTACATTATGATACGTTATCAAGGATCAACGTAGGCGTCTTGGACCGCAGTAACACTCACCATATATCATTCACCAGATTCCTGTCGCCTGGAATTTAAGAGTACTCCGATAAAAAATATATGAGTGCATTTACGAAGTACCGGTTGAGTTATTTAGTTGTTATTCTTGGAGCTGCTCTGGACCCGATATCGGCATCGCCTCTTTTGCCTCACAAATAAATAATTGAATAAAAAAATACTATTGCTTTGTTTTTATTAATCAATTTATTTTATTCTGATTTATTTATACATTTATTTAACGTTACATATTTCTTCTCATTCACACGCCCCAAGGCGGCCGAAAGCAACGTAGTAATAAACAAAACAAACACTTAAATTACTCCTATACCATTAAATAGTACCATCCTCATGAATCAATCTATTTATTGGTGAAAACCTGAACAAAAATCGTTTAGCAATTTCGAAAAATAACGCGTATAAGGGGGAGGACATGTTTATATTATGAAATTATATGATAATTTCTATATACTATGTATATAATATATATATATATTTATATATATATATATATACATATTATAGGTATTGTTGTAAATTAAAAGATTCCTTTTTTTAACGTTGTCTCCTCAGTCCCCGTTGTTATTTTTACAACAAAGGGGACTGAGGAGCTCGGGTATGCTCAGAAATAATCGTTTTGAATATCTTAGTCATTTCAACAAATCATCACTTTACTACTGAATTCAGTCATTCTCCATCAATTGGCACGGTTAAAAATCCAAAGCCGTTTAACATATAGCTAACAAAACATATTTATGGATAATAAAATTCTTGCTAAATAACTATATTTCTATATATATATATATATATTCCTTATTACTAGGGAAGAGGTATTCCATCTTCTCCATAGTTTACGTATCTGCAATATAGAATTGTAAATCCCAATATCACTTACCATCAGATGAACTGTGCGCTTCTTTGTTATTCCTAATTTATTATTATAATATATAGTAATGAGTTTTATTATTTGATGTAAATAATTCTTATCCTTATATCGGTTTCACACTCTTCACTTGTCGTATAACCATTCAAATATTTACAGTCATAATGTGTATACGAGGCTTACGAATTAACAAACATTTGCGCAGCAGTTTAAGAACATTTTCACACGGACAGACGTGTCATCCACAATAGTAAACGGTGCCAACTCTTTATCTAATCGTAATAATGTTTATCGTGTAGCACTGTACGTAGATAGCGTTAAATACCTGTTCGGTTAAATTACATCGATCTATAAAATCTAATGTTTTAGTTTGCCGTCCCGATTTCCATCATGATGATGTCTATCTAGATTTTTTTTATTGTGTGTAAGTGTGACAAACGCGCACACATTTCACCTGATAGTAAAGTCGTAGTAAAGTAGTAGATTCTTGCGGCCCATGACACTGATATTCAACGCCATGGGATTTTTTGCTTATAGAAAAGGTGGCCGCTTACATGATGGTACGTGAATACCCGGCCTTTAAGAAATATGACACCTGATTGCACAGAGTAGTTAAATAGGAATACATTTACCCCAACTGAGAACTAAGTTGTAAAAAAGAGGTTACAATAAAAAAAATGTTCTTGCAAATTAATTATATCGGATATTTCTGTGTTATATGGAATATTGTTATATATCAACGAATATTACGGAATACTGAGTGCAAGAACAATTTACACTTGGTTAGTTCTTTCTTTAGCACATGATAAACGTGCGTCTTTACAATGCTAGAGTAACACTACAGCTTTTTTGACAGAATGAATGGGTCAGTTCGACCTGAGTAGGACGCATAATGTTGCTGTATTTTGTCTGGTGAGTGCAGGGTCCGGAGACCATTATTACTGGTGACGTGGCATTCCATTTCAGTCCTCAAGGGTGACAACGCATCTGTATTATTCCTTGTCAAGGATGAATGTAGATGTCATGGACCGCAGGAATCACTTACCATCAGGTGAACTGTGTGCTCGTTTGTTATTCTCAATGTAATAAAAAAATGTAATAATTACCTCGACAAAAGTAAATAATAGAAAAGACGCATGATGATGTTTAGAATTAGAATCGGCTTTAATAGTTCCATTGTTATAGATTGATTTACTAAATGGTTCCCATTGCTTAAAGATATTTTACTCCGCTAAACGAGGACGTCCGAGTCTCTTTGTTTTGACCGCTGCCTGTTGTTGATATATATATATATAAATATATATATATATAAATAAATAAATGGGTGCCATTATAAAGTCCTACCGTAGCTGAACTTTTTACTAATAATATATACACAGTAATAGGAATACATTTAATAAGGATATCTTAAACCTGATGATGCAAGACGGCACGGATACATAAAAAAACACACGCACACAAACTCAAAATTAAATTAAATTTCCTTCTTACTTTCATATCCACTGATTTAGTATCACAAAATTTCATATTTTTTTTACATATTTATTTTTATTTATTTTATACATTTAACAGTTGTTTGCTTTTATTCTGCTGTCTGTTTCAATGATGTATGCTAAATAATGTTAATCCGTTTTTTGGAAGAATAACTCATAAGAATTAGTTGTAATATATTTAGGAGCTGGAGATTTTGTAAAATGAATAAAACAAAATACCCACAACTCCAACTTGTTACATAGCACTCTTTTCATCATCACTTTTTGATAAAAAGTTAAAGAAAAATTTCGGTTTTTAAGCACTGTTTGACACAAAGTTCTGTTAGATTTCTGCCAGTAGCCGCCACCAATCACGTGACGGTGCAACAGTAGTTCGCAGACATTCACGGTAAAAAAATTGGAGGAAACTGATAGTGCAGCAATATTGCAGTAGATGGCGCTGTTGTAAACGTTCATTTATGTATACAAATCGAAATATTGTTGACAACGAATTTTGTAATAACATGAAGTTTCCCAACTCCTGAGTATGTTCTGGTCTGGGTTACAAATTATTGGTTGTCGGGTTTGGGTGTGTTTTATATATGTCCCATGTGGTTGATACTATATCTGAAGATTCCTCAGATGTTAGTGCACATGCATTATATAGGAATAGGGAAGAAGACGAGTGAGTGGCTGAGTCTGAGCGAAATCTTACGGCATCTCCGTTGTTTGTTGACCGTAACCTACCGCAAACTTTTACATTGTCATAGTTCGTCGACTTCACGCGGCGGCTTTACGTTCCGGAATAAAATCAATCCCATTAAGATCTACTTCTCAACGATGTCGGGGAAAAAAACTCGGAAAATACAAAGTTCGTGAAATCAATTTGCTATGAGCCGTTACTCTAATTCAAATTATTGTAGTTAAACGTTTATTTACTGCACATACACATAATTTAATTATAAAGGCTTGGTTTTGCGGACTATATAAATAAAGATTAAGTATAATACAGATTAAACGTAACAAACAAAGTTGTAGGGATCTTGAGACCTTTATACTGGTCATGGCATTCAATCTCAGTCCTCAAGGGTGACAATCTCCATTATGATTCCTTGTCAACGATGAATGTAGATGTCATGGTCGGCAGAAATCACTTATAATCAGGTTAACTGTGTGCTCGTTAGTTACTCTCAATTTATGGTTTAAGGTCCATATTATTTCTCTAAAGATAACAAAACACTTGCGGGAAATCACAATTTAGAAATAGAAGATAAGTGTTACAAGCATACAGAAAAATGTAGATACGTAATAAAAAATTGACAAACATAAATAATTAACAAATACACCATGCTACTATTAAGAAGTAAGGGTGTCTGCAGACTATTTTATTTTAAGTCTTTTTTGTGGCAGTCTTCCAAAATATGGCAATTTAATAATAATAAAATGAAAAAAAAACAAGTTACATTAGCGACAATTCATTTACAAAAAAGTTTATTATAGTAAGGTTGTCATCCTAAATATACAATAATTATAACGAGCGTACCATTGTGATTAAGTGATACCTGAAACCCACACACACTTGACTCCATTATTTACAAGGATTCAAGATACCTATGACAGATGGAATGCGTTATATCAGCGATTGTGGCGGTGCTCTACACTTACCATGGTATCACCTTACCTAGTTGTTTTACGTCGGTATTTTGTAAGGATATCTTCCCGGATCGAGTGCAAGCATTCATGTTGCATCCAGTGCTTTAGTTCTGCCACTATTATTAATGGTAAACACTGAAGCTCGAGACTAGATCGAGCAAACTTGCATATAGACTATAGTTAGCTAAAAAGAACAGCTGCGCCTCGAATGAGCATCATAAGTCACCTCTCAACCCGGTGAAACTGTAAAAGCCGTCGGGCTGATAGCGGCGATTAGCCCGAAAAATATAAAGAACAGAAAATCGGTGATGTTTTTTACTTTTAAAAGTCACCATCGATCTTCATCGATTCTTCTAAATTTACTTAGATGATAGATGTTGGTCAAATTGAACACTCATTTACGCCTAGTAATCACTTTAAAAGCACACACTGGTAATAACACAAGAACTGTCAAATACTTAGATTCTGTTGATGTTGATGCTTTTAGCCTATGCGGCTCTTACAGCTTCATCGTACACAGGGCTCACTGAACTGAGGGGTCCGTGAGCTGGTTATAAACCGTGTTCCCTATTGTGGTTCTCTTACTTACTCAAAGCGCTCATAAACTGAGCGTGTCGCTCTACTCTTTGGTCTCCATACATATCTGATGATGCCCACCCAAGTTGCCAGTTCCCTAGCTATCGAGGGATTCTCCCAAGTGGAGAATGGATGGTGATGACTAATGACCGTCCGAGGTTTCGGTGTGCGAACCTAGCCTCTGACGGACGCCACCTGTATTCATATCAATCGGAAGCTGTGGGCGGTGAGAACCGCCCTGACACGCGGGTGTAACGAGTGTACTGTCAAATAACAATACGATCCAAGGCTATATTCGTGGGAATACGGTTAGCGTGTTTTACTTATTTACACTTTTGGTACAACGACATCTAGTATACAATAGTTGAACTAAAATTACTTAGCAAGATGACGTACATGTTACATACAACTTATAATTAAACAGATGTAGATTTTCATTTGCAGCGTTTACTTAAAATCAGGTAAATGACGCGTACTTGTTTGTTGCACTCTTGTATTTTAAAAATTCCGTATCAATCGAACAGCGAAAACGGCTATTGTATATTCGAACGATAATTGTATTTTCAAGCTATTAGATGATAACATTATTTCCTTTATGCATACTATAGTGCCGTTAGCATTCCTTTAGACTTACGGCACTATGATATGTATTATATTATGTATTATATATATACCATCTATGTGTAATAAGATCGAGGGAAGGTTCAAACGCTGTGTCAACAGTTTAACGATCTACTAGCATCATGAATGGGTTGGTACGATCGAGGAAGGATTTTTTTTTTCGGACCTAGCACTAGGGCTATTACAGTTTCACCGGGTTGAGAGGTGACCAAGCGCTTATGGCGCTCAGTCGAGACCTCTATTAGTATTACCAGCACAAGTGCTCGAGGACTACACAATCACAGAATAAACATTTGGCGAGCTAAAGAATCCGCAGGTTTTATAGATCTTGAAGGTCGATATGTTTCTTGATTTAATTTAGCATGGATGAAGGTGTCATGTCATGGGTCGCAAGGGATTCTTCCATCCCATGATGGTATGGGGTTAACTATGTGCTTGGTAGTCATCGTACAAGAAAATCTGACATTTCAATCGGTTTTTTGAGATGGATGCGTTCGTAACAAAGTCATATATTATCCAGGTCCTTAGTTCACAACGTGGTCCAGGTAGAACCACAGGGGTCCATAGGAGACTCAATGGGGGTCTACTTTGGCGTTTAAAAATGGGGTTCACAATTCGTGGACCCCCACGAAATTTTATTTGATTTCGAAAGTGAATAATTAAAATGTTGGCTTGGCTTCACCTATCAATGTAGGCAGATAATATTTTAAGAAGTTCAGCGACTGTTACTTGTAAAAACTTACATATTCCACATTTTTTGTCGAGTTTTGGGTATATGGTAGAAATGTAGCTGCAGAAGGCCCACTGGAACCGGTTAAATATTGAAAGTGGTCTATGAGAAAAAAGTCTGGGATCCTCTGATCTAGGTCAACCAATCATATAGGTCACGGTAAGCTGTTTCGATTTCAATTTGTACATACGTATCGCATTACTGGAATCCGAGACGAGCGTGATTGTGCAACTTTGTTTTGCCGTCTGCAGTGTCAAGGCCACGGCGACAATGTTGTTGGTCGTCGAACCAGACGCCGTGGTCGGTACCGATCAAAACATTACGTAACGTCGGGGTGTGCGACCGGCACATATTTACATTGTAACGCTGAGTCAACTGCTTGTTCGCGGCCGACCTTGAGATTACTGGCCGTGGTTTTTTTTTTATATTGCCGAGGTAATGCTTGCAGATAAGAATATCTGTGTTTATGCTATTGAGTTTGAGGCCGCCGTGTGAAATAACGATACATATTCAGCGACCATCTCTCTGCTCGTGCGGGTGGAAAGACCGCAAATTTTCTTTCTTTGATTTGATTTTTTTCTCTAAGTTTATACAACACACAACATATACAAAAAAATATGTAATAAAACCTCTTACGTCTAACATAAATAAATTATACACCGTATAGATTATATATAGATACCATACTTAACGTTTGACTATTGTACGTCGTAGGCTATGCCAAAGAGGTCATCACTCAGCACAATGGTGAGGTACAATTGATAACGCTGACTTTAATTTTATTTTAAATTACCAATACTAGTTGAGAATCATTTCACGATAAAGCAATTAAAAAATCTCACCATTTGACTTTTTTATTTGCAATAGCGTTTATAAATGTCTCTGTGTAGACTATAATTATAATAATAAAATATAATAATGTCGGTTGGTTTCATTTTTAATCCTCTCTTTTTATGTCAAATATTCGCATAATTTAGTTTGTGCTGAGAATTTGGTTTATTATCTGTGGTTTTATCGCTTAATCTTATTAGTGGGATTACAGATAACTTGTTGTCTGTATTTCTAATTATTGCAATACGATACAATAAGTTGCCCAAGATCTTAGGATCACGAATAACAATCGTAATACGTCTTAAGGCTATGTAAGTAGTCCATTTAACTACAGGACATAGGATAGCTTTTGGAAGACCTCTTTCTCCTTTTGTTACTACTCACACTCGCCATGCTTAATATCCATGTTGCTAAATGCGGTACACTATAGGGTACAGTCGAAATCCAATAATCAGTAGATTTCGATTGCACACTTTCATGTTTTCGCCATCAATCTGTCCGTGGCTAATAATGCGGTGCCAAGTGAGGTTTAAATTTAAAACTTTAATATTAGCATTCATAAATGAAGCAACATGTTTATGGTAATAAGGCTCGATGATTAGCTTCTTTGTCATATTTTTTTTTAATCAACGCACAGTTTACTTTATGTTGAGTAATGTCTGAAGTCCATAAAATCTTAAATCGATCCTTAGCAGACGTTCAAGATGCTCATCCCTGAGGTGGAATGCTTTGCTACCAATAACTGATTCTCGGGATCTCTATGCTCATCAAATGAAACAGCTGCTATATTACGCCAGTATTCTGTGAGGTGTTTTCTCACCAAACCCTTCCCTTGTGTGTTGTTATCGTACCTTCGGCCGACCACTCAACCAGACAGGTAGTGTGTAAAGGTTTCTTCTCCGTTGGGATCCTCCGATCACCGTCCGGTGCAATCTGTATAGACGTATTCCGTTTTTAATGCGAACAGCGACGGACTGGAATAATTTGGCTTCGGTAGTCTTTCTGTCCGAATATAATGTGGGTGTGTCATAAAGAAAAGAGTATTTGCTAAGCTAGTGTGATCCATCATCTACGTCTACATGATCACTTAAGATCTGGTGTGTTGTAAAGAAGCACTGATGTGTACAAATTACAAAGTAATTTCCGCATCAGTCACGCTAGACTGGCTATAGATAAAATATGAAAACCACCTGACATTTATAACCTTAATTTGCTTTTTCCGCTTGTTTTTATAATATATTCTACCCCCTCTGAACCCGCTTTGAGTGTGTTGTAAATACATGTATACAATTATTATTGGCAATTGCAATTATGTAATTATTTAATTGTCGATCGACAACGCTATAAGAGTTGAATTTAATTTACTACGTCGTTCTTTATTAAAACATGGTTACAAATAACTAGCATAGAAAAAAGAGGTAGGTTTAGATACATATAGTACATGTAGTAATTATTGCACACCAAGAAGAAAAAACATTACAATAAATTAAATAGCTTTAATGGAAGGTAAGTACAATGAACATCTTATTTTTATCATCAACCTTCGTATATCAATTAAATGGAAATAAAAATGTACGTGGCAGGATTTCATACAAAAAGATGTAGTAGCGCCTTATCATAGGCGCCAAAAAATGATATTTAGAATAAACCATAGACTCATATGCGGTAGTAAAAATGTAGCTCTTTATTTTTTATGAAACGATAGTAAATCTATAATCTTATAGTAAATTATTGCACGGCCCATCACAAATATAGACAAATATAATACAAGCGCATCAATGAACGTCCATTTACAATTTTTAGTTTATTACTATTTACGGATATTGGAGCAAGCCATTGTGTTGGCTCGTCCGTGATTGGTGTACGTACAGATTGTGAGACGATGTGGCAATAGGGAGGCACACTCCGTACCTGCCTATTGCCGGGGATTTATGATTACACGATGGGTTCCAGGTAAAAAAATCCTGTGGGCATTTCAGAGATACAATGTTTACATTTTTTACATTGAGTTCTCTCCACTGATGGATGCAGTACCTATTATTATAGAAAACGACTATTTATTGTTTCTGTATAAGTATTCGTTTGATATGTTTTAGTTCGTTTATTAATTTTCATTGATTACAATAAATAGCTTAACCAACAGACGTTGAACGAAATTTTAATAAATTTGTTATTGATCATCGGTTGCTATTCTATGGTCTGCTCAACACTTGAAAACGCCGGGGCAGATTTGAATTATATTTTACATGTTCGTAATAATCTGAATCAGGTTTTTACGGAAAGAAAAATTGCAAAAGTTTCCCTGAAGATAAACAAATTAAATAAAAACTGAAGGTTTTTTTTCTATGGGATTAGATCTGTGGATAATTTTCACAAAACGATCACAAACAAATTTCTTCCTGCTTTCTACTAATTAATTTAATAAAAAATACTAATGGTTCGACCCTCAGCCCCTTAACATCATTAGCTGAGGGTTGCTACAAATTAAGTTGATAATCTGAAGTGGAATATAATAAAGATCATAAGGTGAACGTCAATGTTAAAGTAAATTCTGTCCGTTCAAAATCAAGATACGTGTGATTTTAGCGAATGACTCGTGACACCGACTGAACTCACTGATAGTTGCCAACCTAAAGAAATAAAGTTATTTATGGTTATTGCACAAACTTGTTTGAAGTAACCCAAGTAAATTTTATCAAGCTCACTTTGCCGCTCAGCAAGTTGTGGGAAGGGCTCTGTGTATCACTGCATGATAGATACCTACGTCGTACAGTCGATAACCAATGCGGAAGAAAGATTCCGGAATGGCAAGTGCGGGAAGTCTATGTTTAACAGTGGGCAGTGGCTTTGGCTTTATGATAAACGAGAGAAAAACGAGACCTTGCTGTTGACTTGATTGTTAAATCTCCATACTCAATACTACTATATACATAGAGCATGTGGAAAAGTCATATCCAGTAATGTACGTCGGTTCTCGAGTCTTATGGGATTGTAATATTTTTTTTATTTTTCGGGCTAATGGCCGCTTTTAGCTTTTAAATTTTCACCGGGTTGAGAGCTGAGACATCTGTTAGTGTATAACCAGCACAAGGGTTCCCGAGAGGGAGCCACGGCTTGCACCGTTACCCTGTTGCGCGAGAGCGATTGACTCGAGAGTGCCGACATCGGCTCAATCAGCTTCTGAATATGGATTATCTAAATTAATATCTCTATTATTATTGTCTAATTGTACCACCACTTTGGAATGCGTAGGCGCTGCAGACGAAGTGGCGCAAGTAACTCTAGCGACGCTTCTATCGATGTTGACTGATGAGAACCGGCCTGTGACATGGCGGTAACGCTAATAATTCTGTTGTTTGCGACGCCTTTGCCGACGGCGAGGGCGTTATAAAAGTGCAGTATATGTGTGTAGTGTTTTATGGATTATGGCTCTGGTGGTCGCGTCGTTAGAGTTGTCGAGGGCGAATACTTTATAAACCTATTTTTATTGATTATGTATGTTATGTAATGCAGGCTAAATAGTGCAACAGTATTCAAGCATGTTTCTAATATAAGACATGAAGCAAGACGATGAGACAAGAATTTCAATAAAAACAAAAAATAAAAAATAAAGCAAATTTCCAGCTAACATCAGAGACGGGTCTACTAAAACGTCCATTTACGTAACATTTATAAAGAACGAAAATCATGTCTTACGCATAACAACTTATAACAATAGTAGGTCCTAGACAGTGTGTGGTACATGCAATACAAATATACCACGCCCTCACAGAATAATAGGGGATCGAAGAGCGGATTACTAGCAATGAGTCATTATTATCATCATCCGTTAGAAGCAACTGATCGAGCCGTGGTTTGGCACTCTCGGGCACCCTCGAGCTAGTTGGTTTCTTTCACAGGGTAACGGTCCAAGCCGAGGCCTCCTCCCGGGCATCATTGTGCTGGTTACCCATAAGTAAGTAAGGTCTCGGCTCAGTCCAGTAAGCGCTCGGTCTCCGTTCCACCCGGTGAAGCTGTAAAAGCCGAAACCATCAGCTATAAAAAAAAAGAAAAAAAAAAGTAATTCGTTCTGTCTATAATATCATTTGTTACGAATGGTTGTACGAATCTGAAGATGGGCTGCACTCAATATGTATCAAGGGAACTTCGAGCTCATTTGTCACTTTTAATCACATTTAAATAAGAATTTTTATGACGACCTCATTCTCTAGCGGTCAGATTTTTTTTTTTTTTTTCTCGGGCTGAAGGCCACTGTTAGCCTGAGGGCTTTTACAGTTTCACCGGGTTGAGAGGTGACCGAGCGCTAATGGCACTCAGTCGAGACCTCTATAGGTCGAGATATATAGGTAACCAGCACAAGGGCTCCCGAGAGGGAGCCTCGGCTTGGACCGTTACCTTGTTTCGCGAGAGCGTCTGACTCGAGGGTGCCCGAGAGGGCCGAACCTCGGCTCGGTCAGTTGCTTCTGACAGAGGATTCTTTAAATTCGCTATGATTATTAGCTATCTGTACCACCACTTCGGAATGCGTGGGCGCTGGAGAAGAAGTGGCGCAAGAAACTCCAGCGACGCTTCTATCTGTATGGACTGGAGAGAACCGACCAGTGACATGGCGGTATCGCGAATATCCTTGTTTGTGACGCCCTCGCCGTCAGCCGGGGCGATGTAAGGGTGCAATGTACGTGTGTTGTGTTTTATGAAGGGCTTGGGCCCTGGTAGTCACGTCGTCGGGGTCATCGAGAGCGTGCCTCGGTCTCCTTCGGACGCGGGTGAATCTGTGATTCGCGATGGGATTGTAAGTGGCGGCACTTACAATCAAGGGGTTTGAGTGTGTGACGGCAGAGTCGAAATATCGGCGGGAAGCCTGCTTCAGGTACTGAGCTATGGTTGGCAGCTCAAGATCTATGTGTAGATTTTCATTACGCAAGAACCACGGTGCACCGGTGGCCTTGCGCATGAAACGATTTTGTATTACCTGAAGTCGGTGAATGTGACGAAGCGGTCAGAGTAGCTACAAATCCTATATTGGATTTATAGTCCGTTATGAATTTATTTACGAGCTAATTTTTTATTTAAAATGTAATTACTCTTTGTCTTTATGTTAAGTTTATTGGTAAGAACTCGGATTAATTAAATGTACTAACTTTCTATGAATCCAATCAGTTGTTGAGATAAACCTAGATCACTGAATCTAATTAAACACTCTATAATCTGTTGACGATAACTATATATTTAGCTGAACTCGATTGAAACCAGTAGCAATTCCTGCTTCCTGGTCTATAACTCTGTGACTTACGACCGCAATGCCAACTCTTAACATATTTCCGTTTATCTAATTGGAATTTATTTTAAGGATTAATTAATTAAGGAATTATAATAGAGATCCGTGGCGGTACCTCAGCGTCGTAGCTCTCGCTTTTAATCCAGGATACGGCGAGCATATAGAATGCGATCCCCGCTGTAGGCACCAATGAAATTGTTAAAAGCAATTTTATGTGCAGATTGACCATATGCTCGCCGGTGAAGTAAAATATCCTAGATTCCTATAAACCTGCATGTCAGAGAAATATATATATATATATATATATATATATAAAAACAATATTTCGAAGACATGTGAAGTCTGCCAATCCGTGTGGTGTGACTGAGTATCCTTTAACATCCATCCCAGACAGTGGAATTTATTTATATATATGTGGATGTTACTTTTTTCTCAACAAAATAAAAACGTAACCGGTTCATTGCGTCTTATTTAAGTTGTCACAATAAATGACCGTTCACAAGACCATTCCCCATTGTAGTAGCGGTACGGTACTTCTTATTTCTAACTGCAGCATGAATAGGTCGTCTCGACCGGTTAAGAATCTCGCCCTCACAGAATGCTAGCATGAAAACGCTACATAACGCTGTTATATTTCGTATGGTGATTTTAGATATCCGGGGACCTATAGAGACGTTACATTTCTGTCTACAATTATATACCGACCGGAAAAATATATTCATCATTATCCAACTTTAGTCCATTACTTATAATTTTAACAATAAATGTTCCCGCACGACAACCTTTTTTCGGTTTTAAGATAAGCGATACGGCTTTTCTTTATTGTTATTTCAGCTCATTAATCCCTTGGCGATGTCGTTAAACATCATTCTACTGCGTCCTCGTTGGGAATTCTCTAACGCGGAGAAACACCAAACACAGCCCTTTCTATAGCTCGCGCAATTATTTTGAGTGTATTGATACCGCCGCCACAAGTGAATTAGAGTACAAATTTCAGTAAAATAAAATTACTATAATTCTTATACCTAACTGCGTCCCTGGTATGTGTGTATAAATGAATCCTGTGATCTCAAAATGCCCATTAATCCTCCAGGATCACAGACAATGTGATTAATGGGGTGTCTGATGTGTTTCAACTTTAAGGACTAAGATAAAAAAACATCGTCATCAGTAATAACGTCACCGGTCAGACTGCTTCGTCTAGGTTTATTTTTTATAGTATAGGCGGCAAACGAGCCACAGCCTACCCGATGGCAAGTGATCACCGCCGCTCATGTACACTGCAGGCCAAAAGTTTAAAACCACCTTAATTAAAGTAGGAAAATAAAGTAAAACTCCAATAAAATGTTAAATCGCCAGTTCCTTGGCTAGAGAAGCAACCCCAGACCATAATTGAGCCACCACCATGCTTGTTTGTTGGGACTTCACAATCTGACATCATCTTTTCTTGGGCACTGCGTCGGACGTAAATTCTACGTTTTCTACGTTTCAAACTTGGATTCATCAATTCAAAGCACTTTTTTAAAATCTTCTTCAGTCCAATATCGATGGGCAAGAGCCCACTGCATCCGTTTTTCTTGTTTTGCGGCCTTAGCAGAGGTTTTCGAACGACAACGCGACCATACAACTTCGCATCTCTCAGTCGCCGTTTTACTGTAGTCAATGATAAAGGTTTAACTCGGGTTTTGTTTACTTCAAATCCGCGTCTGGTGCTGTTAAGCGTCTATTTCGCTTGCTAGTAACAACAATGAAATGATCTTCGCTACCAAGCTTCTCGGTCTTCCCGAGCGTGGACGATCTTGAAAACTGTCTGTCTCCCTGTATCGAGTAATTGTGCCATGAACACAAGTCTTCGATAACTTCAGTTGTGAAGCAATCTCACGTTCGGATTTGCCTTCATTATGTAAAACAACGATGGCAGAACGCACTTCACTGCTAATTTTTCGAGCTTTTCCCATTTTGCGACGTCTTCACTGTAGAACCACAAGTTTAGACTAATTGAGATTGTTTGTGAAGAAACCCAAGTATACTCGGGTAATAATAATAAGTCAGAAACACGTGTTTTCAGGAGCTAAATAATCCTAATTATTGACCAATACCTAACAAAAGCAAATTAATTAGTAATGAGAACATTATCAAAATATTATTACGACTCTACCACCTGGCTCTAGTGCAGCGTTTTTGGGTGTTTGAAAACAATAGATGTTTATTGTCCAATAACTTGAAAGTAAACAAAAGATTGACTTCTTTAAATATGCGATACTAACAATAGAATATATGCATAGCAGATGTGCATTTCTTTTATTTATCCTATGGGATTTTATTACAATTGATGGATTAATAGGTTGTGTATGTGCGGTGTTAAACTTTTTGTCGGCAGAGTATATTCGCAACACCAGAGAAGTGCGTTGCCGGCCTTTACGGAAGGTGTAGGCTCTTTTCTTGAAGGCTGCAAGTTTACTCTGGTATTCTGTGAAAGTTTAGGCCTTCTTCAGTATATCAGACTTGTTTATCCTGTAGCTAGTTGCGGCGTGGTTCTACCAATTATTAATTCTGATGCATAATCTACTATGCCACACCATAGGGAGATTTCTGGTTTGTCTATGAAATTTATTATCTCGGCTCATATGAACGTCAGTAAAAAATAAACGTATGAGAAATCGATATTTATATGAATATCTTTTTCATTTCTCAGAAGTTAAGTTGCCATATTAAATAAACGACTTAGAAAACGAGTCATCCTTTTTTTTAAAAAAAAAGGTTTAATTAGAATCAACCTGTATCTCTCTATCTACGGCGAACGTGAAGCATTTATAGACGTTACATTTTCTTAAGAAGGCTTAATAGTTTGCTTGTAGGCTAATGTCCTGACCATTCATAGTGCCACTTTGTGATGTCATTATACCCATAGAGGAATACATTTATAAAATAGTTATACTTTTATCTCAAGTGAAACGAAAAAAAATATATCGTCTTTCTAATCACCATTAATCTCTTCGGTGTATTTGATTTAAATCTAATTAATTTAATGCCATAGAGCAATTAGATTAGATATTAATATCAAATTCTTTTGTTTCTTTAATAACGTCTTATTAATAATATACCACTATTTTACTTATCTACAAGAGGCACACAGCAATTTTAAAATAAATAAAACTATCTCTATTTCGACAACTGTAAGTATATATACAAGTAAAAACACGATTAATTAGTATACATCTGCATAAGATGTAGCAAATATTTTTTAACAATATTGCGATTTTAAAAATACTAAAAATAATTAAATTATTAAAGAAAAATATTTTCCTAGTTTCGTATAAAAAAGAAAAAAACGATACGCTTTATAATGCCTCGTTAAAAGAATGAAGCTTGGACAAGTTATTTTTACTAATTTCATTTTATGCCGAATATATGCATATAATTTTATTTCATACAAAGTAACTTCGTACTTTATTAACTGAAATTGTTTAAATACTAAGCATTAGTCATTATTAGAACCTTCGTTAACACATTCTTGATTTCTTTATCAGTTTCTAACCAATGATTGCAGTAGATTTCTTCTTCTTCAAATTCTTTTAGGTTCGGTTGTTGCAGTTTGTATCTAGCTGCAGAATGGATGGTTCAGCTCTAACGGGGCAGGACCACGTCCTCACAGAACACCAGCGTAAAATAGCAGAGTAATGCTGACCACCTTGTACCTTTTCGACCGCTTGAGCAGCTTCTTTAGAACTGTGAGCGTACACTTTATCATTTTGCTTATTGTAGTGTTTTTAATCGTGAAATTTTTTTCATCGGTAAAGAGGATATTTCTGTGCCTTTCACCTGCGTATCGCGACAGAAGGCGTTTTGATCGATCCACTCTCTTTAATTGTAAAGATTGATTTAAGGCATCTCCTGTTTATCGACGATAAGCACCGAGCTTCAGGTCTTGTTTTATAATACGCGACAGAGTCCTAGCGGGAATCTTCATTTCTCGCGATAAGATTTTTTGCTTCCTAATGGGGTTTCCACGAATTCTTGCTTTAACAGCATTAACAGCCTTTGTAGTTCTAACAGCACGCGGCCGCCCCGATCTTTTCTGGTCTTCGACGGAGGAAGTGTTGTTGTATCTGTTGATAGTACGATATACGAACATACGGCTGATACCAAGCTTTTGAAGCGTCTGGAATATAACCGACGGCTCCATACCCAATTTGTGCAAGGCGATCACTGCAATCCTATTTTCTTTAACACCTCATTCCATATTGTAATTTGATAATGAACATGAAAAAATTTGTGAAATGGCCCAAAATCGAAAGAAGTTTTTAAAATAATACACATGATCCATATTCAAAATAATTAAAAAGTTTAAAAAAAGAAAAGTTTTTATGTAAAAGTATTTATTTCCAGACTAGTTATATATTATCCCTGATGTTGCCTTCGTAGCTGTCCTATATTTACAGAGCCGGAAGCATTCGGGCACACATCGACTAACATGCTCTTTAAAATAAATAATATATATATTTTATCAGTAGTAGATCCATGTTGCAGTTTATTATTAATTCTGACATGAATGGGTCAGCTTCAGATAGAGCACGACGCTCTCATAGCATACCTTCGGGAAATTGTTTGGAATAATAACTTTATGTATTTATATGTATTTGTATATATGTCATATATAAGTATTTGTATTTGTTATATATGTCTAGTTATATATGTATTTTATAATTACACATTTGTTGTTAAATATAATATAATAGTATTTAAATAATTAAAATTATTTAAAAATTATTAAATAAATAATTAAATAGGAGCACGATGTTGCTGTATTTCGAACCAGGTTTCTGGTAGCGACACGGTGGTGACAACATGCCAATACACTATTTTTATTACTTTTACTAATTTTTATTTGCTCGTTTGTTGCCCTAAACATAAAAATCTAGAAATTAAAGATAAAATAGATACTTTCAAAATATTTATTTAACAAAAGGAATAGAATTTAAAAAATCGTTTTATTACAATTTGGTTTTTTTTATTACATTGAGAGCAGCAAACGAGCACACAGTTCACCTGATGCTAAGTGATTCCTACGGCCCATCCTTGGAAAGGTATCATCATAATGCAGATGCGTTGTCACCCTTGAGGACTTAGATAGAATGCCTCTTCACCAGTAATAAAGGTCTGCGGATCCCTACACTCACAAGACGAAACACATCAGCTTTATGCTGCTATACACGCTGGTGTGAGGGCATAGTCCTACCCCGGTCGAGCTGACCGATTCATTCTGCAGTTAGAAACAAACTGCAGCGTATCTCTACCACTGGTAAATACCAATGTTGACGTACCAACGTCAAGTAAGGATGTTTATTTCCATATCAACAAATAATTCCATATAAGTACAAAAAATATTCAGTTAATCAGGTGTTAATTAGGAATGCGATTTAACGCAATGAAATGTAGCATATTTAATGATAAATTGTTATTGTTAACCTATCAGCTGGTCGACCTTGCAACGAGGCGTACACGTGGAAGTGTGCGTTCCCATGGAAATGTTTGTTTAATAAACATTTCTATTTAAACTTGATTTTTTTAATATTTTAAGTTCCAATTGTAGTTTCGGTATATTAAATAAATCATGAGATTATTATTACGCATAAAATATAAAGACTTATTTATATATATGAAAATTTATTTGCACTTAAAGGTGTTAATGATCGTAAAACAACAAATTAAATTATCTGAATATGAAGTTAACCTAATTATAGGGCTTAAGGTTAGTGTTATGAAAGAAATTATGGAAAATTATGTTAGATTTTACTCACTAAAAATAGATTCGTTTTGTGTGTTCGTTTTTAGCATGTTTAGAGTAATAAATTCTCTTCAGTTTTTGTATATAAATGGGTTATTATTAAAGCGTTCTATCGACCCGGCAAAAGTCGTGAGAAATAGGGATAAAATAAGTTAAGATAATTTATTACCAATATTTTGTAAGAAGACATGATATAATGGAAATTTAACTTATAAAATTTAACAATGAGTATGAGATTACTCTAACTACTTTTACACTTCCTTTATAGTTTTACAAACTTTTATAAAATGATGATTGATTCGTCTGCTCATTTCGTACTAAATACTCTGAATTTTCCTAAACGATTACGAGAGCGTTGCTTTAATTATGTGATTTGTGTTTTATTACCTTTAATATATATATATATATATATATATATATATATATATATATATATATATATATATAAGACTTTAAATGCAAATGTTCTCGCTATGAACTTGACTATCATTTTTACGTCGAAAGCTTTTGACTAAATAAATTTAAAAGAATAATCTTAAATAAGAATAAAATCTCAAATAGAAATATTTTTGCTCTTGCGTTCAGTTCAGTTGCTGTCAGAGTAGAAGCCATCGCTCTCCCAAAGCAAATATTATTTAAACTGTAGACTTCATCAAAACTTAAAGCAAAGACTTCGAATTCAAGCATAATTTATATCTTGATTTGGTTAATTCGATAATTATTCTTCAGTTTTACTACATTTCAAGTAATAAACAAACTAATTAAGTAATATCGATAATGAATATTAAAGTAATTTCGTAATCTATTTTTAGCTTTAAATTATGGTTAAAATTGATTAAATAAGATTAATTTACAAGTTTACAGTGGTAATGCCGTTGTAACGTACAACGTCAATTGTATAAACACTTAAAGCATTCAGAATATGATTAAAGATGACATTACTGACCTTTAGTTCAGAAAAGAGTCCACCTCGGTAACCTGGATACAGGCGATACGTTCACATGATAATTAAAAGATTTTTAAAGTATACTAAAGATGCATAATATATAAATACCGGTAGTAGATTTCATTTTTTTTGCTTTTTTTTTAAGAATATTAGCATTGCAATTATAAAATGTCTAAAATTCCGCTCCAACAAAACAACTCCAACTAAGCTTACAATGCTCGTGTTAGGACCAATCATTAGTTTCATTTTGGCTGCAATATAAACAGGAAAAACCAGACACAAAGTTACTTGCAGTGAAGAAATCCATGCGTCTTCAATGGTGAGAACGCGAATATTTGAAGGTGGATGTGGGTGTTGGAGGCCTGTGAACAATCATACAAACAAATCATAACCTGATGGTCAAACACTCACCATCAGGTTATGATCATAAAATAAAGTATTAGAAAAATCCTAGTAGTTAGGTCAACTAGTCCATTTTGTTGTAACGTTGATATTTCATTTTTCGTTGCATTATTGTAACATCGAAGTTCCAATAGCATGTTTTTTTACATTATAGGTGGTGTTTAGGTTAAGGGTGCGATTTGCGAAAAAAAAGCACAAGCATTTTTATGCTCATTTAAAGTGGTCAATAGGAAACTTCGTAATGCGAATACTATTGCCAGTATTATTTTCTAAAAAAAAATTATGTAAAAAATTATGATACGTTTAGGAGATATTTTTTGTATTGACGATGATAAACGAGCCATAATTTCACGTGTTACGGAAAGCGATTGCTGCTACTTAAGCCACCCTTGTTTATCCTCGATTAGGAATTATAATGAAGATGTGTTGTCACCCTAGATGTCTGAGATGGAATGCCTCCTCATCACTAAGGGTCTCAGGACACTACAGTCATCAGTGGAACCGTAGCAGCGCTATGCTGCTATTTGACGTTGGTATTCAGTGAGGTCGTGGTCCTTCCCCGGTCGAGCCATTCATGCTCTAGTTCAGTTTAGAAGTTTAAAATCGTTAATCACTTAATATATAATTGAAATTAATATTTATTAAAAAAATCATATGATTTGACAATTGTTGGAACTACTCAAAAAGTATTTACATAACATTTAATGGTTTGAATGAACATATTCGTATGTGCAAAAAAAAAGGTCATTAATAAATGTAACAGCCTCCACTAGTCCCACTAGTGGGCACAGGATCGCTGTGTCGATGCTACGTTAACAGCTCCAATTGGATTCTCGTTGTCGGTTATAGAATATTCTGTCGATTTATGTGCTGATTCATCATTTTGTTCAGCGTTGAGATAGCAAAAGATAAGATAAGAAAAAAATCTCGAAAGTAGAGCTTTAAATCCAGTAGGTTCTATAGATCTGTATATGCATATTTAAATCCTATTGGGATGCGATCTCTGTGAGAACAAGTTGGAAGTGAAATAGTAAAATGATTAATGCTTGATATTTCGTTGAAATAATATGACATTCTAGTTATATGAAATATCCTAGAATAAATTTCTTCATCGCGTGATAAATTGGCACATTAAATTGTAATTAATATTTCATAGTTATGCGAATTACGTGTTATGTATAAAAATAATCCAACAGATTTCATATGACCTTAAAAATTGTTACATTAATTAGTTCCGTGGTATAATATGTATAAGAAAATCACGTTATTTGTAACCCAATTGAGCTAAAATTAACACTCTTCGTTGCCAAGGAGGCCTACGGTTATTATTAGTAATTACTAATCAGTTTAATTGGGCCAGTGCTGTGCCGCACTGGCGCAACTTGCATTTTGTAGTTCAATCAATTTTAAATACGTTTCATGTCCGCCGCTCCACGGTGAAGTTGCATGGTGATCTATGCTCCTACATTTTTTAAAAATAATGATAGTAATGCTATAATTATTTATTTTATTAAAAATAATGCTAGTAATGCCATAATTATTTATTTTATTAAAAAGAATGCTAGGAATGCTATAATTATTTATTTTATTAAAAAGAATGCTAGTAATGCTATAATTATTTATTTTATTGAAAAGAATGCTAGGAATGCTATAATTATGTATTTTATTAAAAAGAATGCTAGTAATGCCATAATTATTTATTTTATTAAAAAGAATGCTGCTAGTAATGCTATAATTATTTATTTTATTAAAAAGAATGCTAGTAATGCTATAATTATTTATTTTATTAAAAATAATGCTATGAATGCTATAATTATTTATTTTATTAAAAATAATGATAGTAATGCTATAATTATTTATTTTATTAAAAAGAATGCTAGGAATGCTATAATTATCTATTTTATTAAAAAGAATGCTAGTAATACTATAATTACTAACATCGCCGGTAACCACTCCGACTAAACTTGAATGCTTGTGCTAGGTGCTAGATGGTTCACGATAATAGTCGAATGTCGGATTCGAACCTACGTTCTTAAGTTTCGCAGATAGCAACCTTAACCATTGGGTCAGCTCTGCCCAGAATTGGGACCTACATATAGGATGTGACATTATGGTTCGTCATCATCATATAGCAGTCAATCGGACATATGCCTACAATAGGCTGTCTAGCACTTATTTGGGTGTAGTGTTATTTATTTACATATAGACAACGTTCACATTGTATAATATTGTATAATAACTAAAAGTAGGGGAATTAACATCAATATAGTAACGACCCTTTTGTTAATCCCAATGGTCTCTTTTGTTAAAATAATAAATTTATATTAACAAAAGAGTTACTATTGAATTGAATTCTATAGCTTCACTGGAATAGACTCAAATGTCCGCACGCGAAGGAAACTTTCTTCGTTTTCAATACATCAAATGATGTTCATTTCACAGACAGATTCAGGACCACGTCCTCATAGAATAGAATAGAAATAGTAGCATAACGTAGCGATGTTAGTAGTAGACTGGAGTCTTCAAATTAGTAGCAACTAGCAAGGTATTCCATCTCGCCCCTCAATGATGCAAAGCATGTGCGTCTTATATCTTTATCGAGGATTTTTCTTTATTTTATTATTAAAAAGAATCGTATTTATTCCAAATAAAAAATAAATTAAATTTATTAAAGTTTCATAAAAAACTGTTGACTCTCTCTACATTTGTTATATGTGAATTTAATCTTAGCAGGCACCCTATAAAAGGATGATGCCGTTGAAAAAACTGACCTTGGCAAATACCTAGCTTCTTAGCCGCCTTTATAATTGACCACTCACGCACATTGTATGGAAAAAAAGGGGAGAATCTGCCTTTGTACAATTACTTGTTTGGCAATAATCATTTTACATAATTATTGTTAAAAAGACTGAGATGTTTCTATCGTGGTGCCTCACAGTATCTAATAAAATATATGTGTAGATATCTAATATTCCTAAACTTAAATAGGTCTATGATGTGCATACGTGTTTCTTGACAAACATGTCGCAATGAACGACAGGAATCAAGAGGATATAATAATCACCATTATTACCAAAATTATATATTTTTAAAATTTAATTCATTATAATTTGCACAGTTAATAAATTCTGGCTTAATGTACCTATTCCTAATATTATAAAAGAAACTTTATGAAAACCACTCTTTTGAAGGGAATTATATAAAATAATTTAGTGTATTATCTTATATAAGTGGTTGATAACCTATAACAAGTTTTTTTTTTCTGGTTGAAGGTCGCTGTTAGTCCGAGGGCTCTGACAGTTGCGCCGGGTTGAGAGGTGACCGAGCGCTTATGGCGCTCAGTCGAGACCTCTATTAGTGGGTAATCAGCACAAGGGCTCCCAAGAGGGAGCCTCGGCTTGGACCGTTTCCCTGTTCCGAACAAGTTTCTATTCAAGTTCCTATTTTATTTTCTTAATTTTAAGGTTTTATATAACATAATTTCATCAAAGATTTTCCTATTTCCTCTCTACTACTCATACTGGGGATGATATTTATTCTCGTGGTAATTATAACGCATAAATATGAATCAAATTTTTATTTATGTTTTTAATTTTGAATTTATTTACAATGATCATGTATTCATTTAGCGAAAATAATTTCACGGTAAGCTTCGTTCGTCGGAACAGAAATAGAAACAGATTGACATTTATTAGAAGTATTTAAGTTATTGGATCATATCCAATGTGCTTAAGGTGAGAACAGACATTTCCAGTAAATTATTTATTTACTATTAAATATTTGTTTTATTTACTCTTGTTTTTTTAAGAAATTTAGACTGATAATTAGTCTATAAGACAATTACATATCACCCAATACAACACTCCTGAGAATTTAGATCCCCGGAAAGTATGTTCATCATATAAAACACAGCAGCTTTCTGCTGCTATTTTATTAGGGAGTGCTCCTCCACCGGTCGGGTAGACAAATTCGTGGTAATACCAATGTTAAAATAATTATTAATAACTATAAACAATTTAAAATGTTGTCTTCCACAAAAGTGTTTTGGGTTTTTTTTTAATATTATGTCACAAAAGATTATTTTTTGGTTTGCCTCGTCTTGAACTGCGAAAACTGAACCACCTTACTACTATGTATCTAAGCAGCCTAGCCAGGAATTAAAGTGAATTATATATACATATTTATATATCTTTATATCTATATTTATATATCTTTATATCTATATATACATATATATATATATATATATATATATAGACTGAAAAACAAACAAAACAAACATAAACTACAAAATTTTAAATTTACAGTCCAGTGATACCTTGAGATACATTGAAGCCGAAAGTTTCGCACAGTCTGCCCTCACCTTTAGCCCTATCTAATTATCGATCGACACTGTAACGGATGAAGGAAGTTCAAACGTAATTCTTTACTCATGCCTTTTATTAAAGTGCATACTTCTCGTACGTAATTAAACTTGCTTATTAATGTAATTGTTAAATACAGGTGTTATTATATAAATTACATGTTTTAACATTGTAATAACAAAACTTTTTATAGGCTGATGTAAAATATGTTTCTTTATGGATTCAGGTTCTTTTTTGAATTCGTTTGTTGTTAGCCTTCAAAGGTAAAGGTCAGTTTTAGCTTAAGAAGTAAGGGTGATAAATCAGCATACTGAAGATATAACTCGTAACGGGACATTGTATCTTTAACTCACCATTATTTATTATGAAACACATCAGCTCTACCAACAGTGGTAGAGCTACGCTGCAGTCTCTAGCTGTCTCTTGCTGCAGAATGTATGGGTCAACTCGTGGTAGGACCTCGCCCTCACAGAATACCAGCATAATGCTGCTGTGTTTTGTCTGGTGAGTGCAGGGATCAGGAGACCTCTATTACGAGGCATTCCATCTCAGTCCTCAAGGGTAACAACGCATCTGCATTATGATTCCTTGTCAAGGATGAATGTAGACAGAATGGACAGGAAACACTTGCCATCAGGTGAACTGTGTGCTCGTTTGTTACTCACAATGTAATAAAAAAATGTGTTAATACGGTCCTTCATGTTTTTCGTGCTCAACTCATTAAGAACCAAATCAAGCTTCTTTTTGTAACCAGCTTTAATATGGTTTAAAACGATTTTGTAATCAATACCTAGTACCGTACCAATATCGACACTGCTGATATGCTTATCTTTCTGGACTTTTTCAAGAATTTCATCAGCTTTTACAGTGATTGGACGATCGCAGCGTGGCTCATCATTCACATTACAGTTACCAGAACGAACCATTTCCGAGCAGCAGATTTTGATAAAGTACCGTCACAGTATACAGCACAAATATTCTCACAGGCCTGTGCAGCGTTCTTCCCTTTATCATAATAATGTTGTAAAACATAGCGAAATTTCTTATTATTTTTGTCCATTTTTGTACGCGACTACATTTCTAACCACTGCACCGATTACAATGTTTTAAGATAAGGTTTTAAAGGTGACCTTTCAAACGCGTGCTCGGTGGTGTTGATTTGTGTTTAAATAATTATCTGCAACCAACGTCAACTATCGGAAAAAACGCCACGAAATTTTTTCCTAGACCTATTGTGTAAACTAATAGTAATTAAAATAAAGGCAAGATTTCACTTTGTTATCGTCTCAAACACTGAAGGCGTACAGACGTAGCCATTGCCTAACTTAATTTTTGAAAACACAATGGTAATCGTCAATGATTTACCACGATAATTTTTTTTGAGTCTATGTTTACTTTAAAATCTGTTATAATAATTAAAAGCAACAAAATACCTGCTCCTTTGAAATAATATTTCTAGTTTACTTCATGTATTAGTAAGTATTATTCCCCCCGTAACTGTAAATAAGAGTTGATCGCCATGCAGACAACAGGATCCTGGATTATCCTTTCGTCTCAGCAGTCACAACATGCTCTTTAAGTTCATTAATCTTTCCTAAGGCCAATTCGTAGCTACAAATACATTATTGTACTTGTAGCGGAGAATAATAATAATCCTTATTCATAAATATATTGAGCTTGAGTGGAAGAACATTGTCTGAGAAAAAGTTGTACATGAAACACGGACTTAATTAAAAACCAAAATAATATGTTAGTATTGGTTAATTTATAAATTTCATTGATTTTTTAATTATCTTGTACTTATAATTTCTATATATATTTGATTGTGGTAGAGCTACACTGCAGTTTGTTTCTAGCTGCAGAATGAATGGGGCAGCTCGACCGTGCTAGGACCATGCCCTCACAAAACACCAGCATAAAATAGAAGCATAATGCTGCTGTATTTCGTATGTACAGGGATCCGGAACAAGGTAACGGTCCAAGCCGAGGCTCCTTCTCGGGAGCCCTTGTGCTGGTTACATATAATAGAGGTCTCGACTGAGTGCCATTAGCGCTCGGTCACCTCTCAACCCGGTGAAACTGTAAAAGCCCTCGGGCTAACAGTGGCCTTCAGCCCGAAAAAAAAAAAAAAAGGGATCCGGAGGCCTTTATTACTAGTGACGAGGCATATGGAATACCTCAGTTTTCAAGGGAGTGACAACACATCTATTTACATTATGATTCCATAACAAAGATGAATGTAGATATCATGGGGTGTACTCGTTTATTACTCTCAATAAATAAAAAAAAGCTTAGGTAGGATATATTTTTTATATTTCCCTCTGATACTAAAAAAACGGCTCAACTAGAGAATCCGCGCCTTCGTAGAATGCCATCGTCGAGTAACAGTATCCTAAAATCACTTGGCACATACAACATAACATATGGAATACGGAATCTAACACTAACGTTGTCCGATACGTATTCGGCTACTCATTACCATGATTTCGATTAGTTCCCCTGACCGTTTACCTCTCTCGTATAATATTGGTGTGAACATATAATTAACACTGATTTCGCAAGGTCTTTCCAATTACGAATATGTAACGCAGTTAAACAAAACTTATGTTGGATCTATATTTAACTACTATATCACCTTGCAGACTTGTTTGCATGTATGAAAAAATAAAATGAAATGAGTACATTAAAAAATATTTAATTTATAAGTTACTACTGAAGACTATAGCTGGGCTGATATCTTGAAAAATGTTTTTAAAGGAACCAAAACGAATAGTCATAAAATTATTATATTGTTATGGATTCTCTATAGGTCTGCGAAATTTCAGATTATTCAGACGCCCGGAAGTTGATGAAAATTTAATTGAAGATTCCATTACATTCATTCATGCATACATACGAATACATACAGGTAAAAGTAATAAAACCGTGTTAATAACTGAGAAAGTTTTAAAAAATATTAGTTTACGATTAAAATAGAGTATGTAATTGACTTATCTTTAAAAGGAAGAAGGAGAAGGAGGCATTGGATGTCATCTTTCACCCATATAAGAGGCGATCTAATGTAACAAAAAAAATAGTTACTTAAAATTTACACACTCGCCATAGAGAATTATTTTAAATAACTACACCTGAGCAAAATCAACCTCCTTCGAAGTCCAAGTTTAAAAACAAAAATGTCCTTTTTTTATTTTTTTGGGGGTGACCAACAAGCACACAGTTCACCTGATGATAAGCGACTCGTGACTCGTGACACTTACGTTCATCCTCGATAAGGAATGCATAATACGTTATTAACCCTGAGAACTAAGATGGAATACCTTATCATCACCGGTAAGGTCTTCAGATCCATACACTTATCAGACGAAAGATAAGAGCAATTGGTATATAGCATTACAAAACGATACACAACATTTACAAACACGAACAACCACAACGCTTTACATCTCGATATCATTTGAACATCAGTTTCAGGGAGCTAATCATCCGATGCACTCTGTTCTAACATTGTATCACAATAAATTCATTATTTTTAATATATATTGTCACATTTGAACTGGACCGCGCAGAATGAGGTCGTTGTTGACATGAATTACTTATTTGAGTCCGTTATCTCACGTAGATATATGCACAATCGATGTCATTGTTACTTTCGTACATTTTAACCGACAACGCCCCTTGTAACTGACAAATTATTTAATGAAACAGGCGGTGTGTCCTACTGTGGTTCGGATTGAGTACACGAAGAGTGTGTTAGGAAAACTGTCAATCTTTTTGGATGCGTTACACCAGTCATTGTGAAAGTCCAAAGATTTCGTTTTCAATTAAGCTTCTATTGATGTTTAAAATCTAACACCAGTGCGAAATAATTCACATTATTAGTGCCGCGAAGAACCGGCAAGAATTTCGTTGGTTGTTTTCCTTAGTTTTGCGGCATCGCTTTTATAAGAGCCCAAACTACGATAAACTGTATTGTTAGTGTCGCCATCGTTAGATATGTCATAAAATGGTTCTACGACCAGGGACCTTCCTGCAAAGCGTGACCGTTGCCACCTTGGAGCGGAGGTCTTGCATCACACTAGACTTCTACAGGCTAGTCATAATCAGGTTACTACTGAACAAAATCATAAATAGAGTAAGGAAGAAGGAAACAAATTATCTGAATGTATGGGAATTCATTTGCTTGCTCATTCCTTTTTATTTACTTTTTGGTAAGAAAGTGGGATGCTTATGAATGCACAGTTACACTACCAAATTACACACAATTCTAGATTGAAATTCTAGCAACAACTCGAATGGATCTGCACGACCGGGGCATTACCACGCTCTAACAATAGCACCGTGAAATAGCAGCACAAAACTGCAGTGTTTAATACGGTGAGTGTCCAGAGACCCAATCACAGGAAATGAGATGTCCTCAGGGGTAAGAAAACGCTTCGATTAATGTAGACGTAGGTTCGCGTTTATCACTTACTGTGAACTGTTTCTCACCTGTAGTATTATAAACCAATAATACACAAAAGCGCCACTATTTTAAACTTAGAATCTGGTAAAATGTGTAGTAAACGCCGCATGCACTTATGAAGAACCGTTGACTACGGAGGTCTAAAATTTACAAGACACGATTAATGAAAACTTAATTAATACTCCCAATTGGAAAGATCAATATTAGCGTATATCAAGTATGAGGCTCCATTTTTTTCGCGTTCTTTGGATTTTTTGAGGTACATCCATTGCACAAAATATCCACTGAGGTTGAAGTGACACCGCGTATCGAAAGGGTCCCGGCCCCCACGATAAGATAAGATGTGATTTATATGACGTCATTAGTCTACTTAAGTTGGAGCGTTTAATTACAGATTCAAATTCGTTATCCATTAATATGGCCCAGAGGTGCGGCTGGGAAACAAGTTTACTTTTATTTATTACCCATTTCTCATTTAGTATGGACAAATGTTGCAAAAACTGGATGAGTAACCTTTTAGCGAGTTTGCTTATGAATATTTCAATGCGATCATATTTGGGAAGTTACGAGCGTGTAACATTACATTTTTAGGGTAGTTTGTATTTCTTTTTCTTATGAAATAATTTGTTCAAATTCTCATTTCTTGCGGGGTTGACTGTTAGAGAATGCTTCTTAGCATTAAGTTCGCCTCTTGTGTACCTTATACAAAAATATATATATATATATATAAAGAAAAAAAGAACACACTGTATCCTCAGAACATGGTCATTCATATGACATTTAAAGAACATTATCTACTAACGTATTCCTCGCATCTTGCCACTCAGCCGTCAGTCACGCTACAACTGTATAGAGAAAACCTCACGGTAATGACTATCGCGTGTCACTACTCTTTCTTATCAAGATTATGGGACATTTTAAATATGTGAGCAATGTTGTATATTGTTGATCTACAGCATGTTCTGGATTATGGATTTAAACTTTTAAAGTAATTTTTATTTTTTAATGAAACTAAGGTTTGAAAAACACACAGCACACAATTCAACTGATGGCGTACTATTACAGTATTAATATTATCCATTATTCATATTTTCATCATTAATATCACTCACCCGGTCTACGTATACGGATCTCTACACCCATTATATGAGTCCCAGCAGCGTTATGCTTCTTTTGCAAAGTGAGGGTGTGTTCCTTCCCCGCCTCGAAATGTCCGTGACTGATGATGCAGATTGACTCTGCGACTGTTAGGCAATGACTTCGGATTCCAAATTTCGCCTCAGCTTCGTATCCCGGCTCACTAGTATTAATTTGTTCTCTGTTTTTTAATCCTCTCTTAACATATATTCGTTAATTACTTGGGTGCTTAACGAGTATATATAAAATTGTAAAGCTAAGAGGTTGATAACACTTGATATTTTTATCTCCTAGATATTAAATCCTTAGAGGTTATTATTACTTCTTATTGTTCATAGTATTATCTGTAATCTTTCCTTATTAACCAGATATCGTGTTCTATCTAAAATAACCAACACATCAATGGATATTGGATTCGGACGTCGTAGACCCACGCCAAAATCCAACTCTAGCAGGTATAGGCCGACTTGATAGGGGTTGGACCATACTTTTTGGTATACCAGCATATAATAGTAGTTTAAAGTATGTTTCGTCTGGTGAAACATGGAATCCGGAGAACTTTTTCTTTTACTGTTATTACTGACGAGGTTTCCATCCATCCATGTCCATTTATACCCTCATGGATATTTACATTATAGTTCTTTATTAAGGATGAATGTGTGTGAATTGTATTTTAATAAAAGAAAATATCAAAAATTCATCCGAGGGGTGCATCTTACGGACGTCTTGACAGATAAGTCTCCTGTTATTTATTTGTCCAATTGCGCTCTTGTCCAACAAATGGTGATTGTCGCTTCTCCAGGTTGTGTGGAAGCAATCTCATTCGTCACACGTCCTTAGTCGGCTTCGTATTCACAAGAATAAGGAGTAAATTATCTTTAATACGATGATTTTTTTTTGTTCAATCAAACTTGACGTACTTTACGTATTTTTATTTAAATTCGCCACAGTGTCTTCATTTTTTTAAAATCAGATTAACTTAGCTAGGATAAGAAATATTCTTTTTTAAAATTCCTTATAAAAACAATTGAAAGTTAGTAATATACTTTGTATTTAAATATACCTAGGTGATTTGTTATATAAAAATTAATTTTAATAAAATTATTCCAATATATTAAAATTAATTACAGTAAATTCTAAATGTTTGTAGTAACAGCGTATATAAATCTAATTATCCCATTGCTTGGTATAGATGGCCTCTCTAGAGAGGTAATTAGAACACAGTTCGCCACGCTTCTAGATGACTACACATGGCTTCGAATTGTTTCTTTCATCGCCCGTGTTATATCAGCATTTAGAATTACAATTAACAATTTTAACGATGCCGGTACCGGGGAATGCTTACCGTGAAATAAAAATGAGCAAACAGCTATATACAGTCTAAACTCTGTACAACGAAACTCAAGGGACCGAGCATTTTTTATCGTTATAGAGATTTACCGTTGTATGGAGTGAAGATATATATATATAAGTTTAAACTAAACCAAACAAATCGTGCTCTTTTCTACGTTATAGAAAGTTTATCGTTATAAAGAGTTTACACTGTATATAGATATATGTATGTAAGATAAAAAAATATTTGTATGTTAGGTTTATATGCGTATTAAAACTATGTAGTTGTTGGCATTCGCGTCACCGTATCTAACATGGTGCCCATAGCGTATACACTCTAGTCGCTAATAAAAATTGAAATTTTGAAAAATTTGCATTGCAATGCATGCTCGATTAGCTAATATTCAGACGTTTTTATATAATTGGGTTCTATAAAAAACAAGAATCAGATAACGAAGCTATTCTTTCTAAATGGAATATAGAATTTAAAATATTTTCTGTCGTATCCATATTATATTCCTGTTGATTTAAAGCGAATCCTGTTTCCGCGGAATTATGTCCCTGATATAATTATTAAATATTGGAATACTAGGACTCTCTTACTAGAACACTTCACTTCAATGCTACTGTGTTTCGTGTGGTGAGTGTAGGGATCCGGAGACCTTTATTTCTGGTGACGAGGCACTCCGTCTCAGTCCTCAAGGGTGGCAACGCATCTGCATTATGATTCCTTGAGGGATGAATGTAGATGTCATGGGCCGCAGGAATCACTTACCATCAGGTGAACTGTATGCTCGTTTGTTACTCTCAATGTAATAAAAAAAACATATATATTTAAAATTTTAAAACTAAACTTTAAAATTTTAGACAATAACTTCCTTCTTCTTCTTTTATAACTTTATTATCACTTATTATTTCCTTTATAACTTCATTTGCTAGTATTGACCTTCAAGCGGTCTCTGAGTTATTTTAAACGGCAGCAATCGCGCGTTATTACACTTGTGGGATTTCAGGAATTTATAAGCTATTAATCTTTATTTTATATATATTTAGCTGCACTGGAAACAAACTATTCCAACTGCAGAATGAATAAGTCAACTCGACCGTGGTAGGACCACGCCCACACAGAATATCGGCGTGAAATAGCAGTATAACACTGCTGTGTTTCGTCTGGTGAGTAAAGGGATCTTTATTACTGGTAACGAGACATTTCTTCTCAGCCCTCAAGGGTGACAACGCATCCCATTATGATTCCTTGTCAAGGACGAATGTAGATGTCATGGGCCGCAGGAATCGCTTAACATCAGGTGAACTGTGTGCTCGTTTGCAACTCACATGTGTAATTGAAAAAAAAGAAACACGTTATATATTTGTGGTAGGAATCAATTTGTTCAAAAGCAAAACTTGAAACCGTAAATCCTAACATCATATTGACTGAAAATACACTGAGCTCTAATTCGCTCTACATTCTTATATTTGCCCAAGTATTTTACCATTCGGTAGCGATCTATGGGTCATTTTTGATATTGCAATTTATATTTTGTGAAGGTTTTTTCTACATGACAGGTGCTGCATAATCCTTTCGACGCAGATGCCGCGACTAAAACATACTATGCATACTGTGATTCACGAAGAAGGGGTTGGAATGTAGCTGTTTTTGTTGGTAGTGAAACAGTGGCAGGCTACCGGAGATGGGAAATATTTGTGACATGAATTTATGATATTATAAATCAAAATGTATTGAGTGCGGTCGATTTGAACTGCTTGAAGGTTTTTAAAGTAATGGATTTTTTTTTTAACTCTGGTAATGTCTGTCCGCAACAATCTTAATAGCAATGCTAATTATATATTACGAAAAATTTGTTACAATTTTATTAGTGGACATTAAAAAGTAAGTAAAGTAACAACCTATAGATAAATATAGTTGGGTTTATATGCTTATCATAGATTTATTCTCCGGAGAGGATAGACCGAACCTGGGTTTCCCAAAACTATTTTGGGGGCAAGAGACCCCTTTTCTAAAATGAGCTTATACCTCACACCCCCATAGCCAAATTACTTTAAAAATCTTTTCTCTAGTTAACTTTATTATTATTATTATTGGCACACGTAACACAACTTATACAGAATCTTGAAAGTTACAATAAAAAAAGAATCTTTAGGTTCTTTCCCATTGATACAAAATACTTACCAATTTAAAAACTTGTCCACGCTTATTGACTTGTTGAGTTTTTTAAAAGTACAACAATGATACTTCCTACTAAAATATTAGTCATTCTTATAACAAGTTGGTACACGTAACACAACATATCACAGTATCTTCAAAGTTTTAAATAAGAACTTGTAAGGGAATAGGTCTAAAAGTCGACTATTAATTAATAGTGATCGATTTTTGAACACCGTTGATCACCGAAAACAGTTTTCGTTTATGTCGACCCCTGGGAAACCAATATCGGACCCTTTGGGAATCCCTGTCACTTAGTATGAGACAGCTCACTAGACACTAATTGAATAACAATGCAACAAGTAGTCCTATCTGCAGAAGATGCCTGAATGCAGAAGAAACTACCCTCGGAATCCTGGCATAAGAGGTATTGGGCAGCACACAGGGAACAAGTCCCACTAAGCACGTAGGTGCCACTAAGGTTGGGACATCATCCCACATGGTCTATTATTTCGGGGCTCATTAAGATCTAGCCCGCTTGACTCGCTAGCTACGATTATTGGGCTGGCTCGAGTACTGGATCCTGGTTGAAAACTGGGGCTATGATGGACAAACAGTGAACTACAATACTCCCAGCTTATCCATGCTTGCTACACTTTTGTCATTGCAGCAATTGTGCATAATCCAGCAGTTTACCCCTATAAGATCAAGAAATTGGTAAAACACTCTCATGAGCCATTTCCTCGCCTGCACGGCACATCAATAGTACGCATTTAATCTGTCGCACAAACCCATGGCTTCTATACAAGTGTTGTAATTTTTAATAACAGCTGGTTGATTCATGTCTATCTAGCGTTTTTGTTGCTTACACCAATGCTTAGATATATCTACTGGAGCACCACCAGCACATGTAGACAGCATTTTCATTGCTTTTGTTTATTTTCATTTCAGAACACAAACTTGGTCATTATCACAACACTCCCTGCTCTCTCATCCCATTCACCTCTTTGCAGTTACTTGTCAGTCTTTGATTTTGTAGGTATTTCTCCAAACCTGTTACTCATTATTGTACCAGTCAGAAACACCTCTTTGTTTCTAAATAGATAATCAGCCAGTTTCAGACTAGTAAAAAATCGTATACAAAACACATGTGCTGTCAATTGTGCGGGATACTAATTGTACCATGCCTGCCCCTAACTAGGGACTATTTATTAATAAAGGCAGGAGTGTATAAGTACCAGTGAACAATTCTAAAAATCTAGTACCATGCCAACTTTAGCTGCTAACACAATTTTTTAATCCAAGTGGATTTGGTTTGGTTGTTACTGCAGAATGGAGATACTCGCATAGACACCTGTTTTTTTTTTTTTGTATGAGTATTGCTGTTGGTCCAGTGGAGGTACAGCTTTATCTAAAGTGTTTTGATTGCGGTAAGGTGGCTTTCTAAGAATTAGGCATTTTCTAAGAATGCTTCCTGACATTGGCCTTATTGTGGACAATAAGTTTGTCATTTCCATCCTGAGGAGCTTCATCATTTCAGGTCATCATCATTCAGAGTATAGGTCCATCACCGGGCCCCACTGCGGATTGGGGACTTCACACGTCCTCGAAATATTATTTCGATTTCTTTCTTCGAGATGCAGGTTTTCCATCACCACCGAGCAAGTGGCAAATTGGAATTAATCATTTAATTGACGCCGGCACCGTGGATCGAATTCTCTTTGCTCGCGTACCGTGAATGAAAAGCGAGTGAATAAAAAGAAAAAAAACGGTCATCTTAATTCTTTGCGTTATCCATTACAAAGATTTACTAACGGATAAAATCATGTAACAGAGCGCTCGTAACGTGTTGTGAGGACTCAACTTTCCCTCGTATATCAATTTTAAATCCATATCAGCGACGAAGATGAAATATGCAAATTTTTAATATACGACCGTGATATATCGAGGGAAAAGGTAATATTAAATCGGTGTTATTTCAGACCTGCCACTTGTGTTAACGTGTTTTTATGTTAATATAGTTCATGGATAACACATTCGTATTAAAACATGCGGGTCCGAGGGTCAATCTCAAGGCAAAAATATTTTATGGAATTGTCTGGTGTATTTGTAAAATGTACCTTGTTGTTATTGATGCATTCGAACATTCCATACCTGAACCTAACCAAATTATCACTACGAATTAAACATTTGTGGAACGAGACACACAGATTTGAAATCAACTGGTAATAACCCGAAGAGGTTAAATTGAGAACAATTTTCTTCCAATATCCATTGCCATATAGATATTAGAATATTTCAGTCGCATTACAAGTTCAATATTTAACAAGTGATTCTAACAGTTTTATAAACGGAAGTTATGTATCAGTACACAATTAATCATGCGGCAATAAAACGATATCAGTCTCCCTACGTTTTCTATCAACGCCGAAGAAAACAAAATATCTAGGACTGCCCCGCGCGTCTCTCGTCTTCCGCGTTTCATATAACTAAAAGAGGTTAAGTGCAATGTCAGGTGTCGGTTTATATTGGACATGGCTCAGTGCACATGGGAGGAAACATGCATAATATATATATATAGTTTGGCTCGTGGTAGGTACGTATATATGACTTGGCACTATCGAGGACTCAAACATTCGCATTATGCAATTATCATCTTATAACAAAACGACCTATTAACTCGAATCCGTTCGTTTAAAATTGCATTGTATTGCCAGTATTATGAATACATTTTTGTTTGAAAGGTTTTCGATGGGGGTTTGTTAGTGTGAGGTGAAAATAGAAACTCCGATAGTGATATTACGTTGTAGATTTAAATATGGATCTTGCGACGACATTGTAGGCGACTTGTTGCTCTTCGATCGTACATTTTATAGTTCATTACTTCCTTATTACATTGTTATTAATATAGCTAAGTTGTTTCATTTGGCGATGTCGCAAGTGTAATGATTAATTTACTATTTCTCTCTTGCTTTTTATATGAAACTTTGACAGCAAAATTATGTTTTTTTAAATTTAATACTGCTGATTAATGCATCAAAATCATTCAGCCATGTTTTTGCAAAGTATTTAGTAACGCATATATTATTGCAAACTTAATCGATTCTGTAGTTTGAAAAATGTTTTACAGTAGTTACAAAACATTGTGATATTTGCTATTCGAATGTGAATAGTTTTTCACCCATCTAAAATATATTTAATATTGAAATAATAAACTAAATTATTAAAAAAAAAAAAAAAAACACTACAATGGTCGAGTCAAGCTGCAGCTAATTTAGGCTAGGCAAGTATACAACTGAAATTGGTATGGCGTAATAAAATCACACTGGGAGGCTTAATGCATTTATTTTAATGATTTTATTTCATTATAATAATTTCTGTCGTACATAAAATTAACTCCGTATAACTTCAATTGTAACTAAGTAACTCATTTCGACGCCGCTCCGTCGGTCTACACCGACCCTCTGAGTACGTAGAGTTAATTTGCGGGTCCTAGATCCTGGTTCCCTATTGAGGAACAATGTTTATGTAACACAATGTTCCTTTGCAGGCCTGGGTCCGTTATCTGGTGTTCACATCAAGATATGGCTGTGATCGAAACCTGCTAGTCTTAAGCATCATATGAGTGACTAACACTTTTTAGATTTTACTAGTTTTCACTTAGATTGAGTAGTTTTTAAATTAGAGGTAAAGCCTAAATTAAATAATCTTGGTTCAGAAATTTGGGAACAATCGATGGATTGCATAAACAGCGTTTCCAAAAGAATGCCATTTATCTTACTAATATTTCCGTTAACCAGTCTTAGCTGGAAATGCCTGTACTAAAACCATGGCTTCACGCCAATATTGCCTACCCATTTTCCATATATATTGGGCCACGCACCGGATGTGCTTGATATTGCCATCTGTAAGAACATCAACCTCGCCTTCCAAGGGATAGACGTAATCCACGAGCTCGCTTCCGATCATCGCCCCGTTCTTCTTCGGTTAGGGTCTTCCGCCCCAACCTCACCCTCCACCAAAACCATAGTAGACTGGCACCGACTCAGGAACGACCTGAAGGAAGCCTCATCACCACACCTAGATACTATTCCTAGGAACATATCTTCAGTCCACGACACGAACCTCGCAGTTCATGCCCTCACTAGGCACATCCAGACAGTCGTCGAGGATTGCTCGAGGCGGGTTCCCTCGGTGGAAGACCACCGATGGACCCTGTTAAGCGACATAAAGGACCTAATGAGGCGCAAGAATGCGGCGACTCGTGCCCACGACTTATATCCCACTGAAAGTAACCGGCTGGTGCTACGTACCCTTCAGCGTGAAGTCCGGTCACGCATAGCCCAGTACAGGAACGATCGGTAGGATAATCACCTCTCCAATATAGAACCTTCCCATCTCGCCTTCTGGCGAATTCTCAAATCTCTAAAAGGGGGCACCGCCCAAACATTGCCTCCCTTAGCGCGTCCTAATAACCCACCCGCCTTCTTAGACGAAGAGAAAGCCGAATGTCTGGCTGACAATCTGGAGCTCCAATGCTCACCGAGCACCCTACCGATCGACGTCGCTCACCGACAAGGTGATGAAACTCCTACCCATGTCCATTTTACACCTACTGGTGATAATCTACAACGCGGCCATATCCAAAGGCACCTTCCTGAAAACCTGGAAGGAAGCCGACGTCATAGGGATTCTCAAGCCTTTGAAACATCCAACTGATCCATCAGCCTATCGACCCATAAGCCTACTCAAAGTCTTGGGTAAGGCATATGAAAGGCTCATCCTCGCCCGCCTCAAGGAATTCATGCTGTCCCGGGGGCTGCCAATCAATGAGCAGTTCGGGTTTTGCACCCAACACTCATGCACACATCAAGTGCACCGCATCACGGAGCACATCCTCAGTAAATTTCTTCAGGGCTACCAAACTGGAGCACTTTTCCTCGACGTAGCGAACGTGGCGTTTCGACAAGGTGTGGCACAACGGGCTCATATTCAAACTATATGAGCTCGGTGTGCCAGATCGACTCGTTCTTATCATACGAGACTTTCTCCGAAATCGAACCTTTCGTTATCGCGTCGAGGGAACGCGCTCCGAGGTTCACCCCATTTGTGCCGGAGTACCACAAGGCTCCGTCCTGGGTCCTATTTTATACACACTCCACACCAACGACATACCGCGCACTCGCGGTGTAGAGCTAGCCCTTTTCGCCGATGACACTGGCCTCTATGTGTCTGGGTTCAAACCAGACGAACCAGAGATTTGTAGACGCCTCCAATCTGCAACCAACACCTTAGGGAAATGGTTTCGGAAATGGAGGATCGAGGTTAACGCCACCAAAAGTGCAGCCATGTACTTCTCTCGGCGCAACAAAACGCCACATCTCCCAACTATAGAGTTATTTGATCGTCCAATCCCCTGGGAACAGACAGTCAAATAGTTAGGCGTCACATTAGATGAAAGACTCACCTTCGGTCCGCATGTCAACCGCGTACGGAATCGAGCAGCGTTCGTCCTAGGTCGTTTGCACCCGTTACTCAATAAAAATAGCAAAATGTCCCTGCGTAACAAAATTACACTATACAAAGCGTGCATCCCACCCATAATGACATATGCAAGTCCCGTCTTTGCGCATGCTTCCCATGCGCAATGATTGTAACCTTGATTGTAAGTGCCGCCACTTACAATCCCATCGCGAATCACAGATTCACCCGCTTCTGAAGGAGACCGAGGCACGCCCTCGATGACCCCGACGACGTGACCACCAGGGCCCAAGCCCTTCATAAAACACCCACATGTTAATTGCACCCTCACATCGCCTCCTCCGACGGCGAGGGCGTCGCAAACAAGGATATTCGCGATACCGCCATGTCATTGGTCGGTTCTCTCCAGTCCATACAGATAGAAGCGTCGCTGGAGTTACTTGCGCCACTTCTTCTCCAGCACCCACGCATTCCGAAGTGGTGGTACAGATAGCTAATAATCATAGCGAATTTAAAGAATCCTCTGTCAGAAGCAATTGACCGAGCCGAGGTTCGGCCCTCTCGGGCACCCTCGAGTCAGACGCTCTCGCGAAACAAGGTAACGGTCCAAGCCGAGGCTCCCTCTCGGGAGCCCTTGTGCTGGTTACCTATATATAGAGGTCTCGACTGAGTGCCATTAGCGCTCGGTCACCTCTCAACCCGGTGAAACTGTAAAAGCCCTCGGGCTAACAGTGGCTGAAGGCCCGAAAAAAATAACGCCAATATTCGAATGACGGATTCGAATCTACGACTACGTTTTACAGACCGTTGGGTACGGTACACTTAAGCTATTGACGCTTTCTTCGATCTACATTGTGGGTCTTTAGCTAAACTTCTATTGTCTTTTTGGCATTAATAACGCCTTTTTTGTATGTTTGTTTTGCTTGAGGAAATTAAGTATTTATAAATAAATAAACATCTAATTGACTGACAACAGTGTTTAATTTAAACATAGGACTATAAACTGTTGTCATGCATTTAATTGGTGTTGTAAATTCGCGTGCTTGCGTGTCTGATCATGATTGTGTTAATCATCACATAAGAAAACTCATTTTGTTGTTACATGTTAAAGTGACAATTAAGGGACAGCGCAGAACGACAGAGTTGCGGAAAAGCAACTAATTTAGTAACAATTTAATTTATTATTGTATACGACTGAAATTGGTATAGTGAAAGAAAATCACACTGGGAGGCTTAAAACGATATGTTTTTGTTACGTTATACCAATTTCATTGTTATCTAAAATTAAGTTAGTTTGAGTTTCAATTAGTAAATTAGTCGCTTCTCTGGCATTCGGTCGGTCTGCGATGAACCTAAAAGTATTGAACTATGGTAATTTATTCAATAATGATTGAGTTTCTAGTTAGTTAAGTTATAATAATTATACGATGAAAACCCATATAATATTATGTATGTTCATTCTACACACATTTCTTTACGTCATTTATTTATTTATGTTGTGCTAGGTAGTTCACGGCAATAGTCGAAGCTAGAAATTAAATTAATGTTATTTTGTATTTTAAAATAAAATGAAGTCAAACAATCCTGTGAAATCAATTTGTTCTATGTTAAAAGTTATTTTTTACAAATTAATACAAAATAAATAACTCCATGTCTAGTTCGAATACAATTGTCAATCCATCTGTGTGTGGCGAAGATCAAGTTTTCCAGTAACTCTTGGGGAAACTTGTTCCATTCTATAATGGCAGCTTGTCTGAACTCTGACGAGGTCTGTGGGGGTCTCGCTTAAGACATCATTATGCGTGCTCGATCGGGTTTACTCGTAAGTCAGGCGAGGCGAGACGGTCGGCCAATCTATTCGTGAGATGTATTCTTGGAGATATTTATTATATTATTGATTATATTTACTTGTTTAGCTAGATGTGCAGGCCTTAAGCAATATCACCAATAAATAAGAATAGGTGTCGGCAATCTATTCTAAACCGTCTGACTATTCCGGCGTTAACTAATGACCGTTTTCAACAAATTTAGTGTATGACATCAAAGACGTGGAGTGGATCAAATCATTATTGCACCCCAAAACGACAATGGTTCTCTGTCTTCCCACGGCTCCAGGCTGTGTCCGGACATAGCCACGTCGATCATCTTCTTATTGACGCTGCCTCGCCAATTGTGATCTGCGTTGTAGTCTTGCCGTGTCTTCAGTGGTGCTCTCCAGGACCTCATTGCTCGTAATCCAATTCGGTATATCTTAATACCGAATGTTTGGAGTGCTAATTTCACGTTCGATAGCGGCTTGCAAATGTGATCTAATTTGAGTGGATGACTATTGGATCACTGGCAGTCAGTAGTCTGATGTAATGCTTCTAAACAGCAGTAAGAACAGTTGGTTGGCAAATACGATGTCGATCAGCTAAGTTATCAATACTCTGGTACCTTTACAACGTGGCTACGACGCAAGTTTCTGAGACAGAGATTATGTGCGCTATTTATCTCGTAGAGTCTACCTTTTTCACTCTAAAGTTTTTATTATCTTTCGCAAAACTTCCGACAATCCTCGTGGCATTTTGAAATTAAAAACGATTCAGTTACATACTCCGACTAAAATATCTTACTAACGGAAGTAAGAATAAGCGTCAAAAGGCATTGACTTAATGACATCAAAACTTTTCTACATATGTATAATATATATGACTTCAACTTTTTACTAAATACGTAAATGGATATATTTATACACTGGATACAGGTGACCATACGAACATCATTTTCTATAATCTGTAGTCAGAATATTTATATTTATTTTTTTCTATAAATTGCTTACAGGGAATACAAGCAGAACATAGGAATACAAGTGCGTATGCATGTATGATAAGGAAAGTATCTCTATTATTATGCGTACTTTGTAGTAGCGTATCTTTTACTGAGAATTTATAGTAAAAGATACGCTAGTACAAAGTAGCATTGCTTCATTAGGCCCCAGTCGGACTGGCTACTGGGTGTTGCACCTAGCAACAGTAAAAACGGTTGCTCGTCATAGAGTATGTGTCATGAAACGAAACCAATTTTCCTATTACGCCTAACTTGTCATAGCTCATCTTCATTAGCACGAAACTAATGTGGCACATCCTTAGCAGCGCATTGGGTAATCACCCTGCGGATGTGAGAACAGTCGTCGTGCTTGTAGCGAAAAAAAAATATGCCAATTATTCATTGCTGTGTATTTTTTGTTATAACCTCACATGCTGCCCCTGTGCGATACTCACGCGCATGTCCTCCCGCAGCGCACTGGGTGGTGCACCAGTGGCGGCTGTACGAGCGGTCGCTGTGCTCGCTGCTGGAGCTGCAGGCGCGCAAGGGTGCGTACTGCTGCTCGCCGCGGTACGCCTACGAGTACGGACCCCACCTGCTGCCGCTGCAGCTCACCACGCAGCGCCACTCGCCGCCGCCCGCGCACTTGTAGCGCTGCGACCGCGCGCCGGACTTGGTATGTACATACTATATATAATGCATGATACAACAACGAGGTTTTTTTTTATTGTATATGCGGCAAACCACCGCAACACCAGAGGAGTCGCAAATGCGTTGCCGGCCTTTAACGATGGTGTAGGCACTTTTCTTGAAGATTCTTCACTGCTGGCGCTATGTGGAAGCCCAAAGTCACTCCTCCGTGAGCTATTTTTGAGGGCTATGCTTTGTGTTTCTCTGCGTGATCGAATACTAAACATGGATATCTGCAGAACTAAGGTAAACCATAGCTCGAAGGATCAGTGAGCTGAAGTGGAACCGATAAACGATGGGGGAGAATGGTCCTCGACTGGCAACCTCGTATTGGCCTATGATTCGTACGTTAATACGACTCCCAACTAGATGGAGTGACGACCTATCCAAGTCTCCAGTAAGTTTATGGATGCAGGTGGCTCAGGATCGTAATCTGTGGCGGAGGAATACGTTTAGCAGTGGACTAGTGATGAGCATAAATGATGATGGTGATGACAATAAAAATTATATTTCTGGTGAAGGTTGATACGTAATTTTGTACTTTTTAATTGAATGCTAAGATTTATTGTATGAGATTACTTATTCCCTTGTAGCCAACTCACGTTTTTAATTATTTACCTTTACTGGATGATCTACCGTAAGTGATGTCACATAAGGTCAAGGTAATGTCTCCCTAAAGCGATATATTTCGGTGTAAAAAAACGTGGGTATTATATGAAAGGACTTAGAAGAGAACACCTGCGGTACTACATCGATCACTATTCAATAAATTATAAATAAAATTATAAATTTGTATTATAAGGAATCGGATTTATTAAATACTTATATGAATATTATCATTAATCTTTCAAAGTAGAAAGCGACAGATACGACTTTCATAATATACCAGTAAAATATCAGCATTATACGACCCATGGCAACAGGGCATGGCAGACTTTTGTAGTATGATGAAATACAGAAAACCAATTCCACCTTAATCCTCGGGGACAGTAACAACGCGTTTTGTTTATTTTTAAGGACGGGTAAATTTGTCTCGGGTCATTATCACTTACCACGGTGGCCGACGGTCGTTTGACATCTTAATGAAATGACAAAATTACGCATTCTCTTTTTAGAATATAAATGGTGTTCCGTTACAATATAAAAAAGAAAGAAGTGTTGTAAAGTTTAGGTGTGTACGGCCTCATATCAATACGCACAGTTTTTGTCTTGTAATATAACTATAAAATGTTGCCGTTATATAAAACACCCAATTGCGCTCGCGGCATAGAATGTCGTTAATTAACGATCATTGGATCATTGCGGATAAATTTAGTGGAGTTGTAGTTGGTGCATATTAAGTGACAGTGTCCGTTATAAGTTATGAAAGTTACAATAGAGAGATCCCTCGCCAGGTTAGCGTAAAGAGTGGCTAATGCTAAGATACGATATCGGACTTTTCTTTATATACTCGTATAGTTTTTAATCGTTTTGTTTGAATATAATATGTGAGTAAAATATATAAGTAAACTAATGACATTAAAATTAAATATACGAATATATTTAGAAACTGTGATGTCGTGCGTCTTATTCGCTTATTGCCAAACACACTAGCGCCGCCACGGACGCTTACTAGTTCTGTAATAATTTACATATTATATTCTGTTAAATTACTATGTTTGCAATAATTTGGGTACAAACAGACGCATGGTGATTTATTATACAATTACTTGAGACTGTATAGTTTACACTTCGCAGTTGCTATCAGAATACTGCGCGAATTCTGTGACGGGTGAATTTGAATAGGATAAACCGCATGCTTTTTTACCTGCCAATTTGTCGCAAATGGACCAATATTGTTTTGATGTTAACATCAAAAGTTGCTGCTAGCTGGGCTGTAGATTGAATATCATCAGCTTCCACAATCGCCTTTAATTCATCATTGCTGACCAAAGTGTCTGGACGACCACGAGGTTCATTTTTCAAATCAAAATTTCCAGAACGGAACCGGGCAAACCAATAACTAGTTGTGCGTTCGTTTGTAAAGTTCTCTCCGTAAACGTTGTTGACGTTACGTAACGTTAGTGGCGCGTTGATGCTACGACGGAACTCATATTCCATAAATACATGAATTTTTAAAGTATCCATCATGACAAAAATTATCAAACGTAATGAAAATACAAAGCTAATCAATAAACAAAAGACTGACTTTGTAAAAAGAATGTCATGTTTTTAAAACAAAATTAATTTGAATTTAGAATTCACAGCCAATCAAAACTGTTTCTTGACTTGAAATGGCCAATACTGAAGAACGGCAATTTCATAGGTAAAGACCTAATAATAAACTTTTTTTTCATACAAATTTGTACGAAATAGATATAAAAAGCTATTATTTTTGAATTAACAGTTGATTTTTCATGTGGCCTATGAGAGCACAGCCTCGAGTTGCGTTCACTCTTTTAGACGACAGTTTCTATGTAAATAGTTTCGTACTTTTCCGAACTGTATTCACTTTGTAATAGTTAATATAAATTATATAAAAACACTCAGCATCAACGCATGTCCCGATCGTTACTTCTGTTACTTAGCATGGAGCCATGTGCTTTCAACTGTCATTTTTTTCTGACTGATGGTCGATGTTAGCCTTACCTTACCTTAGCCTTAGGGCTTTTACAGTTTCACCGGGTTGCGAGGTGACCGGGCGCTTACGGGGCTCAGTCGAGACCTCTATTAGTCGGTAACCAGCACAAGGGCTCCCGAGAAGGAACCTCGGCTTGGACCGTTGCCTTGTTCTTTCTACCGTCATCGACCAGTGTTTCTTATGAAATATGCGCTCACGACGAACACACTCGAACGATACGAAAATTTTTGTACGTTTCCGAAATGCGACCGGTATTAGTGATTTCACTACGCGGTATATTAAAAAAAAAACACATTTTGTTATTTCAATGCAAACGAGTTAATGCTTCTGACATCTTGACAGTTATTAAGAGGACAAGACCTTTTATTTTGGTCCACCTGCCTTCATTAGTGTCAATCTTTAGCTTGACGGGTTACAAGAGCTTTTGGCCGATTGAAAACAGTAAATTACTTTTCAAAATTGACCGAAATTTTATTGCATATATTATTAGATTTAATATTATATATATATATATATCGCAAACTCATTAGTACTTATTTGTGTCCTACGATAGTGTGCGAGAGCGTTCCCTTATACCCAACCAGGGTATTCAGAGGATCACAATGAGGTTTTAGTCGGAAGGAGTCTTGCAAAACCTTATCTGTTGTCTTTGCGGAGGGATATCCGGGAGGACTTCCGCATAAAAAAAAAGTGCTCACTCGAATAAAAATAACAATTTGTGTAACATAAATATAGACAACCAGACAACGATAATAAACTTAAGAGCCACGAGGCCGCAGAGTCGTTCTAGCTCTAGTCAAAGAAGTTGCTTAAAGGCGATGACTTTAACAGAGTTATTACTAACTTACGTCCCCTAGTAATTTCTGTCATAGCTCGGCCTTTTCTATTTCAATATAATAACACGACATTTATTATTTAATATATTCTCAAAGCAATCGCCACTTACCTGCCGGAATATGCTCTGCGCTTTATCTTAACGATGCCATCAATTCTGCGAAGAGCCAGAATGATAGGTTATAAAGTCTTTCTAGTGATAACTATAAACTGAAACTCAGCACTGTAAACACCAGTTTCGCCCAACGTTATTACCTATAAAAGAGTGAAAATAATATCGTATATTCCGTGTCTAAAAGGTAGTAGCTCTAGTTAATTTCTCAGTTGTTAAGTTTTATTTATCATAGTGTAGTTTTATAATAGTGGTGGAGCCACGTTACCGACAGTTTGTAGCAACAGCGTGAATAGGTCAGCTGGACCGGGGAAGGACTACAGAATATTAGCTTGAAATAGTAGCATAATTGAATGCATTCCATCACTTTTGTCATAATGGCAGAGACGTGCTGCAGTTTGTCTTTTAGCTCCAGCAGGGATGTGTCGGTGCAACTGGGCTTTCCATTTCAGATTTCAGGGATGATTACGTATGTGCGCATATTGAATCTTTGTTGAGACTGGTATGGCACTTAGCATCAATTGAATTGTGTGCTCGTTTGTCTTACTTAGTTTCATGATGGAAATATAAATGAATTAGCTTCGTACTAATCGTAATTCAGTTGTTCCATTGAGATCTTCTTTCTTCTGAGATTCTAGTCGTACTTATTTTCATAAAGGAAACCTAAATGAATTAGCTTCGTACTAATCGTAATTCAGTTGTTCCATTGAGATCTTCTTTCTTCTGAGATTCTAGTCGTACTTATTTTCATAAAGGAAACCTAAATGAATTAGCTTCGTACTAATCGCAATTCAGTTGTTCCATTGAGGATCTTCTTTCTTCTGGAGATTCTAGTCGTACTTATTTTCATAAAGGAAACCTAAATGAATTAGCTTCTGTACTAATCGCAATTCAGTTGTTCCATTGAGATCTTCTTTCTTCTGATTCTAGTCGTACTTATTTTCATAAAGGAAACCTAAATGAATTAGCTTCATTACTAATCGTAATTCAGTTGTTCCATTGAGATCTTCTTTCTTCTGAGATTCTAGTCATTACTTATTTTCATAAAGGAAACCTAAATGAATTAGCTTCGTACTAATCGCAATTCAGTTGTTCCATTGAGATCTTCTTTCTTCTGAGATTCTAGTCGTACTTATTTTCATAAAGAAACCTAAATGAATTAGCTTCGTACTAATCGCAATTCAGTTGTTCCATTGAGATCTTCTTTCTTCTGAGATTCTAGTCGTACTTATTTTCATAAAGGAAACCTAAATGAATTAGCTTCGTACTAATCGTAATTCAGTTGTTCCATTGAGATCTTCTTTCTTCTGAGATTCTAGTCGTACTTATTTTCATAAAGGAAACCTAAATGAATTAGCTTCGTACTAATCGCAATTCAGTTGTTCCATTGAGATCTTCTTTCTTCTGAGATTCTAGTCGTACTTATTTTCATAAAGGAAACCTAAATGAATTAGCTTCGTACTAATCGCAATTCAGTTGTTCCATTGAGATCTTCTTTCTTCTGAGATTCTAGTCGTACTTATTTTCATAAAGGAAACCTAAATGAATTAGCTTCGTACTAATCGTAATTCAGTTGTTCCATTGAGATCTTCTTTCTTCTGAGATTCTAGTCGTACTTATTTTCATAAAGGAAACCTAAATGACTTAGCTTCGTACTAATCGCAATTCAGTTGTTCCATTGAGATCTTCTTTCTTCTGAGATTCTAGTCGTACTTATTTTCATAAAGGAAACCTAAATGAATTAGCTTCGTACTAATCGCAATTCAGTTGTTCCATTGAGATCTTCTTTCTTCTGAGATTCTAGTCGTACTCATTTTCACAAAGGAAACTTAAAGCTTCTTACTAATCGTAATTCCATTATTCCACTAACATCTATTCTATCAGATACGTATATAACGTTAGTAATTTTGACTGAAACTTAATGTTTGTGATCTCTTTTAAGACTGTATTCAAGTTATATGTTATCAGTAAACACCTAGTGAATAGGCAAACTAGGTATCTTCGGAATTTGGCAGTTAGTGTATATATTGAGGTACAACCAAAAAAAAATCTAGTAATATTCTACTTAACCATTCCAAATAAGCTTAATTTGCTTCTGCTCGGAGACGTTTTGCGATGGTCAAATCTAAAACCTTAACTTTCGGTTCGACGGGCGTTTTGGTTAGAGTACTGTGTGCTACTGTGCCACGGAGTCGTGGGTTCGATTTCCAGCCGAGGAACCATATTTGTAGATTTTGAGTTTGGGTATGTTTTATGTTCGTTTGTATGTTCCATGTCAAAATCACATCATCTGAACCTTCCTCCGATCTTTTAAAGTCCTTAAGAGAACGATAAATGAATGGGTCTGTGTTTGCGCATAATTCACATGGGACACATATCGCCGTAGTCGAAATCGATCGAAGGACCTCGTTTTATTCTAATCGAACTTCTATTATAAATAACCTATTGTCCCAATTATAACTCAACAAAAATATAATATATTTTATATTCTAAGGCAATATTACACATAGAATTAAATCCAAAGTCAAGCACAACATTGCAAGACCTCACGATACTTTGAACTTTTATGCGTAGATCGGGCCAAAAATTAATGATTGAAAGCGGTAACTACCGTATTGATATCGGGGTCAAACACCTCAGAACGTCTACGACTTATTATAGTATCTGTAAAGTACTCAAAAAGGTGTGAATTTTAAAAAAACAAAATTAATATCATTAAACTCAGTACAATTATATTCATTCTATGGATTACCCATACTACGTTTTTTATTTTGGTTATTCGATTTTTTTGCAGAAGTTATAACGTAAAAGGGTAATAAAAACCAATTATTTGTAATACGATAATTACTATCGCCATGAATAGTCTAAAGCACTTTAACATTTATTAAATAATTGCTTGCCAGATGACACATGCGATAAAAATCTATTCAATAAATTCTTTTGTAATTGCACACCCGATTTACGTTTAGGTAGATATTTTATTTTTGCCTAATTGGTTTACGTAAATTAATTTGCTGGGATAATCCCTAAAATGCGTTCTATCAATAAACAACGATTCACCAAATGATTCCTGCCGACAAACCACCTGATTCCATCCTCACCGCGTGGATGGCTGTCATTCCTCTACTGTGCGCTTCTCGCGGAATTTACTGCCTTGTGGTACGTTCTGTCCTCGGGGGATTTTCCAAACCAGTACGTCTTAGGGTACTTCAAAAAGCAAGCCTATCCCTATCTTAAAGGCCCGCAACGCATCTGCAGTTCCTCTGGTGTTGCGGTTGTCCGTGGGCGTCGATGACCACCTCGGTGTTCCTGCCGCTCGTTTGCACCCATTTTTCTAAAAAAAAAATTTTTAAATATCGGATTTCAAAGATCTAGCGTTAATTTATGCCATTAAGTTTAAAAGAATAAAATTAATTGTTTTAATGACTGTACGGTAGAGCAACTAAATAGCGTTGTTTTAATAAACGTTTTTTTTAATTTATATATTATGCCCGTTAGTTTACACCATCACGTTTTACAGAAATAATAAAATGTTTCATGATGGCTGCGTTATAGTGCTACATGAATTTCCAAGGCGCGGTGTAGTTCAGAAATATTTTCCGTTGTTAAAATCGACCTGGAGGACGTAAGTTTTTTTTAACATAAGCTCATCATCAGGTAGGTAATGATGACTATGGCTCATGACTTTCGTACTCATCCTCAACAAAGATACAGGATGTATGTATGTACATGCGTTGTCCCTACACTATATGTGCTGTTCCTTCACGCTGGTATACGGTGAGGTATACCAGCGTGAAGAACACCGTGGTACTGTGATTTTGTGCTTGAGCCGACTACGCCATGTCACTGGCCGGTTCTCTCCAGTCAATTATTTTTTCTTTCTTTTTTCGGGCTGATGGGCGCTGTTAGCCCGTGGCATTTTACAGTTTAGCCGGGTTGAGAGGTGACCGAGCGCTTATAGTGCTCAGTCGAGACATCTATTATTGGGTAACCAGCACAAGGGTTCCCAAGAGGAAGCCTCGGCTTGGACCGGTACCCTGTTCCGCGAGAGCGTCTGACTCGAGGGTGCCCGCGAGGGACGAATCTCGGCTCGGTCAGTTGCTTTTGACTAAGAATTATCTATACATTAATATCTCTATTAATATTATTGGCTATCTATACCACCACTTCGGAATGCGTAGGCGCTGGAGAAGAGGCTGCAATGTACGTGTGTAGTGTTTTATGAAGGGCTTGGGCCCTGGTGTCCGCGTAATCGGGGTCGTCGAGGGCGTGCCTCGGTCTCCTTTGGACGCGGGTGAATATATGATTCGCGATGGGATTGTAAGTGGCGACACTTACAATCAAGGGGTTTGGGTGTGTGACGACAGATAATAGATCGAAATATAGGCGGGAAGCCAGCTTCAGGTCGAGCTGTGGTCTATGTGGTCTACTGAGCTATGGTCGGCAGCTCAAGATCTATGTGTAGAGTAGTTTTTATTGAGTAACGGGTGCAAACGACCTAGGGCGAACGCTGCTCGATTCCGTACGCGGTTGATATGCGGACCGAAGTTGAGTCTTTCATCTAATTTGATGCCTAAGTATTTGACTGTCTTTTCCTAGGGGATTGGACGATCAAAGAACTCTGTAGTTGGAAGATGAGGCGTTTTGTTGCGCCGATAGAAGTACATGGCTGCACTTTTGGTGGAGTTAACCTAATCCTCCATTTCGGAAACCTAAAGTGTTGGCTGCTGATTGGAGGCGTTTACAAATAGCGTCTGGTTTGAATCCAGACACGTAGAGACCGGTGTCATCGGCAAAAAGGGCTAGCCCTACGCGAGTGCACGGTATGTCGTTGGTGTAGAGTGTGTATAAAATAGGACCTAGGCCGGAGCCTTGTGGTACTCCGTCACAAATGGGATGAAGAAAGTCTCGTACAATTAGTACGAGTCGATCCGGCACACCGAGCTCATATAGTTTATGTATTAGCCCCTTGTGCCAGACTTTGTCGAAAGCTTTCGCCACGTCGAGGAAAAGTTTGGTAACCCCGAAGGAATTTACTGAGAATGTTCTCCGTGATGCGGTGCACTTGATGTGTGCCCTCGGGACAGCATGAAGTCCTTGAGGCGGGCGAGGATGTGCCTTTCATAAACCTTACCCAAGACATTGAGTAGGATTAAGGGTCAATAGGCTGATGGATCGATTGGGTGTTAAGAGGACTTAAGAATACCTATGACGTCAGCTTCCTTCCAGGTTTTCGGGAAGGTGCCTTTGGATATGGTCGCATTGTAGATTAACACCACAGTAGGTGTAAAATAGACATAGGTAGGAGTTTTATCACCTTGTTGGTGATGCCGTCGGGGCCAGGAGCCTTGCGAGTCGCAGGTTTTTAATTATAGACTCAACTTCGGTGCATGTAACTTGAGTAGCGGAATCGCCTCAAGTCAATACAGATAGAAGTGTCGCTGGAGTTTCTTGCGCCACTTCTTCAGCGCCCACGCATTCCGAAATGGTAGCTAATTCTTAGTCAGAAGCAACTGACCGAGCCGGCATTCTCGGGCACCCTCGAGTCGAGTCAGTAGCTCTCGCGGAACAGTGTAGCGGTCTAAGCCGAGGCTCACTCTCGGGAGTCCTTGTGATGGTTACCCACTAATAGAGTTCTCGACTGAGCGCCATAAACGCTCGGTCACCTCTCAACCCGGTGAAACTGTAAACGCCCTCGGGCCAACAGAGGCCTTTAAAAAAAAAATTAATACATTTATAAATACATAATAAATAAAATATACATACAAAATATATATTTGAATACATACAATACAATAGGTAGCTACCAATAAATTCCGTGGATGATAAACTTATCTGACTTCAGGTAACTTAAGAACGAAAAATAAAAATTTTGCCGACTCATTCACAACTAGAAACTACACAACAAACTAGAAGCAGCACCTTGGTTCTACCATTGTATATCAATCTTAGAAAATAGTTTTATATGACATATGATATGGTATATATTGTCCGCAATATTTGTTTAATTTTATATAAAATATAAACGTGAATGAATATAATAATTAAGGGCTCGCAACGGTGTCGAGTGCGTACTGCCTATTTCCCACTAACCCAACTTCCTAGCGCATTTCGCAGTACTTGTCTCTATAATAAAACTACCGGTGCAATAATAGCTATCTCGTACTTTCACGCTCGTAAACCGGGACGGGAAAGAGACGGAGGGCTTTATAGCGGCCCGCCATTTTTCCTAACAAAAAGTTTTATTACACAGCACTCGTAAACTATAAACAGTCTCGTGTTGGGAAAAGTTTTAAAGTGATTTGTATTTTATACTTTATTTGATTAAAAGTTTACTCTGCTAAATTAGTTTCATATCAGTAACCTTTCTCTATATATATATAATATAATTCTTTATAAAAAATGTTATTAGGGAGTATGAAATAAGTTATGAATAAGATTTGATTCTTGTAAGACGAATGTATCGAATTATCTTTTGGCATAAAATTACGATTCTTTATAATAACACTATTTAGATTTTATATATCACTGCGATAAAAATGTAACAAAATTTTAAATGTCACTTCTAGTTTTCTTTATAGATATTTGGAAAATATCTACATATAATAGTTTTTATAACTTTAACTGATAGATTTTAACAATTTAATACCTTTATAGGCAGATAGTTATATACTATTAAATGAATTTTATTATCTCGTTTATATTCAAGGGCATAGAGTAAAATACACAAAGAAGTTTAATAATGTTTGTCCAATGACCTACCACAAGGCGAGACCCATTTAAAAATGGAACACTGTTACCAGACGGTCGTTAAACGAACCTTTGAGTGCTCACATCTCGTGGTATCGACAGAAGATAAAAATTATTTGCTAATTTCTTTTTTGTTATTGATTTATTATAAAAACCCTCACACAAACAAAAAAAATGCTGTTTAGTGACAGTGTTGTAAGTGTATAAAAGCGTTTAATATATTTAAAAAAAATTATAAGCACTACAATTTTGTTTACAGTATTGCTAATTAAAATAAAGACAAAAGAAGATTATAAACAGGCATTTATCATTTGTAATTTATAAATAATATTTTAAAATAATTTAATAGTTGAGTAGTATAATCGATAATTTGTAAACAGAAACAAAGTGATAATTTTACATCGATGTGCGTAAAATCGAAGGCTCGTTCAATTGAAACGCATAGTAATATACTTACAACTGTATTACACGAACACAAATAGGATTTGAATATATAGACTTACGAGTAGCTCGCAGTAAGCCGTAGTAGCTCAGAGGCCGGCCGCTTGTTTTTTTTTTTTTTTAAATGGAAAAAGGCAGTCATGGACAACCGCAACACCAGAGGAACTGCAGATGCGTTGCCGACCTTTAAGAAAGGAATAGGCAAATAGGAATAGGAATATAAATGATTTTATAAATTCACGTAACGCCAGAAAAAATTAGTTCGATTCAAGATGCCTGCATGCGCCAACGGAATTGTTAAATGGAATTTTGGGTGCCAGTTGTACCACGCGTTTGTTGGTGAAGGGAAGTATCGTGAGGAAGCTTGGATGTTTAAGTACACGTGTTGTAAGTATTAACACGTATTTAAGTATTGTATTTATTTGGACTTGACTGATGATGTATTTGTGCTAATTCTATTACAAAACTAAATAAATATTAATTATACAAAAACACGAGATACACTGTCGTAAGTGTCTGAAGGAGTCATAAAAAAAGATATATATATATAATATAAGTCAAAGCATACGAATGTCATTATGTAAGCATATGACCAACATATGGTTACATAATGACTGACCAAGAATTCATTCTGAAATATACGGCACTAAATTGTTTTGTAAATCGAAATGAGTTACGTTATATTTATATGACTTATACGAGTGATTGTATTTTACATTTAACATATACATAGACATGTGATTTACCTCGACATTAGGAACGTAGGAATTTTTTTGTATATTTTCATGTTTAGATATCGACTATGATTGTTCACATCACTATCAGTAACGCGTCGTCTACGGATCGTAAAACTTTTCGCGCGTAAACGTCGCTTTTGACATAAGTTAGCATCTGCAGCGCTGTACAGAATTTATGTTGTGAATCATCTAACAATAAGTTTAACAGGAAAAGCTTTTGTAGAACCTTCGTTTTGTACTGAAACTACCATACACTTAAGTATACATATCCTTCTTTCTCACCTACGCACTCGCGAGTACACAAACGCCTATACGTGCTATCTCTACACTACACTGTGTGTAGTACACAAGCGTATACACGATTAACATTACAGTCTAAAGACACATTTTAACTATAAGTTTATTTTACATATATTAATTTTGTATGCACTTTTTCGTTAAATAAACAACATCAAAGAAATATCTGAACAGCTAGGTTTTCATCCTCTATTCACTTAGAATTCTTCGTGTTAAATGTGGAAACAACTATGTTATGCGTGATACAAAACTTTCGTCCACTTCATGTTCAGTGGGCTAATGATGAATTGAGACAATTCATCATTAGCCCACTATTGAACAAAGTTCTTGGGTCCCTGAAACAGAAACAACTTGGACGAAAAAGGTACGCAATCCTGAGTCGAATGCGCGTCCATTGAATTCCTTCAAATTTGCTTTTTTATAATTATTAATTATTTAATTTCAATTAAGTTACGATTCATTTATATGCTTTTTACTTTTAACAGTGGTATAAACTATGTAATTTAACATATTTTTTCTTGATATAAAATATATGCTACTTATCATATTAAGCATGTTTTAATGTTTAATGAGTAAGTATTAAAAAATAACATTTTAAAATAGTTCATTATTATATTACTTGTCGGTCATAAAATAGTTATGTAAACAAAAACCTCCACAAAAACTCTATCACGCGACTTATCATTCGCATTTAACTACACTAAATAAAAGCATCACATTATCTGTTACAGAAATAGACTTACGCTAGGTAATATAAAATCTAGACAGATAGAGGCGAGCGTCCCGTCTCCAGTCGTAAAACGTACCTACCTAAAATAAACCATAAAATATGGCTCAAGTATTCCAATATATTTGTTTGAAGATTTAGTGAAAGATACGGGACGGGATATTTACCTGACATATCGCAATTTTAAGCATCCTTTTATGATCCATGTCATATATTTAGAGGATCATTTAGTTAATAGTCGTAGACTGTTTTTTATAATAAGCTGTTTTTAATTTAACACTTGCCTTTTTTTTATTGGCTGATGGCCGGGAGGGCCTTTACGGGTTGAGAGGTGACCGAGCGCTTATGGCACTCAGTCAAGACCTCTATATATGGGTAACCAAGTTCTAACTGCATGGACTGGAGAGAACCGGGCAGTGACATGGCGGTATCGCGAATAACTTTCTTTGCGACGCCCTCGCCGTCGCCGGGGGCGATATGAGGGTGCAATGCACGTGTGTTGTGTTTTATGAAGTGCTTGGGCCCTGGTGGTCGCGTCGTCGGATTCTTGCGCGCCATGACATTTACATCTACCCTTGACAAGGAATCATAATGCAGATGCATTGTAACCCTTGAGGTTTGAGATGGAATGTCTCGTCACCGGAAACAACGTTCTTTGGGTACCTATACTCATCAGACGAAATATAGCAGCATTGTGCTGCTATTTTACGTTGGTATTCTCTGAGGGCGTAGTCCTACCACGGTCGTGCTGACCCATTCATCTGCAGCTGCATTTAAAAAGAGGAAGAACATTTAGTTACTTCGCTACCAAATCTATACGTTGTGTAGAAAGCGACTGGTACCTCTCGTCTTATAAAATTGAATATAAAAAATTTAAATCTATTTTACTAAGCATTTAAACTTTTTATTGTTGTCTGGCTGTCATTTGTTGCCACAAGGGCGTTTACAATTAGTGTACAGTACATCTTAGTACTAATTGAAATAATTCGTTATATATTCTTTAACCTCCATTCGAGATTAATAAGTAATGAGTATGCAAGTATGAACGTCTACCTCTTCTATTTTTTTTATAAATAATGTTATCGTTTAAAATTCATATCTTTGAATACTTAAATGATAGGACCGTCGCCAAACTAATTGCACATGAGAATTAAAACCTTACATTATTTGTGAAGGATTTTAAAAAAGGGATTTTCTGTGCTAGTTGACAGTGGTAGAGCTACACTAAATGGGTCAGCTCGACCGGGGTGGGATCACGCCCTCACAGAATATCAGCGGGAAGTGGCAGCATAGTGGTGCTGTGTTTCGTCTGGTGAGTGCAGGAATCCGACCTATATTGCTAGTGTCCAGTATTGTGACAACGCATCTGCATTATGATTCCTTGTCAAGGATGAATGTAGATGTCATGGACCGCAGGAATCACTTACCATCAGGTGAACTGTGTGACCGTTTGTTACTTTCAATGTAATAAAAAAAATACAAGAAAAATAGTGGTTCTTCCAGTACTTCAGAAAATTTGTTCCATCCTTTCAATCCAAATTGCATTCAAACCGTGCACAAAATGTAAATTTGTTATCTATATTGAAAAAAATACATAATTTTGCTCCGAACATCTAACAAATACAAAATAAAACAAATATATTTTCGTAGTAATTTTCTTGTATAACTTTTCTTTGTTTGTCACGTGTATTTAATAAAAATGGCGAAAGTAATAAATTACTGTCACTGTTCTTTTAAAATACCAAAGGGCCAGTCCCATGGATTTGCCGGAAGAATATGCGGCCACCCGACGACATATTCCATACCTCGCATTGTAAAGATGATTACTTATGTACATGCGTAATACGCGTGATACCTCGGCCACACTGTCGGACTTTTCGAAGGTTCAAGATGTCAAGGTTTTTTTCACTAAAAGAGAAGCCTAAATATTTTTAGATGCCGTTGTGAACTCGAACTGTAAAGTACTTTATTTACGTATAAATCCTGGCGCTGAGCGTAGGCCTACTCTATAGAGGGGGTTTTAGAGCATAATCCATTATGCGACACCAATGCCGATTCAACTTCTTTTTTTATCTATTTAAGATTCAATTTATTTAAAAATGGTTTGGAATCATTTATTTATTAATTACTATTTAATTGGCGCCGCCATCAGGGATCGAACGTAGTTTGCTCGTGTATAGTGAATAACAAGCGAGCGCTTAGAGACTGAGCTACCACGGATCATTTAAGATTAAATTTATTCAAAAATTTGGAATCATTCATTTATTAATTACTAAAATTAAAGAAGTAATATGAATACTTATGTAATACAAGCGCTTTATTAATTTTAATGAATTGTCTAATATGATGAAATTCTGCGAAATCAAACACCGTAGGTTTGGTTCCCGCATTCGACGTTTACCGTCAACCTAGCACAAGCATTGTAGGTTAGCTGGAGTGGTTAATGCTAATACAATTAATAGCGTACTTTTTTTTAATGTGTCCACAATAGTTAGCGTCTTACAATCAACAAAATTCACTTCGCAATCTTAATTGTCGCAACAACGAATCATCTACGGATAATGTAGTCGAGACATAAATGAAGTAATCAAGTGAATAACCGGTTTGCATAATACGTATATAGTTATATATAGCACATATGAGATTCACTTTAAGCGCGTACGTTCAGGTAATTTGGCCACTACAGGTCATAAACAAAAACTAGTCCAATCGAAACACCATAACAAACATCAACATAGCGGTCACCAAATCACTTTCTTTTCATTACATTGAGAGTAACAAACGAGCACACAGTTCACCCGATGGTAAGTGATCAGCGCCGCCACGAACATTCGACACGAAAAGAAGTCGCAGACGCGCTGCTGACCTTTAAGAAAGTTTCAGATCTCACCTCTTAAAGGTCCCTAAGATTCCGCTGATTAGTTGTGCATGGCAGAAAATTTCGCGTAAATATCGCAATGGTCGATTCTTCTCGATGGCCTACCATCGAGATGATGAGGATATTAATCCTCGATAAGGAGTTATAATGCAGATGTCATGATGGAATGCGTCGTCAAATAATGGTTTCCGAATCGATGTCAATCTTAGCGATATTGTTAATTTATAATAATAGTCAAAAAAAAATTGAACTACCCAGTATATATTACATTGTGGATAGAACTGGAATGCATAATACTCAATACATAGCAATTTCTGTGTACCGAGATAAGATTTTATTACAATAAGTACATTGTGAGTCTGTCAATAAGTACATATATTGAATACTTTTTTCACCGGTGGTAACGATGCAGCTTGTTTCTAGCTGCAGAATGAATGGGTAAACTCTACCGGGGAAGGACCGCGCCCACACAGAATACCGGCTTGAAATAGCAGCATATCGCTGCTGTTTTACGTCCGGTGAGTGTAGGGATCCGGAGACCTTAATACTTAATTACTAATGACGAGGCATTCCATCTCAGCCCTCAAGTGTGACAACACATCTGGGTTATGATTCCTTGTCAAGGATGCATAGGCACTGGCGCAGAAATCACTGGCCATCAGGTGAACGCTGTGCTCGTTCGTTAATCTTAGTGTAAAAAAAAAACACTGAGAGTGCACTCTTCTTAACACTCTAAACAAGCGTCTACAAATAATGCTAAGCGAAAAAAATACACGATGCAGTTTCAAATCGTGTATTTTGTTTCCATTTAACGCTTCTTTAACTAGCCGACACCGTATTTTTTTGTAAATATTTATAGTTTCGCTGCTTTAATGTCAACGGTGATTATGCACGCTCGAGTGGGTAGTACCCAGGTAAGTTACTTTGGCATCTCAACTTTAATTTTGTTCCACAATGAATCTGTGGGCGCGAGAGCGGTAAAATCTTAAGTCCTTTTTATTAATTTATTTATTAGTAAGAAAACCGATAGAGTTTTTTTTACAAACTTAAAACAAATAATATAAATAAAAAGTAAAGCTAATGGCAGGTTTTCCTTAATTGTATACACGACATGTTCGCCATATACTTAAACTGGCGTTTAGGCCGCGTCTTCGTTAGCGTCGATTAACAAAAAGGTGGTCTGTTATTGTTCAATATTATAGCAAGATTTTATCCAAATTGAATGAATTGAATTTGGATAAAATCGCGACAATAATACGCAATTCGTTTCATATATATTCATCCTTGACAAGGAATCATAATGCAGATGCGTTGTTACCCTTGAGGACTGAGATGGAATGCCTCGTCACCAGTAATAAAGTTCTCCGAATCCCTATACTCACCAGACGAAACACAGCAGCATTATGATCCTATTTTACGCTGGTATTCTATGTGTGGCGTGGTCTTACCCCGGTCGAGCTGACCCATTAAATCTACAGCTAGAAACAAACTGCAGCGTAGCTCTACTACCTTATAAAAAAACCCTCATTACGTCCTGAAATATAACCATCATGATGGAGGTTTAACTGCAATATTGTTTCTTTACATTCTCAGTATTTTTGTCTTAATTATTGTTTGCATTTTTGTCCTTTAGTAAGACAAAGCATGTGTATCTTGAATTTTTATACAACATGAATGTGTACGTTCGTTCATTACCTTTAATACCGTAACCTACAATATGTTTAAAAGGATATTAACTTTCAGGTTTTCATATATATATATAATTGATATAATACACACATTCAATATTTTTTATTGTACCAGTTTTAGGTTAAAGTATCGCATCGAAAGTCGCGTTTTGTTTGTGAATGGGTCTTTACAAGTCAGCAAAAACTCTAAACAACGCCTTCTAAAAAGCCAGCACTTCTATATACGACGTAGGTGTAAATACCGCCGAGCGTCTCTTTAACTCCGGGTGTCGTATGACCGACTTTTTTCATTATCCACGAAAGCGTGATAGGCAATTTTGAAGTGTTGCGTGATTTATGAAGTAACCCTTATTGTGTGATGTGATAAATTCATATGATATAGATGTGATAATATTTGATTAAATTGAGTGATGAAATACAGGGATCACCCTGATAACTATACACTTTAACATACATATTATGTGTTAACAATAATTATTGTTTATGTGTTTACAATAAGTAGCCTCTCTGTATCTATTAGGCTAGTTATACAGATACCTGTAGCTCAGGGTACAGTACCTGAGTTGAGAGCCGTTTCTTTATTTGGCACACAACAGGTTTTATTTGTCTTCCATTTATCATTTTTTCGTTGTTTTTCGTTTTTGATTAGGTAAAAGTATTTTTACTTTTTTTTATTACATTGTGAGTTACAAACGAGCACACAGTTCACCTGATGTTAAGTGATTCCTGCGGCCCGTGACACCTACGTTCATCCTTGACAAGGAATCATAATGCAGATGCGTTGTCACCCTCGAGGACTGAGATGGAATACCTAGTCACCAGTAATAAAGGTCTCCGGATCCCTACACCCACCAGAAGAAACACAGCAAAATTATGCTGCTATTTCACGCTGGTATTCTGTGAAGGCGTGGTCCTACCCCGGTCGAGCTGACCCATACATTCTGCAGTTAGAAACAAACTGCAGTGTAACTCTACACTGTAATACTTACCATCAGGTGGGCTGCATGCTCATTTTCCGCCAACACAATAAAAACTTTGATCTTAACCGCTATGCTATCAATCCACATAACTCTATAGAACACGGACTAAAGTTATATTGGACTGTGTTATAGATGATAGTCCTTATACCTGTCGTGAAAAAAAAAAAAAAAATGCTTGTGTGATGATTCGAAGATGGCTGACGGTTGGCCGCCACGACACCCGAATAGTAAGTGTCACAAACACCGGAGCTGAAATACAAATAATTTTGTTTCTAATCTATATTATACACGATTATTATACAAACAGTTTCTTATATATATCATAAATTTTACATAACAACAAAAAAGAAGATTTTTTAAAAAAAAATTACAGCACAAATGGGTAAGATCGAGTGCAGATGATAGCTTTTAATTTACCACTCTTGATTCAACACAAAAAATAATAATAATATAAATAGGTCAGGGAATACGGGAAGGGAGGACCGTTATTTCACCTAAAATAGTAACTGCCGTGACGAGACGTTCCATCTTAGTCCTCAGAGATGTCGTATCTTTAGCTAAGATTATGATTTCGAACCTTCCAGACATGGTGGTCAGGAGCCGCGGGAAACATTAGTCATCAGGTGAACTGTCCTCGTATTCTAAATTTATACACAAAATTACAAAACTAATGAAAAATCCGAATAGAATAATTTAAAATGTTTTGATAATGTTCTTATTGTTTATAAATTGAATGCGTCGACCGAGCGCCTCTCTCAATTCTAAAACAGGTCCATCCTGGGTACTGACCGTTGGAATATTGAGCAGAATTCTAAAATGTATAGGTAAAGTATTAAAACATAATATATGTAATGCAACGTATAAATGTTAATCGACAAGAATAGGATTCTTCACTATGTAGTTATGTAAGCAATTAGAAAAAGTTGTCATAGAAAATTTTTATTGGTCCGTGACCTTTTATTAGTTATCGTACACGTTATTCACTTTAGTCTAATAAAGTGCCATATTCTTATTTGGTTATAAGAAATACTTTCCTTTAAATCACTTGGACCAAACTTTGGATTTTTAATTTGATTGGAAAAATCTTTATTATTAAAAAACTAACAAAAAACTGACGTTTTTGAAGTGGGGACAATTTAAATCTACTTGTCTTCGGCTGCTGGCTTTTGGTTTTTTAGTGTGGACAAATCTCACATAATGCCGCCGACTTCCCAGAATGAGTTGTGCACAGTGAATGATCATCATACCGTTATTAAATAAACATCCTCCGTTCTGATTGAAACGGCGTGAACTACACCTATTTGGTCTCCTAACATCATAATAAATACTACTGGAGCTAAAACATAAAATAGCAGGAATTGCAAGTAAAATCTTAGGATCTAGACACACGGGGGGAATGCTTTCCGTGATGGATTTAGATTCTTTTTTAATCTAGAATATTAACAATGCTATTAATATTAATAATATTCCGTTTAACCACTCGCAACTAAGATGAAAGTGCTTGTGCTAGGAGATGGTTCACGGCAATTGTCTAATGATGGATTCGAATCTAAGATCTTAAGTTTCGCAGACCGTACCCTAAACCATTATGCTATTGACGCTTCAAAAGATATACAGCATGAATATTGAAAAGACATTGCTCCGTCTATTTAATTATTTCTTAGTGATTAAGCCACGCTATTTACAAAACTGGTAATTGTGTCCCGAACGAAGTTCAAATGCAATGACATTTGTTCTGCTCATATAAGTCGCATATGATTCGCATCTATCCATGGGAAAATAAGTGATATAGGCTATGGATGCTGGGTATAGGGAATCTGGACCTTTCGACATAACCTGTATAATCGATATTTCATCAACACTATTTCCCAGATTGAGCACAGTTTTGATCTATACTTTTTTTTTAAGTTGAGGGTTACCAACGAGCACACAGTTCACCCGATGCTAAATGATTCTTGCGGCCCATAACACCTACAATCATACTAGATAAGAAATATGACCCGTTCAAGACGCAGCTAGAAAGCTAGAAAGCTAGAATCAAACTGCAGCGGTAGCTCAAGCACTAAGATATTATAAATACGGAACGAAAACAAAATTATGTGTACACAACTTTACTCCACTTAATGTGTGATCGTTCCGTACAAAATTTATGCTCAAGGGCATATATCTACAAGTATTTTTTGTTACATTTCTCATCTAGACGGCGGTGTGTGTAACATATTTTTCTTACTTTTATTTTATCTCTGGCTTAGGTCATACGTTATCATTTGTAACTTAAATGGTAACTTGCTTGGCACCTGGCACTATAAAATGTTATCGATCGGACTTCACGCGTCGAAAGGGAAAAATATTTTATATTAAATTATGATAATGTAACAATACGTACTTAAAACCGCTCAGAACAATGGTTTTAATATGGATTACTTGTCTTTAATAGATCGATCTGACCTATTAATTATAGCTGCAGAATGAATGGGTCAGCTCGACCACGCCCTAACAGAACACCAGCGTAAAATAGCATCATAACGCTGCTATGTGTCGTCTGGTGAGTATAGGGAACCGGAGACCTTTATTACTGGTGACGAGGCATTCCATCTCAGTCCTCAAGGGTGACAACGCATCTGCATTATGATTCCTTGACAAGGATGAATGTAGATGTCATGGGCCGCAGGAATCACTTACTATCAGGTGAACTGTGTTATCGTATGTTACTCTCAATGTAATAAAAAAAAAAATAAGCTGACGTATGTACGCTTATGTCATATCCAGGTTTCAATTACTATTAATATACCACTAATTATTAGTATGCTGCTTAAACACAGTACAGCTAGTTAAGTTTAAAAGGCAAAACTTAAAAACTTAATAAACTTAAACTTCAAGTCAAAACTTAATAAGGAGTGATACAAAAAATCATTTTGATATATTTTCTTAAAATAATATACAAGTTCCTTACAATTGTCCCATTATATATTTTAAGACACAAAACTACCGAATTAAATGATCGGTTAATTACACTTAACACTTCCATCGTCACATTAATCCTGGAACCCGTTTCGTTCATTCAACAATCTATCAACTTATTCTTATTGCCAGTTGCACGTGATATGTGTATTAAGGGAATCAATTATGTTTATACGTTTTATCTGTAATGGGTTTGCTCGCCGAGGTTACTCTGTGATTGCAATAAAAAAGCAAAGTAGTAGATTTTATATATCGATTTGGAGCTGGAAAATTCTCATTTTTTAATTTTATAGGTGCCAAACAAGCACGCCTGGTGGTAAGTGATCACCGCCGCCCATGAACATCCGCAATACCAGAGGAGTCGCAAATGCGTTGCCGGCCTTTAAGGAAGGTGTAGGCATTTTTCTTGAAGCTCCCTAAGTCGTGTCGGTTCGGAAACACCGCTGGCGACAGCTGATTCCACAGAGTAGTTGTGCGTGGCAAGAAATTCACGTGTCTTCATTCCTAACATGTTTGCGTTTCCTTGTCATTCTTCCTTCACCGCAGAGTACGTGTGTTAATTACAATTAATAATGTCATTAGTTGATTTTTTTGTGCATCCTTACGTAACAAGCGATCGCCTGAACACTGAAATTGTTAAGTAAAATTGACTTCCTAACGTAATTTTAACAATCTTTAATTGTATCTTCTTTTTTTTTACATCAACTTTTTCAGCGATATTAAATGATAAGAAAAACAGTCTCATTTTATAACGGTAAGTTTCTCCATTGCTAAACAATCCATTGCTGGATTTGTATAGCAATCGTCTCCCCCCCCCCATTTCAAAGCCAAATTTATCACCCAAACATATAGAAATGATGGGAATTTACTTTGCTAAGGGATGACTGACTACCAAGTGCCACGGTAAATATTATATGACCTCACATCGTTCGTTTCCATTATAATAATACGAATTAACTAGTCGAGTTAACTCACAGAGTACGCGAATTAGCAGCAAAAGGCATGTGCATTCCGAATCTTTGTATGATGGATGTAGATATCGTCACGCCCCTAATATTATATTAAAAAAAGAATCACACCATCTTGTTAGCATCGATTACTAACAACGTTGTTTCTCCACCACTCTTATGTGGCGACCCACGAATATAAGATAGTAAAAGATAAGCAACAAGCCTTGCGAATCCCTTCCCTATAAAATTATAATAACATTTCAATTAATATTTTAAATGATGCAGCTTTTAAATAGCTCAAAAGACTCCAATTTTATTGCAGCAGTACCATCTAAAATCACACATCCTAATACAAAATATATCAAGAACAGATATCTCAATATCGCAGGAGATAAGAACGCAAGATCGCGCATTACAAATATCCTTTAATAAACAAATCTTTTATTTATATAGTAGGTCTTATCAAAACAGAATTCGACCCCCTTTAATAAATTATGCGCACCCCAGGTTGAGACGATGGACGTACAGCATTTAAAACTTGTCACTAACTTAACATTATTATTTATAGTTTGATACTTTAAGCAAACAATGTCCAAAGTGCCACTTTATAGTTTGATACTTTAAGCAAACAATGTCCAAAGTGTCACTTTATAGTATTGTTATGCTACGCCCATACATGGACTTAAAGCGTAAAGAGTCATTTAATATGTATATTTCAGAAAATACCACACGCCCTTACTTTATAAAAGTAGTTGAATTAATCTTTATATGATTATAATGGGAGAAAGAACGTCTAAAACAAATGAAAAGTTTATCAAGGTTGCTTCTAACCATGTCTTTTTTCTTCTGCTTTAACAGTTTTGTTAATAAATAAAATGTTATTCATTATTCTTCGGGAATTTTAATTTCCGAAAACCATCAACTTGTAATGTACAAATATTATTCCTCGCCTGGTAATCGAATCCAGGACCCATGATGCAGCAGCAGTTATTCTGATTACATCAGAGAATTATAATACATAGAATTCCCGAATCCCTAAAAGTTGGCCTCGTCCAAACAATGCCTCCCTTAGCGCGTCCCAACAAACCACCTGAATGAGATGAAGAGAAAGCCAAATGTCTGGCTGACAATCTCGAGGTCTAATGCTCACCGAACACCCTACCGTTCGACGCCGCTGACCTTACAATGAGTGACAAAAGGTCGACCGGAGGGCTGAAGAACCACCTAGCGATTCCGTAACTCAAGTTACATACACCGAAGTAAAACCTGCTACCCAAGACCCGGCTCCGACGCCATCACCAATAAGGTGATCGAAATCCTACCCATGTCCATTCTAACCCTACTGGTCTACTTCTACAATGCGGTCATGTCCCGAACACCTGGAACTGACTATCCAACTGACCCATCAGCCTATCGACCTATAAGCCTACTAAAAGCCTTGGGTAAGGTGTACGAAAGGCTCAGCCTCGCCCGCCTCAAGGACTTCATGCTGTCTAGACTACCTATCAATAAACAATTTGGGTTTCACACCCAACACTCATGCACCGTGTTGTGCTAGTTACCCATTTATGAAGGTCTCGGTTGAGTGCCCTGAGCGGTCGGCCACCTTTCAACATAATGAAGCTGTTAAAGACCTCGGGCTAACAGTGGCTATAGGCCATGAAAAAATAACCACATTTGCATTATGATTCCTTATTGAGAATAAATATGGCAATAAATAGGCTCCAGGTAAACACCATCGGGAACTGTGTGATTATTTATCACTTTTAGCTTCATAAAAATAAATATCATAGTTACATATTTGTCATTACTTATTACAAACTACACTTGGAACTTTACAACGTATCTTTTACCACTAGCCGACGGGGCAATGGCTGGCGTTCTTTTCAGTCACAAATACGGCTTCAGCGCCGTTGGCGAGCGAGCACTGCGCTTGAGCGGTAGCTACTGCGGTCGTGAGGATTATCAGCTTAACTTGCCTGAAGCACTCTGATCGCCTCTAAACGCAACTGAAGCGGACAACGGCTTTACCGTCGAACGTGCGGGATTGTAACTAATTATGAATAAGTTGTTACTTTTCCTTACTATGTAGTAAGTTACGGGATAGTCAATAAAATTAAAATGTCTTTAAATACCATATCGATAGAAAGGACCGTCTGTTTAAAGTTTAACAGACCTTTAACAGACCTTTCTATCGATATGGTTTTTAAAGACATTTCAATTTTATTGACTATCCCGTAACATACTACATAGTACGCAAAAGTAACAACTTATAATTAGTTACAATCCCGAGTATATGTCAAATATTATATTTATTTAAAAAATCTCTTTTATAGAACAGTCCTTGTTTGTTTAAAGTTCTATAAATTTGACTTATACTCGTACATAACGATTCTGTAGAATTTTGCTTACATTCTCGAGTGGTTAACGCGATGTCAGTAATGTTAATAGATTTATAGATAGAATTTGAAAAAAAATCTTTAGTCTACCAAATAAACAATTTGTTTAGATTTTTTATGGTTGATGGCCACCGTTAGCCCGAGAACTTTTACAGCTTCACCTACAGCTTCACCTACAGCTTCACTTTATAGGGTTGAAAGGTGGCCGAGCGCATAGGGCACTCAGCCGAGACATTTATTAATGGGTAACCAGCACAAGGGCTCATGAGAGGGAGAGCCTCGCCTTGGACTGTACTCCTGGGCGCGTAAGTAATTGATTCGAGGGTCCCGGGAGGGCCGAACTTCGGTTCGGGCTGATGGCCGCTGTTACCCCGACGAATTTTATAGTTTCACCGGTTGAAAGGTGACCGAGCGCTTATGGCGCTCAGCTGAGATTTGTTAGTGCCAACACAAGGGCTCCCTGTTGCGCGAGAACGACTGACTGAGGGTTCCCGAGAGAGCCGAACCTTGGCTCGGTCACGTCGTTTGAGCGTCTACTGGCCTTAAGTAGGCCTGCAGGACCGGGCCCTGGGGATATTCCCCCATTACCCGAACATCCACTAGACAGATCAAGGCCTGTCGGCTTTGGGTGACACAACTCGTGTCACAGGTAGGAGTGTTATGTTACGTCTTCTACGTCACATACAAAACCGGATGGGAAATGCGAACTAACTATTAACACTTAACCTCACGGACTAATATTGGATGCTACCGACTCAACCTACATTGGCCCGCTCATCTAGATTCTGTTGATGTTGATGCTGTTAGCCTATGCGGCTCTTACAGCTTCATCGGACACAGGGCTCACGGAACTGAGGGGTCCGTGAGATGGTTATGGCCCGGTCAGTTGCTTCCGACTTCGGATTATCTAACTCACTCAACCTTAATGACAGCCGTACTTGTATTTACGACTTAATACTATTACTTACAACGTAATAACATTATAGTATTTATGCGGTTAAATACAATTGTCAGTTTTCTTTGTAATGTTTATTTTTTATAAACCATTGTTACGAGTATAATATTGTTTTCTTTATAATTACGCGAATACAATGCATTGAATAAATGGGATTATACGGAATTGATGGCGTTTATTTTAACTTTTTATCTCGTTTCGGCAGCAGCATTTTTTTATAGCTGAGCCACGCTGCATTTTGCTTCTAGCTGCTGCATCAATGGCTGGCGGAATCCACACAAAATACCAGTATCAAATATCAACATTGCGCTATCAGGTATACAGTTATCCGGGGACTGATAAGGATCCCCGGATACCTGTATACCTGATAGCGTAATACTGCTATTTCATACTGGTATTCTGCAGACCAGGGCATCGTTGATTATATAGGTATCCGCGGACTCTTATCAGTTCCCGGATATATGCTTGCCGTTTTGATTTCATAGTTGACCCAAACTACCGTCAGCTTGAAACTGTTTATTTTTGGCGTGGTTTGTGATCATCGCACGCTGTGGTTCTACTTGTGGTTTCTCAGATTCCTTATAATTTCTTGATCAATCAAGGTCTCCGGATCCCTATACTCCACACCAGATCACCAGACGAAACACAGCAGCATTACTGCTATTTCATGCTGGTATTCTGTGAGGGTGTGGTCCTACCCCGGTCGAGCTCACCCATTGATACTGCACCTAGAAACTTTTAATGACTATAATATTCTTAAGCCCTCCTACACACAACGCATTCCGCGGCGCAACTAAAAGTATTACGACATAAGCATTTGAATCGCAATCGCAAAAATCTATGTGGCACACTCCTAAAACGGCAACATAGTATCAGATAACATAAAATCAATGACAAAAACCAAAGATTGTATATTGTTTCCTCTAAATGTACGTTTCTTGATTGCACGCTGTCTTTGTAAGAATCAAATTATACATCTCGATATTTACAACGTGTGAACGTGTATTTACCAGAGTGCAGTTAACATGAAGGAACGTACATTGATAGTTTCATCTCCCTTTCTTTGCTATAATCTCCGATATTATTGGTGCAATTTGTGGGATTGATTCACTTTCGGAGCCATGCTCGTAAATTATGCTATAACTAGCTTCGCCGGCGGCTTCGCTTGAGCATACATTACGCTAATGCTTAGTTATATCTGAAATACAAAATAACATTTTTTCTGTAGGCATTTTAATGATACAGCGTGATAATGTGTAGGTTGCACACCGACTATAGCTTCGTATCTTCAATTATGTCAGATTTATAAGCCTTGAGACAAACAAACTTTAATACAGCGACAGGCAGTTATGGATTTATGCCTCCGGAATAAATGTCTTTATTTTATCGTGAGAAAATATTTTTTGTTTAAAATAATCAAAAGAAATTCGACTAAATTAAGCATTTAGGGTAGAGTTTGCATTTGTGATATTAGACTGTTTTAAAAGATTTTCGGGCAAAATTTTCGCAGATTTTATCAATGGTTAAATTTATTTGTTTATTTTAAAGACAACCAGAAATTTCAGTACACATAATACATACAATTAAAATAATACAAGAATTAAAAAAAAAAAAAAACATTAAAATTGAGAAAATCAGAGCCTTAAAAGTAGAATATAGAAAAAAGGTTTAGTTTCAGTTCAAAAACAGTCCGTTTATATTTATCTTTACTATTAAGACAGTTATGATGTACTTCTAATTAACGCTTAAGAGAATTGTATGAATTAATGTGAATTGGAGCTGGCTTTGGTGTTTTATAAAGATGAATTAGGAAAGAAACAAATCGGCTTTGAATGATTGATAATCAAATATTTTTCAACATTGTAAAAAGAAATAATACGTAATTATGATTAAAGGCTCACCACCAGACGTGCAATTTTTGCCTGAAATTCGAAACTTTTATTTATTACCCAAGACGGTTCGATTATGGCAATTACTTCTAATTGAAGTAAATCAATACCCGCTTATGTCATTATGCCAATGCACAGTGGATAAATAGTAATTAAAAACGAATTTTAAAACAATGTTGTGTTCACCTTCATTTTTGCTTACTCTGTATTTATTTATATTTATTAATTCTGTATGTTTTTCACACTACTTTGTTGTGTACCAACATTCCTGTATAACAAATTGATAAATTACTATAATTTTACTTGGGAGTAAAGTACTTATTTTCATTAATGAACATGCAATATTTTCAGAGTTAATTAATTTATTTACTTTTAAATGCATTAAGAAAGTTTAATTTCACAAAGGGCGGGCTTAGTGCCAAAGGCATTCTCTACCAGTCAGTTCCAATATGTGTAGCATTAAACTAATTAATAAAAAGAAAAAACTAAAAATTACTAATACAAGCAAATAATAATACATACATATAAAGATATTAAGTACTTAATACATGTTCCAGTCCATACAGATAGAAGCGTCGCTGGAGTTTCTTGCGCCACTTCTTCTCCAGCGCCCACGCATTCCGAAGTGGTGGTACAGATAGCTAATTATAATAGCGAATTTAAAGAATCCTCTGTCAGAAGCAACTGACCGAGCCGAGGTTCGGCCCTCTCGGGCACCCTCTCGGGAGCCCTTGTGCTGGTTACCTATATATAGAGGTCTCGACTGAGTGCCATAAGCGCTCGGTCACCTCTCAACCCGGTGAAAATGTAAAAGCCCTCGGGCTAACAGCGGCCTTCAAAAAAAAATTAATACATGTATAAATACATAATAAATAAAATATACATACAAAATATATATTTGAATACATACAATACAATAGGTAGCTACCAATAAAATCCGTAGATGATAAACTTATCTGACTTCAGGTAACTTAAGTAAGTAGTCACGAACCAAACTTTTAAAACAGTTTTTATTACTGACATTCCTGATGTCATCGGGCAAGGAATTCCAGAGTAGTGTAGCTCGGGCAGCAAATGAATTTGCAAGAAAACCGGTAAAGTGAGCTGGAATACCGATCTCGTTTTTAAATGAAGATCGAAGAATTCTGTCATGAGATAAAGAGAGTATATTGGAATTTATATTTAAGATAAGATGGTGCTGACAGATAATTTAAAATGGAGAACAGAACAACAAATTCTGGAATTACGCCTTTGTTGTTTGGTAAGATAAAGAGACTGTAAGGTGGTAGTGACTTTGGGAGTAATTTCTGTCACTTGTATTCTCCATTTAAAAATGTTGTTAATACGTAAACCAAGATTTTTGACAGAAATATTAAATGTTATTAAAATATTATTATAATAAATAGGGGGTAGTCTTAGCTAGCATCTTTCTACCTACGAGCATTGCTTGACATTTCATAGGATTGACGGTGACTCCAAAACGAGATGACCAATCTTTATTAGCATTTAAGTTACATTTTACTTTGTTAATCCCGTTATGGAGGTCCTCGATTTGAGATTGTACATATAGCTGCAGATCATCAGCGTACAAATGGTACGCGTCAAATATTGGAAGTGATGAGATTGATATAAATTTAAAAGATTAAAGGAGAAAGTATACTGCCTTTCGGCACGCCACTATCTACTTCGGGGATGGGGGAATTAGATCATGTAACTCCTGAGCACTCTCCAAAATACATTCTGTAAAACACTGAAAGGCTAGCCACCTTACGCCTGTGCTCAAGACTGAGCAGATTGGTTTCAGCCGCGACACCAATTGGCCTCGTAGTCCGCCTTTCCACTGAGCCCAAAGCTACCAGATGGAATTTAGCGGAGCCTGCCCAAATGTGACAACATTATTCTACACACGACCGGACTTGAGCTTTATAGAGCGTTAAAAGCTGCCCCGCAGAGAAATACTGCTGCACTTTGACCAGGATCTCAAGTTTTTTTGCAGCTATCTTCGCGATGGACTCGATGAATCGTCCATAGTTATGGTTCAATGAAATTTCGATTCCCAATAACTGTAGGCGATCGGTGAGTTCCACAGATAGATCTCGGATGGTAGGAGCCAAGGCGCACTGGCTCCTTTTGGCTGAAAAATGACACGCCTGTGTTTTGGTAGCATTAAATCTCACAAGATTGGCGTCGCCCCAACTGGAAACCTCCTGTTATGTGAGACTCATTCGCTCTACCATGGCTCTTCTTTGGGACTGTACTTGATCTTTGGTGGCATTAGTATAACTGGTAACTCTCTACAACTGTGCTGTCGTCTGCATATCCAAAGATAACAAAGACTGCGTTTCAGCAGCTTCTCAGCAGATCCTTAATATATAGCAGTAACAGAGTGGCAGAGAGAACAGACCCCTGAAAAACTCCAGCGTTTATCGCCATTGTCTCAGACGAGCAGCCATCTATGACTACTCGCAGAGACCGCACCTTTAGGAAGTCAGTTGTACAGGTGATCAAGCCAGGATAGATATACGCTGGAAGCTTGCTGATAAGGCTATCGTGCTATATCCTTTCAAAGGCCATTGAAACATCAAGTGAGATAGCTAGTGCTTTACCGTTGTTCTCGAGAGGCTCACCAAAGAGATAAGTGGCGTGCACTAGAAAATCGCCAGTTTTCGGTTTCGACGAAACCCGTACTGTCGGTCGCTAAGGATGTCATTATTTTCTAGGTATGCCACAATGCGTGCATTCAATATACGCTCCATTATCTTACAAATAATGGAGGTAATCGAAATTGGTCGATAATTGACAGGATCGGTGCGGCTACCTTTCTTACGCACGGGTTGCACATTCACAAGCTTCCAGGACTTAGGCACAATTCCGGTCTTTAAAGAGAGACGGTACAGGCGTGTTAAAACAGGAGACAACTGGAGACATGCTCCCGTAATTAGACTTGTGAACTATCGCTGGAATACCGTCAGGCCCACTGGCTTTGCTCACCTCTAGACAGCGCAGCCTCTTGAGTACCTCTTTGTTAGTGATGTTTACCTCTGGCATAGAAGTATTACTGTGAGGTAAGGTAGGTGGAATACTATCGCGGGGGTCCAGACGAGAGCTTTGTGTAAAGAGCTTTGCTAATAGGTCTGCTTTCTCTTTTGCTGTGTGGGCCAGAGAGCCGTCAGGCTTAATCAGCAGGGGCAGTGAGGACCGACAGAAGTTTGCCTCAATCGCTTTGGAAAGAGACCAAAACGCTCTACTACCAGTTGGCTGAGCAGAAAGTTTTGTACCAATATGTTTGATGCGATCAAGGCGAGCTTTCTGTAATTCGTTTTTAAAGGACTTGGCGGCTCGGTTAAAGGCTTTCTTCTTCGTTTTGACATCCGGAGACTTGCGGTTACGAGCATCACCCCAGGATTAATATGCCGAATGCTTAAGCTTTTCAGCTTGGACGCACTCAGCGTTAAACCAAGAGACAGCTTTGCCACCAATACGGTACGTCAGCGAATAAAATATTCCATTGACACACCACATCGGTTATAGCTTCTGTGCGATATAGCGGTGTTAAATGCATTCTAAAAATCAATCAACACCACCACTGTAATTTATAGTTGTATGTATAGATTAAGGTTACGAGTATCGTATGAATTGATATCTTCCTAGTCGAATTCGGCAACAGTGTTGTTTTGAAAGATAATATATTATATATGTTTGGAAAGATATATTGTAGTGCCATAAGCATTTACGTAAATACACGTACTCTCTCGTCAGGACCTAATAATGCATGTGCAATAAGATCGTAGTTGGTATACATACAACATACCCAAACCCGAAAATTAACAATTTGCTGTGCACATATGTTATATTTTTCGGGTGGGAAACGAACTGATAACCGTCGAAATAGCAGTCAGGTGCTTTTAACCACCGTACCGACAAAATGTCTCAAACCTTATCAGGCGACCTAAATGCACGTTCCTTAATCTTATTTGATTAAAAAGAGATCTCACAAATGTAATTATTTTAAATAATTAAGTTTGTGAGATCTCTTTTCTTATTTGTTAGTACATACCGTTTATATTAAATCTTAAATCTTGGCTTCTACAAAATTTACGCATGATATTTAATAAAAACCGGCCGCAGTCTAGCGGGTGTCTGATATACCATAAATGAGAAGAGTCGCAGACAAGATTGGTAACATTTTGAAGCGAGCTTCTATAAAAACATTTTATACGCTTCCGAAGAAGATTAGTCAGTTTTTACCATTGTTATGTGCAATATTCCCTCACAAGATGCGGGAGTGTGATGAAGCATAATTGTGAATGTGGTTTCTTAAAAGAGCAAACAAAAACTTTAAAAGTACACTCGTGAGTAAAAAAATAGACTCAAACATCATGCGCGAGGTTGAGTGTCTTTAAAATTATAACTGAGCACTGAATTATAATTTTCTTTTTTTGAATTATTAATGCTGGATGTTTTGGCTTTTAAGTAAAGAAATGTTATCTTTTCCAAGAATACGACCCAAAAAAAATTGTTATTGCACTAATAATCACTATTTTTGCATCTGTTTTCAATAGCGCTAATTAGGGGTTGTCATGCCCTATAGAAGGTAATTTACCTGACCACCCCTTAATCCTAACACCAAAACAACACGCCGCCCTCGCCTTCGAGCGCGGCATAATCTTCGCGACACCGCGAACACTCGATACACGCACGTGTCAGGAAGGCTCTCACCGCCCACACATTCCGACGTCAATTAAAAACAGGTGGCGACCATCAGAGGCTAGGTCCGCATACCTAAACCAGGACGGTAAATATATATCACCATCCATTCTCCACTCTGGAGAATCCCCAGATAGCTAATCAGCAACTAGGGCGGCAATTATATAGAGCACAGACGGACACGCTCAGAGAAGAAGCTCTTTTTGTAGATAAGACAAACAAAAACTCTGCTAACTAGCTCATGGACCTCCGTTCCGTGAGCCCTGAATCCGATTAAGCTGTAAGAGCCGCATAGGCCAACAGCATTAACATCAACAGAATCTAGATCCTAATCCCTTAGTTGTCAAACGTCAACTTGTACACTTATCCCTTATTATTAAACACAAAGCCCAAAAATGGACACATCTATTAAAAAGGGGCTAAAGCGGTGCCTTCATTGGAACAAGGCTTGAGTCACCGAGAAGTTGCTCGTGTGTTAAACATGACTACATCTTTTTAAGAGAAACGTACTGCAAGCGTACGGCGTGAGTCGATATCTGTGCTCACGAGTGTAGTCATCAGTACGGCTCATAGGCCCTATCGTCTTTCATCATAGATGATGTGGGTCCTTGTCATCTAGGTCCTGAAGAATAAGTTGTATTTCCAGACGAGACAAAAGCAGTATGCTATTATATACAGTAGTAAAGTGTTCGAAAGAAATAATTCTTTCTTTTTTTTAAACGTTCTTAATATGTTTTAATACATACGTTTTTCAAAACCAACGTTCTTATTTTATGATTTAAGATACAACGTGACTTTCTTGGGTGCAAATTATACGCGGAGGTATAAAGGAAGAAGGACCTGTCTATATTTAAAAGTAATAGAACTTTACCTAAACGAGGTGCACCCAGTTGGTTACAGTGATAATAATATCTAAAAGATCTACATCCGAAAACGCACACGGCCATATTTGTCCTTTATTAGTGGTGCATAGACATTCCATCTCAGAGCTTAGGGGTCGGCATTTGTATGTTTGTTATCATTACTTATCGAAGAAGAATTTGGATGTCATGGGTCGCAGGTATCACTTACCGTCATGTGAATACTATCATATATCATCCGTAATATCATTATTAACAAATATATGGGATATATATATATATGCGCTGATCTAAAATTTTAAATTCGATTTAAACAAAAATTAAACAATTACCTAACCGAATTAATTTCTCCTATAGAAAATTCTTATGATGAAGATGATATACGACTAATTCAGCACTATACAATCAAACGTAGCTTGATACTTGATGCATAAAAAAATCGAGGGCCGATGGCATTCCAACCGCCTTATTTAGCAAGGCCGGTGTAGTGTGCAACTTTGTTGCACATACGCTGGCGTAAATTAAGACCTGAAGCGTATTTTTACAAAGTGTGACAAACGAGCGCAATGATTGTATTATAAACACTTACATCCATCATGAAATAAGATTCAAGATGCACTTGCTTGTTCATCCATAAGGATCTTTTTTTTATATACATACTTTCTAAGCAAGTGCTTGACCACGATCCCACCTGATGTTAAGTGGAAATGCAGTCCTGGATGGTAAGGCGCACTAGCTCAGTAAATACCTATTCACTCTACTCTTAAAAACACCCACATTGTAATCGGAGGGAAAGACACGCGGGCAAACTATTTCAGTCCTTTGCTATACGAATAATGAAAGACGAAAAATCTAAAACGTTTTGCTACATGTAACTGGATCTCCGAATCCCTACTCTTATTAAACAAAACTAACAACAAACAAAGGTAATATTCTGCTATTCTCAGAGTTTAAATTACTTCTACGGTGGGCACGACCTATTTATGCTGCAGTTAATTCATGATTTTCAAATTGAAACTGTCGTAAAAAGCAAGATCGAAAACCATCTAAAAACAAAATACTTTTATTTAATTCAACTGATTTTATTCTAAATATATTAGATATTCGCAACCTTCAAGAGAATCAAGTGAGTTTTATTAAATTCAACTTAATCTCAACTCATAATCAGTTCACAATCCGCACAGGTCTCCCTCACAGAATGCCATCGACGTCCCGCGAACTCGCACAGGTCGTCGTTCCATCTAGTGGTTAGTCGTCCGACACTACTTTCGCCAAGGGTTTGCCACTCGAGAATTCTCCGGTTATTGGTTCTACGAGATATGTGGCCGGACTGCACATTTACTTTCTGATCGTTTTTGCCATTGAATTAATATTTTCCTAACTAAAGACTTTAAAAAACGACGACCGCCTATTGAGTACCTGTCATGTACATCTCACGTACGATGTTCGGTTATCAATGAAGGAACAATTATTTTTTTCATCCAAACTGTTGGTTCTCAGGCTTGGGTGTGTGTGTTTGTGAAATCCCGACACAGTGTCCCACATCTGAACCTTCCTTCTTACTATTTGTATTGCAATCTTTGGACTAGAGACACGATGAATTGGTACATGTTTGTCCAAAGGTTTGCTGAATTATGTCAAGGTATCATACGCAATTGGCGTTAACACCCTTCACTAATTTTTTTTAAAAGTATGTTGAATCTTCGGAAATCTTCAATCAAGCCACCCTCCAAACTTTAAACTCTAGATCCGCGCATGCATCTGATAACAAGTAGAAAATACCGCCAAGTTTCAAAATCTGCTAGGAGGGTATCGTTGTCGATTAGAGATAATCGGTTACTATTAAAAACGAAAGACCTTCCGTCGCATGCACCATAGCGAGTAATGTAGTCCCCGTGGCAGCAACAGGTGTCCGAGAGCTGAACGCTTAAACGGAATGGTCACCGGACCAGTGTGTCGGCTCCGCATCCTATGTCCGTATAATTATTAACTGTTAACTTACGCTTCTGCTGATACAGCTTGCTTGTTTATCCACTACAATAGGACATAATGTATGTAGATTAACTACGATCGTCCGTTTGTCGATGTTTTGTTTGTGGTGTATGTTAAAATAGTACATATAATTATGTGTTGCACGTAATTGTGAATATTGAAGTTAATAGATCTCTTTTATATAATTATTAATAAATAATTGTTACTGTGCCATTTCCAATAAACTGTTTACATTCAATAATAGCGAAGTATCGTTCATTTTATAACCGTTATTGCAAACACATTCCATTTTTGCCGATATACGATAAAAATTAAATTCGTCTTATTGTGGCTACGTGGCAATAAGTAAGATCTGGCAAATGAGTATCCGGATATTGTCATCTTATTATTGAATTGAGACTTTAACTATCAAATTCCGTAAACCTATATATAATAGTATTGTATTAAAGTGTAGATTTCAAGTGCACCGTTAACGTACAAATGTTCACCATTTTGATTGATGGTTTGTAAATTGTTGACCACCAGAAAATTTCAATTTTTTTTTAATAAAAATAGACATTGCTACTGCGTAAGTTATGCCTGCGGCCCCCGAGACATTTACATCCAACTCCATTTGTATCTACTAGAAAATTTTAATGAACTGAAGATGTGAAGTGAATAAAAAAAAAAGGAGATATATTCTTCTCTATACATTCAGGTGTCAACAAGAAAATAGTATATTTGGAAGGCTTAGATAATAATTCATGAGTTTCAACGTAATTTGTCAATCCGACCTAGTTATAGGCATTAAAGTAAAAGTGAGGTTTATCTACCAACACTGTAGTCGTTCATTTTTATAAGAGTAATTGAATAAACCACTTGATATTTTTAACCATTTTCTTGGTTACTTTTTAATTATTAACGTTATATTCAGTTCCTTGTTGGCAAAAGTTCTATCTTGTTGTAGGATTGCCCAAAACATATTTTTGGTTTATTATCAATTACAATTAGTACCGTTAGTAGAAGTAGACCACATACGTAACCTCCCTGCATACGTCAATGTCTTCATGACATGAATCCTCAATAGCCTAATGGTTTAGGGTACAGTACGTTAAACTTAAGGTCGTAGGTTCGAATCCGCTATTCGTTTATTATAGTAAACATCTTGTAGCAACGGTTTTTAGGCCTAATTGGAGTGCTGCTGTTATAAAAAAAAAATGATAACCATCATATGCTCGAATTTGTTGACTGCCTTTGCTTTGAGGCCAATGTAAATTGAACAAGTCCTAGGTTGGGGAAAATCATTGAAATTGTCATTATATAATAGAGAATGAAAGAGATTTTTTTTCTCAGTAAATTTATAATCTCAATCGACTTCTCGACATTAATAATGTAGATTTATATTTTCATTTAAAAAAATAATCAAAATAATTTTCATGTCTTTATTGTAGTTGGATAAAGGATTTCGATCGTGAAGTTGTATTTTTATTTTGAATTGATTATATCATTCCTACTAATCGATTTCAGATCATCCGATGTGTTAAATTTTTTAACGTTGTCTAGATTAACCTCATCTGAGAATAATAAATCGTTTTCTTGAACAGTTTTAAAGCATATTTCATTGTGTTACATCAGGTCCCTCAAATGTCCAGTCTCCATATATCTCTTAGTAGACTATAGTAATCGTACTCAAGGACGTTCCTTCACCTTTAACTCGATGGACACAAATTCTCAGCTGTCACTGAAATATTAAATGTAAATAGCTACGTGTTATCCTTTGCATTCGAGTGCACTATGAGACTTGATTCTCATCATTAATGTTCTGTCCATTCCCTAACATCGTCGTTACCTATCAAGTCTTATCTTTCTTTCTAACTCTTTCTCTCTCATTCACGCTCTTCTTTTTTTTATAAAGAAACGTAACTATTGTATAGTTTCTTTCTCAACTAGTGCGTGAAGTGCTCGTCTATATAATATTTAACTTTATTTAATATTGACGAGCGTGTAGCGTTAAGAGTACTGTTCGATTCCCAGGCGTATATTTGTACGTCACAAATTGTTGGTTTCTGAGTGTAATGTTTATGTCCCATGTATTTGATACTGCATCTGAATCTTCCTCGACATTATTGCATATGGACATCGGAATAAGGGAAGAGAATTACGACTTTTTTTCGGGCTGATGGCCGCTGTTAACCCGAGAGCTTTTACAGTTTCGCCGGGTTGAGAGCAGACCGAGCGTTTATGGCGCTCAGTCGAGACCTCTATTTGTGGGTTACCAGCGCAAGGGTTCCCGAGGTGGAGCCTCGACTTGGACCTGTCGTCCTGTTTCGTGAGAGCGTCTGACTCGAGGGTGCCCTCCGAACCTCGGCTCGGTCAGTTGCTTCTGACTAAGGATTATCTTAATTAATATCGCTATTATTATTAGCTATCTGTACCACCACTTCGGAAAAATAACCTTGTGAGTCTCTTTGTGTTTGCGCGATATCTATGAAAGATATTGCGTAGCTGATGTCATCTGGTAATAACAAATCTACCAGGAGGACATCATATAATATTATATATGAACGATTGCAATTGAGAGTTTCAATTCTGGCAACACTTATAACAGTCTGAATCTCCTGCAGAGGGTTTTATTTACGGAATAATTAATGAGCGTTTTAACTCGGTAAGTGAAAAACACAGCTGGGTTATGTTACTGTTCCGCTGAGAAAACATTACGTGTTTCTAAGATCTAAGCTGAAACAATTTTTTGTAGCAGTGCTAAAATGGAATTATTAGTGATATAGTATCACAATCACCGAAAAATTAATAAATTGATAATAGCATCCCCTCCTATGATTCCTTGTCAAGGATGAATGTAGATGTCATGTGCTGCAGGAATCACTTGCTGTTAGGTGAACTATGTGCTCGTTTGTTACTCTCAATGTAATAAAAAAATATATTATATGGATTAGGATTGAACAGTACTTCATATTAAAAAAAGCAAATTAATTCTGGGAATGGATTTTTTTTTTTATTTGAGAGATCAAATGATCTAGTGGCTTAGCTGATAGCAATTGATCACCGCCGTCCGTGAACATTTGCAATAACAGAGGAGTTACAAATGCGTAGCCGGCGTAAAGGATACTACTGCTCTTTTCTTGAAGGTCCCTATGTCGTATCGGTTCGGAAATACCGCTAGCGACAGCTTACGCGTGGCCGTATAAAGCTTCGTACAAAGCACAGTGATGGACTCTCCAACTATTAATTTATTTATTTAATAAAACTTTTTGCACAAACAGTGTACACAAGCGGACTTAATGCGTTAGGCATTATCTCCCAGTCAAACCTTTGGGTGGTACGGAAACATTGAGTAGGTGAATTAATACATTTTTAAATAAACCAGCATAGATATACATAAGAACTACATTTATTCTAAGTATATATAAATATAATACTATACATATATAGTAATATATATATATATATATATATATATATTTATATATACATACATATATACTATTGAATACGAAACGACCAACAAGATGGTGAAGAAAAATAAAACTTAAACTGCGGCTGGAACTAGTATAAACATTTCCGTGGATACTCGTGCTAAATGTAATAGAAAACGCGCGTAATAGAGATGCGCAACATCTCTTCGTAGAGTCAATATATCGAGCTGACCGTAAAGAACTTGGACTCCATTGACTATTCGGTTTGCTCTTATTTATTTTACGCTCTACCCATTGCAGTCCACGTACAATGTACCGCGTCGCATGCCATCGCATATCGTAGTTAAAAACACTAAATCTGAAAGTGAGACTGCTTAAGTCCAGCTTGAGTGCCCATTGTATGTGTATTAATTTATTCTAATGGTCTTGGACTGCAGAGGCTCGTGTACAGGTTCGGAATTGTTTACCGCTTTGTGTTTTTACTTCAGTGCCCTCTCATGTACTGTTAAAGCTATGAGAAGGAAATACCTTCTTTCGGACAATGAGTCTCAAGGAGCATTTCTATTGTCAAACATTTAAAACCCTCAGCGTTTGTACAAAGCTCATACCTTCAGTTTTTTAATACTTAAATTCATAATTGTACGCGAGTGTGTTCCGACCGAAAATGTTTAAGATTTCTTTAACGCAAGCGTCGATATATAATATATTTGATTAACATATTTCTTTCTAGAAGGGTGTTTTTCTTAAGTTTTTACAGTTTCTTTTATTTACGTCTTTTAATAATAGTGATACTAGAATCTAATCTAAAAAAATACTATTATATATATTACGCAGGGTTTATTGTATTATAGAAGAGATAATTTGTAAAGGATTTCTTCCTTAGAAAGAATAAATACATACGCCGTTATTTTATGTAGAATGTATATATGCGCGTAGTATGCGGCTTAAATCAAACAAACCTTTTTTATTAATGTTTAGTCTTTTTGTTTCCTTAAAAAAGTTAATGCGGGTTTTTAAATAATCTGTTACTGTTTAAATAATACTATGAATGTTCCAGACTCAAGTAACAATTAATAATTTTTATAACTCACTGTATCTTCCATTTATTTGCTTGTAGTAATATCAGAGAATGGGTTTCATGTATTATCACGACTTGTCATGTTAGGGGATTGAGCAGACAACTTAACTAAATATCATTTTAATAAAAAATAGAGACAAACTGTGGCCACGCCACCGCGATACTAATTGGATCTAATTGTACCGTATACATATATATCATAAATATTTAATTAACGCTTTAAAAATGCTGCTGTTACAATTAAAAAAATAGCACGTAAATCGTGCTATTTTTTTAATTGTAAACAGTGCAACATCGTTAACATTACGTTACATAAGAATCACTCATTAGTCTGTATATAACATCTGATGCGTACCCTTGTTTCCGTGAACTTAATTTATATAGGATTTATTCTTCTTAGAAAAAAGGTTTTTGTATTGCCGTAAACGTCGTTTTCAGACCAGACATCTCATATCGAAGCGTCAACAGCCTAATGGTTTAGAGTACGGTCTGCGAAACTTATGGTCATAGGTGCGAATCCACCATCTCCTTGCACAAGCATTTTCAGCTTGATTGCGTTTGTATTTTAAACGAGGTCAGCAACGTTAAGGTTAAGCAACGATACAGTTACTCTATAGCTGAATGTAATGGGTTAGCTGGTCCGCGTCCTTACGTGAAATTTTAGCATAACGCTGAGGTTTGTTATGAGATAACGAGTTATAAATTAGGTTCTTATAACTAGATCTATCTTACTTATTATCGATGTAGCTCTACCACTGTAATAAAAATAAAAATAAAAGATCTAAAATTTCTTCTTCACCCCTCGCATGCACGCATGTCCGACGGTACTAGTTTCCTTCGAACCGCAAACGGCACCGCAAAACGGAAAGATGAAAAAAAATAATTGCTTTTTAAGTGCTAACCTTAAAATATCTTTTGGATGAAATATAACTGTTTCTTTTTTATACATTAACACAAAGAAAATTTTAGTTTGCCAACAACAGTCAGGGAACCTGACCAAATACAATATTCGCCGAAGCCCCCTGGTGTTTGAACAAAGATCTTTACAATTTATCTTCGTGTCGGAACTAGGTTGTACCCGCAGTCGTGTTTCGTAATGTGAGTGTAGTTATCCAGGGTGTTCCAATCTCTCTTTATTAAAAAAAACACCCTAGTGTTTAAAAAGAAAAACATCGAACAAGTATAGTGAATGTTTGTGTTGTCGATAATATTTACGACTCCAAAATACCCTATACAGTCGATATCAACCGGTGCCCCTGCCAACAAGAGGAGTGAAACGATAGTTTCATAAAAAATACATTACTTTACTATAAAAGAAAACCAGTAATGAAACAAAAAATCAAAAACAGCTGATGCTCTGATCAACGGTCGATATTTTCCTTATATTATCAGGCAAAGAGTTCCAGAGTAATGTAGCCTGAACAGTTAGCGAGAGTAACCCGGTATGTTACATCACCTTGATCACAACCATGAGGAAATCGTCATCAAAGAATGATTTTAAAAAAAAAGGTACTCTAGTTGCAATTTAACAATAATTATTATAAAATCTATTATTGTGGCAATGAATACCACTAGACTGATGCAATTCACAGTAGTGTAATTCTCTCAGATACATAAACCACTATAACTATTTCTATTTTCACGGCCTAGTTACTTTACTAATGTATTGTAATTAAATTTGCTTCTAACATTGTTATTACACTTTAACCGACGTGGGCACTAATTACCGCAGACTTAATAACGTGCAGATATCATCTCTATTTACAAGTAATCGGCTATAGATGGAATAGTAAAAAAATATATCAATAGTCTAATGGTTTTAGGTTACGGTCTGCGAAACTTAAGATCCTAGGTTCGAATGTGCCATTCGATCGTCTTGAACCGTCTCCTAGCACAAGCATTTCTAGCTTAGTTGGAGTGGTTAGCCGGATTGTTGAATAGTATGTAAGAATTATTATAAGACTATTATTCTTTAAAATTAAATTTCTTAACGTCGTTTGATTTTTACATTACTTTAATCATACTCATATTAAAAGTGTTCCGACTTTATACAGTGTTCCAATCACAGAAAAAGTATTAGGTATATGAATTTAGCGTATATGGAAAAAGAAAAACATTTTTTTTAGGAAATTATATATTTAATCGATGGAATTATGTACCATTATTATATAAGCGCTTTCCACAGGGGAGCTAGAATCAATAAAATCTTTGAAAGCGGTTCGAACTGCCTCGTCGTAATTGAATATTTTTCCTTGCAAAAGATTAACCAAATTCGGAAAAAAGTGGTAATCTGTTGGAGCAAGGTCCGGGGAGTATGGTGGATACCGGATACATTCCAATCGCAACTCCTCTAATTTAGCGACCGTCTGTTGTGAAGTATCGGTTCTAGCGTTGTCATGAAGCAGCAGCAGCTAGAACAATTTACCAGTCACGGTTGTTTAACGGCTAGCTTATCCATCATGGTTTGCAATTGTTGGCACTAAAAATCTGGCCAGATTATAGGAAGCCGTAGTGTATGACACCAGCATTGGTCCGCCAAACACTCACCAGTACCTTTATCTGTGTCAACGTTCGCTTGGAATAGAATTTGGCCAGTTCTCCTGACTTCAATCACTGTGATGAGAGTTTCTGATTGTCGTTCAATATCCATTTACCTAACAGGCCAAAATTTGAAATACATTTGCAATTCCTAACCAAACACCAGATTATTTAAGTAGATCAAAGTGACCAGTTCGACAAAACGTCAATTTCATATGTAAGTATGATATTTCTTTCTCTCTAGTTACTAGTATATTTTGAAAGCTATGGTACCGCACTGTCCGGTAGTCATCAACCAGGAGGTCATAGATGATTTGATAAAAAAATACGAGAATAATGATAATAAAACTTAGACACAATTAACAAAATACTTTTACGACCACTCAACATTTTATTTATACAATAGGTGGCAAACGACCTTGCAGCCCACCCGATGGTTAGTGAAAAAAATACTACATACAATTGGTATACTTATATATTATTATATATTCCCACTAATTTTTCCCCTATTCGACTATATTGAATAATGGAATATTCCCCTCTTCGTGATCAAATATCTTAATAAGAACGTAATAAAAATGTTCTGAATCTTGAATCTTTGTGTTGCTGAACAAAACCTAGAACTTGGTACTTAGCAGGAAAGGCCAGGGACGAGAGATTATGTTATTGTATCTGACATAGTATTATAAAGATGATATAACACATTGACAATAAAGGACTAATTTAAATATTCAAATGTAAATCCTCGGCCTCGATCATTAAAAGCAATACAATCGACGTCTTTAACCTCTATGACTTACATACACTCGTGGATGAGACGTTTTAAAGGCATATGGAATAAGTTCAGAGACAGGTCTAGGTAGATATGGTGCTGTTTTTTATTATATTTTTTTTTAAGAAAGAACTATTAACAATACGAACATTCCTATTAAGTACCTACGGCGTTACGTTTCACAGACCATAGCCTAAACCATTGGGCTATCGACACGACGGTTTATTATAGAATTAACCGGTGTTTTGTAAATGTTCACTGATCTAAGAACAATCAAAAAGGAACAGGTATAGTTTAATTGTTAAAGTATCTTTTGATGAACCGTCCATAATAAATATACATTTAATCATAAATTTGGTTATATAATTATATAAATTCGCGTAGATTCCATACTAAGCAATACCAAAAATCACACCAATCACATAATCCATTTCAGAAAATACTTTTATAAATTAATAGACTAATCGAGACACGCAGCCTGTGTGTAGCTACACCTTGAATCGGTCGTCACGACCACGAGGAGTACCACGTAAACGTCGCGGTGTTTCGCACGATGAGAGTAAACACACAAATACGAGAATGAGGTCCTCCACCTCAACCCTCAGGCGTATGTATTACTTAACATTAGGTGAACTATTTACTCTTAGCTCTGAGTAAAAAAAGAGATATAAACAACAAAAAGTCGTACAAGTTAGCGAGAGGTCGGTGGCTGTGGTGTTCTGTAATGAATTAAAGATAAAATTCATACAATTTATAAATATATTCGATGGGAGCTTTAACAATTCAAATAATAATTTAACAGGCTCTATCGGCGCTTCGTAATGCTCATAAGCTGAGAAGAAACGTTGCCGTTTTTCGTGGGTCTTCTCTCAAGTATTTTTAATTAACAAATAATACACAATAAACGTTCTACCGCCCGAAATCAGGACATCTACGAATACGAATGATAGAATGTTCAAGATCAAAGATCGGCAGCGATTTATGAACAGATTGGCATAATCATATTATTTCTTTATATATATGCAATTATATATGTATTATATAATTACTTTTTTTTATTAATGTTTACTGATAGAAAATGCCTAAGGCATTAAGCCCACTCTCATACATAACTGTATATGAACCTTAAATAAATAAATAAACATACTATGTTTAAAAAATAAAATCAATATACGTGGAATAATATACGTGTAATTTCATAAGATCGAAGGAAAACCTAATTGTACCAATGTTCACGCCAGTTACATAATCACTTTTAGGAAATCTATTAACAGTATAAGCATAACATTGCGTGGAATGTTATGCAGCATCCGTTCTGGAATCTGACTTGTGATTAGACAAGATGCTCACAATATCAATCAAGTAACAATAACAATTATAGTAGTAAAAAAGTAAATAACAAACAACAGCCTATATGTCCCAGGACAGTTCTCTCAAGAGAGGGTATTGGTCCGCTACGCAACTCTACTTCTTTAATTTTTTTAAAATTATTTCTTACACATGCAGATTCACATTTCACACTTTTTGATTTTCCTTAACCTTGCACGTGGTAAATTAGAACTTAAAATTCCAAATAACAATTTCATTGGTGTCGGGAATTGAACTGGGTTTGCTCGCGTACTGTGATAATGAATGCGAGCGTCCGTACACTGAGCTACCGCGGCTTACGTATATACTTCGCACTTGACGTTGACAATCTAATTTGAGGAAGGTTCGAGACCAGTGAAGATATACAGAACCGAAACCGACCGTTGTCTAGCAAATATTGTGTCAACGTCAGTGCATTGAGAGGAGCTCCGGGAATTCCTACGAAACGCTCCGGTGCCTGAGCACGTACTAGGGTAGGTCAGCCTACCCTCGCTGTGCTACGGCATCTCGAGACCACTTCGAGTTGTCGTCCTTCCCGGTAACAAGGAATGTGACCTAACTCAACAGCCATGACTCAACACCGAATTACCCGAGCGCTGGGGCCGACGTAGCCGTAAAAGTTTCAGACGATTATATCTATAGTCAATTAATAAACGACACGAAACCCAACCGTTGGTGTTAAACAAAAATTAGACCCGACTAGGAATCGAACTCAACAGCCACCACACAACACCCGAATATTCTGACCACACGGCCGACGTAGCCGTAAAACTATCAAAGCATTATATCTATACTTAACTCAAGAACTCCCCAAGCAATTAAATCCTCAAGTTATGTTCGTACTTATTTTTTTTAAATAACGCTCTTACTGAACCGTGTCACTTATTCTATTTGACTCTTTAGTCACAGCTGTCAATCATATTTTTCGAACGGAAGACTGTCAAAGGGACACAGTGTAAGTTTATAGCGTCTCGCCTAATTCGAACCTTGTTAAATCTCAAAAGTTCTACACGTTATGTTGGAAACTTTATTCATTTTTAACGCGAGTCGACGCGTCACTGGCGGCTGAGTGGGGCACGCCGGTTAAATCTCTATTAAAAACACGCGATAAAACTTACGTGCAATGTTTCCTTTCAATACAAGATTAGCCGGTTAGGTCACGTAAATACCAAAGCTCTTTCGACTGTATTATTTCTTTTTATGTTTCGTCGTCACGTATGCGAGAGTGATAAACGTTCTCACTATCCCTTTAGCCAATATTATTATTACTGAACTGTTATATATATAGTATCTGTAGTTTTTTTTTTTTTTTTGGCCTGTAGGCCGCTTTTAGCCCGAGGGCTTTTACAGTTTCACCGGGTGTTATCTGTAATATAGCACGATATTTTGTCTAGGTTAGCCAAGACAAAATACCACCTGGGATCTATGTTAAAATGGCCCTTTACACCGGTTAGTTCAGTGTGAAATTGACGTTGTTATTTTAAGCCGCTATTTTCCGAGTGTCCTTCCCCGGTCATGACGAAACTGTCCTATACTAAAGCCAGTTTCTATTTGCATTGTAGTCTTAGAGAATCGACAGTCCCTTGTCATCCCGTGGGGCGTCATAAAAATAGAAGAGTTACAAATATGGGAAACAATTACCATTATGAATTATCCATAGAAGAGGTGGTGTATATATACCCTATCAAGTAAGTTTATGTTAATAGTTAGTTAAAGTTTATACAACTGTGACAATTGAGAAACAAGTTCACCAGTAACTGATGTCTCCAACCCATAAAACCATCCTAAGCATAGATTCAAAATGAATATGCGTTATATTCTCAGAGGACTAAGATGGAATGCCTCACGACTAGGGACTAGGTCTCCTGATCACTACTACACTTTTGAGAGTGGTAGAGCTACACTCCAGTTTATTTTTAGATGCAGAATGAATAGATCAGCTTGAACGGGGTGGGACCACACCCTCACAGAATACCAGCGAAAAATAGCAGCAATGTTATTGTGTTTCGTCTGGAGAGTGTAGGGATCCTTTATAACTGCTGACGGGGCATTTCATCTCAGTCCTCAAGGGTGACAACGCATCTGCATTATGATTCCTTGTCAAGGATGAATGTAGATGTCATGGGCCGCAGGAATGACTTGCCGTCAGTGTGTGCTCGTTTGTTACTCTCAAAGTAATAAAAAAAAAACACTCGCCAAACGAGGCCGACCCGTGGCGTTACCACTGTCGAGATGTAGGATAAATAGTAGTTATGATTATAAATAGTGTAGATGTTTATCGAAGACGAAACCATTAATTACCGACCAATGGTTGTTACAGTATATATAAAATTAAGGTTTTCGACCTTTTCAGTATCAATATAATATATCAAATAATACATATTAGAGTCTGTTTCGCTAAAGCTGTAGAAGTCAAAAGACCAACATCATCATACACACTTTAAAAAAAACGTTATATACTTTTTTCAATTACAATTATACGATGATATTAATTTATCCCTAATGGGAAAGGCAAAGGACTTTAGTCCATACAGCCAGGTCTTGTTCGTATGCTGGTTGGTCTGAAAACCTTACAATTATACGTACATAAATGTCAAATATTGATTTAGAAGAGCTAAACAGTAAGTTTTCTCGCTTTTAAATATTCATATTTATTAATAACATTTTATAATATTATATATATGCGTATATTACAAATATATATTATAAATTGGCAAGCATGTATCATGGGTTTTCCACGTCATTAAAGACAAGACGTGACTTTGAAGGTCCATTAAAATTTAAAGAATTTATTGTATTGTCATACTTGACACAGGTCAGTTACCAGACGATTTTAAAAAAGTCACCTATCAATTTTAAATATCTATAAATTCTATAGTAATAAGTCAGGTAGTGTAGAGTAACTTTAAAAAAATTAAAAAATATATTTAATAAAGCAATTGCTTTAATATATAAATACATAGATAACTTTAGCCAACTAAGTCAATGATGTACACGAGAATAAAATAGAAATAATGATAGAGATGATGAGAATACTAATTATTCTATTTAGTATTCCCTTTTGATTGGTATGGTCGGCTTTATCGGAGAAGGACATGTGAAATAAGATCCCTAACGCTGATGTGTTTCGTATGGTGAATGTAGGAGAATGGAGAACTGATTATCTGGATCAGAGGTAACAATATATAATCAACTTGAATATTTGATGAGTATAGGATGTGTAGATATGTATGGGCCGCAGACATCACTAGCTAATAGGTGAACTTAGTGCTCCTTTAGTCACATTAGATCTTTCCTTGAAGTGGAAGCATACAAAAAGTTGCAGAAGTTTGAACATTTCAAATTTCCGCGGCCCGCTTTCTACGTTCCTTGCCAAACATCCTCGAACATAATAAAAAGTGGACCGGTTTCGGTTCGCTTCAAACGGTGACTACCGAAAGTGATTAAGTTACAACTCACACGGCAATATTATATGTCCAATTTGATTTACGAGCGGGGAACATATTTTTAAATGTCCCGAACTATTTGTTACACGTGCTTGCTCGTAAACGCTTGTCCCGTTTAAATGTTCTTAAACACAAAGGAAAGTAGCTTTATGCTTGGACGGTAAAGGTTATAACTAATTCTAAGCTCAACTCTGTCAGTTCTTCATATTTATTATGCCGCAGTAGATGTTCACTAAGCAATTTGATTGCTATCATTCACGACATTAATTCATTAATATTCATCACATTGCAAATTTACTTGAGGTGGTGTAATTTTTTTTCGTATTTTGCAAGATACAAATAAAAGATAGAAGAGTATATATATAATTAAATTTTTCATACTATTTCTAGTTTTGGTTAAGACAATTTTGTAAAGGTACATATGTTGATTGACGACATAGGGGCATAGTCGTTAGACTATTTGGATACCGTTAGCGTTGTTTTCGGTTTCCAGCCGAGTAACAATATTTGTGCATTACTAATTATTTTTTGTTCCTTGCCAGTGATGAATTACATGGATCCAGGGAAGTGAACGTCGCGTGAGTGCGTCTGTATTTGCACAAATTCTTACGTCACTGTGATATATTCTACTGTGATCATGTCGTCTAGTAATAATCAGAAGATATCGCCATGGTCGAAATTGATCACGACAATATCAAAGCTATATTCATGATACTTGAAAATGCTTGCATTACAGTATGTCAAGTTAAAAAATCGTGTTACACACAATATAACATCGTGAAATCTGGAATCCTACATATAAAACTTACACCAAACGCATAGAATAAAGCCAGAAACGCTTTCTTATCCTTTTACAATTCCGAAGTAAAATTTTTATAAGCAGCCACACAAATCTTTAAAAAAAAACCATATACTTCCGCTTCATGAGCGTAGACGTATTGCTGACCTGGCATACCTTCATGATATAACAAATAAAATTGTTGACTGTTCGGATCCACTGGGGCATAGGATTGCAGCTTAGAAGGCAAAATAGTTACTTTATCAGAGCTGGCAACTTTTTTAACTATTTTAATTCGATTCCATCGACAATTGACATTGGTTTATTTAATATAACCAGAAGTCAAATTAAAAGAAAACTAAATTTAATTTTTTATTCATAAGAATTTTTATATGCTGAACCTCATCTGTCTATTGTTAACAAAGTTGTTTTTTTAAACAATTTATTATTTTGTACTTCTACATCTATTTACTCACTTTTTATTCTTTTTACTAATCGTGTAGACATTTAATTGGCCTTCTGTATTAATTTATGTTATTGGTTTGCTTAATTATTATCTGCGTCTTCCGAAAATTGTAAAAATAAAATAAAATACCAGCATAACACCTCTGCTATTCGTATGGTTTGGTAGAGTAGATCCGATGAACCAAATACAGGCATCGAGGCATGTCAGTATTCAGGGGTGACAACGTTTCTGCATCCTTAATCTTTATTGTGAACGAGAAGGCCGCAGACAACGTTTACTATCAGGTGAACTGTTTGCTCGTTTGCCAACCCTGATAAAAATACGTATTCGGTGTCAGGGAGTGAGCAACGAGATCCTCGCACTTTATTTTCACTTCTTTGTTCGGAGGATGTATGAATTATTAAAATTTGTTCACTTTAAAGGTGTCGGCCTCTTGGTAGTGTGCCGATAAAAATTAACGATCCGTACTTTTTACGAGCGCGTCCCCTTGTGTGGGCCACATACGTTGAGAACGCTATTGGGTCGAATCTTTTAAATGTCAAGCTGGTTTGTGCTTGCTCCTCTTGCTAGCGATTTGTATTCATTTGAATTAGACCAGTGATGATTATTGAAATGAAATATTTGTACTCTTATTTTACATTATTACAGTATTATATTTTTTGTTCCTTGCCAGTGATGAATTACATGGATCCAGGGAAGTAAACGTCGCGTGAGTGCGTCTGTATTTGCACAAATTCTTACGTCACTGTGATATATTCTACTGTGATCATGTCGTCTAGTAATAATCAGAAGATATCGCCATGGTCGAAATTGATCACGACAATATCAAACTTATATTCATGATACTTGAAAATGCTTGCATTACAGTATGTCAAGTTAAAAAATCGTGTTACACACAATATAACATCGTGAAATCTGGAATCCTACATATAAAGCTTACACCAAACGCATAGAATAAAGCCAGAAACGCTTTCTTATCTTTTTACAATTCCGAAGTAAAATTTTTATAAGCAGCCACACAAATCTTTAAAAAAATAAAACCATATACTTCCGCTTCATGAGCGTAGACGTATTGCTGACCTGGCATACCTTCATGATATAACAAATAAAATTGTTGACTGTTCGGATCTACTGGGGCATAGGATTGCAGTATGAAGGCAAAATAGTTACTTTATCAGAGCTGGCAACTTTTTTAACTATTTTAATTCGATTCCATCGACAATTGACATTGGTTTATTTAATATAACCAGAAGTCAAATTAAAAGAAAACTAAATTTAATTTTTATTCATAAGAATTTTATATGCTGAACCTCATCTGTCTATTGTTAACAAAGTTGTTTTTTTAAACAATTTATTATTTTGTACTTCTACATCTATTTACTCACTTTTTATTCTTTTTACTAATCGTGTAGACATTTAATTGGCCTTCTGTATTAATTTATGTTATTGGTTTGCTTAATTATTATCTGCGTCTTCCGAAAATTGTAAAAATAAAATAAAATACCAGCATAACACCTCTGCTATTCGTATGGTTTGGTAGAGTCGATCCGATGAACCAAATACAGGCATCGAGGCATGTCAGTATTCAGGGGTGACAACATTTCTGCATCCTTAATCTTTATTGTGAACGAGAAGGCCGCAGACAACGTTTACTATCAGGTGAGCTGTTTGCTCGTTTGCCAACCCTGATAAAAATACGTATTCGGTGTCAGGGAGTGAGCAACGAGATCCTCGCACTTTATTTTCACTTCTTTGTTCGGAGGATGTATGAATTATTAAAATTTGTTCACTTTAAAGGTGTCGGCCTCTTGGTAGTGTGCCGATAAAAATTAACGATCCGTACTTTTTACGAGCGCGTCCCCTTGTGTGGGCCACATACGTTGAGAACGCTATTGGGTCGAATCTTTTAAATGTCAAGCTGGTTTGTGCTTGCTATTCAAGCAATTTCTATTCATTTGAATTAGACCAGTGATGATTATTGAAATGAAATATTTGTACTCTTATTTTTTGTTCTTTATTGGACTAGGGACGACGAGTAGACGACACAGTTAACAAAACGTTTATGATGTCATTTATTTCAAAAGACCGACAAATACTTACAACATTTCATCCAACTACTTTAGTGGTACCAGAAAGATGGTTAAGGCCTTGGCTTATACGGGCCTCGAGGAAGTTTTACTTACAACTCTTCCGGGAATCTCTACATCATGTCGTACCGCAACCTCTGGTGTTAATGAGTAGCGTTGATCACTTACCATCAGGCATGCTGCCAGCTCCTTTGCCCTCCCTACTATAAAAAACAAGATGGGTCTTTGTCGACGTAAAATTTCTCGTATTTTGTCGTGAAAAAAATAGCAAATGCCATCCATATATTACCTGGAACATAAGTTCCAAATGATACGGACGGTGAGCTTATAAGCAAATAACACGTTAGTAAATATCGTAAAAACGGAAACTCATCGACAAGATACTTTGATTCGAACTTTTGATCCTTAGCAATCGAGTCCGACGTTCTAGTCACTAGACTTTCACGTTTTCAAGTATGACCAAATATTAAAACACGTTAACAATCAAAAAGTCAAACAATCCTTAGTTCCTTTATTATAAATTGCTGGTGACAAACGAATACATGGTGCAGTTTTTTTATGCCTCGTTTGCCAGTTATCCTAAAAAACGAACGTACGTAGTACATATGTAGATCACCTTTGAGCAAATGATCCTGACGCCCATGCCGTCCGCATTCATCCTCAATGAGGAATCCAAATTCAGATGCTTTGTCACTACTAAAGACTAAGATGCCACAAATCATTTTATGACGCCTCTTAGCAAGCAAAATTTATACGGAATTTCCAAGACATAAAGAATGCCTTGGCAATCTTTAGTCAAGTTTCTGATGAATTCATTTTAAATAATAAATAAATCGAAAATATTAAAAAAAACTTTCATAGTTAGTCTACGTAGCAGCATTGGATACGAAGTCTCAATCATTTCGATCACTGGCACGTTACTTATAAATCCATTTAAGGCTAGTCCACACAATATAATAATGCTTCTTCTTGACTGCCACGTCTGCAATTGCCTTATTAAAGTCAGTGGCATTGTCCACGGGCAGGTCAGTCGCACCCCACGACGATTTATAAAGCCGTTGCTACATTGAAAGCGTCGTAAATACAATTTCGATCCCATCGATACGCTCCGGATGTTAGCGAGTAAACATGAATTTAAATCAACGGAAAACGATGTAGCAGCAGCCTAAGGAAGCGTGCACATGAACAATTTTCCTAAATTACTTCTTATTGTGTAGTGATATGAATACACCTTTATATTTTCTTATTTTATTTTATCATGGGCTATTGACATATCACCGTTCAATTGACGAGACTCTATATAATGGGAATAAAAAATATATTATATTAATATATTAAAGTTGGAGTTCATTTAGTTGGGAACATGCGATTTTAGGCAAGCCCTAGCTTGTATTAGGTAAATTCTTTTTCTACTTCTGTGTCCTTCTCATAAATCCGACTTTATCCAGTCCTCCCTCTTCGTTCAATCCCTTCTTCTCTGGAATGCTCTCCCTCCTGAAATCAGGGCGGCTACAAATCGTCAAAAGGTGCAAGTTCTAGTGCTATTTCACAACAGATTGTATGTATTATGTATGTTTAGTTATATATGTATTTAATAATTATGCATATGTTGTTTATTTACATAATATAATTAACTCAAGGAAACGTCTCCACACAATAATCGTTTATAGTTTACGTTCTTTATAAACCAATAATTAAAATATTGTCACAATGACTACAGGGACGATAATTATTTTACTAATATTAGCTCTATTTAATTAAGCTCTGTATGTGGTGCCAAGGTGTAGCACAAATAGTTCTACCACGCTTTCACAGAATACAAACTCAAAATTGCAGCTTTATTTTACTGTGTTTCCTTCCGTATGATGATTATAAAGCAATTACTGTTAATGATACATTCATCGTCGTACACCGGAGCAGAACGAACGAAACCGGAGAGAACATTACGGTCGATCTCTTAATACCTTATGGAATGACAATGAACGAGGAATCTCCTGAAATCAGGTTAAATGAAAAGAGCGTAACCTATTTATTTGATAAATTTTCATAACAAAACTTATATATGCAATCCCGACAAGAATCACGTGTATCATTTAAACACTGATTGATAATCTTCATTGAATAGTAAGTTTGTCGCCGACGTGTTCAGACTCGAGGTTAACCGGCAACGGAGCTCAGTTTAATGGGCGTTAAACTGACAAGCCAAGACAGAAACACTAAATTATGGTCTATATTTAAAGTTAACTTATATTATGAGCAAATAATAGGATTATACATGTCTCACATGAATAAAACACTTTAGTATAAGTAAAAAGTAAGTAGTTGTAAGTTAAAAGGAAGCCGCTAAGACCCTCAACTAAGAACGAGCGATGTTTGACCAAGATGGATAGGGCGAGAACATTAAAGGACAAGCCAGAAAACATAGAAGATACAGAGCAGTGGAAGCAGAGGTCGGAAGCCTTTGTAAAGTGCTGAAGCCCTGAAGTGATGCAATGATATATAATTAGAAAATCATGGTTCGGAGATGTCGAAGGTCATGGGAAACCACGTACCGTTAGGTGAATTGTGCTCATCTTTAAATTTCATTAAAAGAAGAAGACCTCACTTCAATAATATAATATTCAGTTCAGATACTTATGGGTCTATTTCTTTTTCTTCTTTAACTCCACAGCCATTTGTGTGTTGGTCCCATAGTTTTCCATAAGACTTATTTTTTCAATACTAACAATTTATATTCGTATTTTTGGGTTGTAAGCCTATCAAATAGATAAACGACTTGCCTTGATTCGGATCTTTCTTTTTAGATTTAAAAGCTTAATGAGATCGGTCCTGCTCTTCTGTACACTGTCATCGTTCATTGCAATTTGTTGTGTTAATGTCTATGATCATAGCAAGCAATTGCATATTTACCCTTTTATTAAGGAAGATCACTCTCTTCTAAATCATAAGAGAGACGTTAAACTTTGCACCAAAAAGCTTTTAGTGTGTCTCGCACCTACCTACGTAAGGTCGGAGCTGAATCCTCGACCGGTCTTGCGAGCGTGATTGTTTTGGAAATAAACGCAGTGGTTTGGTCACGCGTGCGTGATTTTAGCGTAAACAAACACTCCCCCCCCCCTCCCCAGTTTCCCGTCCCAGCCTACTGTGACTGCACCACGCTTAACAAAAGAAACGATTTGTCGTATGCCTGTTCTGCGTGTACCGCGAATCGACTGTTCCTTTTATAACTCCAGGTGTTTTGTATGTTCGTCATAAGTCCAAGACAAAACCACATCTGACTACTTCAATTTCGTATGCGTAGCAATATTTATTTTATGATAAAAAAATTATATTTTTAGTTTCTTGGTTCAGGTTAATAAAATGTATATTTAGATGCTTCTGGCAAATGTATATTTAGGTGGCTTCTTAAGCGTCTTATTGAGGACGAATGAGGGATCGCAGAAATCGCTTACCATCAGGTGAACTGTGTGCTTCTTTGTCATCCTAAATACAGTAAAAAACGTGTCGTAACGATATATCAGGGCGCGTAATAATGAAGAGTTTTACCTTCGTTCAGAATTTTGGATACCTAGTATATATACATATATACTGGTAGAAAAAATAATAAATTATGCATTTAGGTCACTGTCAAAGATTTTACAGAAAAAGTTGTCATGTATCAATAATTATGTAACACCGCGTCCACACAAGAGATTTCTGTTTTAGAGGAGGTGGTAGTAAGTCATCAGCGGTAGAGCTATGCTGCAGTTTGCTTCTAGCTGCAGAATGAATGGGACAGCTCGACCGGGGTAGGACCACGCCCTCACAGAATACTAGCGTAAAATAGCAGCATAATGATGATGTGTTTAGTCTGGTGAGTGTAGGGGATCCGGGAGACCTTTATGACTGGAGACGAGAAATTTCATCTCAGTCCTCGAAGGGTGACTAACGCATCTGCATTATGATTCCTAGTCAAGGATGAATGTAGATGTCATGGACCGCAGGAATCACTTATCATCAGGTGAACTGTGTGCTCGTTTGTTACTCTCAATGTTATAAAAAAAAAGTAAAAATAAAGAAGGAAGGGGAATTAGCGAGATCATCACTGCAATTTGATAAATAGGAATGTATCATAAAAGAACAGTAGCTAAAGTTAGGAAATACGCATTCGTTAAATGGAATTGCTACGTTAATAGACTAATGGTTAATGGTACGGTCTGCGAAACTGAATCCTAGCTAAAACATTTAAGTTTAGTTGCATTAGCAATGCTATTAATAATCTTAATAGCATTGCTAATATTCTTTTCAAAAAAAATATCCATTTATCAGAAAAAAAGAAAAGTTAGGAAATATCATCCGTCACACGACGTGGGCGCAGCGATCCTCAGACCCATTTAGAATTTTTGAAAAAATACTAGTCTGTTTTAGTACTGCCGTGTCTCCACTAGATAGCGCTGTTGTAAATAGTCCACGTTTGGCATAGCGAATTAATATTATCCATATATCTACCCATAAACTTATCGCATTAGCAGCGGACTACATTATGTTAAATATCTAGTGAATATTCATTATAGTATATAAATGATAATAATGAAGTGTTTGCCACCACCGAAAGGTTGGCTGAAATAATCAAATTAATAAATCATCTTATGTGATAAGTGCAGTGCATCTTTCTACCTATTCTATTCTCTTCGCAGCAAATATCTGTATTCTTAACTGGGCATAAGTTTCGACATTTGACAGCGCTACTGAAAATTATTTATTTCAATGTCTAGTTGTAATATTTATATAATTTTCTGTTTGAGTTTGAATGCAAAATCCTGAAATTTCTACAATAAACAAAAGAGGAAGTTCATTTCTGTCATGAAATACGAACGAAATAGTATCTAATAAAATAAGATGTCTTTGTGTGGTACAAATTTAGTGTCGGTAATCGCCGAAGGCTTAACATTTGGACTCTATTCAAAAACTTATGCCAATATATTGGAATCATCTTGAAATGTAGAATTCGTATTCTGCTATTTATATAAAATACTAAACGAGTAAGTACTAAGTAAATTATAGGTTTCATTGTTCAATAAATGAACACATGCATATAGAATAATATTATTCTTATCAGTTTAATAATATTTTAATGGTAACACTGAACAATTTTACTCTTTTGGTTTTTTTCTTCCGGCAAACGTTCTTACTTGCCTATACTACGTAGTACGGGTTTTTATGTTCATGAAATTATAATTTATTGATTTTGGTTTATTGTTAATTGTTATTAAAATCTGGAAAATATGAGTAGTGGTTTATTATAGATATTACTCATATCAATAATCTCTAGTTTTATTAATTCTTTATTCTTTTCATTCAACATAATGTTAGTTTTTCCATTTGTTAATAATTTATTTTGCAATTATGTAATAAATTACAGTCAGCCTCTACCACCGTTAAAATTTATAAGATGGTAACTTATGGTCGACTGATGGCAATTTTATAGTAAAAACAGTGATTTGTGACAATAATCAATGAAATTCATTACATAAACAAACACCTAAAGATTAATTAATTAACCGAGAAGTACTAAAAGGATACAATTTATCCATACATGCTGCGTTCACATCCAAGTTATCCAATAATCCACAACTCACGATTGTTATATAAACATTTAACAATTTTCACTGAATTGGCACATAAAACAGCCATCGTCTCTTAAACACGAAGACGCTATGAATCTACCCAACGGGACACCTTCCGTCGTGTATGGAGCTGGAATGTATTTTGTGGCTAATGTAGAAAATTATTGGCATCTAAAGTTATTCGCAGACCGAGTCGTCATTATGTTTTTGTCTTTAATTTGTATCTAATAATTAATATTCACAATTCAAAAAGCATTACACACTTTTTAATTTTTCGTAGTCACTCATTCTTCTAAAGGCGAAACTAATTTCCTAAATAAATTTTATTTAGGAAATTAGCTTCGAAAATATTTTTCTATAGATTTTATAGTTTCACTTTAAACAAAGAATAACAAGGACATATTTAAAACTTAATGCCATTACCTGACCGTCAACCCTAGAAGGAAAAAAAATTAACAGTGCAAAATTAACAAAGTTAACCAAACCAACTAGGTAATTGTCGATTGTTTTAATTGTTACAAAAGTTAACGGACTTAAATTTATGTACTACGCATTTCATTTTTTCATTTTAGTATGTTTTCTTTATTATCGAGGCCCCTTTCATTAAATACCAATAAATAAAGATGTATTGTTTGGTAAGCAATGAAGTGATCGGGTCACTGTTAATGAGTTAAAGGGTAGTGGCGAAATGTAAATGAGTTTGTTGTGCTACACAAAATAACACTAACCGCCAAGGTAAGTAATGATTTTATAACTTTATGTATTGATAAAAAGAAAAAGGTACAAAAGTGTAGTCCTCTCTTTTTACTCACTTTGTTATGGTATTTTGTATACGTAATATTCATAACATTTCGAATATTGTTAATTTATTTTCCTCTTTACGCGTCAAAGCCACATAAGTCAACTGACTTATGTGGCGTTACGAGTCTAGTCCCTCAGATTAGTGTAATTTTTTTATAGTAATATTATTTAATAGTGTTAATAGAATTATAATAACACATTTTATTACCGTAATAAGAACTTCAAGCCAATGCAAATGCAATCGCATTTAAAATAAAACACCAGTGTTAGAGCCATGCTGAAGTTTGTTTCTAGCTGCGGCCTTTATGGGTCGGCATGACCGGAGGATCACTCCATCACAATACCGGCTTGAAATAGTAGCATAACGCTTTTGTATTTCGTGCGTGTTTGCGTCTGGTGTTTGTCAGGATACGCTTATAACTCGTGATTTGACTACCGTATCTTAGTCCTCTGGGTTGATAACGCATCTGTATTATGATTCCTTATGGAGGATGAATGTGTGTGTTATGGGCCCCAAGAACCACTTACCCTCATTACGATAAAAAAGAACAGGCACACACATAAACTTGGTGGGCATGGGCACGTAAAGCCGCTACAATTGACGATGTCTCGAAGTTAAGAGATGATATCTATTGAGTTGTGATGGCATGCTGTCAGCCTTTATCCACTTCTGTGGTAAGTCCGAGGCAGGAAACGGGTGTATTTTATGTCATTTTTATGTTGAATTTTCTTATAAATAATTTGCTTCCCTATTCTCTCTCGCTCTGAACAAGCGTCATGTTTTTTTCTCATATGGTGACTATTTTAAACTATCACGGCTTAAGTGTTTTAGGTTTAAATGTTATAATTTAGAAAAATTCTACATCATACTACCATCACTTATAGAATATTAGATAATAGTTACATCCAGTAAAATAGTAATACATACATTATTAAGTTTTATCAATTAATACTTGATATTCTACTCGAATCGAAGGTGCACATAAAAATCTAATTTATCATAATTTTTGTGAAATATGTATATGTAAAATAAATAAAAAATATGATTGTCAAATTGATTGGGAAAGATTACTAAAAATATTTTTATATATAATTTCTTATAGTGTAATATTTCTAAATATTAATGGTGGCTGTTTAATATTAAATACTAAACAGCCTTTACATTTAATAAGATTTTAAGTAGGGCGACACCTTTTTCCATCTTATTTTTCTCAAGACTACCTTTGGTAAATTCATCAGGTGTACTCATATATTTGAGCAAAGGAGCATACTTGTATATATTTATCTTTCAAAATGGCTTAATTTGCAAGATGAAATTGAAATTTTCCGATGTTTATAAGAAGTTCATTCTAAGACAAGTATATCTAGATGAAATGATGTTTTTGTTTCCAGTAATCTATTATCTACTATCTACTATCTCGATTATTTAAAACCAGTCACGAATAGCATTTAAGTATTTTTCAAGTAATCACTTTTCATTTTAAAAATATGTCACAATATCTTTATAATACATTGAATATAGTGGTTAGCAAACATTAAACAATTAATTTGTTATAATCTTTGATATAATAATATATATCATTTATAAACGTTAGAGAAAGAACTGGGCCAAGATGCGATCCTTGCGGCACACCAAAATGAGCACCGTAATAGTAGTATTGGACTTTGCTGGAATACCCTTCAAGATAAATACGGCCAACCTATGCCCAGCATTGGAATCTATACCTACTTTACTTTATTTTTTTTAATACTTCTATTTAGAATTTCCTAGTTAGGAACTGTATAATAAGTACTTCTGCTTCCTGCGACAATTTCACAGGATTCTAATAACGTAACATATATTGAGTTATAAGACGAACGATTTTCGACGAAGCACTCGCAGTAGACCATCATAAAAGTGAGTATACGCAGCGTTTACTGCCAAGTTTTATGCGACTTCGTATAACTCGCGTACTATCGTAGTTCCGGCTGATTAAACATGCGAACTAATATAACCCAACTAAATTAAGTTCTATCGAAAAGTAGAGATGTGCCTTATGCAAATTCGTGCATTAATTTAAAGTAGGTTATTTCACGCTTTTTACGAGTCTACGTGTTCTGATTGGCAGTTACTCGAGTAAGTCCCGTTTTACGATCGGCTTGCCCTAAAGCCGGCTCTAAAACTTCTGCGGACGCTTTAATGCCGAGTTTAGTTGGTTATTTGGAAATTATCGTGAATTTAGCCGTGTATTCATATTTTCTTGTAGGTATTTATTTATTTTATTATTGTGGTATTTCTAAATACTTTTACTTTTACACCTGATGATTTAGTTTCACAATATTTCATTTTATTTTTATATTTAAACATTGTAATTGCTCTTATTATGCGGTCTGTTTACATGTAAACTAATTATAGAAAATTAGTTCTCGGCTGTAAGTTTAGCTCGTAAGAATGAATTGTTATAAATCTAAGAGCTGCGGATGGTATGAAGTCTATGGATGGAAGTGTTGTGGAAAATGAAATAATATCATATTAGTCGTACAAATTTTGAAACGTTCTTAAATAGTAACTGGTTTTAATATCGTAGGAATGGAAAATTAATGCTGTATTGAATCGAGCTCGTTTTATGGATCGGTTGGGTATTTTCATAGTTCTTATAAAATAACTTTTTTTAAATATATAGTTTTCCCGTTCAATAATCTTATACTAATATATATAATACCTATTCTAATTTATCACCATCAAATAAAAAGATATTTTAAGCGGCAAAGAAGAAAAGATTGAGTATCAAAATAGACCTTGGAAAGGTAATTAAATTCTACAAAAATGTCCGAGTCAATTGCTTTCGCGCATAGGGTAACGGTCCAAGCCAGAGGCTGCCTCTCGGAGACCCTTGTGCTGTTTATCTGTTAATAAAGGTCTCGGTTGAGTGCCCTAAGCGCTCGGCCACCTTTTAACCCGATGAAGCTGACCACTGACTAACAATGGCTCTTAGCCATAAAAAAATCTACAAAAACGAACTTATTAAAAAAAAAATATTTATTGTTGTTATTTTTTTTTTATAGAATAGGTGACAAACGAGCAAGCAAGTTGTTAGTTGAATGTTATAAAATTACAATATACCAGCTTGCACATATATATAGAATAATATTATTTTAACATAGATCCCATCACGTGAACTACCAGTGCGTGTTTTAGCCGTTTCACACTTTTTTATATTTATATTTTTTAATTTCTGTAATAAATCCTAATAAGTTTTCCTTCAGAAATGACAACATCATTTCATCTCGTTACATTCTTAGATAAGTGTAACGAGATGAAACTATGTTTTTGTTTCCAGAAATCTTAATATAGGTAAATTTTTGTACGTTATTTAAAACATTTTGATTATTTAAAACCAGTCACGGATTGTTTTTAAGTATTTTTCAAGTAAACACTTTTCAATATTAAAATATATCACAATATCTTATAATCTCAGTGATTTGCAAACATTAAACTATTACTTTGTTTGATATAATAATATATATCATTTATAAACGTTAGAGAAAGAACTGGGCCAAGATGTGATCCTTGCGGCAAACCAAAATGAGCACCGTAAGAGTGATAGTATGCAATTTGCTCGAATACTCAAGATAAATACGGCCTTATTAATATATATGTAATAAAATAACTTATAATATATTTTTTCTGAATATATTTTTCTAGCCGTTTTCACACGTCATACTTATTTTTAAATTTCTGAAAGGATCTTAAAATGTGTGTACAGAATTGAGCACGTAATAAATCAATACTAAATTTACAATTCATGTATTATTGGAGACGGCTGCTGGAGAACAAAATCAGGTAGCTCTCGTACTATGTAATTTAAAGCAATCGCCCGCCCATTGGAGCTCTCTCAGATCTTAGGTAACATTGTTCTCATACATTTTGTATAGGGTTAAAAACGTTATAAATAAGATGAATATATTGTTTATTTTGACGCCCCTCAACTCTTAGATACGAGATTATGAAATTAATGTAATGAAATAACACGTTATAAGCCGTAATTCTATCCCATTTTTATATCTCTTTTCGTGAAACAAAAAATATAATCTAAAAAATTATTATAATATTTTTTATTTTAATAAATCTGGTTTATTAAACCACAATGTAACATAGCTCTAAAGCCACTTTGTGTTGCTTCATCATGAAAATAGTATAGAAATGTAATAAAAAATGAACTAACCGCCTTCGTAATGATAACAATAGGACAATTAAACTTATTGTCTAACTGTCTATAAATGTCTAAGGCGTAAATATTAAATTCTTTTTGGCTTAAGAGGAATGTGGCTATAACTGTAAACTCTGTATCGAGTTACAATCGTCTCAATAGTCGATATGGTATGTTCGAATCCTACCCGCTGTACAAATAACGGTCGTGCATTTATCCTCAGTTAATATTTTGCTTAACGTGTAGGCGTGACCTGGCGACCTACTGAGTCGCATGTTCTTTGTTGGATTCTGTAAAAAAAATATACATTATATCTGTTGATGTCCCGGTCTGAGGGTGTTGTATGCATGTCGTGTCTCTGGATATAGCATCTGAATCTTTTCAATGTTATTTCATGTGCTTTATACAATACTCAGACAAAAGTAATAATTACACAGTTCAGTATACAGTTTTAGTTTAATATTCGCATATTTTTTTATACCATTTTTCCATTTTACAGTTTATTTCTAGCTGCAGTATGAATGGGTCAGCTCGACCTGGGTAGGACCACGCTCTCACAGAATACCAGAATACCGTTAAAAAGCAGCATAATAATGCTGTTTTCGTCTGGTGAATGTAGGGATCCAGAGACCTTTATTACTGGTGATGAGCCATTCCGTCTCAGTCCTCAATGGTGAAAAAGCATCTGCTTTATGATTCGTTGACAAGGATAAATTTAGATGTCATGGGCCGCAGGAATCACTTGCCATCAGGTGAACTGTGTGCTCGTTTGTTACTCTCAATGTAATAGATAAAGGTAGAATGCAATTGCACATTACAAAAGGATTCCATTTTGTTTCTGGCTGTTCGTTGGGCCACTCGGTCAAGGAGACATTACTCTGCAATAAACATGACGTCACGCGTCCAGCCAACAGTACGAAGATAATAACAATATATTTGCAGATTTTCGACACACTGACATCTTTCGATAAGATCGGTAAACTCAACTCAGTCTCGGTCAAAGGAGACGTTTTACAATAAATTTCTTTCAAGTGACAGCCGTTATATCAGTAAGGACCTTTTAAGGTTTCCAATTCTTTGTTGGAGCATTTCATCATGTAAATTCTTTTTTTGTCGACCACGTCGATATATTCTGGTTATTACCAAATGACATCTACGCATAATATATTTAGTGGTCTGAGCATTCGCGCAAACAAAGAGGTCCTCACCCGTCGTCTCTTTCCCTATTGCGATGTAATGCATATGCATGATCGGAGCAATGTTAAGATTCAAAGACACGGGACGTACACAGTATATACCTTTTGTTTTTTTAATTACATTGAGAGTAACAAACGAGCACACAGCTCACCTGATGGCAAAGGAATATCTTTGAAGTGGTAGAGCTACGCTGCAGTTTGTTTCTAGTTGCAGTATGGGTCAGATCGATCGAGGAACGACCACGTCCTCACAGAATGCTAGCGTTAAATAGCAGCATAATTTTGCTGCGTTTCGTCTGGTGAGTGTAGAGACCCGAAGACCTTTATTACTGGTGATGAGACATTCCATCTCAGTCCTCAAGGGGGACAACGCATCTGCATTATGTTTCCTTGTCAAATGAATGTCGATGTCATGGCCGCAGGAATCACTTAACATCAGGTGAATTGTGTATTCGTTTGCTCATGTAATAAAAAAAATGTGTTAGATCGGCTTGTTCTTATGTTAATTATGCACCCAAGAGATCTCTTAATTGGGTAGTGGTGTAAATACCATCGTGCCGTTAATCGATAACATATTACTTGAGAGGGATTTATAATTGCACCATAAGTATAAGTGGAAACAATAGGATCCCATTTATCCTCACCGACCACACGCGCTATATCCAAGGAAGTCGTGTAACTTACGCAATCAATGGAATTCTCAGAGACAATAAGAACCAAATAATACATTGAATCGATACGTTATTCATTATTAATTGTCATATGTTAATATATGCAGTCGATAAGGATTCTTTCTTGTTTTATGAATCAAAGGAACAAACAAGCACACAGCTCACCTGATCGTAATTCATGACTACGGCCCAGGACATCTACGCCCATTGCGTTGTTGTCCTCAGGATTGAGATGAATGGATTAGTATACCATTTTACTGAAGTCTCGAGCTCGGATATTTTTTAGATCTTGCCGGTATTGACACACAGATTAACAAAGTCGTCATAACACTGTGTGATATGCCCATGCAAGCCCATGATATCAAATTAATATTCGTTAGGACTCAAAATGCGGATGGACTCATAGAATGCCTCGTACCAGTAATAAGGTTTCTGGTTTCCTTCCTTCTCTAGACAAATCTATCATGCTAAATTATTTCTATTACACTGGTGGTCACTCATCGTGCTCACCTAGTTCATAATTACGTTGTGATACTATCATGTCAAAAGGTAAATAAAAATTTTTCTGAGGTTATGTCACTCGACATAATAAACTTTGTTTTCGGTAATTTCCCGGTCGAGCAAAACGATCGATATTACAGCCAGTTTGTAGCATCAGAGTGGCTCTTTCGCCATTACCAAGTCTTGACAACGGTAAAGCCGAATACTCAATTTAATACGAGATGCATTTTTCTGTTCGAGTTTTGCATGCTGTGTAAGAAGGTTGGACTCATTTATTAACAGTTAGACATTCCAGTTTTGGTACTTAAGCATACTAACTTGCGATCGCCTTGGTTAATCAACAAGAAGAAATAAATCAGTGAACCATTGAGGCATTGAGAACTTACCATTATTTTTTAAGCGCTTGTTCTTTCCATAAAAATAAGTCCGCCTTTGCTAGCCTATGGAGAGTATTTAGATGATTTTATTCGATGGTTCGATTCTCATCCGGGCAGCAATGTTTCCTATTTTTACTTTCACACATTGTTTCGGGTCTGGTGTGTATTGTATCTGTATTGTCTTGTGTCTCTGACTCTGCATCTGCAACCTTATATCGGTTCTTTTTGCACATAAGAACATACTAGAAAACTACCTTTGACTTTGCGCAAATGCGTACCGCACTATAATTTATCCTGTGCAGTAGACGTCGTCTCATAATGACAATAAGATATCGACGTCAGGTGGACAATATATCAACCTAGTAATAAGTTACAAGCGTGAAGATGGGAACACTGTTTAGATGATCCAATAACTCTTCGCGTCGTAAACGTTGTCTAACATTCTCAAGCGTGTTTATAGTTTATCTCAAACGTTTGCCCGTTTTGTGTAAATCATGTGCTCCGTTACACTGATATTATTAAACATAATTGCCAGTTATTTGAGAAACATCATCTAATATTACTAATAGGACAATCGAAGAAAATTGTGGAAACATAATATGTTGTTGTATTAAATTATAGAGAAACTGTTTAAAACAATGGTATTAACTTTAGTTAAACATGCTGTTATTTCGAAACAATTTTGAAAACGTTAGCGAGCTGTAGTGGCAATTCGTTCGTCATATATGTGTATGTAGCTTGTAGAACTGATAACCGATGGAGAAAAAAAATTATTGAATGATAACCTCGAAAAGGCCGTCGTTTCATCACCCCACTAGATGGAACGACGACCTATGTAACATTGCGATACATATGGCTCATGCTTTGTGTTAATCCATGGGAAGCGATGGATGCATGTGGCTCATGCTTTGTGGTAATCCATGGAATCGATGGATGCATATGGCTCATGCTGTGCGGTAATCCATGGAATCGATCGATGCATGTGGCTCATCCTTTATGGTAATACATGAATTCGACAACGACTCCTAAAAGCTGTTGTCGCCGAGTGTCTGGGAGTTCGCGTTTAATTTCATAGTATTTCATCTGAGTTCAGGCCCTGGTATAGGCAACTATGGGATTGTGATTAACGTTCAGAAATATAGTGAGGGAATCTATCTGTCTTAACAAAAATATAAATATAGGGAAGTACATTTCACAGAATACTAGTGTAACATGGTAGCATATATATATATATATATATATATATATATATATATATATATATATATATATATATATATATATATATACATATACAGATACACATACACATGTGATAACTACGATATATATATATATATATATATATATATATATCGTAGTTATCACTTAGCTTCAGGTGAACTGTATTTACGTTTGACGTCACCCTTAGTTTCATAGAATAAAAAAAATTATTACATCCGTTATTACTATGTGTCTATGAACTTAGGTACCTTTCAAGAAAAGAGCCTGCATCTTTCTTAAAGGTCGACAATGCATTTGCGACTGTTATGGTGTTGCGGATATTCATTGCGGTAATCACTCAAAATTAGGTGGGCTTCATGCTCTTTTGCCGCATATACTATAAAAAAAATTAAGATTTTTTTAAATTTATTAAGAATTAACAGGCGTACACTTATAAATTTACTGGATTGTCATCGCTCTAAAGTTTGCAAAATTTCCGATCATCCAGACGTCTAGAAGTGGATGAAAATTGGAATTGAAAGATTCCATTGCCTTTGCACTTACATATAGTTCAAGCTAACAAAAGCGTATTCAAAATTCAAATAACCTTTAGACTGTGCTCGTCGTTGAATCACGATCGTCCGCGAGGGCGCTCGTAAAGCGTAGAACGTTAAAAAGTTTCGCTCTCAACGTCACCTACCACAAAGAGACTCGTAAATTATGTGTCTGCCGCCATATTTTAACGACATCTCGGAAGCCGTTATCGATATCCTGATTCATATGGGATTAGATAGGTTATTATTACCTTGACCAGCCAAACAATGCGGTCGGCGCATTGTACATTCAAGTCGTAGATATTGAATTAATTTCACAGTCTAGGCGAAGCAATTGCCAATATCTTAATTTTAGTTTCAATTAAATCTTGATGAGATATTTGTTTCGTCCGTTTGTTTTGTTATTAACATAACGTATATTGTTGTCATTGTCGAATCGAAAAATTTCGTTCTCAGTTTGAAAAGAAGACAACAGATGTGCATATTAAATTCTTGTTGAAGAATATGTAATATGTCTTGTGGCTCGGGCATCATACTATGAGGCGAAATGTGTGCTCGTTTGTCACACTTAATTCTATAAAAAAAATCGTTTTTGCTTATGCGCATTACAATTAATTAATTCATCCCTCTACGGACAACGAGACGTATAGGGTCTCCATCTCTTAAACTTCTTATGGACATTCCTAGCATCAGAATGGAACTATTTGCTTTATCCTTTCTAATGCGTACTATAAGGTTTGAAATAGCATTGCATTCGTTTGTCTTTCCGTCGTAATATAATGTGGATATCTTTAAGGCTACACAAAGGTTTACCATCCGATATCGATAGATAGATCATTAATTATACATTAAACAAAAGTAGAAAAACGATAATTAATGTTACGGATATACATACTTAACTCGAACATAAACTATTTAACACTACATCACCACTAACACGTGAAGTACTAGCCAGTTTCTGATAAAAAAAACAGCGTATTATTGACTAAGCTAATACCACAAACGTTATAATTTGTATTAGCGCGAATAATTACGAAACTGAATGGTATTCTCGTAATTATATTTTGCGCAGCTGACATGGTCTTAACCAATTTTTATTGTATTTAGAATGACGAATATGATATTTAGGTTTTCCTGCAGCACATGACGCCCTCAATCAATATGATGCTTTGACATCTCTGATTAATAAGATGGAATGCCTCGTCATCAATAATAATTGTCTCCGGATCCCTACACTCAGCACTAGTTATGCTGCTATTTTACGCTGGGTTTCAGTGAGTTCGTGGTTCTTCCTTGAACGAGCCGAGCCGTGGCTATACCGTTTTTAAAAACGTAGTAGAGAGACCTAATCATAAGATTTCGCCACGGTCGTAGGTATCGACAGTGCGGCTTAGTCTACTTGCATATGTATTCAATAAGAATGTGGTTTCATAGCCCAACCTTCTGGTTGTACTAGCGATATTACTCTTTTACTACATTTAGTTACACATTTCCTCTTCCTGATCTCTTCAATTCCAAAGCTTTGTAACTCGTTAGTTTTTTAAATCAATTGGCTTGTTAAGATCAATCTCTATCAATGTCTAATTGATAGAATCAGGTTTCTTTGGTTCATTTTTCTAGCCATAATTACATTGTCACATTTTCCACAATTTCTGAAATGCAGTTGACGTTTTTGACGTTGTTGACGAATTTCTAGCAGCGATATGAATGGGTCTGCTCTGCCGGGAAAGGACCATGCCCTCGCAAAATGGCAGCGTAACGTTACTGTGTTTCATCTAGTGATGAGGCATTTCAGAAAATTAATTAAAAACACATTTTGTAATGATATATACAGTATACTAAAGTAACTTTTTCCACTTGCAGAACTAACCGGGGGTTTTTTAATCTTGATTGAAATAAACTTATTAGGAAATTTCCTTTTACAACAGTTAATTCGGTTTCTAATTATGTAGTTGCCTATGCTAAATTGGCATGGTAGTTCGATTCCATTTTTTAATTGCATTCGCATAACACTCTTTTTTTTTATGCAGTCTCCGCAATGTAAAAATAAAACTTAAAAATTTTATATTATAATTAAAAATTCCTTGTATGACATCTATATTTCATATGCGACAGTCAATTATTAAATTATATATGTATTGGTAATTTGTTTTATAAAAATCGTTTACAGGACGACGTAAGTTATCGTTATATAGAATCGATTAATTTACGGGTTGATTGTAAGTATAGGCAAAAAAGGAAGGGAGTTTACGATCGAAACAATGAATGAAAATTACATTTCTTAAAATAATATTGTAATGCTAGAAAAACCTTTTACTCACAGTATGATTGTATGGCCAGTGTATATTTTTTTTTATTGTACTGAGGATTCGTTTCCTTTCTGATAGAGCCATACTGTATACAAAACTATTTAGTGTATCTAGAACAGTGCGATGTTTTATAATTTTTTTATGGAATTGTGGGTGACAAATGAGCACAGTTAGTAAGTGATTCCTGTGGTCCACGACACCCACATCCATCCTTTACCTTTTCACGTTTTTTTTGGCAATCGTTACGTTAAGTTATGAGTGTAGCATGTTTTAGTGTAGTTTTCAGTGAGGTCCATACGACGACTTGTTCAAAATGTTCCAGATTTTTTTTTTCTTTTATCTTTCATTGCAAATACTGCTTTGACGCTTTGCTAATTGTTGCGAAAAAAATACTCGCACTTAACAAAAACTTTGAAATTTCAAAGGTTATAAATACATTTAGTTAAAAGCTACAATAAAATATTACGATATAAGTAAAAATGACATTAAAACACAGATTATTTTTAGTTATAATAAAAATATGTTATTAGATAACAGTTTTTTAATTTGTAATCATTTAAATTATAATCATGAAGTTTTCATATAATTTTAACTCTCATTCAACGTCACCTCATGTGGTCCATTGGACCAATCCCGAAGCTAACTCTTCGCTACTCCACCTCTCCAGAAAATAATTACTATTAAGCCAACAATCGCCATTTAAGTCGCTCTCAAGCATCAACTTGGACCAACCCTCATCGCATTCAGCGTGTAGGTCGCCTTGATAAATATCCGTATCATGCCAACTAATTTATGTGATGCCTAATTAGTCACTTAAATTGCTTGCTACTCTATGACAAACTAACCTGAATATACCTCAGGATTCGTTAGTGTTGACGTATGGACCCGTTAATAGTTTATAATATAGGTTAGTCATATATATAGTCCTTTAAAATAAAGTGTGGTATAAAGGAGAACGTAATTTAACTTAAAATTATATTTTAAACTGAATTTACATAATAGCCTTTTCATTTTTTGTTTTCGGGCTGGTGGCCGCTGTTAGCTCGAGGGCTTTTACAGTTTCACCAGATTGAGAGATGACCGAGCGCTTAAGGCGCTCAGTCGAGACCTCTATTTGTATTTAACCAGAACAAGGGCTCCTGAGAGGGAGCCTGCCTCGGCTTGGACCGGTTACTCTGTTCCGCGAGAGCGTCTGACTCAAGGGTGCCCGAGAGGGCCGAACCTCGGCTCGGTCAGTTACTTCTGACTAAGAATTATCTTCATTAATATCTCTATTATTATTATTGGCTCTCTTAATAGCCATTCTTAAAAGAATTCTGGCAGTCATAGGAGTGATGATAATGGGTTGGCAACTTTCCGTTTTATATATATATTTTAACAGGTCTGCGAGAAATGACCAGTTTTCGACTCGAAAAATTCATTCAACCAATTCCGAGTTTCGTTTAATACTTTTTTTTATATAGAATAGGTGACAAATGAGCAAGCAGCTCACCCGATAGTAAATGATTACCTCCGCGCATGAACGTCCGCAACACCAGAGGAGTCGCAAATGCGTTAATACTGACGCAGAAATGAGTTCTTCATTTGTATTAAACGAAACTCCGCATAGCATTTGAAACAGATCGAAAGAGGTGGACCACATAAATGAACTCTACTATAGAAACAAAACATAGCAGTTCGGTAGAATAAAACATCCCCTTTAAAAAATATTAAAGATAGTGCCAAAAAATTTAATGCCGGAATCTAAAAGTAAAAAATATCTGAAAAAAAGAACTTAGTTGCCCAGTGATTTAAAAGGACTTTTGATTATTGATTAATAATCCAAATAAATAATCCAAATCCAAAATAAATAATCAATTCATTCAGAATTCATCAAAAAAAGGATTCAAATTCAACCCTAATAAAACACCATACTTAATGATATAGTACTATTTATAGACGTCGACAACGTTACGGTTACCTATCACGGATAACGGGCATATTTTTGAAAATTATTCGTAAACAAAATCATAAGTTATTATAATATTATAATGCTGTAATAAATATTTTTTTTTACAGCAATGAAAAAATAAAAATTACGTCTTTGGTTCATACAAAATGCTAAATGTAAGATGTCTTCTGTTAAACTGTGGTTATCTTATATATAGTTGCAGTACTTTGGATGCGGGGTTGGCTACCAGGCACTGAAATTCAACAATCATTATTTAAAAAAATAAACATTCGTTGTTATATAATATAACATGTTATGTTTATCATTATAATGAACAGCATGCATTTATAATAAAGCGAATTATTTGCCATTTTTGAGATAGAAACCATTTTTACATATTTAAATAAAATATATCAACCATTTAAATTATCGCACTCGAAAAAGTACAATCTCCTACCAGGTTGGATCCATCGAATATGGCCAATTACCCAAGTGTAGAGACGTACTACGTCTTTCTCGTCTCATTATATAAGTGCCTATAGCAGTATAGATTGTCCCAATTTATTAGAAATTATAGGTTTCAGAGTTCCCTTGTATCGAACACGTCATACGCATATATTTATATATATGCGTATATTCACTATTTGTAAAAGAACGCGGTTGGCTTTCGTAATAATAAAAAATAATAATAGATTGGTATAATTAATTAGAAACCTATTAAATCTAAAGATACAGCTCAAATTACAATCAAGTAGTTTCTCATAATATAGCCATATTAAATCTTCTTTCATTAAAACTCGTCACGAATCGTATTTGTAAATGGCCAATCAGGATTGGCAACTCACTAAAAGCAATTATTATACTGTAGTAGAAAATTTAAAGAATAAAGAATACATAAAGCAACAAAGTGAACAATTTATGATGTTTATTACACGTAAAACCACATGGAACCGTGAACAAAAAATATATTAAAAAAAACCTTTGCGATTCTTAACTACAATGAGACAATTTTGTAATTAAAACTGTTTGAGACGAAATGTCGCAGGAGACATAAAATCAACTAGTTCCAAGCCGACATCACCTGCTGACTGCATTTTTCTTAATTAACAAAGCATTAAAAAAAGTACAGTAATTAAACCTTACACCATTTTGCTTTTATCATAGAAGTTGAGAATGCTGGTATGGCCTTTATGAGTTTGAGTTAGCGTCTCCTAAGAAACCTCCTTAATTAACGTTAATACTTTAATCGCTAAATTTGCCATCTCGGTCCTTTCGTGTCTTAAAATGCGACTACATGGAATGAGAAAATAATCCAGACGTTCCCAGATGGCGAAGCAACCATCTTGAATACTCGTAATAGTAAAAAATATTACATAACAAACGCACAACGTTCGCAGTGCTAGGTAATGTTTCCAATTGAAACAAAAAACTTCACTGTTCACTTCTAAACGATTTTTCGTCTAATTCTCAGACCTGGGTGTTTTTATGACAATGCCCTTTATTGCTAAAGGTGTGGACATGTCAGCATCTTAAATTCCACCTAACATTTTCGTTCACCAGATAACTATCAGGTCCTTTGCGTATTATGAAACATAAGACGCGCATGCGGACACTAAGCTTACCATGATAACCTTGAGTTCACTAGACTTTTTTTTTTGTTTGATGGTAAGTGAATACCGCCATTGGACATCGCTGCGATGCGCTGCCGGCCTTTAAAAAATTCCTTATCGCGAATGAATCTGGCTGTCGTCTGCGCAAGAATCGCTAATCATCAGGTGAACTATGTTATCGTTTGCGCACAAGCATTTATTGTGCAATGCTTCGTGCATATTAATAAAAAACATCAGTGACAGGGAGTTGTAAGTTCTAACCCTGTACCCTTAAAGCCGCGAATTTCCTAAATAATTATTTAAATTTTGATTATTTAGAGCTAGCTGAAAAACCAAATAATTGTGTAGATAAAAACTATCTCATCAGGTTACCTAATCTGCCCCAATCTTTTGTCTTACTCGATACGGATCTTATAGAAATCAATGACATGATAATTAACCTAAAGTCTGATAGTGCCCCGGGATGGGACGGTGTTTCAGATAAATTTCTTAAATTTGTCAGGATGGAAATTACCCCTATCATAACTCATTTAGTTAACCTGTGTTTTATAAAAGGCATATTCCCAACCTCATTAAAAATATCTTTAGTTACTCCTGTGTATAAACATGGGAATAAAAACGACATCAGTAATTATAGGCCTCTTTCTATCTTAACAAGTATACATATGTAAAATTATTGAGAAATTAATTAACACGAGGCTCTTAAATTATGTAAACATATTCGATATATTATCTTCTTCTCAATTCGTTTTTAAAAAGAACAGAAGACGCAATAGGATCACTGAGCTCACTAAATAGAAAAACTTTATAAAGGAGAGATGTTTAACCGTATATAAGGACATTAAAAAGGCCTTTGACACGGCTACTCTTCCTATCCTAGTAGACAAGCTAGAAAAATTGGCGGATTGGCTCTTTTTAAAAGTTACTTGTCCGATAGAAAGCAATAAGTTAAATTAGAACAATATATTAGCGATGACCGAGAAGATACGGGACACCGTATGATACTCAAGTGGATTAGTATCTTTAGATACGCGGAAACAGAAAAATAGTTGGGTTAAAGTTACCACAGGTTTATATATATATTACTGAAGAACTTCATTCTAATTACAACAAGAAATACACCGCGCTGTGTTCAGCGTATCTGGCACGTCGCGGGTCCTGTGTTCTACTGCGGATACATAAAATTTTGTGCAAAACAAAATGTCGATGTTCTCAGCGAGCTTCAGGCGCACTTCGTTCAGCCACCTCGCGGCGCAGCCACATGTGAGGCTTTATCACGGCCCTCCCTTAGGTCGCCTCAACGCCCTCCTGCAGAGTCCCGAATGTTAACTAGGGCCAACTCATTTTGTCGTTCATCATCCAATGAATCACGTTCCCGCTCATCGCCAACGCATTCCGAAGTGGTGATATAACATGTCCTTAATATTATAAAAATTATTCCGTTAGAAGTAACCGATCGATCCGTGGTTCGGCCCTCTCGGGCATCCTCGAATCGGCTTACTTACGCGATCCGGGTAACGGTCCAGGCCGAGGCTCCCTATCGGGAACCCTTGTACTGGTTACCCTATAAGAAAGATCTAGATTGAGCACCTTAAGCGCTCGTACACAATTAAATACGGTGTAGTTGTAAAAGCCTTCGTTCGGGCTGACAGCTTCAATAGCCCGAAGAAAAAAGTTTTTACTCGCGAGTCTGGGTGTCCAACAATATCCCGTAACCCTACTCGCGCACTACATCTGACACCTACCTCCGTTTTTATTGCACATGCATCGGACTTGGGAAGGTGATGACGAGTGAGTTGGTGTGCTTACGGCACAGGTATAATGTGTATTTTTGGGTAAAAGAGTTTAATAATATTCCGGTTAACCACTCGCAACTAAGATGAAAATGCTTGTGCTAGGAGATGGTTCCCGACAATAGTCTAATGGCGGATTCGAACCTATGACCTTAAGTTTCGCTTTTGATTTATTGATTTATAGATGTCTGCCACCAATGACAACCGCATTCATCCTCTATAAACAATCGTAAAGTACATATTCTGTAACCCCTAAAGATTAATATGGAATGCCTTGTCGCCAGTAATAATAACTCTGTTTTCATTGGTTCTTTGATTTCTTTTAATATTTTAAGCTGGTATTGTTTTTTATTATTTTTATCACATTGAGAGTAACAAACGAGCACACAATTCACCCGATGGTAAGTGATTCCTCCGGCCCATGACATCTACATTCATCTTTGACAAGGAATCATAATGCAGGTGTGTTGTCACCCTTGAGTATTGAGATGTAATGCCTCGTCAACCGTAACAAAGGTCTCCGGATCACAAATAGCTGATATTCTGTGAGGGTGTGGTCCTACCTCTCATTCATTCTGCAGCTAGAAACAAAGCGCAGTGTAGCTCTACCACTGTTTCTTCGTTCATTTTGTTCGTCAACATTTGTTTACTTAAATTCATCAAGAACTACATATTAAACAGCTAAATTAACACACATTTATAACAATTTAGTACTTTTAAATTGTTATAAATTAAAAGTCCTAAATTTCCAACCTACATACTAAGTCATATCAATTACCCTTTGAGGACGGAGATGGAACGCCCCGTCACTAGTAATAAAGGTCTCCGGATCCCTACATTCACCAGACGAAACACGTCACCATTATGCTGCTATTTCACGCTGGTATTCCGTGAGGGAGCGGGTCTTCCTCGGTCGAGCTGACTCATTCATTCTGCAGCTAGAAACAAAGCGCAGTGTAGCTCTACCACTGTTTCTTCGTTCATTTTGTTCGTCAACATTTGTTTACTTAAATTCATCAAGAACTACATATTAAACAGCTAAATTAACACACATTTATAACAATTTAGTACTTTTAAATTGTTATAAATTAAAAGTCCTAAATTTCCAACCTACATACTAAGTCATATCAATTACCCTTTGAGGACGGAGATGGAACGCCCCGTCACTAGTAATAAAGGTCTCCGGATCCCTACATTCACCAGACGAAACACGTCACCATTATGCTGCTATTTCACGCTGGTATTCCGTGAGGGAGCGGGTCTTCCTCGGTCGAGCTGACTCATTCATTCTGCAGCTAGAAACAAAGCGCAGTGTAGCTCTACCACTGTTTCTTCGTTCATTTTGTTCGTCAACATTTGTTTACTTAAATTCATCAAGAACTACATATTAAACAGCTAAATTAACACACATTTATAACAATTTAGTACTTTTAAATTGTTATAAATTAAAAGTCCTAAATTTCCAACCTACATACTATGTCATATCAATTACCCTTTGAGGACGGAGATGGAACGCCCCGTCACTAGTAATAAAGGTCTCCGGATCCCTACATTCACCAGACGAAACACGTCACCATTATGCTGCTATTTCACGCTGGTATTCCGTGAGGGAGCGGGTCTTCCTCGGTCGAGCTGACTCATTCATTCTGCAGCTAGAAACAAAGCGCAGTGTAGCTCTACCACTGTTTCTTCGTTCATTTTGTTCGTCAACATTTGTTTACTTAAATTCATCAAGAACTACATATTAAACAGCTAAATTAACACACATTTATAACAATTTAGTACTTTTAAATTGTTATAAATTAAAAGTCCTAAATTTCCAACCTACATACTATGTCATATCAATTACCCTTTGAGGACGGAGATGGAACGCCCCGTCACTAGTAATAAAGGTCTCCGGATCACAAATAGAAACACATTACGCTGATATTCTGTGAGGGTGTGGTCCTACCTCTCATTCATTCTGCAGCTAGAAACAAAGCGCAGTGTAGCTCTACCACTGTTTCTTCGTTCATTTTGTTCGTCAACATTTGTTTACTTAAATTCATCAAGAACTACATATTAAACAGCTAAATTAACACACATTTATAACAATTTAGTACTTTTAAATTGTTATAAATTAAAAGTCCTAAATTTCCAACCTACATACTAAGTCATATCAATTACCCTTTGAGGACGGAGATGGAACGCCCCGTCACTAGTAATAAAGGTCTCCGGATCACAAATAGAAACACATTACGCTGATATTCTGTGAGGGTGTGGTCCTACCTCTCATTCATTCTGCAGCTAGAAACAAAGCGCAGTGTAGCTCTACCACTGTTTCTTCGTTCATTTTGTTCGTCAACATTTGTTTACTTAAATTCATCAAGAACTACATATTAAACAGCTAAATTAACACACATTTATAACAATTTAGTACTTTTAAATTGTTATAAATTAAAAGTCCTAAATTTCCAACCTACATACTATGTCATATCAATTACCCTTTGAGGACGGAGATGGAACGCCCCGTCACTAGTAATAAAGGTCTCCGGATCACAAATAGCTGATATTCTGTGAGGGTGTGGTCCTACCTCTCATTCATTCTGCAGCTAGAAACAAACTGCAGCGTAGTTCTACCACTGTTATGTTATTTGGCTAAAGCTTGTTCCTTGGCCACAGTTGCTACATGGCTGCAGTGTATCTATACCAAATACAGTTATTAAACGAAAGTAAAACAAAAAAACCTATTTTGTAAAACTGTTACTATACGTGTTATGCAAACTGTAGCAATCTATGATTCGTGTTATTAAGTCTGCCTAAGCGTCACATAATGAACCAACTTCCATTGTTCCCCATTGTTAATTATAGGACATTTAGATTCTGTTTCATCACAATTATGACATTCTTTACTTTGATATTGTAAACATCTGCGCAAGCGATTTACACCGTTACAAACGTTTATGTTAACTTAGTTTTGTTAACGTTTAAACATTGAATTATTATTATCAATTTTACTAATAGCCCAACGCTATGCAGGTTTTCTCACGATGTCATCACCGCCGGACACGTGATAAATCATCACATAAAATTGCGATTAATAACGGGTATCAAACTCGGTGAATTAAAAGCGAGTACTTAGATACTCCTATCTAGCTACCTTTTTTTCTCGGGCTGATGGCCGCTGCTAGCCTGAGGGCTGTTACAGTTTTACCGGGTTGAGAGGTGACCATCGAGCGCTTATTCCGACTTCCCTGCCTCGGACCTTTCGAGGGCCACAATTACCATGTTGAATGGTTTTTCATTATACTGAGTACTTCCTATGCACAGATAGGACGGAGAGATTCTGGGCCTGAAGGTCCTCTTTGATGAGATCCTCGGGGATCTCTATAATCTCTATAATGCAATTCAATTAAAATTTACGTTATAGTCAATTAAAATCTGGGATTTAGCAAATTATATATGTATACGCAAATTTTAACCGCTTGTTTTGAAAGCCCTCCACGGTATACGTGATGTGTTTATTCATAAAATTAATCATCCATTAACACCAGACATGCGACAGTCAGGCCGTCGATCAGTCCTAAATAATGCTGTAATGGATTACACGTCTCAAATTTCTTGTATCTATATTTTCGATCGAAAAATTTCATGTCGATGCACCGCAGGACTGTTCTCGGAAATATAAAAAAAAATCCTTACGGTTTCCTTTAATTTTAAATCTTAACTTTTTTTTTAGTATAGGCGGCAAAAGAGCATGCAGCCCACCTGATGGTAAATGATCACCGCCGCCCAAGAACATGCGCAACACCAGAGGAGTCGCAAATGCGTTGCCGGCCTTAAAGCCTTCATAAGACTATTATGTCATTTAGTATTATAAAACTATCTGCACATATTACCATGTTGTTATAAAACGAACAAGATTCGACTATTTATTCAATACACTATATTGTCACAGTGTAAAAAAAAGGTTAGATGGTAGTCTGTGGTATTGTTTTGTATACTAAACGCAAATCAATGTTTTTCTAATTTAGTGTGAATGTGAAATTTGTATACTCGTATATATAGGATACGCTGTATGTAATACACAATGCTATCTAGTCAATTGACTTCCCTCTTTTCATTTTTGGTCTGAGTAATTTGATATTTTCGTCTCTTTTGTTTTTATTTGTGTATCTAATAGAAACTATTATAAGATATCCGATTTCATTCTCTCACCATACTAAAAATAGGTGCTAGGCTATTATTTCACGTTGGTTTTCAGTAAATTATATTACCTTTTTTTTTTTGATACCTAAAATATTCTATTTTAATCTCTTTTTCTTCTTTGTTTGTGTATCCAATAGAAACTATTATAAGATATCCGATTTCATTCTCTCACCATACGAAAAATAGGTGCTAGGCTATTATTTCACGTTGGTTTTCAGTAAATTATATTATCTTTTTTTTTTGATACCTAAAATAATCTATTTTAATCTCTTTCTCTTTTCGCTTTAGATATCCTATCATAATATACGATTGTTTTGTAGGTGTTGCATTTTATATTCATATCTAACACATCAGTTAGTTCATTATATATTCTTATGGTATGTTGACTCTTATCATTGACACTTTTTAACTTATATGGCAACAAACGTTGTGATAATTCTGCCAATGTCTAGTCAGAAAGTACGTATATGAAGTTGCTCGGTAAAAGAAGCAGTCAGCGGAATGCATGATGAGAACACTAGGTTTAGACTTAAAAATAGGTCAAAGGACATGACGGTAATATACACAATAAATATATTCTATTAGAGAACATAATCAGTACAACTTTAAAAAAAAACGTTAGGTTTCGAAGAATCAATTTAAAAATCATATGGCCAGTTTCATAACTTCACTTTATTTTTAATAATAAAACAATATAGGATTTTAAGGAAAGGGGAGTCTGAACGAGAGGAGAGATAAAAAGTTAACGGGACGGGGAATATATTTAGGCGGAGTGTCATATGATGACACTTTGATAATGTAAACGCCATAGTAATAGTCATTATTTTAATTGGAGTGTTGCCATAAAACTAATTGGATCGAAACGCATCCCTTACATGACGATATGAACCTCTTTAATTGCTGTTTCTTTTTTATCTATTTATTATTCTTCTCTGTTCTTACTAATTTGAAATGGAATGTAAAGGTATTCATTATATATATACAACAACATTTATAAATCAACGTTTTTCAATCACGGTACTCGACTAAACCGAGTTCGATGCCTGGTTTGTAGGCCAGTTTGTAGGCTCGCTATGACTGGGCATAGATCAATCGTGGTGATTCAGTCTATCCCTGCTGCCAAAACAATTTTAAAGGACGACATCGAGGCACTTCTTATCCTGAGTGACTCGGTGATATTGGCAGGAGATCAAAACAGGAAACAGTAGTGCATGGAACTCCTGTGTTACTAAACGGTGGCAGACTATTTAAAATGTGCCTATCTACGAGAACTAATTTCGACATTGTGGGACCTCTAGAAAATACTAGAATACCATATAGGGTAAGTCCTTGTTTCAACCCTGACATATTAAGTATTGAAGAATTAAGTCTTACCACTACACTCTAAAGAAGTATTTTCAGAACTGAGATCTGATCGTCCGGTCATAACCTAATTAGGGCACAGCCACACAGAGGTCGCTAAGACCAAAACTGTGACTGACTGGCGTAACTTCAGAGTCTACGTCATCCCCAGTCCTAGGTTCAATTCCCATGTGATAAACTCACAATCGAAAGTCACCTTAGCTTTAGATAAACTCACCTCGCACATCCGGACAAAGTGTGTGTAAAGTGGTCAAAGACTCCTCCAATCGCCGCTTTGAACTGCTGGGGGATCTCATACAACGGGTCAGGACCTATGGCAGGTACAGAACCGTAGGTAATAGGTGCGCCACCTCGATAGAGAGGTCATGGAGCACATGGCCGAGCTCCGTGGTAAAAGATGGGATGGTCTGCTGGAAGACATCACGCCGTCACTCACTGCCTTCTGGCAGTTGACACGTGCACTGAAGGTAGATACCGTCTCAGAAATGCCATCCTTAGATCTCCCTGATGGAGGGCGCGCGTTCGAAGACCTGGAGAAGGCCGATTGCATGTCTGACAGTTTGCAGCTGCAATGCACTCCCAGTTCGACCAACCAATCAACCTAGCGCATCTGAATGATGACGAAGTGATATACAAGATTAAAAACCTGAAATCCTGGAAAGCGCCAGGCGCTGATGGGATATATAATAAAGTGATTAAACCCCCCCACAATCACCTGATCTGCCTCCAATCTCTTAATGTCCTCCTCTCCAGCTGCTCCTTCCCGGACATCTGGAAGGAGGCTAAGGTCATAGGGATTCGCAAATATGTAGAGGAAATGCATCTTCTGCCTGATGAGCAGTTTGGGTTCGATCTAATCATTCAGCTCCCTCTCAAGTTCTTCGAATGGTGGACAACATCTCTAAACACAAAGGCAGAAAGAAACCCAAGAAGACGGGGGCGCTGATCATTGATGTAGCGAAGGCGTTTGACAAGGTCTGGCATGAAGGCTTAGTTTATAAGCTCTACACAATCGGAGTGCCGGATAGACTCGTGACCATCGTACGAGAATACGTGTCGAACAGCTTTCGTTATAGCACAGAGGCACCCTCTCGCCCCCAAGGGCTCTTACAGCTGGAGTCCCCCAGGGCTCGGTTCTTTCCCCCACTCTTTTAGAAATTTATGTAAGTGACATCCCCCGGACATAAGGTTTTGAACTGGAACAGTATGCCGACGACTCCGTTCTCTATCCCGCTCTGGTAAAATCAGAACGCTCTGTTCACGTCGTCAAACCTCAGCCAACGCACTAGGCGATTGGTTCAGGAAATGGAGAATAGAAGTAGAACCCGGAAAAGAGCAAAGCGACAATTTTCTCAGGCAACTGGGCTTGTGTAAGAAGGAAATTGATCAAGGTCAATTATCCTAAGTTTACCCTGTTCAAGACAGTCATTCCGTGGTCTAGCCACATAAAATATTTAGGGGTTACTCTAGACTGTAACTTATCATTTTTAGAACACTTAAAAAATATAAGAGCAAGGCCCTTATCACAGGACATCTTTTAGCATCCTACACAAACGCAACAAAATGCCCTCAAGGTATACGGTGCAAATCTATCAAACTTGCATACGACCTGTAATGTCGTATGTAAGCATTGCATTCGCACACATCTCGGAGGCTCGATTAAAGCGTCTACAAACGTTGCAAAACAAAATTCTCCGTAGGGCGACAGGCATCCATGGTTTGTATGAAACTCGGAATTACACTAAGACCTTACGATACCCTCCATAAGGAAGTATTTTAAAGAAATATCTTTACGATATTTCAATTACCGTAAATCACCCTAACCCGTTAGTGGTATCAGCAACTAAAGTAAGGTAACTACACCCCCGTGAGGGACACCCCTCCTAACAAAAGATATCCTCAATACGCAATCATATCGCCTGATGATATTCTGAAGGCAAACATTAACTTTGACACAGTCCAGTGTAATAAGATAAAGCTGTAAAGATGGTCTCTGTAACACAAAAAAAAAGCTTGGTTAAGAAAAATAATCATACGGAAATTTAATCACTTTTATCACATTGAGAGTAGCAAACGAGCACACAGTTCCCCTGATGTTAAATGATTCCTGCGGCCCATGACATCTACATTCATCCTTGACTAGGAATCATAATGCAAATGCGTTTTCTCCCTTGAGGACTGAGATGAAATGCCTCGTCACCAGTAATAAAGGTCTCCAATCTCTACACTCACCAGACGAAACACAGTAGTTTTATTCTGTTATTTCACGCTGTTATTCTGTGAGGGCGTGCTCCTACCCCGGCCGAGTTAACCCATTCATTCTGCAGCTAAAATCAAACTGTAGCGTAGCTTTACTAAACTATATCTAATAAATAAAAATATTTTTTTCAAACTGGTTTATTTATTTGAGCTGCCACGCGATATTATAACCTACATAATTAACTACTCTATTGCGACTTTAAATTAGAGTATAATATTAATACGCGACAAAAAAAAAGAAAGAAAGAAGATAAAAGGCGGCGCTATAGTTGGCCTATATCCAGGAATACATCATATTAAATTAAACTGGATACACATAAACTCAAAATGCCAAAGCATCGTCATTCGTGTTGGCTCGCTATCGCAATCTTCAAATAAAAACTTCTTGTTCGAACAAAACCGCTGTGATCTAAACCGGCCACGATGACACAATTCATTACACAATATTTTTTGCCGACTTTACAATTTATAAAATATTTTGCTAAAATATTTAACTATTATATATATACTTTTCTATAATTATATATGAATATATATATATATATATATATATATTACTATTTATAGTGGAATCGGCTGTCGACGGCGGTATTTTCGAACCGATACGGACCACACCTTTCTCAAAGGCCCGCAACGCACTTGCAATTGCTCTCGCGTTGCGGATGTTCGTGGGCGACAATGTTTATTTACCATCAAGTAAGTCACCAGTTTGCCACTTATCTATATACAAAATATCAAAAATATCACAAGTGGCTAGTTTATGACGGAAAATTCAGTGAGGGTGCGTGCAGACCAACGGAATGACGTCGTAGCGATTAGCGATAGCAATTTAGTTACAATTGATATTCAACTTAATTCTCTTTTGTATAGGACTAATTGAAACCAATGTGATGAATTTCAATCATAGTTAAAAGTAAATTAAGTTGAGTGTTTTATTTTTTTACTAAATTAGTTGCTACGCACCCACTCTGACGGTCTTCACTGGCCCTTAGACGACCTTCTACGAGATTAGCGACGACTTGTACAAATATGCGGGAGTTAGTTGCACAAATGTGGCTTAGGACCGTACCTTGTTGCAATACTTTGGAGTAAGACTTTAGTTCATCAGTGCGGGTAATATTAGTCAACGTTGATGTTTTAACTGCAGTGGACTTTCGAAAACTAGAATTGTATTTATTTTCGTACTTTTCGAATTTGTCTATGATGATCTAGAAGTTGCAATACAAATTCGAAGTCGATTCTGACATTAAAAGTCGGTATGTTGTCCTTGAGTGATTAATAAATTTAACATTCAAATTTGCGATTGACCTTTGTACTATATAAGATGAAATTAAGAATGGCAGAGGTTTTTGAAGATGGTATAAAGTGTCAGACGAGAACTTAATTCCCTTGATGGTAAGTGGCGAACATGCATAATTCCTCGCTAAGAAATAATAAAACAGACCACTAAGATAAAAAGATTAAAGAGTAAAATGTAATGCTCAATCGCAGTAGAGCTAAACTATTATGTTACGCTCGTGTTACAAAAAACATAATCTTACCCAAATCGAGTCGACGTATACATACCACAGTCTCGAACGAATACATATAAAAATTATATGCTATTATTTGTTCCAGGAGTTTAAGAGGAGTCAAAGCTCATGGTGTAAACAGTGTATATAATATATTATTTACACATTCCTAGTGACACGTATACCTCGTTTGTCATCACTATCTATCCTGATTTGTATAAAAGGCCTACGATGTTTCATAGTAAGAGCTACTTTAAAAAAAATACACTTTAAACATTGTTAAGAAATTTAGATATAAAAACGTCTAACTTTGGTATGAACACGTGCTATACCTTTTACTTTAAAGAAAACGTTTTGTGAACATAAATAATATACACAAAATGTGTATAAATTTTCTACCAACATCAAACCGGGTGAAATTAAATCCGACCCACGGACCATAATGAACCTAACGTCAACGGTTTACCAAATTACATGATCGTCGTCTTAATTTTGTGATTTTTTGGTGCTTTGCTTTTTTTTATCTTATTGTAAATGCACGTTAGTAATGCGAAATCCCGCGCTAATCGAACTGACACGACGTCGGTCTGGTAACCCGTGCTGCAACTTTAGAATACTTTTACGCGAACGAAAAAACTTGATGCCAGGGCTGAACTCAGCAGCAGATTTATTTATTGATAAGCAAGAAGTATTAATATTATAATTGTTGTCTGTGCAAAATGACACGATAAAACCAAAAAAGACGAAATAATCTTGTATTTCTATAACTCGTGCATGAAGTAGTCAGTGGAGGAGTCCCACCATATTTTAAAATTATTGATAGAAAATTGTATCTTATAAATGAGTGTTATTTGGTCCTTTTTAGTAAATGTTATGAACGTCTATTTAATAATTTATTATACTTAAGAGATTTATCAGGGTACAAATTTACTGTACATACGTCTGAATTTATGGTTTAAGTTTTCCAATGTTATAAAATATAGTAATTATAATTGTATCCTTCGAAATTATAGTCGAAATTTAACCAAACAAAATACAACGACAAAATTACCCTTTAAAGACATTACGGTTAAGCTCATTCGTAAGATCCGGCTAGACATGAACAACTTTCGCGTTTACATATGTAAATACATGTACTCGCTTACTCATTTCTAATCATTGAACTTAGGTATAATGATATGCCAACAGACTAACTAGGAACGTATCATTGTTGGACGACATTTAGCCGGGGGTCACAGGACCTTATTATAATCTATATATATATATATATATATATATATATAAACGCCCGTCTGCAAATCGATTCCCCATCATATGTTATATGCCACAGAAATCACTAATTTATCACATTGATCATCACCATCACCATCACAACCTATCAATAGTCCAATGCTGAACATATGTTGCCACAAAGCACATTCCTGAGCCATTTGCATCCATCGACTTCCCGGAAACTTGCATCAATTATAAAAAAAACTAAATTGGTCATAGTATAATATACCAAGTAACCGCTTAATAATGCTACGATACAATTAATAGAACCATCTCATAAATCGAAGCAGCTGGTATCCATACTGAGGTCGTAATTTTTTTTACTATTGCGATAATTAAAAAATAGCGACCGGTAACGTGAAAATACCAACATTGAGTGCGGCCCTGTAGGGACTGGTTTGCAACATTGTTGCTGTCGGGTAATTGTTTTATTAGTTTCTTTTGCTTTTGCAACTGTGCGATCCAGTCGGATATGCTGCTGTGTTATATTGGCCCAGTGACCGACATCATCAGCCTGTACAATGTTCTGATGCAGGAAGACCAGATCCTGCAAAATATAACATAGTCTAAGTAAAATCATATTTGTTTTTATTGATGGTCGACGTTGATACAAAATTCTGAGTCGAAAAAAAAAATTTGATATGTGGATTTCGAAGCTTTGTCGTTTGGGAGTTGAAAAAATCAAATTTTACCCAAGTTAATGATTTTTATGTGATACCAATTCTGGTGTTTTTCCTACTAAATAAAAAACTCGCATGAGATCGGATCGCATAAATCGATCAGAGAGATGTGTACGTACATGAATAAAATACATGCACCAAGCTTTTTATGAACTCAGTTAAAACTATAATTGTTATGCATTTTATAAAAGATGAAATAGCTATACAGATCAGAATAATTTTTGAGGTCATATTAAATATTTTTATTAATATAAACGCACGAATAACACGATAATATAGATATGATGATATAGAAAAGATTACCTCATAAAATTTTAATTAATAAATTTAATAAACTAAAATGTCTGTGCCAATTGTCGATGGGACGACTATATTGATATATGAACTTTAATAAAAGAACCGCTTACAAAAAATTATACATTTCTGTGAGTAGTTCAACTACTGGATTGCACTAGATGACTTATAACTTTACGTTGACCCATGGTTTATCTAGAAGTGTCTATATGTGATAAAAAGAAATAACTTTATGTACTGCCTTAGTTTTCAGTCTTTTTGTCAGTACATTATTGGTACGTAAAATTCTATTTCTTCATTGAACAAATAATTCTACTATATAAAAGTATGTTTAAAACGTGGTCTCTTTTTGCGTCCAAGTTTCTTGAGACTATGTTCCCAGTAATTAAGTTTTTTTTGATATATTTTGTTTCATATTATAAAGGTGGCCATAAGTCCTTTGAGTGTAAATTATTAATAAATATAAATTAAACTAGTTACAATAAGAAAAATATTGTTATGGGAACTATTTTTTGATGTCATGGGCCACGGTAATCACTTACAACCAGTACGTCACTAATAATACAGGGTGGCCCATAAGTCCTTAGAAATGTAAATCATTAATAAATAAAAAAACTAATTACAATAACAAAAATAATTTTATTTCGTGTAATGGGATTTTTTAAAAAATTACATCATTCAAATGTAATCCGTTACGATCACGCCACTCCTGTAAGAGACGTTTAAAACTATCAATAACGCGGCATGAGAGTACTTCGCCATTTCTCTTTGAAAATTTTTAGATAACTTGCTTTTGAGATAACCTTATAAGAAAAAATCCATCGAGGTTAGATCGGGACTACGTGTTGGCCAGGATATAAAAGAAGATATATTTGAAGAGAAATGATGAACATTACAGAACTCACTTGACCCGTCGCAGTCAAGGACTTATGGGCCAACCTGTATTATTAGTGACGTACTGGTTGTGATTATCGTGGCCCATGACATCTACATCCATTCTCAGATTAGATTCTATATGCGCATGCGTAATTAGCCCTCAGGGTGGAGAAGGAATGCCTCTTGAATTGCCTCGAGATAGCGGCGCTCTGCTGCCAATTTATGCTGGTGTTCTGGTGTGCCGCGCTCTTCTATAAAATGCTGCTACTAAGTAACTAGCTACATCGTGGCTCTAACACTGTCAAATGTCTCCCCTTTATATAACAGACCATACGAAACGCAGCAGTATTGAAATTCTATTTCAGCCCAGTTACTTCTAGTAACGTAGTAACTTATATATTTGTATCCTTGTTACTTATCAAATGTTTACAACAACGGACACGCATCGAGGTAAAGGTCGCGTTATAAAAATGTAGCTACAGGAATATATTTAATACCAATTAAACAGTGTATTGAAGGCTTATGTATGCTTCCTTGTTATGCCATGTATTCCGTTCGTTGATACACGTCGACCGAGTTATAAAAAAGGTGCGTGTTTCTTTGGCGAAGTGAAAGATGTTGAAAAAAAAAATATAACTGTTAGGGAATAAACATTCACACAACACACACACAAGTGACAACCATATTCACTGAAACGTGTCAGTTTTTACGTAGGGAAGTCAGCCCACAGCTCAGCTTTCAGCTGCGGCTAACTTTCAGCTAACTTATAAAGCGAATTGAAACACGAATTGGCTTGACCAGAATACAACCACGCTTTCCCGAATACCAACGATGATCAGAAGTTTAGATCTACTGTGCTTCGTCTGGTGAGAAAATGAGTCGTATACCTTAGTGGTATTACATATTTGTGCTCAGGGGTGACAACGCATCTGCACTACGATTCTTTATCTAGCACAAATGTGTATATCAGGCAGGGTAGGGGAGCTGCAATAATCACTAACTATAAACCTATTAGTGTGCTTAATTCTCACCTTAATAACATAAAAACATAAATTGATATCCCTGATAAGGAATCATAATGCAGATGCGTTATGATTCCTTGTCGAGGAAGGCGTGTTATCACTCTTGAGAACTAAGATGGTGTGCTACGTCATCAGTAATAAAGCTCTCCAGATCCCAACACTAATTACCTACAGCAGCGTTATGCTGCTATTTTACGCTGGTATTCTGCGAGGGCGTGGTCCTACCCCGGACGTGCTGACCCGTTCATTCTGCAACTAGAAACAAACCTCAGTGTAGCTCTACCATTGTTAAGATTCCCGGCAATAGGCGGATGGCGTATTTGAATCTGTTGGCAAAAGCATAGTGAGGGTCATTCTCTGGTCGGAACCATATAAGCCACGGTCGCAGTTCAGCCAAAGTAGTAACAACGAACTTAGAGCCTATGACCCAGAGTACAATGTACGTTACGAAGGATAAATAGATTTCCTTTTAAGTCCACTATTCACCGGATAGTGTCAATCGAAGTGCGTGGGGTTGGGTGTATTCATAAATTTAGGGTGAAACAGGAAAACAGTCCCGCAATTTTATAGCTTCTAAAAGACTCCATTTTCATTCGCCTTTAACGCCTTTAATTCAATTCATAAAAGTATATATATTATTGTAAATAAAGACTTTTTTAAGGAAATCCTTTTTTTATTTATAAAACTTTATTTTAATAAATAAAAAAATGTAATTGTTTAATAAATAATAAGTTTAAAAAACCTTTAAAGTGTTACGCGGAGGGCGCACTTGATTGCCTTATGACATTCTTTACCAGTTAACCCGTGGCGTGGAGAGAAATTGTGGTAGTTGTAAAATCTTAGAAGCCTTAGAAGCTGTCAAACCGCAACCAGTGTCATAATTTGTTACCAGCTAGTGTTACAGATTATATCTGTAAAAAAACAGGACCTTAAAACCAATTTCCATCAGCACCGTTTTGGTGATGGAATTCGGTTGGATGGCAGTCACCCACGATTCCTTTTATCCGTTTTATTTACACTTCATACCACGAACGTCAGCCCTGTGAAATCAACTTCCAGCAGCGGTATTCCCCTCCAACTATATTGGTGTGGTCTTCATGAAAAGAGCGTACTTTTTCCTTAAAGGTCGGCAATGAATCTGGTGCTGCAGATGTTCATGGGCGAAGGTTAAAAAAATCCATAGATCGTATCCTAAACCATTAGGTTTGGCTATTGGTTTGGGATATTTAGTTACATAATTTCAATACGTGAAACGATGCACTATGAATTATTCCAAAATCTACAGCACTACTCTATCCATTAGTTGTACACATGTATTTCCTATCAGAAAAAAAATACCCTTACTCTCACGCTTACTACTGCCCAGAATAGACAGAGATAGTAAGTGCTATCCAAATTCTACTTAGTTAGCTTTTATTTAGATATACTGATATATATATTTATATAGCCTGTCACCGTAAACCGAGTTCAACTGTTATGATTGTGTTATGAATGTTAATTCATTATTGGACGTATTAATCCTGATTATATTATCATCTTGTGATGAACATATTAGATATACGAAGTAAACATATTTATTGCGTATCCTTTATACGCAAAATCTAACGAAATATGTTTTAAGCCTTTTGTTATAAGCTAACGCTTATTATGTTATGTGAGTCTTCGACCCATATAAACCCTGAAAGAAATGTCAAAATTACGTTGCTCAGGCGCAAGTGAACCTCCGGCCTGGAAGGAACTCACACTTCCCGTACGTTTGGTGTTGTATTTAAAATTTTAATTTAAATTAAAATTTAACGGACTGACCTAATAATAATAACAAAAAGATCAAATAACAAGTTTAAGAAAAATTTCAAGATTGAGAAGTATAAAGTTTAAAATGATTACCATCTCAATTAAGTGTTTAACAAATGAAGGCTTCAATTTAAGCGTGATTTATCACTTGCTTAATGTCGTAGAGTAACTGACCTTTAATAATGTTTTATTGCAGATTTCAATAAAAAACTAAAAGCGACATAATAGATTTTATTATAATTATCTGGTAAAACTACTATAATCAAAGCTTTGCTTTATTGGCGATTCTTTTTTTACCATATTTACCAAATTATTTATAGTTATTGTCTTCTTCGTCTTGAAATGATGTCTATATGTTCGTCTTAGTTCAGAAGCAAGCAATATTTTTTTACTTTATTCTGCCATGTGGTGAAATTTGAAGGTTTCTTTTATAATTTTTCTTTTTTTAATTTATCCATTTTTCATTTCCAGGCGGCGCCCGATCCCACCGATCCCCCGTCAACCGCGAGCGCGGCGGAAGGCGCCGGCGACTCATAAAGCGAGGCTTCGACTTCCGGCCCGAGTGGGACACCACCCTAATGTGCGAATTCCGGACTACAATACCATAGTGTTAGATCTGTATAGATATTACCTTTTGTATATATGTTATGTGTAATGACTTACGGGATTTAGGAACTAATTGTTTTTTTTTTCTACTTTTAAACGAAGTCGAATTACACAAATAGATTAAGAATCGTGTAGAGGCATTATGTATCGATACCTGATAACAATTTGATCGACTTCGTTAAAGGATATTAATCGTGCTTTAGAATTTTTGTATTCGTTAATAGATTTCGGCGAAAATACAAAAGTTATTTATACTTATTTCGTCTATTTCAAAAGAACAAATACAGTTTCTTGAACAATTGTTATGATTGCATGAACTATATGTACTACTCTTACATCTTGCTGGACTTGATTGTAACAATTTTAATATAATTTTACTTGAATCGTATTAGACAATAGAGAAATGGCGTTTAAAAGTTTCACAGTCTTACTCGAGGACACCGCTATTTACGTTTCTAATATAATAAGGGCGTATCTTTAAAATAAACTTAGAACCTGTAACCTTGTTCTCTTCTATTAAACAAGCTTTTTAAACTAAATATTATATATTTGCTTCTATTTTCTCAGATTGTATGTACTCTTTATTATTAATTACATACGTACCCACTTATTTTAAATATCAACAAATCATGTTATAAAAAATATTGTTATCCACTCTGTACCAGCCCTTATTCATATCATTAATAGTGATGTTCTATTGGGCGATATCAACCATGGTTATATCTCCTGCCTTTATTCATATCATTAATAGTGATGTTCTACTGGGAGATATCAACCACGGTTATAACTTCTGCCTTTATTCATATTATTAATAGTGGTGTTCTACTGGGCGATATCAACCACGGTTATATCTCGTGCCTTTATTCATATTATTAATAGTGATGTTCTACTGGGCGATATCAATCACGGTTATATCTCCTGCCTTTATTCATATTATTAATAGTGGTGTTCTACTGGGCGATATCAACCACGGTTATATCTCGTGCCTTTATTCATATTATTAATAGTGATGTTCTACTGGGCGATATCAACCACGGTTATATCTTCTGGTTCTCGCCAGATATATTATAGTAAATCGCGGGCACTTACTAGTCGTTCCCTTAGCTAGTCCAACATATGCACTATGCATATATATATGCAATAACATCGAAGGAAGGTTTGTATGCAATGTCAGTGAAACGGATTTTGACCACACTCACAGAAAATCAATAACTTGTCTGCACAATTATTATCCACAACTGAGAATCGAATTCAGAACTCAAGACTTACGCCACAAAATATTTACATATATAAATAGTTATTTACTACATTTGTAGATAATTGGCATCTTTTTATATCCATTTACGTGGGCAATTCTTATCTCTCGATAAAGAATGCACGTGCTACGAATATATTAAAAGGGAGATATAGTAATGCTGTGGCCGCGGTTATATCAGCGTGTTCAATATAATTGGCAATGTTGGTTTCGCCACCATTCATATAAACTAGCTAAAGTGATTAACATAAAATAACATAGATTACTAATTTCTATTCACCGATGGCCGCGTGGCTTAGAATACCGATTGACAGTCTCGAGTTCGATTCCCATGTGTTTTGCCTTTTGTTGGAATTTCACGTGCTCGGCGCACGAATCAGATGAAAGCGAATTCGTGAATTTGTTGAGTTGAATACTTTTGCACATAATGGCGTGTAATATAAAATATATTGTAGGGGGGTATGGGGTCACCCATTAATGGACCTCGCCCTCATCGAATAATGACAGCATAACGCTGCTGCGTTTCTTATAATGAATATTTGGTGTCCCATTTAAAGGTAACGAGTAATCCCATCTCAGTCCTCAAGATTGATAACACCATCTAGAACAGATGGAAGTACGATCTACAAAACTTAATGTCTTAGGTTACGTATCCACCAATTGTTGTGGACGATCTCCTAGCAAAAGCTTAGTTGGATCGGTTAACGGGAATGTTAATAACGTGACATTGCTAGTAATATTTTTAAAAATAAAAATATATTCTTCGTCGAGGATGACGGATGAGAATCTCTTTGTTTATGTGCCGCAATTACTTGACATCAGGAAAATTGTGGACGCGTTGTCTCCATTCGTTGCGTAAGAAAGATATATGTATCCTATATTCTTTCTTTCTTATATAACTATATATATAATATATATCATGCGCGGAATATCCTTAGCAACGTGACAAATAATATCATTACATGATTCTAAGTGAACCTATATGATTTAATAAAGGTTATTTGTCAATTTCTTAGGACTTTTAATACGGAATTGGTCAATCTGCCTCTAAACTTATCTACTTAAATTCAAATTCAGTGTTAGAAACCTAGTCTTAAGATTATACGAGTATGTTTAAATTTAAGTTTCACCGATGACACATACATTGTAATACTGCTATAACTCCCGCAGCTTCCGATGAAGCTACACTATACTGAGATACTCTATACAGTCTTGTTAAAGTGATCTAGATAAACGATATTACGATTACGATTTTCTATACATATTTCACGGTGTTATGTTCTGTGTGGAAGTGTTGGGAGTCTCCAAGGTGAAATTTATAAAATCTATTTCTAAGTTAAACACTATTTTGACTTTTAACAGTGGTCTGAAACATTAAGTCATTAAGTTCCACTCAAAATTTAAGTAGATTCTCCCTATAGTCTTACTGATTAAGAGATACATAAATATCTAGCTAAAGGAATCCCATGAATGTTAAACGTGAATATAATAGAGAGAATAATACACTATGAAAATAATTTCTGCATATATAAAAATACAATTTAACAATGACTTTATACAGTATAACTTTAATAGACTTATTTCTTTCATTCGTACGTTCTTATTTCGTATCTCAGTATAGGCTTGACAACGTAATATTAATTAATAAAAATACCACTTTAGTGTAAACCTGTCAAGGACAAAATCCATTAGGGTGACGATAAACTAGCGCACAATTCACCTGATGGTGAGACCTTCGGCCCCATGACACGCATTCATCCTCAATAAAGAACCATAATGTAAACACTTCGACTCCTGAGGACTGTGATGGAATGCCTCGTTACCGATATTAAGGTGTACGGTTCCTTTCCTTCAGCAGACGAGAAACAGTCACTGCTATTTCTCGCTGGTTTTTTGTGAGGGCGTCGTCCCTCCCTGGGCGAGACGACTGCTTCTCTGGCTGGTTCCAAAGTTTGCAGATGAGTTTGCCAATTGAAGTAAAAGCTGGTTTACTCCCAATTATGATACATTTATGTCAAACCAATGGACGTAGAGAAAAAATAAATAAAAACATATTATTAAAACCAATCAGTGCGACGCAGTGATTCCGATCATCAGAATTGTTTACGTGTATGTTTGCATATTGTACATCGACTAGACTTATTTGACTTCACAAATATCGGGTATAATTCGTAAATTCATGATCTTGTATATTATTATAATGTCGTTGAAGTCAACCTTCGCTTGTTTAAGAATCCTTTTTCCTTTCTCCATTATTAACGTAATATATACTCTTTACGCAAGAGACTTGTTAGTTAATTATACACTTAACTTGAAATATTTGACATATTAAACCAGGGTCATAAATAGAGTTATATTAACTATAAAAATACCATTATATTTTGTTCATCATATGCTTCTAGAACATTCAAAATATATTATATATGTAATGTAGTGTTATCTAAATAATAAATTTATTTCAGATATTAATTTATCTCTTTTCAATGTTCAAATTTATGTATATTATACAAGATTTTGCAGATATTTTTGTTCATGCAGTTTATGTTGAATAAACATTTAAAATCATAAAAAAAATTAAAGTTTTAGTGATATAAGGCAATTTTTTTTGCCAAAGCCGAAACGTGGAATACTGCATTTGGCAACACTGTTAGGGTTCCTTCACGCAGGCGCATTCGGGCGGAGCAAGCGCGGTTCCACCCTCCAGTAATTCAATCCGATACAAGGTTATTTTATGGTTAGGTTAATCTATGGATGATCTATGGTCACACGGGAAATTTAGTTTAAACGCGTTTGTTTAAACTTCGGAAATTTAGAATCATGTGCAAGAAGTGCAAATATTTATTACTGATTATAATTTGAAAGAAAACAAATTATTAATAAGTATTTTTCTTACGCAGATTTTTTCGGAATTTTTAGCTTTACATGTTATTTTAGCAAGCAACACTGATCTTAAGATCTTCATTGCTGGCACAATGAGTATTTTATTTTTGTTTATATATATTTTTATTTTTATATAATATATAATACTATATTATATAAAATTAATTAATCATCTTTAGATATAAAAATATTCTGTACTGGTAGGTCTTTTTAGTTTTAAAGTCGTTCTCTTCTGATCATATTTCTATTGTCTAATATCTCATTTAAAATAAATATGCGCCAAATATACTGTTATAAAGTTTAATAAATAATTTAACCAACTAATGTGGAAATATAAACCTTAAACATCACGTCCATTCCATCAATTTTGTGTTATTGTTTTGTCTTTAAAAACAATACATATAATGTGATAATTGTCTAAATTTATTAAAATATTAATTTGATCTCAGATTTAAAAAAAATATTTAGTCTCTTGACATAAGAAAACATTGTAATTTTAAAATAAATTTAAATTAGATTGGGAAAAAAATAATGTTTAATCCGTCACTTTTACTACATATGTCACCAGAGAATTATTTTGATAGTCAAAAGGGCAGCTTTACTAAATCATTTATTTCTCTAAACAAAATATGGTGACGTAAACTTATCGTGTGCAAATACGATAACAAAATGGTCTTTTTAAAGTTGAGTCCCCAGTGAATTATCGAATTTGTACTTTATAATTCGTTGTGTGATAATAAAAACGCTAGAGTGCCCAATTATTTATTTACGAATATTTTATCATGGAATACGTCCTTCTCAGAAAAAATTGCCGTCTTTTACGATAACGCAGTTAAAAGTATAATTTACAAAGTATATATCCAATTACAATGTGGAAACCAATAATTTTTGAAGTTTTAACGTAGTTACGTGAATTAATATATATATATATAATATATATATCTTAAGCATGTAAATATTTTGTATATAAAATTATAAGTTACTTTTAAGGGCAAGGTTTGATTAAAATACAATAAATAAATGTCCACAATTTTCAAAACTAATACATATATACATAAATATTGATTCCAACCTTTTAGCTGGATCGTAATTAAGTAAGAAACAAAATTTTATATTAATCATTAAGTATTTAAATATTATATTGGAACCGAATGAAATTGAGTTTTAAAATTGAATACATGCAACGATTTCTATATATGTATAACCTAAGCGCGTATTTCTTCACATGTATAAATTATTTTATGTTATCAAGAACTTTGTTTGTTATAATATATTATTAATTTAACTTAAACTTTTCGAAATTTTAATAATTAAATATGTAGTTGTATAAGTCTACTTGTCTTTAAGAACTGAAAATTTATTCATAATATAATGTACGTATAGATGTAAATCGTGAATGAATCCTAATACTTTTAAGATTATGTATGTAGCGGTTACATAACGCACTATTTATGAATATTGTTATATATAATTAGGTAATCTCGTAGTGTATCATGTTTCCGCCCAATGAAATGAGGCATCACAATACTAAAGTGTGATATTCAATGCTAAATGTAAATTAACACTTCCAATTAGTCTGTCCATTTACTAAAAAGTAAAGCGCCAATTACGCCACCTTTACGCGGTTATAATAAAAAGAATGCCAAAGTTCGCTAAATAATGTATAGCCGCTTAATTGTATCAATCGATTGTCCATAATTTCAGGGGCTTTTGTCTCAAACTTAAAAAGATATTAAAAAATTACATCACGGTTTCCTTCCTGAAAGAACTGTCAAAAAAGGCATGGAAATTGTTGATGCCTATGCGTGATTTCGTTTTTTTTAAGGTTTATCAGGTTTGCTAATCTTTCGACTATTATAAAATATATATAGTATCCATTTCCTCTAGTAGTTCTAGGAGTCAGTAACAGCACATAGTTAGGAGTAAGCGACAGTCCATCATTCATTCATCATCACATTCACTGGCTAACAAATTAAAACGATATTTTTAAATTAGTTTTTAAGTTTACTGATATGTAATGGATCTAGGTGAATTGGGTTGGATATACAGTTGCCGTATTATTTGCACTGACAGTGGGAACATTACAAATTAATTTTAGTCAGAGCCTCTTAACTTTAAAAAAAAATAATACGTTGTTTTGGTTACATTTGCCTACGTGTTACGGATATTTTAGTATTATTTATTAATAAATATTCTAATCAGTCAACAATTTAGTTAGATCAACTGAATGAGTACATTTTCAGTACAGAGTTATATTTTATACTATAATAGCAAAGATTATTTTATATCAGTTTACTAATAAGAATTGTAAAGATAAATAAAATATTTTGTATTAGAAATATTTGTAGTTTTCGTTTATCTGTAACACTTAGGTTGCTTGTGTAACGGAAGACAAATCTTCGAATTTACAAATTTACGAATGGCATAATTCAAAAATTATGCCATTCGTAAAACAACTTCAAGATTTGATTGTGAAATGCCTTGCTTTGTTAAACAGTAATTAGTTTTTGTTCTAAAAAGGTAAACGAAATGTTATTTACTAACGACAGTTTGGAATATGCCCTGAAGGATTGTGAAGATTTGCTCTGTTTAAACTTTAGACGCAGAATTGGACGACAGAGAGTTCTTAAAATTGTGGTTTAAATTGTATGTTACTACGATGTGTTTGAACGCTCATTATTATAAATATAAAAGTAAACATATTTATATAAAAAGATATTCTCCACTCAGTCAGCGAAATTTTCTATTTAGCTTTTATAGTTCATCAATCATTATTATTAAATTGTTTAATATTCGCATCTTGTTGAACAATACGCAGTTGTTGTTAAAATATTAAAGCGAGGCAAAGCAAAACTTATTAGTGAATTCCCATGTTTTAGATAATATATAGTTTCGACAGGATTTAATTATCTTACAATAACCCGCTAGAGCTTGCTCGATTTTCAGACATGGATGTGACATTTATGAATAATTAATTATTGTCAAATAAACGATTTCATTGACAGTCCTTTTGTATCATTTTCCTTTTAAAAATTCGTCGTGAAAAGTCGTACTTATAAGCATTTTAGTTGAAAGACATGTTATTCACAATTGAGTGACTAATTTAATAATTAAAATTTGATTATTATTCTGGCCGATTGATTTTCATTTGAAGATTTTTTTGTTGTTAACAGTACGTTACCGGTGTGACGTAATTATATTCTCTTTTAAAATGTTGACACGTACATATCATTTTTTTTATAACATTGACAGATACAAACGAGTACACAGTTCCCCTGGTGTTTAGCGATTCCTGCGGCCCATGACATCTACATTCATCCCTGACATGGAATCATAATGCAGATGCATTGTCACCCTTAAGGACTGTGATGGAATGCCTTGTCACAAGAAATAAAGGTCTCCAGATCCCTTCACTCTCCAGACGAAACACAGCAGCGTTATTCTGCTATTTGACGCCGGTATTCTGTGAGGGCATGGTGCTACCCCGGTGGAGCTGACCTATTCATTCTGCAGTTAGAAACAAACTGCAGTGTAGCTCTACTACTGTTAAAAATAATAATAGTACCGTAGCTTACCCAAGCGCTTGTTTTTAATTCACTGTAAGCGTTCATAACAAGTTCGATCCCCGGTTAATCGCAATTTTACATGTGCTAACAACGTGTTCAGCGGTGAAAGGAAAACTACGTGATAATCTTGAATGCCTTAGAAACCATATAAAAATATATAGCCTCTAGAGAGTAGGCCCACGCCCAACAGTGTTTATATATATATATATATATATATATAAACACTATATATATATATATATACAATAATAACGGAATAGTCCCTGTATACCCTGTTGTACCACGGGTGAACTGTGTATCTTGAAATAAGAACATAATAGGATTATTACTAAATTCTATTCATTAATTGTAACTGGTATCTCAACTTTCAAGTACATTGTACAGTAGGGCTATCCTTCAATGTAAATAAAGTAAAAGTGAACGATTTTTTGCAATTTGGCCGCATAGGGACCTATATATCACCATCGAATATTAGAATTAACTCTGCCGAGGAATACCTACGCATTCTCAGAGTAAAAGCGACAGCATACACCTGCTGTGTGATGATGAGTACAGAATCGGATCCCATATTTTTTTTAAGAATTTCTAGCAGTTCTATAAACATTACTAACATTCCGGTTAACTATTCTAACTAAGCTTAAATATAGATGGTCCACGACAATAATTAAATAGCAGATTCGAATTACGATCGACCTTAAGTTTTATATACTGTACCCTTAATAATTATGGTATTGACGCTGCAAATAATAATTACACACAATTACAATTACAGGTAACGAGGTATTTCATATCAGTCAAGGTTGATAACTTACCAACGGGTACTATATGTTTGCTTCTCACCTTTAGTTTCATAAAATAATGTAGGTATATAATTGTGATATCGAGTTGAGTAATTGTATTTACATTTTAATTATTTTTAGCATTATCTGTGTCTTATATTAAACATGATCTGTATTCAGTTATACGTAATTGTTTATTTTGTAAAGATCTATGTTAAAAAAATATTTTATTTCCGATTTTAATATTATAACTTCTTGATTTTGGATATAATTCATTTTGGTCCTCCTATGAATCAGAAGCTCAATTTATAAACCACTCATTGGTAACATTTTCATTACAGTAACGTAACCTCGGAACCATACCTTTATCCGAGTTGTATATATTATTTATTAAGGTCTCAGTGGTTTATTTTTTCTTTTCATAATAAATGCCTCGAAACCGTTATTATTGGGTCCCCGGAAATGCTTATGCTACTGTGTTTTCTACCCATCCATGTTGTATCTATTGCGCGTGAATGTAAACCACAGTGTGGGTCTAACACTTGTAGAGGTCATAGCTTTAAAATATTAGTAGGAATTGTTATTCAGGCTTCTTGATTCGTTTTTTATATTATAATAGTATTAGTAGTACCATTTCTTCTGTCGATTATACACTTAGTCAAAGACCGGTAACTTTAAAATCAATATTGGAATAACTTATGTAAATACTTTACTGCTACTTCCGAATACTAAGGCAATAAAGGGTGGTCTTTCAGCATTCTTGTTTAGTTAAGTCAAATAATAGGTAATCTTAGGTTCTCACTTGGTTACGTCACAACTATAAGTCGCAAAAGAAAGATTATAATAACTTATAAAACTCTAAAATACGCCATCTATTTGATCTATTGAAAACCATGTCAAAGATTTGACATAATATTATAGAAGTACCCACAATTGTTAGTAGATGGCACAGTTTTATTTGCTTAATAATTTACTTTGAGTTTTCAGCGAATTTGGTTTATTAGTATTTTATTTAATAAACATTTAAATATACTTTTAAATCTTAGTAATTTAACAAATTCCACATTTGATATCACAGTTGCATGTGATCATAATAACTGGCAACAGTAATCAAAAAATTGACATTGACAATGTTTCAAATTTTTATGTGATGATGATAGAATGTGCGGTTAACTCTAAAATAGAACTTAAATTGAACTTGCAAAACAAATCGTATAATTTTCTTTAAGTGGTTTTGTGAGTTTTGTATTATATATCCTTAAAACATGACAAAACCCAATATTAACCAAGCGATCACCAAATACGAAAAATTTATTAACGATGTACTGAAAGAAGATCTACGACTGTTGCATGTTCGATTGCAAAATGTGAATGCTGAAATTTCGGATCTGATTCAAGAAAGACATGTGTTAAAAGTGATCAAAAACAAAAAATTGCATCCAAATGGTTTTAAGAGTCAAGTAAATATTGGTAACCTTTTTTTTATAGAAGCTACTGTACCTGATACTTCAAAATTACTCATGAACATTGGTTTAAATCATTACTTGGAATTTTCTTTGGATGAAGCTATTAAATATTTAGATACAAGAATAAAAGCCTATGAGAGTAAAGGGGAAGAGATTAAAAATAAGAGTGCAGAAACTAAAGCTCATATAAAGTTAATGTTAATTGGTATTGGAGAATTACAGAATACAAACACCAGTAAAAGCTAATGAAGCTAAATCCTTATAACTACCATACCATTTTTCTAAAAAGATGATCCTAATGTATCAATATTCTTCCAGTTGTGGCAACACCTAGTTATTACAATATGATGACAATTGTGCGGGATATATATTGAAGCTATAATTATTTGGATCAACACAAAGTATTGACTTATCCTCCTCTTACCTAATTCATCTTCACTAGGAATGATTATGTATTATGTATATGTATGTGGATTACTGCTATATTGAGCAATTGGCTTTTGGGTTCACACACTTACTCTTGCTGAAGATGACATAGAAGTGACCATTAATATGTAATAATAATTCTGTACAGTGGCTTAGCCAAACTCTAGCTGCCATTTAGGCACAAAAATGAATAGGTCAACTTGATCAGAATATCGGTAATAGGACATTCTATTTGCCCGCATCCTATACATCTTGAATCTTTGTTGAGTTGGGATGTAAGTATTCATAAAACACTTGGCCCATAGGCTTGTCATCTCTTACCATGCGGTAAACTGTCTGTCCCTTAGTAATTAACCTTATTTTAATTTATACAATATTTTAATATAGTAGAACTGCAGATAAAAACTAGATGTAGCGTCTAGAAATTAGGTAGGTAGTAGGCATTTACAGAATACCAGTGTAATATTATGTTATATCTAATTTTAGACATATAAACTGGATACCCAATTAAATATTGTAAGAACATATTATCTTATACAATTTTATATAAGATAATATGTTCATTCCTAATTGTTGATAGGTTAACTGTGTGCTCTTTTGTACCTATTAAATTAAGCTCACTTAGCAACATTTTACTGTCATTATTTAATAACAATATCTAGCCATCCTTCATGGTGTCCTTAATTTGTACAACTTTTTATTAATTTTACTGTATGAAAACTGTGGAATAATTTTTGGAATTTTTTTGTGTAGGGTGTTTTTTTTGTTTGTATTTAAAATATGAAAGGTAATCTACATAGTTGTTAAATAATATCTTATTTTCAGCTTTTTTCAGTCTTTAAATGTATGCAAATATATACTCTTGCTTTTGTAATGGTGACCTTTAAAATGATAGTGGGTCTATCACTGAAGGTTTCATAGGAAATATAATTTATTTGCATTGCTATTTACTAAGTTTAAAGTTACATCATTTTGTAACACTTAAATGTAGTTTTTTAAATTCAGATTTAAATTGTTGTATGTATTAAATTCATTTGCAACTGTGTTGTCTTGAATTACCTCCTTATTCCAATCTCTTTATAATTTTTTGCACTTCCATTTACTAAAATATTTTATTTTGTTATAATAACTGAATTCGAACTTGATAAAACTATACAACAATATAGCTTGTGGATCCAAAAATAATAATTAATAATTATTATGAGGAAGAAAGGCTCTTGAATGGCTATCTCGGAATGGCAGTTCACAATGCCGGATGTATTCCCATTAGATAGAGTGACAACCACTGCATTGTTATGGGTAGTTGATGGATGAAGGTGCCTCAGGATGACACATTGGCAATCTAAGGGAGGTCTATGTTCAGCAGTGGACTATTGATAGCACTTGTGCAATGAGAATGCTCCTTTTCACATCACTAACAAGATAAAGACATTTTGAGATAGAAAGAGGTGGAGCTCTATATCTATCTTGCTCTTACCCCTGAATTGGTACTATGTTAGTTCTTTGTTTTCCTAAAATTAAAAGGTTTGATCTAAGGGAATCATTTACAAAGTAAGAAGAGGCAGTGATATAGCTTTTAACCAATATATAACATAAGAGTTTTAATGTTCTCATGCAAAATGGTTTCACCTAATGAAAATGTGTTTAAAGTGTAACATTCTCTGCTATGGAATATTAACATTATGGAATGCAATAAATATATTAATTTCGAATTTGAATATTTTATTTATGAAAAATGCAAATTTCAGTGTGACCTTCATAAACATAATAATATTATTTTTTCCTTTAGTTACAATTCTTTCATTTTTAATTGGAGCCTCCTTTTAAGCATACAGTGCCAATAGACACCGTTTGACACAGCAAGGATTTTGGAAATTTTTGTGTAGGGTGTTTTTTTGTTTGTATTTAAAATATGCAAGGTAATCTACATAGTTGTTGAATAATATCTTATTTTCAGCTTTTTTCAGTCTTTAAATGTATGCAAATATATACTCTTGCTTTTGTAATGGTGACCTTTAAAATGATAGTGGGTCTATCACTGAAGGTATTTTCATAGGAAATATAATTTATTTGCATTGCTATTTACTAAGTTTAAAGTTACATCATTTTGTATCACTTAAATGTAGTTTTTTAAATTCAGATTTAAATTGTTGGATGTATTAAATTCATTTGCAACTGTGTTGTCTTGAATTACCTCCTTATTCCAATCTCTTTATAATTTTTTGCACTTCCATTTACTAAAATATTTTATTTTCTTATAATAACTGAATTCGAACTTGATAAAACTATACAACAATATAGCTTGTGGATCCAAAAATAATAATTAATAATAATAATGAGGAAGAAAGGCTCTTGAATGGCTATCTCGGAATGGCAGTTCACAATGCCGGATGTATTCCCATTAGATAGAGTGACAACCACTGCATTGTTATGGGTAGTTGATGAATGAAGGTGCCTCAGGATCACACATTGGCAATCTAGGGGAGGTCTGTGTTCAGCAGTGGACTATTGATAGCACTTGTGCAATGAGAATGCTCCTTTTTACATCACTAACAAGATAAAGACATTTTGAGATAGAAAGAGGTGGAGCTCTATATCTATCTTGCTCTTAGCCCTGAATTGGTATTATGTTAGTTCTTTGTTTTCCTAAAATTCAAAGGTTTGATCTAAGGGAATCATTTACAAAGTAAGAAGAGGCAGTGATATAGCTTTTAACCAATATATAACATAAGAGTTTTAATGTTCTCATGCAAAATGGTTTCACCTAATGAAAATGTGTTTAAAGTGTAACATTCTCTGCTATGGAATATTAACATTATGGAATGCAATAAATATATTAATTTCGAATTTGAATATTTTATTTATGAAAAATGCAAATTTCAGTGTGACCTTCATAAACATAATAATATTATTTTTTCCTTTAGTTACAATTCTTTCATTTTTAATTGGAGCCTCCTTTTAAGCATACAGTGCCAATAGACACCGTTTGACACAGCAAGGATTTTTGGAAATTTTAAAATAGGGGGTTGTATGGAAATCCGTCATTCTCGAATTAAGCAACACAAAATTTCAATACCTGCTTCTGTTTAGAAAATGTATACGTATATCGGCTATATTTCAAAATTTTACTCCTGACAAAGTGAATGAGGGTTTGAAAGTTCGTTACTTTTGAATGAAATACCAAGAAGTTGAATATGAAAGCTTTTTATATAAAGTTTAGGAAAAAATATAAAATAAATTTACAATTAAGCTTGATATACGGCGTTGTGCACGCTGTCTGCATCGCGTGATGTGTTCGTTACGCGGCTTTTAGCTTTTTTGACTACTCAAACTACGAGCTTCATTTTAATATACATATATTTACGCATGCGAAGCTGCGCTCGGATCGTATTATCGCCCCCCTCTGTTGTCGTTGACGTTCTTCGTCCACAGGGGTCGGAGTGCAGCGGTGGTGCAGCAGCGGTCTTCGTGCTTCGTTTCGCAGCATCGTCGTTGTCTCCTTACTCAGCGGGCCACCCGCTCGCTAGTCAAAGTAGAAAAAGCCATAGAGGTCACTGGACCAACAGCAATGCTCACACAAATAAAGCGAAGCTGCGGGCAACAGCTAGTCTTACATATATGTATGTAAGACTAGTTGCTATAAAGTTTATCTCTTAAGGAAATAAGGGTGACAAACGGGCACACAGGTACTCCGATGGTAACAGTTCTTTATGATAGCTACATCCGTCCTAGATAAGAGATCGAGATGCCTGACTGAATCATTAACAGATATGGGATCTTTGGTTTTATTGTGGTATTGTTTGTAAGTATGGTACTTGCACATATTCGAGCTATCGCTAGTTTATGCTTCGATGTGGCTCTACTACATATTGATTGAATTTATTTTGTATAGATAATGTTTCGTCGATCTGTTATAGTGAGATTGAAAAACAAATTTTGAAAAAAAAAGGTTTTTTATTCACCGAAATTAAGTTTATTATAATATTTTTATAGTTTTAATCACTGAAGTTAATTATACTTTATTATAATAGGATTTTTAAAGATTTGACATGTGTCCCGAGTTAGTATGAGTATGAGGGTTCGACCGAGACTAACTTCGCCGATGGGAATTAGATATCTGAACGGAAGATACAATTCTCGAAGAAAACAATATAGAATGCTTGATAGCTACATCTCTCCCTTGTGTCACCATTACTCCCTTATGTTTAGGGGTATAACAGATCGATTAATATCTGTTTTTTTTTAAAGATTACAACAGTTCCATTCACATTCCAGTTAACCATTCCAACTAAGTTTAAAATGCTTGTACTAGGAGATGGTTGACGACAATACTCGAATGGCGTATTCAAACCTACGACCTTAAGTTACACAGACCGTTCCCGTTTTACGACGGAACGGTGCTCAATTTTATCCATTTCTACGGAAACCGCGAACTTCGTTTCTTAAATCGATCACAAATTTTGCAATTTTGACAGAAGAAAAACAAAAGACAACAGATTATAATTAAAAAAGAAATGGCTATTACGTGCCAGTATTAATTTTTCTTTTGAATTTAAATGTCAACCTTAGGCTCAAAACTTTTCAATGTGCCCTCGTATACACTGCGTGCCAGTAAACTGTTTATTATTTAATTATTATAGCAGTATTCATTAATTAATATAAATCTAGATTTATTCAACATAAATATTACTAAGTTAAAAAGACTCTTAATATTTTTTGAACAATACTGATGTTTGTAATGGTAACATAATTGGTATCTGTAACCAGTCTACCATATATATATACATATGTTAAAAGTAAGTTATTAGTGAAAACTTGTAATTGGCCTTAGTGTAGTTTTATATTTTTGTAGTTAGTATTCTAGCTGTAAGTTTTCCGAAAACTGTAAAATAAATGAAATAAATTAAATCGATGGTTGCATTGTTTAGTCTACCTTTTCATAGTTGGCTACTGTTATAGCCCAAATAGCCTAATGGTTTAGGTAAGTGTTGCGAAACTTAAGGACGTAAATTCGAATCCACCATTCGCCTATTGTGGCAAACTATCTCCTAGCGCAACTTTTTTCACCTTAGTTGGTGTGGTTTATTATTTACCGGAATATTAGTAATGTAAATAGCATTGCTAATGTTCTTTTAAAACAAAAGAATAGGTATATTATAGGTATGAGTTTTTGTATATGTTTATATGCGAGTTACAATATAGTCTAATATATAAAGAGGCCTACACAGCAGCGACCTCGATACATTTTCCAGGCGCTACTCGGCAGGACGTCACCAACTTTATCTCATTTTTTTTATGATAAAATTATTAATATCGATATGTTGCGCTAACATTTAGTCATAGTTTTTGAATTGTAATATTTAATTTATAATAAAATATTAATTTATTTTCAGTTTTTTGTGTTCGTAAGCTGCAGTTACCGTAATTTGCGTTTACTAAAATTAACACGCTTATATTATTATTAAATTATTAATTAATCTAACTGAATGCGTATTTATAATTGTATATTACTTTGTTCAATATATATTTTATTGGTTTATTGGGTTGGTTATTTATTTTATTTTGACAGTTTTGATTGCCACGCCTGTCACATTATGGTTTGACTACACGATGGGTTGATTTGCTATTGAATACCAATAGGCGTTACGTCCTCCATTTGTATTGTTGTTTATGTTTATTTTTAAAGGCACGTGCAATAAAGTATATGTAAATATGTAGTAAATGTTTCTACATATAAATCTACTAAAACCTTGATGCTTAGAATGAAATTAACAACAAAATTATACGGTTATTAGGATACCAGTATGAATATATTGTAATGTGTGTAATATTAACTTACTACATTAATGTTACTGAATACAGATTTACTCGGCTTGAGCTGTTTTTATAATTTTTTTTAACGAACGATTTAGTGATAATTCAATGTAAATCAGGCCAGTTTATATGAAATTAATAGTTTTGGATAATATATATCTGTGTTAATATTAAAAAGAAATAAAAATTGTATATAATTTGTATTAAATATCTATGAAAAACCTGAACTAATTTAAAAAAATCTTTAAGTAATAAAAAAGCTGCCCTTGTTTCACAAGTATAGTAAGGAATCGGACGCAGTCACACGTATAGTACTAATATAATTGTAAAAGTAAAAAAAAATCACCAGAAGAAACAATGAAATCGGAAATCTTATTACGGATTACGATTAATATACATATATATATATATATTATTATTAAATTATTAATTAATCTAACTGAATGCGTATTTATAATTGTATATTACTTTGTTCAATATATATTTTATTGGTTTATTGGGTTGGTTATTTATTTTATTTTGACAGTTTTGATTGCCACGCCTGTCACATTATGGTTTGACTACACGATGGGTTGATTTGCTAAAGAATACCAATAGGCGTTACGTCCGCCATTTGTATTGTTGTTTATGTTTATTTTTAAAGGCACGTGCAATAAAGTATATGTAAATATGTAGTAAATGTTTCTACATATAAATCTACTAAAACCTTGATGCTTAGAATGAAATTAAGAACAAAATTATACGGTTATTAGGATACCAGTATGAATATATTGTAATGTGTGTAATATTAACTTACTACATTAATGTTACTGAATACAGATTTACTCGGCTTGAGCTGTTTTTATAATTTTTTTTTAACGAACGATTTAGTGATAATGTAAATCAGGCCAGTTTATATGAAATTAATAGTTTTGGATAATATATATCTGTGTTAATATTAAAAAGAAATAAAAATTGTATATAATTTGTATTAAATATCTATGAAAACCTGAACTAATTTAAAAAATCTTTAAGTAATAAAAAAGCTGCCCTTGTTTCACAAGTATAGTAAGGAATCGGACGCAGTCACACGTATAGTACTAATATAATTGTAAAAGTAAAAAAAAATCACCAGAAGAAACAATGAAATCGGAAATCTTATTACGGATTACGATTAATATACATATATATATATTATTATTGACTAACTGTACCACCACTTCGGAATGCATAAGCGCTGGAGAAGAAGACGCGCAAGAGACTCCTGCGATGCTTTTAACGATGTTGACTGGCGAGAACTGGTCTCTGACATGGCCGGTATCGCGAGCGATATAGCGTCACTAGGTTACGGACAGCGAACCTTAATGTCTTAGGTTCGAATCAACAATCAGACTATTCATGAATGATCATTTTTCACAAGCATTTTAGCTTTGTTTGAGATTAATGGGGATATCAGTAGATTGTTAACATAATTTAAGAAAAAGCAATCACTTTAAACGTAGGTATTATATTCTCTTTGTCGATTCCGACTAAATTGCCACCGAACCGATTGATCGCGATGCTAATTTAAGTCAAGTTGTTCACGAATAATTAGGTAACGGCGGCCCCTCTTATTCTGAGACGTATATTCAAATTACCCCTAATAATTCCCTTAAAGGCTTAGAGCAGCGGCATTTCAGCTGATTGCAGTTCTCGCAGACTCGAATGGATAATGGAGAACACTTGTATCCGTATAATTGATGCCCTAAGCTAGTCACGCTTTTAACCAATTTCCTAGTTATCTACTTATTTTCAGATTGACGATGTTCTAAGTGTAGTGTACACACTTTACAAGGTAAGGGCGTGAATTATTTGAGCATGTGTCCGCTTTAACGCCTTCTGAGAGCTTTTCGTTTCTGACGTGACGGCCTTCTTTTTATTTTTTTTTTTTTAAAAGTTTCAAACGAACATACATTTCACCTGATAGTATGTGACTTCTGCGGCCCATGACATCTACATTCATCCTTGACAAGGAATCATAATGCAGATGCGTTGTCACCCTTGAGGACTGAGATGGAATACCTCTTCACCTGTTATTAAGGTTTCAGTATAGGGATCCGTAATGTAAGGACATTCACGAGACGAAACAGCGTGTTGCTGCTATTTCACGCTGGTATTCGGTCAGGACATGGTTCTTCCCTAGTTGAGCTTTCCAAAAACCATTCATTAATTTTTATACTTGTTTTGAACAAATTGTTGATTTCGTTGTTTCGGACTATATGAAACGGGTAAGTATTAGTACTGCGTATTAAACACTATACTGTATCTTGCCAGTTATCTAGGATATCCAGATATCTAGGTGTTACCGCGGTCTGATATAAAAAATATTATATATATATTAGTTAGTAATTTTAAAATTTCCTACCATTCATAACTACTCTGTGGAATCTGTCGCCAGCTGTGTTTCCGAACCGATACGACTTAGACCTTCAAGAAAAGAGACGTAAAGATTAATAAGATTAATAATTATATGTAAATTTAAAAATATATATATTTTCGGTGAATTTTCGATTATAGGTCGGTGCGGTTAAGGTTACGGCCTGCGACTCTTACGGTCGCTAGTTTGAATGTACCATTCGTTATGTTGGGAACTATTTGCAGCACAAGCATTTAAGCAAGGATGGGGCGGTTATGTTAGCGAAAAGCTAGCATTTTTTATAAAAAAAATCATGCCCTCGAATTTTCATTACGTTTGCGTGCGCTACCTTCGTTGTCGTTATCTGCTAAGATGTTGCCCCCAACAAAGAAGTATAACTTAATCCTTTTGGTTTTAGTATCTTTTAATTTATACACTTAAGTATCAACATCGATTCAGTTGGTATAAATTACATATGTATAATACTGTTTCGATTAACGATATATTTCGTGTTGTTCTGGACCAGAACCTTAGTGCTTTTCTATTTCGATTCAAAATACTAATGAAATTGACGCTTACAGCTTAATCATTATTAATCTTATTAATTAATTAAGAAATATCTCGTACTAATATTGTGCCGTAAAAGATTTATTATTTTGTTACTATATTGCGGAATAATTTTGTTTTAGTTACGCCAAAGAAGTATAAACTAACGCGCGTAACAATACACGCCGGTTTTTTTTCTATAAGATTTGTGGTTTCTGAGTTATTTACACACATACATATATATGAAGCGATTCTTCACTTCATATAAATGCGAGAAACCGTATCATGCCATTTTTTCTGAAAATAAAAACGTTTAATGAGACCTCGACGTGTGGTCGTCAAAGAATCTTGACATAGTGATTAATGGGGACATAAATGAAACTAAACATAGATGCTTTATTGACAAAAATATTTGTGATTTGTATCATAATGCCGTTTTACTGACAATATCGCATACCACTGGTTCGCCATCGCTGGCGTAGGAGACCGAACAACGAAGTGACAAAAAGGAAAATACTGTGAGTCCAATAAAATACCGTGAGATGCAAGCAGGGACCTAGAGTTGCAACTGACAGAGAAAGGCATGTGGAACATTAGGATGCTGCCAGAGTTAATGTTGGTTTTTTACTGATGGCGAAATTCGCAACACGAGCGGAGAAGACAAGCATTGATTTTTAAGACGAAAAATTTTTTTTTTTTTGTGTGTGAGTATTGCTGTTGGTCCAGAGACCTTTACAGCTTTATCTAGTTAGACTCGTGAGCGGGAGGCCCGCTGAGTAGGGAGACAACGACGATGCTGCGAAGCTGGCGCGGAGACTGCTGCACCACCGCTGCACTCCGACCCCTGTGGACGAAGAACGTCGACGACAACAGAGGGGGGCGATAATACGATCCTAGGGCCCCTCATAAGGAGGTACGAAACCTTGACTCGGATCGCTATCTAAAGGGAGATCTCGCTATTATAATGGAATCGTATATATAATGTTTTACAAAATCCTTCACAAACTACTATTTACTAATGCCATCTATTACAAATAGTATGCATTCATTTGACAATAATTATATTGGTTAGTAGTGACATCTTTCGACTCAATGTAGTATCACGTGAATTCTATACTGTAATCTGTGAAAGTTTTAGCTATTGCCGCTAGATGGCATGTATTTTCATAACGATTCTATTTTAAAATTGGCAGTCTAGTACAAAATTTTGACTAAAAAACCGTAAAAAAGAGTGTCGTGTTACACTGTACCACAACCGTACTCCGATATTATTGCACTAAGGGTAATAATTTATTATTGCGTAATTGATTTCATCTGGTAATCTCGTAACGAAAAGATATCACCGTGGTCGAAACACGAAATCAACCAGGAGAACATCTGTCAGGCGGTATCAATATAACGGGTCGGGAATTTATTTTTCGTATTTTATATACAAATTTAAAATATTTTTCATAATATTTTATTTATATTTGATTATAATATATACGTGCCATTTTGTTGATGTTGTTGATGCCCCTTCAATCCCACTTTACTCACAACATTAACTTGATGGTAGATTCACTCAATTTGGCGGATAGAATAACAATTGGAAAATGGCGGGAAACTTTTTATTTTTCTATTTTTAAAATGTCACCTGTCAAAACCAGCTAGACACAAAAAGTACAATCGAAGGGATGTTACTGCAACTTTTTACTTCTATAATACGAAAAAACTTTTTCCTCGACCCATTATAAACATATAAATATATATTTAAAGTTAAAATATTGTGTACGTGTTAGGAGTGTGAGGGGGAATAATCAAAAATAAAACACCACAATCAAATAAAAGCTTAGCTTTATTACTCGTTATATCCACGAAGAAACATCCCTCACTGCCATGGTATCAATAATTCTCCGTGCAGACCTTGCTAGTTCATTGATACACTTTATGTTTCACCGTAGTTCGGTATTCGATCGAATAATTTTGACTTTTTAACATATTTTAGAACCGCCAATTGTATGCCAATTATATGAACGGAATTTTCAACAATCTCCTGATTATTAGGCAGTTGGTTTAAATTTTGTTACAATGATATTTTCTTTCACAATAAATCCACATTATGTCTAATACATCGAACAGTGGTTAGATCCTAAACATTCACGGACAATGACACGCTCGTAAATTATAAGCATTATGACAATGTGATATTATATTAAATGTATAAGTATTGTTCTAGTATTTTAAGAACCGTAATAATTAATGCGTAGTTAGGTTAGGTTAGTTTTCGTGACATTAGGGTATAATCTGTCTGAGGCCCACAGATTACAATAGTGACCCGCTAGCAGCCATTCTTAGACAAATACCGAGGAATCGTTTACATTATTATTTCATTTCCCACTTTTCACCTTAAAATTGCCTTTAAATTTATCTTTTTACATCCAGAACCATATAAACATCTTTTAGTCATTTATAATATTTTTTTTATCTATATAACCGGTCGACCGCAACGCCGCCCCGTATCAGCGCCGGTAAACTTTTTATTTACAAATGGTTAATGCTCCTAAACGTTTAATATCCGATACTATTCTTAAAATTAAATACAAAAAACGCATGACATCCTAAAATTACCTAATGCTCATTTCTTGTCATCGCTATAATTTATGAAATTTTGATCATTACACCAACTTTTAGAAATATTCAATACAAAAATACTCTTTTGAATAAATTTTTTTTTACAAGAATCATTTATATCGTCGGTGCTGGCATGGGGCGGTGGTGCGGTCACCTCCAAAGAAAAGCTTTGAGCCTCGTAACCTTAACATCATGAAATTTGTACTAAATATATCGAAACAAGCGGACGCGGGCCCTAATTACTTAGCCGAAATGCGAGGATATCGAAAGGAACGCCTAAATACTAAATTTTTATTCAATTTCAATTCTCGACGCGTACCTTTCGTCCGAGACGCGCAGTACGCACGCCGCACGCCCCGGACGGAAGGGAGAGTCGCTTATAAAATGTAATTTTGAATTTTTAATTTCGTTAATAATTTTTATCACCGGCGACCGCGTCCGCTCGCTGTAATTTACAAATATATTATACGAATTGGCACCGCAGTGGACTGCGTCTTACCAAAAACTAAAACAACGTAATAACACATCTTAACATACAAACACACAAAAATATAAAATTAACGCGTATCGCTGTTACGAGTGAAGACCACAAGGATATTGAAAATATTATTTTATCCACTATTGGTTACTTTGGAATACAAAATTACGAACGCTCCGTCAACGACCATATATACGTAATTATGCGTTTTGTGTTCGACGAACCTCCAAATTGATTGGGCGTTCGAGCCTATCTTACCTAACATTATGATAAGCGTCGGCAGTATTTGTTTCGAGACTCTCTAATAGTATATCCGTGCTCAATTTAGATATCAATTTATCAAATATCATTAACGAACGGTACTTATCTTGTAACTAACTAATTTTCAGCATTTCACTTATTGAAATTTCTCATATATAGAAAAGTTGATACAGCTATTTGGTACATCTAAATGTTTTCTAACTTCCAAAACCAAATGCACTACAATAATACAATAGTCTATTACAATTTCGAAAATTTAGGAACCATAATACCCAAACGTGAAACCAAATATATTCTACATATATTGATTCTTTTTTGTTTATAATTTTGAAAAATAATTTACTTTCATTTTACATCGACAATTCAAACATTTCTTAGACGGATTCGAAAATACTAAAAAGGAAACGTCAGATACAATCTTATATAGAACAGAAATAAACTATCACCTACATACAAAATGTCGAAACAATAAGGAATGACGTCACCAAAAGGACATTATTAATAAATCTATATTAAGATACATATAGTTACAAACATGAGCTTTTATAGTCAACACCGAATTTTGTACTTTTTCAGCGGGTTAGCCCAATGATCACTGTGGACTAAATATTTCGATGTTTCAAACTTGAGTCTTTACATTAATTTAGATAAATTGTCAACCGGTAACTTATAAATAATCGGACAATCGAATAAAATGTAAATCGGCTCGATCTTCATTATATCCATTGTGGTCTTTTAGCGGCTGCACAGTGATTCACTCAAGTATAAAATCCGGACAAAAATACAACTGTCATAATACAGTGAAACAATAATTTAATTTTAACCTTGTCTGTCGTTATTGTTAAATAAAAATTGAACGGCTCCGTGTATCTGCAAATAACGGCATGTCGGTTGAACTCTGTTGATGGGAAATCAATACATTTCTATTGTAATATGTGTTTTGTAGCCTGCTTTAACATTACTATTAGATAATTGATGAAAAAATCTATGGAGAGATCGGAATAACGGATTCATTACTTACTATACAAGGAATTAATACTTGTGATTTGTGACGATTCTTAGCTGACAATGCAGTGGAGTGTCTACAGCAAACTTTAGTCTGCATCTAGCGTTTGGATCATTATTGTATACTCAATTCCGTTTACATTAAATTCTCGACACATTTGACGTATAGAACAGGAACGTTTAAACATTCTCAGCTACGAAACATCACGGATTATGGTATGAACCAAACAGATAACATCGTAACAAAACAATCGTCAACATAACACGGAACATGGATGCTCGTTCACGAATAAGCCCAGCGACGACTGCGTATACGGACCTGGCTGCACGACGCATTTCGTGGAAAATTAACTCGGGCTATTGCTGTGGGGGGTTGGATGTGTGTGGGGTGGGGTGGGGGGGTGGTACCATGATGGTGACCGGAAGAGGAAATTTCAAAATAAAAACCGTTAATACGAAAGGGTAGAGGCTGCGGTTTAATACTATTGTGTCCATGTCTTAAAGGTTCCATATCTCATCAATCTCACGACTAACCTGAACTCTACTCTAAGCACACCAGTCGACGCCTGGTCCATCCTAAACTGAGGTACTCTTATATTACTGTAATAGTTCAAATGGTTACAAATGAAACATTAACAAAGTGTAATACCAAATGAAAAATGCTTACACTTGCTTAGCTAGGACCGCCCGCCCGCCCAGCGCGGGTAATACACGGAACTAAAGATGGTATAACTTTTACAATTGCGCAAAATATATCGCAAAAACTCGTTTTTTAATATTGTGCCTTAATCAAATGCCGTAAGCGCTAAGATAGTTTACACCGCTATCAACTCGTTTGTAATAAAATTATGGTATTATTTACACGTCGCTATATATCTCTGTACACTATCCTATCTTATTAGGTATATATCGTGAGAAGCGAAATTATATATTACGTCCTGTTGAAATGAGGATGTGAACTGAAGGTTTGTTGTCGCGTGGCTGGGTGGGCGGTCGGCTACTACATGTTATAACAAATACACCGAGATATGCGGTCGAATCGAACTCGCTATTGGACGTCTTCATCGGAACGTTGCATTACTGCACCCTTCAAATGACCCAACCGATAGTGAGATCGCGTCAACCACGCTACATATATCTACGAATGAAACTAATTATTTTTCTATAGTATTAATAGTAAGTATACGGTATGGTTGTTAGATATGGCGATATGTCACGCGTGGGCGTACAGTGCGCGGACGTCACGCGACTGGAATTGCGCGGGAGTTTCTATTGAGGGCCCTTTTGGAAAATTTACTTTTCTCGTAAAAAACAACTTTTTTTTTTATTGAAGGCACTTCTGATCGGACGAGGTGGCCCCGTGTTTTATTGTGAATTGTATAGCCGGTGTTACTGTTTTGGGGGGGAAGTTATGTTTTGTTGGTTTATTGTTGTGTTGCCTTCAACTATTGCGCCTGTGTGTGTGGAGTGTGTGTGTGTGGATGGCCGCGTGACGTCAGCCTTCGAAGCGATATGGCCAGTGTCGCTAGTATGAAAAATTCCGGATAAAAATCTATTCTTTTTTAATTTAAGAAAGTATCCTGTATTATATTATAGTGATTATATTTAGTTGAAATTGGTATGAGTTAAATAAGAATTCATATTTGTAATCGAAATACTTCGTTTTATAATTACGACATCGACGATCGCCGCGCATATTGATAGTTTAGACACCCACGCGTTAACTTCGGAATATTATTATCTAACAAATAAACTTAACCCTATGTCCAGAGCGAGCGGGCTCGCAAATGTTCCGGACCAAATGAAAACTTTTTGCCGAACTCTGCCGAAACTTTTAAAATACAAACAAGGATGTTTACATTAATCTCAAATAAGGATGTTTACAATTTTTCAAATTTAGAAGTCTGCTTAACGTTTAAGTTTCTCAAAAATCCTGCACGAACTTATAACCGGCTATCAGTATAAAAATAATGTTTAAAATCTTTGTTTGTGGATCGAAAAATAACCCTGCTCTATTGTACTAGTGACTATGGTTAACGTTAATTATTCCTAAAATAATTATGACGAGGTAAAGGTTGACAATTATTCGGCCACACGAGGCATGCCAACAAACATAAATATAAAATGGATATTGGAAAAAAAAACGCTCAAAAAGGGCAAGGATATATAGGTGACCAAAAAAAAAACAAAATAAAAACAACAAAACATTCAAAACTTAAGCAGTTAATATATTAATCGATTTTTTTCCTTAAAGAATAAATCAATAAATGATTTTAAGATATACAACTATAAAAACCATTTTAAGATAATACTTAATAATATAATAATAATTATATATAGCGAAATATATTATGTGCAGAAATAAAATTCTAGGTGACTTAAAATTTTCTCTTACTCATATAACCTAATGAATTTCCTATTGGAGCGCGGGCGATGGCCACGCCGCTCGACCTCAACGTGTTACAATTTTTTATAATTTAATTAGACTTTTTTTTAATTAATAATTTTGAATCTGAAGGCCTAAATGCGAGTGTCGTAAAATTTTGGTGTGCGAAACGATATCTTCCAATCTTTTTCGTTTTTTTTTTAACAATCAATTATTTTCCGAAAAGTTCGTTGGTCGAAAGCATTGTGTGCGTCGAGAGGACGTGGTGTTCACTCGAGCTGTTCGAGAAAGTTCGGCGACTTGAAGTATTCGGGCACTGGGTCGTCGAGGCGCGAGATCACCTTGTAAATGGACTTCTTCCAGCTCTGCTCCGTATCTTTACCGCCCTGAATGGCGCGGAAGAACTCACGGAGGGTTTGTTCCACCACATATCTGAAGTTCGGCGGAACCTGCAATATGGAGATGTTGCGTGATTAGAATTTTAGATCTTTTGTGTGTTTTCGCTACTAATATATTTCTATTAAATATTGTATCTTTTCTTATTGTTTTCGTTTTGTATAACAATTTAGTTTAATATCATAAAGGCAACATATGTGTACTAATTGCACTAATTTTGAAGCTATTTGTTGGGGGAAGGTGCCGATGACAATCCCATGGTTTATACTATGACTGATACCATCGTTAATCTGTATCTATTTCTATGACAATATAAACAGTGTAAATAATTTATAAGGTACAATCAAATTGTATAGTTACTGGAAGTAAATAAATATATAAATAAATTGTTTGAACAAGTTGACGAAGATCCACATGATGTGGGTAATATATGATCCCGTCTCCAATTTGTATTTTATTTTAATATTACTAAATGCTTGTTAATGTTGCTAATATTCAAAATTTATCTTTTTTATATATTTATTAATACTTGATTATGTAAAGTAAACTTGACGGTGATAATTAATGATAAAAAAAGACGGCCGCGTGGCGTTATAGTTGCGAGTACCTCTAGTTCCTGCATCGCACGTCTTGTCTCCTTTTTTAATTATTATTATTATCTATTGATAGAACAACCAATGCGGATCGATATCATGATCTAAATATTATATCTGAGTACACAGATATATTTTAACGAAAAATACGTGTAAAACTAGAACTAAATTTTTAAATTTAGTATTATTTAAATTAAGTATCAATAACGAATGTGAGAACTGAAAAAGTGTTATCAAAGATTATTGCTGTTAATGAATTTCCCTAAGGCTATGTTTACGTACGTTTACCATGCCCACAATATGTTCGTCACAACCATGTTTATACACTGCTTACCTCAATGTGGTTATTTCTGTTGTAATGCAGATTGAGCACCCTATACAACTCGGAGTCGCCCGCCACGTGGATATCGTCGGCAGCCTTGAGACCTTCGCTGATCGCTTGCCGCGCGTATTTCTCCATCTGTATGTAGTAGAACTCTCTGGAAAGAATTAAATAAACATTTTAGAAGGAGAGGATAGATAGTGTGAAAGAGAGAGAAATATTTTTATAGAAATATATTAATTTTCGTGTACAATTACTACGAGAAATCATTGGAGACGAAGAAATTCCTTGAAACAATATGTGAATATATTACCGGTAATTGGGATATTCTTCGCTTATGATACACTGCGGTAATGATGCTACTTGCGTTAAGAGCATGGCCCCTTGTATGTGTACTTTTCGCAGATCACGTAGCTTTCGGTTCTTTAATATTTCCTGCGTTATAGATGTCAAATGACTCGTAAGATATCGCCGTGGTCGAATCTTATCAGGCGGTCATCATCATTCTTTATTAAAATAATTCAATAAGGCCCTTCTAATTCATACAAGATATAGAGCTGGAGAAGCGTGGCTTCACCTTTTGTTAGTGCTGTTACTTTTTGCTTGATTACTTACGATAGATTACACTTTATTTTATCTAATTACTATATCAATAAAGATCAATTTAATACAAAATCTAAAGGTAACTGTGAACGTACTCATCTTAATAAAAATCAAACATATTATATAAAATTCCAAAGACATAAATGATCAACGACAATTGTAATAAATCCTTATCTGTACGTTCATGTTACCGAATAAGATTTTTTTTTATTCTAAGACGTTGATGATAGTTTCATAAATAAATAAAATTAAAAATCTATCGATGATGCCACCTTGCTTTGCTATGCCTTGTTACCTGCAACTGGGGTCTCAACATTCACCATACGAAACACAGCAGCGTTATGATGGTACTTAATGCTGGTATTCCAATAAGGGTGTGGTTCTTTCCCGTCGTCGAGTCTGCGGCTATTTACTAGCTGCAGTGTGAATGTGTCCCAACCTACGCGCTGTTCTATATAATCTATGGTTTTAAACATCGTTTGCAGTACGTTATATATAGATATACTTATAAAGTCTATGGTTTTAGACATTCGTTTGCAACAGTCAGGATGTGTATTCAAATACTCAATGGCTTTAGACATAATTTGCAGCACTAACTATGTGCTCTATGGCCTTAGACATCGTTCGCAGCACTCAATAAACATATTGACGTTGTCGATACACGCACGTCGTGACACTCGACGTCACAATGGTAAACATAAAAAGGTACTCCGGTGCCGACGAGGGCGGGAAAGGATTTGATTAGCCATTTTCGCTCACTCCGCTTGGCGTTTCGCATCGGCGCGTCATCTTCGCTACGCTTGGCTGACGAGTGCGGCCTGGTGCGGCCGGATCGAGAGTCTCGCGGGGCTAATTACTTACGTTCGCATTCAGACGGGCTAATTCAGTTTTTCGCGTTTCCACCGGTGACGCGTTCGCTTCGCGGGAATTGTTGCCGTTCTTTTAGGGTTCGTTATGATTGCCTTTCTTTTTTTTTTATTCCCCGTCATCTCGATGCGATGAAAAAAGATTTAAAGTGTCTCGAAGTGTATGGATTGGATTTTTTTAATATATTAATAATGGAACAGGATGTTTTGATTTTATTTCATTGTGGAATTATTGTTATTGTTCTATAAAAATATTTTTTAGTTTTAATGGAAATAAGGCAGGCAGTGCCGGGCAATAGACGAATACACATTTCTATGTATCAATCTATGTATCAATCTATGTATATATCTGTTGAGATAGCTATAAAAGACGAGCCAAAACAAGGCGTGAATAACTATGAGGAATAAGGTAGATGGATGATTTATTATTTAAAATGTTATTATAAAATTTATTTTATAACTATATAAAATACTAATATAAAATCTTACAAAACTAACACGGTTGACACGCATCATACATATTTTCTAGGAAAAAAAAACAAAGAAATCAGTATCAATATAGATACTCTATGGAGAAATTTACGCTATCTGATTAGTAAACAGTTTCTCATATACATATGAGACCGTTATTAAAAAAAAAAAAACAACGAAATGTGTGTATAGTAGTGAGTAAAAAGCTGCTTTCTTTTTTTTAATCTTTACACATAAATCCGCGAAACTGCCAATCATGTAACAGCCAGCTATCAATCGTGGATCATCTCTAAGCCACTCGCGCGAGCGAGAGCACTCGAGCCTCTCGCTCGCACGCCGGGGCCCTCTATTATTTTTTAATTGGCACTCGGCGCGAGATCGCAGCCTTACTAATTGAGTAAGTAAATGAAGTGTCTAAATAATTAGATGTCTTTTTAGCTAGTGCGAGAGTCGACGCCGCTCTGTGGATACGATGCCAGCGCGAGCCGCTTTTCATCCAATTAAAACTTGTCCGGACGACGTATATAAGGAATGCGTGTGTGATTGAACGATTTACGTAGACTATTTTATTGCTTAGTCTGCCTACATAGTTTTTTTTTAAAAAAAATATTTGCATAAAACTTTTATAATGCAATAATTTGGAGACGTATCGATGTTTATACGTCCCCAAATAACTGTCGATAGATATTGAGAATATTTTTTAAAGAATATATAAATGAATTGAAGCGTCAATACTTGCGAAACTGAAGGTCGTAGGTTCGAATCCGTAATTCGACTATTGTCGTAACCATCATCTAGCACAAGCACTTAGCTTAGTTGTTCTTGTTGAAACCGAAATGTTAGCAATATTATTAGTGCTGCTCGTTTAAAGTAACAAAGAAATCTCTTTCCTTTTTAAAACAAAAAAGAAATAGCAATCTTTTCTTTTAAGTTGTGAGCTTTAGGAAGTTTTAGGAAGCTCACGACTTAAGAGGTGTCGCGGCGGAAGAAGACGATAATTTTTTTTTTATGGCTGATGGCCCGAGGCAGCTTCACCGGGTTGAAAGGTGGCCGAGCGCTTAGGCCATTCAGCTGAAACCTTTATCACTGGGTAACCAGCACAAGGGTACCCAGGAGGGAGCCTCGGCGTCGAAGAGGTCTACGAAGGAGTCTTAGGACAGCAGATAGATATTAAAATTAGAAAAAATCTACCTAAGTATTGTTTTAATTTAAATAAAATAATGAAATTGGTATTAATTTGGGGTTTCTGAAAATCTTGCGTAAAATAATATGACAACTAACATAAAGACAACATTTTTAAGGAAGTGCGTGCTTACTCTTTACCACAATTGATAGGAATTTCCAAGGATTCATAATAATTATAAGGATAATATCTATCAGCGTTCTAAAAATATTTCTCATATTCACATAACACACAACAGTAACATTTAACGCCATCAGTGTTGGGCCATTAAATTCTGATAAGTCAACAGATGTGGCCATAAAACTGAATCTGCCGCTTATAAGTGGTTTTATGCCAGTGTCATCCATACCCATAAGTGGTCTTCAAGATATTTAATTATAGATTATCGATATGTGTGACTCGGTGAATATCTTAATAAAGTATAATGATATCGTTGTTTCGTTCACTGCGTACGACGTGGCGTTGGTTTAGATTAAATGCCGCGTCGCGGGAACATGGTTTCATTTCATTCGGTTAATATTGGAGTAACAATCAACTCACACAGTTCACCTTTTGGTAAGTGATTCCTGCGGCCCATGACATCTGAATTCATCCTTGATAAGGAATTATAATGAAAAAAAAATAGTGAGACCATCACATAAAGATTTATGCAGATGCGTTGCCACACTACCTCTGTGTACTAAAATGGAATACCCCATTACCAGTAATAATATCTTCGGTCTCTTTCAATCACCAGATGAAATTGGAGTGGTCAGCAATAGCAATAGCTAGCATACTACGATTAATCGGTGAAAGGGTGGCATTTCCCCGGGTCGACTGACTAATTTTTGCTACGGCTAGTTTAGGTCTGGATGGTTCTACCAAGTAAATAAAAAACAATTCCCTTCAGTTGTTGTGCAAACAACAAATTCATTATCGGCTGACGTTACGGAACAAAATGGGTATGTGTTCCAATTTTCTTATTTTTTTATTCGCCAACCGTACAAAACCAACGTTATTTGTAAGCAATCAACGTACCGCGTCTGGCATGTGTATATGCCATGCGGACCTCGGTTTAGGGCAAAAAAAGAAACGGCGAAGACGAAACTAGCTTAAGCTACGTACGTACTAAATGATAGAAAAATGTGCTTTAAACTTAGACGAAGTATTATTACAGATTTGACGTTCGTGGAATGTGGTCTAGTTGGTGGAATGATGAGTAGGTTTGACCGGGGAAGGACAGGTCCTCACTGAATACCAGCGTAAAATAGCAGCATAACTGCATGACGTGTTTCGTGAGACTCTTATAACTGGTGACGAGGCATACGATCTCGTTTAGATGGACGCAAAACGTATAAACGTATTACGATCTCTTATCGAGAACTAATTTAGGTGAAGGACGCAGGAATAATTTAACAACAGGTGAGTCTCGTGAGGCTCGTCAGTCACCTTATAAACAATAAAAAAGTCTACATACATTTGAGTCGCGTGTGTAAGGGACAGAATGTATCACGTTTGGTATTGTGTTGTTCTTTATCGTGATTTCATGCTTTATTGGTCGAACATATGTACAACCAAACTCCAAATCATTATATAAAACGGCTAAACAACGCTCAATTATATGAGATGATTTGAGAATAGCGATACATCGCATACTCAGACATAGATATAAGATATATTGTGTCAATTTTTTTCATTTCATTTCTTTTTTTGTGTGAAAGACGTGCTACAATTATGAAATTACTCTATCACGAATACTCAACATAAGACCATTCGTTCCGGAATATCGGTGTAGAATGAATATTTTAACCACAAAGGGCGGTGTTTCGTCTAGAAGAAACAATTTTATCTTAGTCCCCAAAAAATACAAAATTGTTATTAAAGTCGATATACCAAAAATTATTTTGAAATAGACAAGAATAAACGGCCATATAACGTTCACTTACAAGAGATGATTCTGGGATACATAGAGATGTAAAACATATGTCTCTTTTACTCCCAGCTTGCCGTGATCATTTGCGTTTTGCGCGCTCTCCGTTTTATCATAGATATATTTAATAATATTATTGTTTTATATGATTTAACTACTGTTTCTGTACGAATTGGTAGTAAAAAATCCCTTGACAAAACAGTTTCGATGTTTAGGCGGCAAATTTATTTCAGTCTATACATACAGCTTTTAGAAATATAACGAATATAATTTAAATGTTAGCAGTTGAAGGATAAAGAAATAATTTTATATATTTTATGGACGGGTAGGAAACGTGATTCGGATGATTTGTTCGTTTTTTTTTGTAACTTGTAAGTGATTCATTCATATAAGTGGTACATAATATAAACAGTAACAACGACATCTACGAAAATTCCTTTTTACTTATCGTAACGCTATTTTTTAATTTCATTCAATTTTCTGTATTGAAGAGCCACTTTGTAGTTATAAACTAACAGTAGCACGAATACACCACACAAGACCGTTCTTTCCCGAATACTAGCGTAATGTTTAGCCACAAAAAGCGGTGTTTCGTCTAGAAGAAATAATTCCATTTTGGTTCCTCAGAAAATACAAAATTCTTATTAAAGTCGATATACCATAGAAATATTTCGAAATAGACAAGAATAACCGTTACAGTCGGCATCAGCTGTTTCTATTGTTCCCGCATACACCTTAACGTATTTTGGCAATGGCTAATTTACCACTTATCAATACTAAACTCTACTCCTATTGCATTAAGTACAAAAATCGTTTGGTTACCGTGAATAATATAAAAAGGAAACATTGTGCGGTCTTACTTTGGATAATAGTATTTATATTTTACGTAATAAGGATTCAAATGCGGTGATAATAATCTTTATTGTTTTCCATTCTTAAGATTTCGCATCTTGCGTCTACCTGGGGCAACGTCTTGGATGTCATTGTTTGGATGCAGCTAGTTTTTTTTTTGCGAGTTTCTTACGGCGAAGTTCACACAATGCTTCAAGAGTTTACCGCTGCCACCGGTTTACTGGGTATTGTTTTAATATAAATTTGGAAAAAAAAAATCGTGATGAAAGACGTACTTACTGGACTTATCTTTAAATATTCGCAACGAAACAATTATTGTAAGTAATCACTTTTTAAGACCAATTTGTAAATGGTACTGTCTCTCGCGGTGAAGAAACACTCTGTTATAGAATTGGTGCATATTTATGAATAGAATCGACCCTGCCTAGGCATCCGGTGTCTGGAATAGTGTTAAAATATAAATACGTTGTCACGACTGACGATTACGACAGATTTATGTTTTAAGTCAAAACCTCACCGGCAATTGGATGTCCAGAAGTGTGATCACTACCTGTAATGAAGTGATATCTTTCTAGGGCGAGCCAACCCATTCTTGGCTGAACCATTTTTACCATTCTCTTTGTACCAGGGAAGTATTGCTGTTTATCTAATTCCTTAAAACATTTTATCTAATATGAACGAACATAATAATATTAATTTATATATATATAAAGGACTCATTGACTTATATACCTACTACAAGAATTCTTCTCTTTCTGTGTAATTGTTAAGACATGGCATTAGTACAAAAGAGAGTTCGAAATCTTGTTCGTAATACTTTATGCCGGTCCCCCTTAAGAAATCTTTCGATTCCCGTGTGAAACCAAAAAGGTATAGAGTTATAAATCTTTTAGATTGGTAAATAATATTAAAAGGGATTAACAAAAATCACTGTATTTTATATAAGTGAAACTTTTGAAAATAATACGTAGATATAATTAAAAATAAAATAAATTAGAAAAAAGAAATTTAGAATACATCATAAGCTTTATAAGATATAATCTACTTTATATCTTAATAATAATATACTTTTATATTACTTATTCTACAAAATTACTTGTACAGAAAATATTTAAATATAACAGACAACTATAGAGATTGTGCTTTATATTTACTTTAATTTCTATGGTAGTTCTTAACATTTCTACACTCTACATTCTATACGAAGTCGGGATAAGACGTTTTAGAGGGGTCAGATTATTGTTTTTTTTTACTCGTTTCTTTCCTTCATTGTTGACGCGATCGGTGCAAAAGTGAAATCTTATTGTTCAGAATCCGAATGCTTACTTATTCCTTGACTGTTATGCCTAAGTAAATTTCTTTAAGTTACATTCCAACCAAGTTTCGCCAGTTAATTCGGAACAAAATTTTGGTTATATGATGTTGAATGTTGACAGATGAAAACGTCATATTATTTTATATGTACGTGTGTTTCTTTTTGAAATACATTTTGTAGCGAAGTAAGCATGGAAGGGCACTCGGTTAAGGCAGTTATGTTTTCAACCTTTCTTTTAATAATATTTTTTGTAATTTCGCAAATATATATAATTTTTAAATAACATTTACAATGGATAATATTTAAGAAAACATAAAAACAGAGTCATAATCAACATCATAATATATTCCTTAGGTTCAAGTTGCGGTGCTCAACCCATACGGGTGTGCATACCGTTATGAGATAAGAGTTCTGGGCTTAGATTTTCTATTTTCCGTTAAATATATACCTCATCCAGAGGATAGTAACATACGGGTAAGGGAGCAAGGAGAGAAATTAGATGGCTTAAAAACGATCTTTATTGGCTTAAACAGATGACGTATATAATTATAGTACGTGTATACGTCTAAGTTGATAAAAGACTGCTATTTCCAATGTTAGTAACTAGCTAAGTTTGACGAATCTCTTACCGTTTGACAGAGGTCCAGATATATTTGATGGAGATAAAGATAAGATATATATATATATATATATATATATATGTAATGAAAATTAAGTTTATTATTTTTCAAATGATCTGGGTAAATAATAGTGAAGCCACGTCGCAGTTAGCTACAGCGTGAATAGTAGATTAACTTTGCTGTGCAACTTTGCTTTTTTGTTTCAATGATGAATAAAGTAAAAGATGGCTTTATTGCTGGTGACAAGGTATTCTGTCATAGTCCTTAATTATATCTAAGTATTTATTATTTATTTTATTTAACTTTTTGCAACTTATTTTACAATAAAAGCCTCTTACAACAGGACAGGCAATATCGAAAAAAAGAATCAGTGTACTCACAAAAAAAAAGATAGTGTAATTACAAACACATGTATATAAATACATAATAATTATATAATGTAATAATTAATAATAAATATATTATACCATACAGCTTTACCATAAAGCTAACAAAATATTTCATTATATATTCAACTGGATAAAGATTGTAAGGAAATAATCTGTGTTATAATTCCTTATCGAGGTTAAATGTTACATTTATGGGCTGCAGGAATCACACAGTGGTAGAGTTACACTGCAGAATTAATGGGTCAGCTCGACCGGGGTAGGGCCACGACCAGGATACCAGCGTAAAATAGCAGCATAATGCTGCTGTGTTCCGTTTGGGGATCCGGGAGACCTTTATGACTGGTGACGAGAAATTCCATCTCAGTCCTCAATGGTGACAACGCATCTGCATTATGATTCCTTGTCAAGGATGAATGTAGATGTCATGGGCCGCAGGAATCACTTACCATCAGGTGAACTGTGTGCTCGTTTGTTACTCTTAATGTAATAAAAAAAAATATTACCATCGGGTGAACTATGCGGTCGTTTGTAACCCTTGATATTGCCAATATCTAATATTTTTTTCGTGACAATATGAAACACTATACACTTAAAAGTAAAATTAGCATGTAAGTCAAAATTTTCGTCATTACCATAACAGTCTTTAACGGTAGCCGAATTTATGCGGGTGACCGTTGTTTTACAACGGAAGGACCGACACTTTAACATAACTTGGTTTATATCTGTTTTTCAAAGCTCGCATAAGTAAAATAGCAGCGTGAAGCTGCTGCGCTCCGTCTGATGAGTGCAGGGATCCGACAGACCTTTATTACTGCTGACGAGGAATTACATCCCAGTCCTCAAGGGTGACAACGCATCTGCATTATGGTTCTTTGACAAGGATGAATGTAGCGCATGTTGTGTACATGGGGCGCAGGAATCAAAAAATACTACCAATACCAACTGTGTGCTCATTTGTTACTTTCAATGTAATAAAAAGAAAATAAGTTCAGGCAGTAGTAGTTGTAGTGGGAGTTAATGTTTTTGTTTATTGGCAATCTATCCTAAGTGACCTGTTTGTAGGTAACAGCGGTTAAGATATATTTTTCTCATCGTATTAAGAGTAACAAATCATAAGATAGTTCACCTGATGATAAGTGATTCCCGCGACTCATGACACTCACATTCGTCCTCAATAGGAATCATAATGCTGAGGCAGTGTCACCCCTGAGGACTAAAATGGAATGCCTCGTCACCAGCAATAAGGATCAATCGATCCCTACACTCACTAGACAGCGGCGTTATGATGTAATTTCATGGCGGTATTAAGAGCTAGGACGTACCCCCCGTCGACCATAAAAATATATTTTACAGCCAGCAGCTAGCACCTGCAAGTACCGCATATTATTTAGACCTCAATTATAATTTCATTATCATGTTCCCCTGGCGAAATCTGATCAGATTGCCGAATAATATCCAACTGCGCAGAATATTTCATAGTGCCGTAATCATTTGCGCAAACACAGAGGCACTCACTTGTCGCGTCGCCTATTCTGATGTATTAGATTTTTAATTTGATAGATGGAAGGTTGAGATGCAGTGTCAAGTGCACGGGACATACATACAACCCAAACCCGGAAAACTGACAATTTGTGATGCACAAATATTGTTCCTCGGCTGTGAAACGAAGGTCCACGATTGCCCAGTACCACCTGATATAGGTACCTCACGCTCGTCTTATATAAATATTACGCCTTTTGGTATCCCTCTGTCTACACATTTTATTTCAGCGTATAATCGTGTATATGTATGAATGATGAAATATCCGTTTTATTTACAACTGAGCTCCGCTCTATTTACCGTTTCCGTTGCCTTCCTTTGTCGTCCATATTTCTTCTGCAAAACCAAGTACCGCCACAGCATCTCTCATGTCTAATTACGATGTTTCTTAGTTGTCTACTTTAGAATATTATGCTTTTTAAACGTGTGCACGGCAAGATATTATGGTCGTGAATTAATCAATGAAACTAATATAGCTCTATGACTTTATATAAAGGAACATTAACTAAACTTGTGCTATGTAGTGTGTAGTATAAATAGACAGGCGTAAATAATAATGAAAATCGTATTATTTGATAGAAAGGGGTTTTGGGTCACATCGTGTATATTGCATGATTATGTTTAATTCTTGATTCTTAATGAGGCTTACTAAAATAAATATTTACGCTTCTGTTTTCAAACGAAGGCACGGACCGTTTTTAGTTTGAACAGAATAGTCGGTAGAATAGATGCACGCCTGCGTATTTATATTTGCATTTCAAATGTGAAGCTAATCGGGAACAATAAAGCGTTTAATACATTCGGGAGCCGCCAAAAACAGCTAATAAATAGTGCGTGTAGTTTACATCCGACAAAAAAAATAGTTTCCAGACATTTTCCACCGACTTCCCCAGGCATACTCATTTCGATCGTTGCCAAATACAATGGTTATTAAAACCTGATGCAAGCCGGAGTCGTTCAAATGATACGGGGGAGGTATTACGCGTTATATACACCGACACATACATATGCACGCAATATATTACTGCATGTGCAGTGTGCGATCGCTGTGTTGGTGGGTGGACGCCGTCCGGCTTTCGAGAAGTACGGGAGAATGAGCCGACACTGGCTGCAACGGATAGAGCGCGAAAAGGTTACAGAGTACGCGATAAAAAACGAAATCGATGAAAAATTTTTACTATCAACTAATCACGTTGAATTTTATTAATGACGATAAAAATTTAAAATTAACTTTCGCTCCAAAAATTCAATAATCTAAAGTAGACATGCATTAATGTCAAAATTATAATTGAACAATGAATTCACTTAAGTTTTTTTTTCGTCGGGTGTCAAATTAGTTCAAAGTCCGGTGGAACGCAGCCTCTGTATTTTTTTCAGTCTGTGCTAAAGTTGCACGGCGCCGCGCACACATGCACACGGCTATGCACACAGGCGAATGTAAAAGCGAGTAAACTAATACCGGGCCGGATTAATGCTTCAGTTAGTGAAAAAACTTTTTTTCAGACTGCGCCGTCCGGCACAGGGCCGCACTCGACCGGATACGAAGAGTAAATATTATCTCATTTCCTATATAAGTAACCTAACAAAGAGCGCTGTAATGTTTAGCATCTACGTGAATTAGCTTTTAACTTTAGTTAATTTTAATTTGAAGTTTTCTCATACAATAATATGTATATAATGTTGCATGATAATTAATTGGGAAAGAAACAATCTAATATATTTACTATGGACTTTGTTTTAAAAGAATAAAGGTACCTACATTTCTTTCACCTTATTACTAAACATGTCCTGGGTCTTAATATCCCATAGATTTTTTTTTGTGTGTGAGTATTGCTGTTGGTCCAGAGACCTCGACAGCTTTATTTGAATATCTTCCCATAGATTGCTTAATATAAGTAAGTGCTTTTCCGATTGCGTTAACTGTTACGGCACTATTTTATATCCTGAGCAGTTGATGCTGTTTAATGACAAGTAATTTAAGTGGTGACAAACGAGAGAACACAGTTCACCTGGTGGTAAGAGATTCCTGTGGCCCATGACACCCACACCCACCCACACTTATCTGGGTAAGTAATCATAATGCAGATGCGTTGTCACCCTTGAGGACTGAGATAGAATGCCTCGTCTTCAGTAATAAAGGTCTGCGGATCCCTGCACTTACCAGACGAAACACAGGAATATTATACTGCTATATAACGCTGGTATTCTGTGTGGTCTTATCCCGTACGAGCTGACCCATTCATTCTGCAGCTATAAACAAACTACAGTGTAGCTCCACCACTGTTAACCTTAACGTTCTTATTTCGATGATTTCTTCCAATAAAACCCGTACACATATAAAAATTCTATAAAAGGAATATATAACTAAAACAAACTAAGTAGCGCTTAGTTTTATTGAGTTGTTAACTTAACACCTTCAAGCTAGCCTGTCGTACCTTCGTGAGTACATTCTGTGGAGCGCATACAATGCGGGTCGCAGACGGTTATCTGTGCCTCTATACTCAACACACTACCAAGTGACTTTCTCGCGAATAATTCCCCCTTATCTTGTAACGGAAAATACGAAATCGAAGCATTACCGTAATGAGGACAATAAACTCAAATGTGTGTTCAATTTTAACCACAGTTGTAATGTTACTTTTTTAGGTAATCATCGTTTTGTTACTTCAAAATTATTTTGAATAACATTCTAAGAATGTAAAGTCAATTATTTTCTTAATTTATATGTTGAGAAACAAGCAATTTTTTACCGTATTATCAATTTGAAAAATCTGTGATATCATTTGTGTTTCACAACAAAAACAAAACGGACTCTGTATGAGACTAAACGGACAGGTCGGAACGGACTATTAAAAATAAGAACGGACAGAAAAAAGTCGCCCCAGAGATTCGATTAGTGATAGCAAAAAGAAGCTTGCCGAGTACGGCCCTGCTTAATGACTCCCTCCTCACTGACCTGCCTCTGTCTTGTACCCCACGCTTCAAAAGTTCAACTCATTTGAGTGCTCGCGGAGATTTTATTACCCCCCAACTATACTCAGTATTAATTTTTTTTAAAAAAGGGTTAAAGAGACGCGTGGACGTTTAAGGGTACCACCATAGCACTGACCGGTTCACGGTTACTTGATTCCAGAATTAGTTCGCTAATTACAGTTACGAGACAGTTTCAAAAATCGCTTTTAGCGTTCTTTATTCCTTTTTTTTATTTATCGTACTCTGTCCGCCTCTTCTGAGCTAAGCGTAAATAGCTGTCTACTTAAGAGTGGCGCCCCCAAAAAGGTTCGTTATTTTCGACGGAGGTTCTTAACTGAAAAAAGTAGTCGGATCCTGAGTTACTTCGCGTTTTAAAGAGGTTTTATGTTTGTGGTAGGAATAAGAAATAAATAATTCTCTTATTTTATTTTTACATTGACATTACAAAAATATTGTACCTAAGAGAAGATAGTTATAACCATATGGTATTATAGGTTTGAGATACATCGAACGTGTCTCTATAAGCCTCGTTTAGCTTAGTTTTATATAAGATGTCAAACGCCAATTAAAGCGCCATCAAAGATTCGATGCAACTGCGAGCTTATTTACCATCGGGGTGTTGCTGAGTGCATTTAGTTAGGTTGATCACAGTTTCATGCTAATGTTATTATGAATTAAAGTGAAGAGATATATAAAAAAAGTAATACGAAAACATGTAATGTAATATATGCCATTCCTAAATCGTATTATTAAGTATGATATATATGAATGAGAAACGAGTACGCATATCACCTGATGGTCAGTGATCCTTATAGCCCACCTCACCCACATTCATTGTTTTTTTTATTACATTAAGAGTAATATACGAGCACACAGTTCACCTGATGTTAAGTGATTCCTGCGGCCCATGTCATCTACATTCATCCTTGACAAGGAATCATAATGTAGATGCGTTTTCACCCTGAGGGCTGAGATGGAATTCCTCGTCACCAGTAATAAAGGTCTCCGGATCCCTGGACACACCAGACAAAATACAACAGCATTATGCTGCTATTTACGCTGGTATCCTGTGAGGGAGTGGTCCTACCACGGTCGAGCTGACCCATTTATTCTGCAGCTAAAAACAAACTGCAGTGTAGCTCTACCAATGTCTTATTTACAATTAATGATTACTAATTGTAAATAAGACATTATAATATAGACGAGTTGTCACCCTTAACGCTTAGACCGGAATGCCTCATCTCCAGTATTTAGGCCTCAACACCAACACCTTTGAGTCTATGTCAAGCAGTCAGTGTACATTGCGTTACATTAAACACACAGAATAATAAATCAACATATATAACCTAATACGCATTCACGGCGAAATAAATTTCAACACGCGAACCGTTGATCTCATGTCTAACAATAATTACGTTAGTGATGTTGGTAGGCGTTATTGTCCCGGGCCGACTGCTTGCGTTTTCACGTCCACTCGACTTATTTCCCCCGGGCTGATGCCATTGCTATTTATTACTAAGATTTCGCACGTGTCGCGTTTCTACTTATATACCGTAAGTATTTTTCGATTAATAACGTTCCTATTTACCCGCCTATAAAATTATAGACAATACGGCCCGGCTACGTAATATTTTAATGCATCATGGAGCTGATATTTATTCGTGCAGACAGATGTTTTTCAGTATATCTTTACGATAGCAATACTTTGGCTACGCCTATTCTAATTTTTAATATTTATTGTTTATCATATTTACGTAAAACGTTATTTTGGACTTGGTTATTTCGTAAAATTTAAGATAGCATATTAGGAATGACAGATGACCATTATTCACTCAAAAAAAAAGATAACGGAACTTAACCTTAATTTTCATCTAAATTAAGAAAATAAAATAGTTATTCTAAATTTGAATATTTCAGTGCCGCGTAGCGCGGGAAAATATAAAGTGAAATATAATCAGAAAAAACTCCTTGTTTTTGTGCGTTTCGTTTCGCACCTTAATTAATTATGTCTTAGGGCGGGTCAGAGTTGTCGTTTAGTTGTGGCACTTGGGTAATTTCCCATGTGTGTAAAAAGCCTACGCCGCGCCTTTTTAACTCCACCTGTCATTCTATCTGATTTCTTATCATATAACTTCTTCTATAAATGTTATTCTGAAAATTGTGAACCTATTACATTTCGATTTAACAAAACTTTCAAAGTTTAAATTATGAATAATATGATAATTATTTTAGTAAATTAATATACTAATTTCGCTTTCTTATTTAGTTATTAATGTAATGCTTTGACCAATATGGCAGTAGAATACGACTTACACGTGTAATAATTTTCATTATGTTAATTAATATTAAAATAATCCAATTGTAACAAAGAAATTCATAATAAAGAAGTAAACAAGGAAACCTTAACGGAATCTTTGTTTTCAAAGTCCTTGTATAGTTCACTTACATTTATTACTTCAATTGAATATGAAGTACTTATAAAGTATCCAATTAAAATAATAAAATTACAATACAACAAAGTTACAATATAGCGATATAGTTACATATAATTTGTTGTCTTTACAATTATCCAGTGTAAATTGGTCTCGCGATACTTGCGGGAACAAATGATAGATATAAGAATAATGAAGTGTTAGAGATCTCCAGTGATTGGCCGGGTAAGGACTTCAGTCCGTGTCAGATAAGAGGCTGCGCGAGCGCTGGTCAACTTCCGTTGTTCGCGATAGTGGTCACTGCTGCAGCGAAGACAGAACGAGGATAAAACAAGGACAAATCGTTATTGTAGATAAACAGCCAACCAACATAAAAACCTATCGTTTATTTTCCTCAATTTACTTACGCAATTATTACGGTAATATTTTCAAGTTTTCATTTTTCCGTAACACAAATTTTGCATGCGATAAAATATTCCAATATGGATTTTTAATCAAATGCGTTAATGCTTACATTTTGTTTTACCATGCATTCCTCAGAATTATTCTTTACAGATAATAAATAATAGGTGACAAACTATCAATACAGTGCCTAACGATTTGTTTCACGTATAATTAAACAATAATAATTTTCATTACTTATACGAAACACTTCTTAAAATTAAAAAGTAATGAATAATGACTGTACATAGTACGTACTAGTACGTTTGACTTGTGCAGCTCGTTGAAAAAAGATAATAGAATCGCGTGACGTTCCCGCCCAAAACTCACGTCATTAGAGGAATATTAAGTTTTTTAAAGGTGGCCAGTAATGAAAGAATGACGCGCCCGTTCCTACGAGACCGCCGCAAGGCGTGCCGCATGAGCTCGTGTGGACATATCTCATTGACATATCTAAGAAACAGCATACCAAAATACAAGAAAAATATTAAAATATTTTTACTAACAAAAATTTTACTGCTAGGGAGCAATAATTTTTTTTTGTAAATATAAGATAAAAAATAAATTAGATAATTCAATTATATGACTATACTATTTATTTTATGTACACGATTTACGAAATACATTGACGATATTTTCAAAGAAAATTTAAAACGCCATTACGGTGGGAATGTGATTAAAAGTGCTACTACCATACTGGGAAGGGGTAATTAAAAAACTTAATGCCCCATCGAAGACAAGATAAGGTCGGTGGTCGGAAGAAAGCTCCACTTTTCTAATTACACTTTTCATTAGCTGATGGATCGCTCTAGCATGCGTTAGTGACGATGACAATAACGGTTACGTGATTAGTAAAGCTATCATGAAAGCTATATTCTTTGAACCTAAGTAGCTGTATAGCTAGTGGTTAGCTCCGATGTCTTTCAAGATTTAGGCAAATATTTTTCGTAAATTTTTAAAAAGGTAAATATTTAAATGACTGATTTTTTGTAACATTCGTTTATATTTTTAAATACAAATTCGAAAATAAAACAAATAGTGAATATTTGATCTGTATTTGTACTAATAATTTCAGGGATACTTTTGAGTATTATAGGAAAAAAAACAAGGCTTCTTCAGTTGTAAGACCGCTCCTTCGCGTGTTTTAATTAGGTATATTATAAACGACGATGGCCGGCAGAAGACTAATATTTTATAATGGTTGGTGTATCGCAATGATATGTAAATATTCTGCCTCGCCCTTACCTATTAACTTGCTTCGCGTGCGTGCTCCTTAACATACCGAAGTTCGGACACGTTAACTTGAATTTAGTACTAAGGCGTGACGTTTTTAGGTTATGTTTCGTTATTAGAGTCTTTAGGCAAAGGCGTGTGATGTCAGTTTCATTTCATTTCATGAGAATTGAATAGCGAGACGTGTAATTAGCAAGCCTTTTTAGAAGGAAAACTACTCATAAGCTTCCTCGAAAGGGTTGTATTAATTACTGGAGGTGCTCGTATGAGCGCAGCGCGAAATAAATGGCCGGCCACTTGGCGCCCTAGCCTCGCCGGGCCTTATTAAAAATGTTAACACGTAAATTAGACTCACGACACGGCAACGGTGTATTAGCCAACCAATTAAATTTTAGAGTCAGAGTATACAATAACGCTACAAGGCGACTTCACACGTCGAGGGATGATTACTGCCCCAGCCATACTGTTTAGACGGCCTTAAATATTTTTCCACCTTCACACTTTGATAACGTTTCTAGTGCTACAAAATAAAATTGCATCGCTCATGTTTTTTTTTAATTACAAAAATTATATATTGAACTTAATATTAACGTAGCGGGTTGGCACGGTAAGGTTAAAAGGCATATGAAAATTGCGATGTAAGGTTGGCAACATTTCCGTTTCCGACTGTGAGAGTCCTTACAGACGAGAGATTTTGTTCTCAGTTGAATTAATAAATGTTATTAAGTGCGTAATTAAATATGGAGGAAAATATTGCAGACATTTAATGAAAATCGCTGACGCATCGTGCGAGTGTTGCGATATATAATATTATCTAGTCAGACTGAGTATTATATTGATGGCAACATAATGTTGACGCGAAATGTTCGTGTGTGATACTTTGTTGCTTGCGTTTTGAAAAGAAAAATGCCACAGTCCGCATTCATATTGTGTGCAGCAGTAACTAGTCGCTAGTGTGCGAACGTTTAAAAAGGTTTGAGGCTCGGCTGTCTAAGTGCACACCCTCATGCGACTAGTTGGATGTGTAAAAAGATTAATTGGAGTGTTGCCCGTATTCTAACAATTTACGGCACCTTCTGTGACGGGCCGGCCGCAGACCACTTCTGCGCAACTTAATTAAGCGAAATAACTTAAGCGAGTCACCGTTGCTAATTAGCGCCATCGTCGCCGCAACGGCTAATTCTACGAGTGACTCTTTGTTTGCGGGCCCGCGTACTTCTTTGAGTTTGCGCGCCAAAAGAATTTGTCTTTGCATCGACTTTGAGTGAAGGATGTTTGTTTTGCCCCCGGAGACTTAAAAGACTCTGCGTTCGTGTCGAGAAATGTGGCAATGTTTGCGCTGCATGGATTTTTTTTGCCTCATGAAACAATTAAATAAGGCTGTATGAGCAAACGACTTTTGCTTTTCGCGCTTATTTTGACATATTTAAAAATTATGTTTTATTTTATAATTTTTTCCTTTAGCAGGTCAAAATGTTTTTAGCTCTCAGAGGCAATTTGCGATAGCTTTTTGAAAAGGCGTCGTACAAGAAAAGGTGGAAAGATTTTTTAAAAAGGCACAAGGAGCGCTCTCGACATTAGTGTTCTTGAAGCCTACATGAAAGTGGCCATTACCAAGTGAGCTTGTTCTTTTCATTCTCGACGACCGACAGACGTGTGAAATTGTTGTATAATGCTTCGTCGTTTGTTAATTTTACACTTAATAATTAATCTTAATTATTACTAACTAGCAAACAAGAGTTTGACTACAATCGCATTTTATTAAGACTTATTTAATTAAGCCATGTTGCTTTTTCTTCCGCTGACAATTAACTAGAATTTATAATTAAATACAAATAAATTAATAACATTTGCCATATTTATATACTGTACACGCTTCTTTTCTTCATGACAAAAGAAAAAAAAGACAAAAGCATAATGAGGCTCAATGTATACAGCTTCTGTGTTGCACTTAATTAAAAAAAAAGTTAGTACTTTTACGGCTGTAATTATCGACGTTGGTTATCGATGTTGCAAAGGCTATCGTGTTAGAACTTTTTAATCGTATTCTCAATTATTACGCAGTATTTTTTTTAACATCAGTTTCATATTCATTAACCTAATCTTGTAATTAACGAATATCGGTAACGTTAACGACCAATATAAAAATCTATGTTATGTTCACGATGTAGATAAGTGTTTCGAAATATAAATTAGCCCACATATATTTATAGATAATTTTGGAGTGATTGCCGGAAAATCTGTGTAACATAAACAAAAAAGATGAAGTTTTCTTTTTCGTACAATTGCATGATGAAAATTACTTTTTGGTTAGTACCGATGTTCTTGGTAAATTTAAAATGCCATTTATTATTCAAGCCCGCGGACACCTCGACTTGTAATTGCCTTCCGTGCGCCTCCGGAATGACCCCCTCGCCCTTTCAGCACTATATCCTTTCAGAGATGTTTATCGCGAAGGAAATGAACGCTTTCCGTTGTCCACAATGCGACCATTAAGGGCACAATGCTAATGGACAAAGTTGAGGTAAGAAGAACGAACGCGGCTCGCGTCTTTTTTGGCATCGGAGAAAAAATTAAAAATACTAAATTTTATTTACACCAACAAAAAAATCGATCACAACGCACACATCGAAACGTATAACGTTATCAAAGCTTTTACAAAGCTTTCCTTTTATCTAAAAGATACGACTAGCTTGAGATATAAAATACGTCGATATATTTCACTGAAGTGTTGGGCACACATGATAAATAAGTATTCTCCAATCACTCGACAACTTTTCGAACGATTTGCCTACCCCTCAGCATTGTTAATACGAAGCCCGCAAAAATATCGAACATTTCAGAATAGGCTATCGACAAATACGTACCTAGATAGGAAAAGATGGGGAGTTGTATATTTACCATAGGAGCATGCGGCTTATGGCAGGTGCCTCTTATCGTTGGGCTTAGATAACGTGAAAATTAGTCGAGTACAAATCAATACCGAAGGGGATTTTTCCGTTACTTATAGTGTCACGTGTAGGTAAACTTTGTTAGAAATTGCGAATACAAATTAAATATCAATAATATTGTACACGACTTTTTTCAAATTGGTATTAAAAAGCTACTTAATAAGGAGTTATGCGTTATTAATAGCTAGAAAAAGTAGTTTTTATTGCATTCTAACCAAATTAAAGGCTATGCAAGCAATTGAATTAATTATAAAACCATTTAACTGACCCTTCTTTTAACTACATTTCTTATATAATTTATAGTAATATTTACATCTGTTATTCTGTTAGGACTGGGTATATAATAAGGGGATGTAACTTTAATTTTCTTTTTAAGCTATGATTATTTCTTCTAAGGTATCGTTTACGTTATGAATAACTTTTACGTGAAAACAATACGTTTTATATTTGTATTTATTGTATATTACTTTCTACTTTTCTTTTTAATAAAGTGTATTTGATAACACAATTTATATGTTGAACGACTTTGAAATAAATTATGCAGTTCCCTTATACTCCCCAATGTCCTAATAGTTTTAGGGTTGTCCCTACCTACCATTAAAATTAGGAAATAGTGAATTTACACCCCTTTACCGAATTATTATCGGGTAATAGGATTATGCCAGTCTGAGAAGAAACCTTGATTGCCGTTAATAAATCGTTTTATTTCGTTTGGAGTGAATTATAGATCTTGAATGACTAAGTTTATTTTTTCGATTCTAAATACTCAAGAAATGTACTCAAATTTTTTTTTAAATAAATTTACTAAAACGAGTTTGTTTGTAAACCTAATTTGACCTTCGAAGAAAACGTCGATTAATTACCAGGAAAACTATTATGTCGAATAAGAGCGGGAAAACGTTTGCGGTTTTAGATTTTTAATATAGATATATATATATATATATATATATATATATATATATATATATATATATATACATATTCTACTTTATATTACACTTCTACATGAGCAATGCGTTTATTATACTCTCACCGAATCCGAATGTAACTCTCCGTATTTTGAACGTTTTTTTCCAGTTATGACAGCACGAGGAGTTGAATAATAACACGATACAAAACTATAATATGATTCGGCGTGCCAAATGTATATTTGTTAAAGAAAAAAGGTTTTATATTCAACTATATCCTATCTAATATCCGTCAATAACCGTCAATAGCCTAATGGTTTGGTGTACGGTCTGCGAAACTTAAGGTCGTACTTAAGGTTCGATTCCACCATTAGACTATTGTCGTGCAACATCTAGCACAAGCGTTTTCAGCTAAGTTTGAGTAGTTAAACCGGATATTAGTAATGTTAATGGCTATTCTTTAAAAAAAAAAGGTACGATTTTCTTTTGTTATAATACCTAAAACATCGTCGTTGCCTTCCAAGACACTTGTAGGCAAGGAATTATTAACTATTAATTTTTGTTTCAGTATCATGAAACTGCGACAGTTTATTATATACCTGAGAAAGTTACCTATATACTAGCTGCCAGCAGCATCGAACAGATTAGCTTAACTATCACTCCTGTGATATACGTTAATAATTCTTTACCGCTTCCGGTCCACTACAGTATAAAACATCATAAAATTAATGCAGTATTAAATTAGAACTTCAAGAAAAAGCACTCACCGGAAATTGGAGAACCATTTGACGAGTTGAGCTGTGTTGTTCTTGTTGAACTTGATGTCGGGGAAGTACATCTTGAGGACCGCCGAGCTCGGGTATCGTACCCAGAAGAACATGAGTTTCGCCTTCCGGAGGTGCATCGGCGTCAGAGTGGACGAGTACAATGGAGTTATGGATTTTATTGGTTGAACACACGATCACAAATACATAAAAAGTAGAGGGTATAATATCTCAGGTAATTTTGTGGAAGATAATAAAAAAATTGAAAAAAGACGTTTAAATTGCCTTTGAAAATATAAGTACAATTATTAGCGTAATTTATTTAAGTATTTTGTTATTAAAATTATCTCCTAACGATCGTAATTAAATATATCTTTATAAAAAATTATATTTTCGAACGTCTTTCATACGAATTAGGATGGACAGAGATATATTAACAACACATCTATTAGGACCACCAAATGTGGAACTTTTGCCGTTCTAAAACTTATAAAAATCTTAAATAAATCTTTCATAACTTTGGTGTAGTTTTTATTAAATTTTACCAAAATGTTATTAATTTAGTATAAGTGTTGTTTTAATTAATTCTATAGATAACCTTATATAGACCTTTGACATTTAAAACTGCCTATTAAATACGATTACAATGATGATAACGATGAATTACAATAAATAACAACATAAATGTTACATTGTTAATACAGATGTTTTCGATCACTTAAGCTTTGATTGTTCCGTTGTTCTGCGAGTAGCTTGAAAACTATATTTACCCCGTGCTTTAAAGGTGTAGGCAAAGTTATAAAAGTGTCAAACTATTACACAAATAAATTTTAATGAATTTGACCAGTTTATATCTGGTAAAAGTTATGACATTATACAGTTTCTAGAACAATGAACATGTATAAACTAAGAAATTTAAAGACAGGGAGGGCTATTGATATAAATCTGATTATATCCCACTATTACGTAGGCTCACTAGCGAAGCACCACAAGTCTTAATCCATTTGCATCTAATCTTATAAAGTACCTTAGCCGATGTCTATAAAAGCCTTTATAGTTTTATTCATCTATCCCAGTTCTCTTGAACGTTATTAAAAATTATTTAAGAATGAAAGGGATGCAAAAAATAATACGTTCTCTCTCAGTCGATGCGTTCGCTTTCCTCAAGACTGAAACTATAATCTTTCATTGCTCTGTACATTCTATGTGTAGACGGGGAGGGGTATATCGTAGAAACCGCAGCATTTGTCGGGTTTCCTGAGTCGTATAATGCCATCTACTAAGTAGGAAGCAGGTGGAGGCAGTCGTAAGGTTAAATACTACAGAAATAAGATATGTGTGGGCGGTATGCATGTCACGATTTGACTTATTTAGTAAGAGCATTAGCGTTGATACTTCGACTGCAAGTTTGCTGTTTGAAACGAATGCGGTTAGTATGATTAGACATTAGATATTTAGAAGTAAAGTGTATTGTAAAAGGATATAGTAGGCTGCACTCCGTCGTAGGGCAGGTCTGTGGAGTTGCAGTCGGAGTGAGGATCTTGCACGTCCATATGTTGCGGATGATGAAGCCCCGACACGTTGTGGGCACCGTGCGCGTGGTGATGGCGGAGGTAGTCGGGGGATGCGTGCTGCGCCAGCAGTGCAGGGTGTAGTAGCGCTTGCGGATGTGGTAGCGGGGGCGAATCTCTCTCAACGGTTGGTGGAGACCTCGCTAATCCTCCCCCCGCTCCGAAGAAAGGCGAGTAGGGCGAAAAAACCTGACTCTCGTGCAACGAAGGATTCGGTATCGCCACAGACGTTGGCAGCGCCATGCCCCCAGGAAAGGGACGCGGGGACGGCGACTCGGGTGACTGTCCCATGCCTTCCCCCAAAATTCGGCTGACAGTGCGCGGTGTGATTCGCGTATCCGTCACCTTGTGTCGCTTCTTCTTCGGGGTTACGACGAGGCTGAGCGCCTCGTTTTGCTCGGGGTTCGGCTCGCGCTCGTAGTGACCGTTCATGGGTCCGTAGAGGGGGCCCAGTTTCGGGGGTGTGTGGAACATTCCTGTGGGGGGTCGTACGTGAGCACCATGACCGGGCCCGCTCGCCTCGCCATGCATGGGGAACGTCGCGCCACCTGGTGCTCGGGGACCGTTCATCTGACTCATCAACAACTGATTGTGTGTCATGAATGGTACACCGTTCGGCGCGCCAGGGTGATGCACTGGTGTGTGTGATTGTCCTGACATTTGTCCAGACAATCTCTCCTGCTTCATCGTCGGTGATTTCCTCTCGATGAGTCGTGTCGCTCGCATCAAGTCTTTGTTGAGCTGTTCCGCTGCAGCCGCTGCCGCTTCCGATTGCTTGCCCATGATCCGGCGCTGGTGCACGAACCGAGTGACGATGGAGTCGATTAATGTCGCTAGCGATGACGATATCTCGTTTTTAAGTACTTCAGCCAGGCCTTCTAAATCTGCACCCGATACGGGACCGACGGAGCCTGCGTTGCTACGGAGAGCATCCAGTCGATCGGCAAGCTCTGAAGACAGTGGAGGCTTTGGAGTTGGCCCGAGAGCCTGTCTCTGTTGTGGCGAATGCTGATTGGACTGTGGCCTCTGTTGTTGGATATTTTGTTGCTGCTCTACTGCTTCTTTCATCCTTGCTTCCTGCTCTAAGAACAGCTTCTGGCCGACGTTAATAGCGTACATCGCGGCCGCATTGTTGAGATGCTGGTGCGGATGAGGCGGATGCATATGATCGCTAGGAGGTAGATGAGGTATTAGAGGCAGAGCACCATTAAAACTAGGCGGCAAATGGGGATGTGGAGCACCGTGCCCGTGTATCTTAGCTGACATCATCTTATTCATCACTTGTGTAAGCATGTTGGGGGCAACACTATTTGGTATTGGAGGAGGCACTTCTTTCGCGGGCGAAGGCGGTTCCGACTTTGGGACAGGGTCCTCGGTTTGCTCTACATCACTAGACGCACCGTCATTATCTACAGTCTCCGACTCCTGTCCCATACGATTGCACAATTGCAAGTATTTCTCTTGCATTTCAGCTAACTGCTCTTGCATAGTCCTTAATTGCGATTTTAAAGCGTTCTTTTCTACTAATTTTTGTTGGATGGGTCGCTCACCGTCGTCTTCGGAGTCTTCGGACACCGTCAGCGCACTGCTGCTGTGGTTGGTGCCATACCGTTCCGCCGCGCCGTCGTGCTGCTGCGGATGGTACAGCTTGCGTTTCTTGCATCCGTTCACTTGCGGCTGCTGAGGCACAGGACTGCAGCGCATTGTCGACACTATGTTCTCAACACGAGCACGTTTCACATCGAGGGGTCGCGGGGAGGAGCGTTGCACATCGCTGTCGCGGTCCTCAGGCTCGGATTTGGGAGCTAGCAGTGGTTCGCAGCGCGCGGGCGGCGGCGAGGTGCGCGAGTCACCAGCGTTCTCGAGCGCGAGAAGTGCTTCGTCCAAATCCGGTCGCGAGTCGTGTGAAGCGGGCCGCTCCGGCGAACGCTCCTCCTTGGGATCGTTGTTGTTGTTGGCTAGTACGTTGTTGTTGTCAGGCGAGAGGCGCAGTAGTTCCTTCTTGCGATTCTGTAGGATGTCGCGCAGCACGCGGTGCGCAATGTCGCCTCCGGACGCCTCATCACCACCACTGTCTTGCCTCGGCGCGCGGCCGAGGAGTTCGTTGAGCATCTCCGCCGGCGCGTAGCCGGGCCCGAAGAGGCCGAAGTGCTGGCGGCCGTCGAAGATGGCGCCGTAGAGTCCGCCACTCATGTGTGCGACGCGCGCGGGCGTACCGTTCGTCGCGAGGGTCGAGTAGGAATTACGCGGCTCGCCGGCGTCCACGCGCTGTCTGGCGCGCTTGTGTTTCTTGAGCAGTCTATCGGAGTAGGGCGCTCGCTCGGCCTCCTCCTCCGATGACATCGTACGCGAGACGGGCCGCGATTGGGCGGACGGGCGGCGGGCAGGGCCCCGCGCTGGCGCCGGAGCGCCCGCTCTGCAACAAGAGGGGGTTGCACACCTGCCCGTGCGCTGCCGACGAGCGTGCGCTATCCGCACGCTCCGCGCGCAGCGCTAAGGCGTTATGTTGATGAACATTTCACATTTATAATACGTCTACAAGCAACTTTCCAATTTCTAGAATTATATTAATATGAAAAAAAATTATTTTGTCATATTATTTCAATCATGTAGACTTTTATAAATAAATTTATTTTAAAGTTTCTAATGAATTGAAAACATTTAAACAAAAATAGGTTTATTTATTTGCAAAAAATTATTGTAAACACCTGACATTTAATATTAAATATGTATATAAAAAGTTTATTTATTATAAAAAAATTACATGCCATAGAAATGGTAAATTAAAACTGTAATCATTGTAAATAGACGTTATTCAATGTATCTAACGTGAAGAGAAAATTACGAAAATAAATAACTATAATAAAAAAAAATATGGAATAAATAAACTGAAGCTTTCCTAATAAAGTATAATATAAAAAATAAAACGAGCAAAAAATCTTATAAGACACATGTCTTAAATTAAATATTGTTGGATAAGTTTTGGTCGAGTAGAAAATGAAATCTTATTACAAATTTAACTTTTTACTAAAATAAGGATAGACAATTGGATCTGCTAAATATTTTAGTATCCAGCTCAGCTATACCGTAGCGTCGAGAATGGTGTAGGTAGAAAGGTTGGCGAGTAGATGTGTGATAGGTAAAACCGTGTGGCATTACACCTAACAAAGGCCTCGTATGTATCAACGGCATTAATTTCTTTTGGAGCGTGACTCCGTATTCAGGAGGACAATGAGTCTAAAAATGTCTGAAATAATTCTGTGAGACACGCGGTGCCAGTGAGCGGTTCCATTGCACCGGGATGCGTTATAAATATTAGATTTTTTTTTATATAAAAATTTATGGCGACGCTCAGTGTACTGGAAAAAAAAATTGTCTATAATAATTTTAAGTAGTAATGTGCAGGCTCAAAAGATGAATTAAAAAAATCTAAATATTTCTAAGACGATTTCTAATTAGAAATAATTAATATTCTATTTATAAACTCAGATTAATCGTATTAAACTTATCATTATTTAAGTTTCTTTATGCATGAATATTATGGATCACCTTTTTTACGAAAATTACTCATTATAATAGTAAAATGATTCCCTATTAATTTTCTTACTAATATAAAAATAACTAATAAGACCTTCTCCTGACCAGATCCATATTCACGTATTAAAGATTGTCCCGATCATAATTACAACAAGAAACATTACTTATTATGTCATAATTACAAGAAATTATCATTCAATTTACGTAAAAAACCTTAATTTGTATCATCTATATAGATTTATTATGTCTAAATCAGGCACTAGACAAAGTATTAAGGTGTGTATAGAGTGATGCAATGGAGATGCGCACGCGCCGCGTCTCTGGCAACATCCGGCCGCAATTTGCCGCGCACAATGAGATGCTATCAATGGCGGATGACTTCCGATGTCCGCGCGAATGCCCGCTGCCCCAGTCACGCCTCGCTTCCTGCATACCGCACAGATGGAGGTCCTAGACTTGGGTTACCACCGAGGTAGATGTCTAACTTAAAACTTATCTAGACTGCAGTGTATCTTCTGAGAAGTGCAGCTGGAGAGACTTAGATCGAACTGATCTAATCTACATTGTAGCTAATTTTATATATAGTAATTTAGCTAACTTATTTTTTAGCTAAGTTTATATGAGTAAGCGTTTATTTTTTTTTAATAGTAAGAATTCAAAACCTCTTTTTAAAAATATATTCATAAATTAAATATCTAATTTTTGTATGGTTACTTAATGTTCCCTAAAACTTACTTAATATTTTACTCTAAAGAAGACAGAGGTTGAATTTAAAAAAGCAACAACCTAAAGGTAAACTGTCTAATCGAAAATGTTTGACCCCATTGCGATTAATGAACCAGATTCACCATCCATCCATCCCCTGATATTCATCCAATTCTACGATATTTCAGATTTAAAACCAATTCCGACATAACAGCCCAATTCTCGAAGTAGACAGGTTCCAACAAATAATTTAGTTACTATATAAAACGTAAAAATTGGATGCACCGGCGAAAGTCGGTGGCCTGTTGTTTAATATTAAAAAAAAGTCATGTATCGTAATTCCACGCGGCACGGAACAATTCCGATAATTACCGCATCATGAATAAGCAATGTGTTGGTAAACTGTGACCAGTCGCGGCCTGCGACCGCGGGAGGCTCCCTTTACTGCTATCGGTATTTTATAATTATTTTATCTATTTTACTAAATGTTTGGAATATATGTTAAAGCTAATTAATTATATTTAAATGTTTTATTTCTTTATTCTCATTAAAATATATTTTACAACTTTTATGGGAAATAAATATTATTTAAATTGTTTATGTAATGTTATTTTTCCGTTTTATTTTTTTTATTTTAAATTATTAAAGGGCAAGGTTTCTAATACAAATAGTTTCCCGCTTTAAAGGTAGGCCCTACCAATCGTGCTATTCTATAATATAATTAATTAAAATATTATAAGAACATAACAAAATAAGCATTCAGATTATTTTTACGGAGAGTAAGCTTGAACAAATATTAAAAATAAATATTAAAAACAAGTGTATTTATATAAAACCAGAAATTTAAATAATTTAATAAACGAATATACAAAAAATATATAAGAATTCAATATTAAATTTCATAAAGAGATACATGTTTTGATTGTTGGCCGTACTTGGTTTGAATGAGAACATTAGTCGTATATTAATTTTCTATTACAGTATTATAGAGTAAATCTAGTACTTATAATTACGTATTTTTGTATCTCCAGAATTATTTAATCTGAGTTAATCATTTAACATTCAAACACGTAATGTGTATAAAATTGTATAACTTTATGGTGACACTTATTAGCAATTTTTTAAATAAAATTTTAGTGAATGTCATTTCAATAGTTATTTATAAGAAAAGAAAAAGTATCCGTGAGGTGTAAAGCGGCCTCGGAACGGGCACTAGAGGCATGTGATGCCGACACGACCTGTTGATTTTCATCCATATCGCACGCCTAGGGGCGCACGCACCCCTGTTCAGGTGTTGTCGATGTTGCCAACTATTTTTATAACGGAAACAATTATTACAGAAAATAATAAGTGTTTACGGAGCAATCGTTTGTTCTTTATTTGATGGACACATGTAATGTAATAATTTAGCAACAATTAAGATGATTTGATAATTATTTTGAGGAAAATTTAAGGAAGGTTTATGGGTTTATATTGAAATGAAACCAAATAATATTATAAGACATTTTTTAGTTAAAAATAAAACTGATATATCAGTTATATGATTATATACAATATTAGTATTTTACCAAATTTAATTATATTCAATGCGATTAAAAATATTATCTTCCGATTGTAGAATGTGATTTTTATAACTACAGATATCTGAATTTTTGAATAAATTATTACGACGATTCAGATTTTAAATCTTATTATAAAAATATTCACTTTATCATACATGGTTTTAATTCTGATAATTTAAAATAAAATGAAAAAGCAAGTCTTTATCGACACATCGAACGTGGATGTCACACCCGCTCGATTCGCTTCTAGGCGGCCTCTAATTTTTACGGAAATGTTTCCTTTCCGGCTCCACACGGGAACACGCGAACTAGTTTCAAACACATAAAAAATACATGATCCCCATGTAAACAAGCAGCATGCACTTGTAACGAAGTTAGTGCTAACGGTACGTTTGTAACATACTTTCTGATTTTCGAACTCAAATTGTAGGTCTTTTTCGTTAGAAGTTAGCAAAGGGTTGGCTGGTTGAAAATTCCAGAGTGCCATACGTACGAGGTTATTTTTTGCAAATTAGAATTAACGGTTGTGTTCGGAAGGACGGAATAGTTGGGAAATTAGGGTTACGTTGAGTTGAGTTTGTTACAGTTCGCCCTGGATAGGCACTGTTATTTAATTTTGATGTACCGAAAGCAATGCCTTATTTGTAGGAGAGTACGTGTTTGATAATTTTTAAACGTGCTTTGTACGTCAATGGATGCAGCAATATATAGATAGTTGCATCTAGAATCTTTAGCTCGAATTGGTTGGCAAGACACTCACAGAACAGCAGAGCTGTTATTTTAAGCTGGTATCCGAAGGGGGCGCTGGCCTTCCCTGTTCGAGCCAAGCTATTCATGGTGCAGCTAGAAACGAAATGCACTGCCGCTGTACAATAAAGCCGTTACGAGCAGTATTCATAACTTACCGACAGATGAAATGTGCGTTCTTTTTAAACCCTGAGTATCATACAAAGCAAGTTACGTGTAAACTTCAGGTATTGCAAATTATTGTTTTGTAGCGTTCAAATTATAGGGTTCTATATTATATCTCCTGTATTGATACTCCATCAAAACTATATTACTCTTATATTTAATTCCGAATGGGAAGAACGTTTGAGCATGGTTTTGGGCGTGTAGCATCTATGCGCATATATCATGCGGACATGATTACCATCAGAATATTTCGTTTCTGGTTTTCTCTTACAATTAGCGATACTTATTAAAATTACCGATAACATCCATATATATAGAGGTCAGGGAATATCTTCATTTTCATTCTTATCGAGGATTGATGTGGATGTTTAAGTGTTGCCACACCTAAATATGAGCTTGACTCCGAAAAATTATCGATAACATCCATTTCATTATATAGAGGTCAGCGAAAATCTTCACTTTTATTCTTATCGAGGATTGATGTGGATTTTTAAGTGTTGCCACACCTACATATGAGCTTAAACTCCGAAAAAGTATAAGGCGTTGAACTCTTTCATTTCAAATAAAATGAAATAATAAGACTACGTCAGATACTTATCGTAACGACCATATGCCACCGTCGCCGGTCATTTTCTACGTACCACCCTCCGACACAAGGGAAGTACGGTGTACGGGAATGCGTGGGAAAGTGGTGCACCCTTTGCAATTATACTTTGTATTATCTATTCTTTGCGTTTACAATTTAAACAACGGTGACTTATGGTCATTTCGACCATATGCCGGACCCATCACGCTATGCTAGTTCCGTTAAGAAAGCATCATGTGAATGTTTTCGTTTTAATAATCGATTCCTTTTATTCGAGTCCTTTTATTGATTGTCAGATTTGTGGAAGGTTCGGTAACATTGAATTCTGATGATGAAAACGCAGTGATCTGTATATATTATATATACATTCTTCTATTGGTCCAAATGTTCCTCTTTATTTACTTTGGTATTGAATGGGAGATTACGCTCTAGTTTATGCTGTACGAATTTCTGGTTAACCATGGTAGAACTAGGCCCTCACGATTTTTTAGGTCAAAGTACTGTTTTAAAGTAACTGATTTAAGCTACACTGCAGTTTGTTTGTATCTGCAGAATAATTGGGTCAGCTCAACCGTGGTAGAATTCCACACAAGAATATCAGCGTAAAATAGCAGCGTAACAGTGTTGTGTTTTGTCTGGTGAATGCAGGGATCCGGAGACCTTTATTACGTGTGACGAGGCATTCCATCTCAGTCCTCAAGCATGACAACGCATCTCCATTAGGAGTCGTTGTCGAAGATGAATGTAGACGTTGTGGGCCGCAGGAATCACTTGCCATCAGGTAACTAATCTATCTCAATAATCTAATATATATGGTATTCGATTATTTTCACAAAATCACGTGTGATTTCGATTAAAGAACGGTGGGCAGCAGTAGGTAACATGTGCCATTGTCTATACTTTTTTATATAGTATCTGTGAATTGCTTTTTTTGTTTACGAAGTCAAAGTAACGTTCGATTAAGGATTTCATCTCATTATACTCCCCTAACTTCACCGATTACGTTGGCAACTAATTCACAATTCAGGCTACACTCCTCTGGAACTCCTTGTCCGAAGATAGAAGGAGAGCACCGAATCAGCTCTCTTTCAAAAGGATGGTACGGGAGCATTAGTTAAAGACGGTGTGCTCCCAATTCATAAGTTAACTATTCTTGTCCGTTGTTTGTCACGATTATAAATTTATATGTTTGTATGTATATTATATATTGCTATTTAAGTGTAAATATATTTATATAATAGTCCATATTTTTTTAAACTTTTATATGTGTGCTAATTATTATTAGATTTTTTTTAATGTTTGCACATCACCCACTGTAATGTCTCTCTATGCCACGGATTGACTGGAGAATGGGAATAAGGAAATAAGTCCTCCCTTTGTATCCCTTTTTTGTAAGGCGTGCACAATAAAGTTTAAATAAGTGAATAAACAAAATACTGATGTTACGTTTGACAATCAAAATGGCGGAATACATAGTGTCGAAGGCTGCAGAGACAAAGATATAGAGGTGAAGCGTGATAGGTCGCACGAGTCGCGTGCCGTCGGCATTAACGCCCATCAAATATGTGTAGAGAATTATTTCTATATTCGTCGATCGACCCACGCTACTCTTCGGGTATTCCTAACTGGCTCTACGAATCCTAATTATATTTTTTAATTAATTTTTAAAAACACCCACTCACGAAACTTGGTAGCACAGTGACTAAGCGCTCGCTTTTAATTTACAGTATGCCAGCAAACCGAGTTCCGGTGAAGTAAAACATAGTAAGGAAACCTGTATGTCTAAGAAATAATAATTAAAGAAATATTTCGAAGACATGTGAATCCGAATTGGAGCCTCGTGTTGGACTATACTCTGACATAGATAGATCTCCTCTAGATAGAGGAACCAACATTGGGTTTTATATATAGGCGTTAGGCGTTCCGTGAATGGAAGAGCATCAAACGCTTATAGAGTCTGGTAGACATTGCTGACATATTGGTGGTAAGCAATAGTTGCGACTCATGAAATTTACATCACAACTACAAAGATTCAGGACGCACATGCGTTGTTACTCCTCGTATTCGGGTCTCCGGACCCATACCCGCACCATACGAAACACAGCAGCGTTATGCTGCTATTTCACGCTGGTATTCTGTGAAGGCGTGGTCTTTCCCTGCTTGTGGAAACTCATTCACGTTTCATCTAAAACTAGCTATTGGTCTACTGTTGTAAATATTTCTTTGAGGATGGATACAGTATGTTTATGGGACGCAACACTCGCTAACCATCAGGTGAATTGTGTGCTAGTTTGTCACCATGTGTCAGAAAACAATTAAGAATAGAGATTAAGAAAAGAAATAATTAAGGATACATTTGTTACAGCGCAGACATGAAAACAATCTTAATCCATAATGTCTAATCAGATGCTAGCAACAGTTAAAGGTTAACACATCAATCTTTACATATTAACGGTTATCGTGCTACTTAAAGATTAATGGAGAAAACTTAACAATTACAGAATCAAAATAAAACAAGAACAGAGTTAAATTGTCAAATTCAAATAATTAAAGTAATAATAAAATAAAATCGTTATAAAATGAATTTCGAAATACATCAAAATTAAATTAAATGTAGTCAAAATCGAACTCTCAATCAAATTCAAATTATGTGTGAATTAAATTAAAAGTTTAGGACAAAATACAATAAAATAAAAAAAATTAAAAACGAAATAAAAAAGTAATTTTTTTCAATTCACAAATACCGGGAATACTTTCAGCATCTTACGTTTAAAATTACCGACTGAACTGTAAGTTGAATTGATACGTATAGTAATTACTGAACTTACAGAATATATCAGATATGACTAAGACCAAAATATAATCTGATTTTATTTTTCTATTTAAAAAAAAAACACTAGCTTAACTAGTTAACTCGTATTGTTAACCTTACTAACATTCCGGTAAACCACTCCAACTAAGCTAATGCTTGTGCTAGGAGATAGTTCACGACAATACTCGAATGGTGGATTCGAACCCGCGACCCTAAGTTTCGCAGACCGTAACCATTAGGCTATTGACGCTCTATAATCTTTTTAATGCACATAAATATTATTTTGTATTTTTCACTGATTATTTTACGTTAGACTTAGTGTTTTAATGAATCCAATAAAATAAATTCGAAGAAATCATGATATAAAGTCTCAAAATTACATCCATGATTTCCATGTTATGGCTTAATATGAAATTGAATGATTATTACAGATATTTAATGATTATCGACAGAAATGTGAAGAAAATATTATTCAGTAAAGGGTGAAGTCGGGCAATCAACATGCATAAATGATGAAGCTCGCATAGCGTGCTTTCTGGGCCATTACTGTGCTTCTATGAAAAAGGACATTTCGACCTTATCGGTGGATATCACGAGAATAAAAACTGGCGATAGCATCGTCGCGGGACCACGCAGTGTTGGACCGATGTCGATACAAATTTATCGAATTTACCAACATTATTTTTGTAGCTTAAAATTAATTTCGAAAATTATATAAAACACGTTAAGTTAAAATCTAAATTCAAAATTTATAACACGATAAGTATGAAACTTATTACAAAACAAGTATTTTAGTAACCAAAAAAGCTAAATCAATAGATTGCTTAATTTTTTAGTAAATACGTTCTTACTTTTTTGATATAATCGTTAAATAATACATAAAAAATAATGTTATGTCATTTGAATATTCACACAAAACGATTTACAAAGTCGATTAACATTTATATCGATAGTGTCCCATCCCTAGCATCGTGTGTTGGAAGACAGGCACTTATTAGTCGTCATTATCTACAGCGCGGTATCGCTAGTGACATATGGCCAATATTGGACACGACCGTTCATATCTGCGATGGCGACATGCGAGAGGACGCCACGCCACTGCCCCTTGTGTGGGTAAAAAGCTTTGATCACTCTTTGTTTTAAATATAAACTATAATAATATAAATAATAATTATAAACAAACAAAGTTAACTCTTTCAAAATACTAAAGTATATTGAAAGATTTGTTTGTTCATTATTTTATGTCCTGACAATTATTTTCCTTAATCTACTTTGCATAAGATTTAGGTAAATAATTACGAACTTAACGAAACGAACATAATTTTCTTACGAACTATCTCTCAGCACGAGCGTATAACTTTAGTTGATGTAATTATCTTACGAATCTTTGTCAGAATATTTGTCTGACAAATATGCGTGGAGGTAGGTTTAGTCGAGTTTCTTGCCGTTTCTTCTCGCTAGTAGCTGCCTTCCAAAGCAGCGGTCCTATTAGCTATCTTGACGATTCAAAAGTATAAAGCTTCTTTCGATTTGATTTATCTGGAATGTGTATATATATATATATATATATATAAGTTCGGATGTATGACTGTAAGTTTCGCTTAATATATTCCACTCTACACTATTGAGGTTTGATAACTATCATCTCTAATTTTATTCAAAATGGTTTTGATGTGTAAAGTACATACAAGACACGAGGGTGGATGCTAGTGGAGTTGTACTGTATGTTAAATCTTTTGATAATGCATATTAAGCATGTTTTTGAACGTATCTTGGTTAATTTTTTTAATTTCCAATTTTCGCACTATATTTGCGATAACACTGATTGATTCGTGGAGAATGCAATTAAGCATAAAATTCCCTCTTTGTGTGTATTTAATAGGCAATTGAAAATAAATAAATACGTTATATATTAAGATGCTCAGACTGATTAGTGAGTAAGTGCCGAATGCAATCATAAATTTTAAAAGAGCTGCTTTAAAATCATATATATAGATATGCCCATTCAACGGTCAATGTGTACGTATGAGTAATATCGTACTGTTGGTCACAATGTTGCGAAACGCCCCGCCTCGGCCTTATCGCGGCCGACCAGTGCCGCACAGAAAACTGATAAACAATATCTGGTTACATTATAATGTTGCTGTTCAAGTTATGAGTGAGCCACTGCTGTGTCGTGTCAAACGAAAAGCGATTTGGCAGTACGGAGTTCTATGTGGAGTTTCTTTTTTTTATTACTTTGAGAGATCCCTGTGGTAACGCAGATTCAAGGGCTGAGATGCTGAATGCCTCGTCACCTCGTTATACACGTCTCCGGATCCCTACACTCTCACCAGACGAAACACAGCAGCGTTGAAAGTGCAGCTAGAAACAAACTGCAACGTAGATCTACCACTGCTACTGGTTATAGCTTTTGGTAGTGTAGGGCGCCCTGTAACTAGGTGGGGCGATGATATTCGTAGGGACGGAGACTGGAGAGGACGAGCTGAAGACCGAGCACAGTGGCGTGCCATGGAAGAAGCCTATGTCCAGCAGTGGACTGATACAGGCTGATGATGTATGTATGCATTGCTCTTGGTAATTCCCAGGCTGCAGATTTCCAACAAATTACATTTAGGCTCCAGATTTTGTGATTACATCGGTCAACCATAATATTTTTAATAAATACCATTTTTTTTTCGGGCTTTGGCTGCTGTTAGCCCGAGGGCTTTTACAGTTCACCAGGTTGCGAGGTGACCGAGCGCTTATGCCGCTCAGTCGAGGCCTCTATTAGTGGGTAACCAGCACAAGGGCTCCCAAGAGGGAGCCTCGGCTTGGACCTTTACCCTGTTCCGCGAGAGCTTCTGACTCAATAAATACCACTGTTACTTGAATATATGTAATTTGTGGAGATTAAAATAAAAGTAATTATATTACATTAAAATAAAAAAAAATATCATATATTATTATTATTTTATATAAAAGGTGGTGAACGAGCATGCAGCCCACCCGATGGGAAGTGAAATGTATCAGGACAGGTGGTTCAAGAAGGATGAAACGTGGTTTCATAGTAATCTTGAGACAAATAGGTGATTAATAATAGTTTGAGATGGTCGTAATGGAATAACAATTTAATAGAGTGTAAATATTTTATTATATTCAGAACGACAGCATTATTTATCAAAAACCCTTTTTTTTTCATATAAATCGTGGCAATGAATGACACACTTAAAATTAAAGTCCACCCTCGACAATGTTTCAGAATGCACAGGTATTGTCAGACCCTTTAGGATCGAGATAGAATACCTTAGCCGTAAGCTGTAACTAATTTCCTGGATCTCTGAGAATCATAGCAGTGTTATGATGTTAATACACCCTGGTAATCGGCGAGGACGTGAAATATCACCGGTCGAACCGAATACCCATTCATATTGGGACTAGCAACAAGCTCCAGCGTGGCTACTTTATAAAACAATTATCATCTTCAAACGAAATAAATAAAATCCCAAATTTAATAGTAGTTGTTAGTAGATTAACAAGTACTGTAAAATTTGTGATTATTACATTATAATATTGTACTTTTTATTACGTTCTCAAGCATGTATAATATAAAATATTTTAGTTAATTGTATACTGTATGCTTTGGGCACATCTCGCGATCTTCGGAGACGGCATAGAAAAGTTTGTAACTTTTTTTCTATGACAGTTATCTTACTGTGAAATGTTTGTTTACGTGTCCGTAATCGTTCCTCGTTTAGGCCACAACAGCACAATAGCAGTGCCACATCTGGTGCGTTTCTTATCGCCACCAGAAACACCATTTATTGTTGTAAAGGAAAACATAGCATTTTTATCGCGCTTCGTAATATTCGTGTTTCCGTCCTTAAGTCAACGCGGTCATTAGGCAGTTAAAATATCAATTTTACGGTTCAACTTGGAAGAACTTTTTTTTTTAATTTCCTGCCGATAAGCAGCTTGTTTGTTTAAATTTAGTTTTATTAAATGGTCATTTTAATGTCAATCCGTCAACGCGACAAAACAACGGCTTTAAATAAGTGCTTATCAAAGCCACGTTTTGTTTTTTTTTTTTTAATATATGATATAAGGGGGTGAGAAAAGAGCAAACGAGTTAGTAATGATTGGACCTATCTTATCCACATCCATCCTTAATAAAGTCTTCACTTATGTTTTATCCGTTTGACGGCTGAGATTGTATGTCTGTAATTGGATTACAGCATTCAATACACTCACCATACGAAACACATCGGCGTTACGCTGATATTCCGTGACAATATGGTCCTCTTCCGGATTAGCCGTTACCCATTCATGTTGCAGTTAGAAACTATCAGCAGCGTGGCTTTACCACTGCCGTGTCGAGAGTGAGATAAACGGAAACAGTGCATAACAGTGGTAGAACTATACTGCGGTTCGTTTCTAGGTACAGAACGAGTGGGTCAGCTCGACACCGCAGGACCACGCCCTCACAGAATATCAGCGTAAAATAGCAGCAATTGCTGTCATGTTTTGGTGAGTGCAGGGATCCGGAGACCTTTATTACTGGTGACGAGGCATTCCATCTCAGTCAACAAGGATGACATCTGCATTATGATTCCTCAAGGTTATAAAAGAAAATGTCCCCAACAACTGATAATGACGTATTCTCATCATTGCCTTCAAAGTTAATAAGGTGCATCCATATCTTTCTTCATTTCTTCATCGAGAAGGAATGAAGGTGGCATGGGCCATAGGAATCACTTAGCTTCACTGTGTTCTTGTTGGTCAACATGGTAACATGAAATAAAAAAAAATTGTGCTAGTGACCTTTGTAATTTTTACAAAACCACTTAATCAAACTTCGTAAATGGGCTGAAATAAAATCAGACGCGATAAAGTCCTCAAATATATTCAGTTCAACGGTACTTATTATTCATAATTATACTGTAATGAGATATGGAACGAATGATAGAGCTAAATATACGAGTATTTTAAACAAATGTTTCATATTCGTATATATATATATAGTTAGTATTATTAAATAGGTTTACGGTATAAAAATGTGACAATTAGTGGTGTTACATTAATACATAAAAAAACTTATTAGCCATGCTGTTTCTTACAAATCATAATAATTTATACAAGTGTATTTTTATAGTACAATGACTACTTTATATTATGGATAAATCATTTTATTTATAAAATACGCACACTATACTACCCTTTGGAATCAGCTGTCACCAGCGGTATTTCCGGACCGATACTTAGGGACCTCTAAGAACAACCTAGATCTTTCTTGAAGGCCGGCAGCGCATCTGCGAATGTTTATGGACAGCGGTAGTCACTAACCATTAGTTGAGCTGATTCCTTGTTCGCCACCTATATTTTATAAAATAAAAAAAATTGTGCTAGTGACCTTTGTAATTTTTACAAAACCACTTAATCAAACTTGGTAAATGGGCTGAAATAAAATCAGACGCGATAAAGTCCTCAAATATAGTCAGTTCAACGGTACTTATTATTCATAATTATACTGTAATGAGATATGGAACGAATGATAGAGCTAAATATACGAGTATTTTAAACAAATGTTTCATATTCGTATATATATATATAGTTAGTATTATTAAATAGGTTTACGGTATAGAAATGTGACAATTAGTGGTGTTACATTAATACATAAAAAAACTTATTAGCCATGCTGTTTCTTACAAATCATAATAATTTATACAAGTGTATTTTTATAGTACAATGACTACTTTATATTATGGATAAATCATTTTATTTATAAAATACGCACACTATACTACCCTTTGGAATCAGCTGTCACCAGCGGTATTTCCGGACCGATACTTAGGGACCTCTAAGAACAACCTAGATCTTTCTTGAAGGCCGGCAGCGCATCTGCGAATGTTTATGGACAGCGGTAGTCACTAACCATTAGTTGAGCTGATTCCTTGTTCGCCACCTATATTTTATAAAATAAAAAAAAAACAAATATAGCAACATATAGAAGCTTTTAACCTCTTCGAATAAGAGAAGAGAAATATGACTATTAATATAGACATAATTTTTTCAGATTATTACGTCTCAAACGTGACAAGGTAATATTAAGGAGGGTAAAAAAAAATTGCCGTAATCGGACACAAACGTGACCGAGTTGTGTCTTGTGTTTAAAATTCAGACAACCGAAACTTATTGATATTAGGGAATTGGTTTTTGTGAGCTCGAACTTTATATCCGTTAAAAAAAAGTACATAAATAGTCAAATATATTATTATATGTAATATTTAATATAATATAATATTTTTAGAGCAAAACGATGGAGCTTGTTTCTGCCTCCAGCACGAACGGGGTATCGACGATATATATATATATATATATATATATATATATATATACATGTGTATATATAGATATAGAACTTGCAAACTAACGTCCCAAGTACGAGAATTCCACTAGTAATTTTGACAGCACTTCTGTCATTCATTATTAAAACTTGTGTGCTACGTGGTGATCGTTAGGCTGGGAGCATATTAAAGCAATTGGCTCAATAGAGACATCCTAGCCCGTCGAGACGGCTCGTCAAAACATCCCGAAGCCATTAGCTTGTACCACTTGTGCTTACAACTGTTCTCTACTTCCACGTCGGACCGCGATCAAATTGTCTCTTCCTCTAAGTGACGACTCCTAAGGGGTCGCACAAATACAAAATAAGTGAAGATCGTTTCTAAGTACGTATATGATTCTTTTTTGATACCAAGAAGATGAATTATATATTTTATATAATTATTATATATATTACTACTATATCTAGTTACCATTTATTTTTCTACTTGAAAAATCTCCGTATCATCAGTACTAGGACCGCAGAAATATCAAGAACGTATAAAATACAATAGGGATACCAGGGTTACAGAAATATATGAAATTGTAGTCTATAAGTACCGGGGTCGCATAAACGTGCAGTGTGCACGCGGCCCCAGCGGCGCGGAGATTGACTGGAGTCCCGTCGGTAAGCGGTGCGCGTGCAAGATTGTTTCCTCGTTAGCCCGGCCAATTGAGCAGGCGGTTCCGCTCCTTGCTGCGGAACCCCGGCCCTAATAGCTAAATTGCTCGTCCGAGTGCGTGCAAGTTTGTCAGCGTGGTTATGAAGCGGTTTTTAAACGTTAATTATTTATGATTTTTTTTTGATTATACAGTATTGTTTTGTTTTTATAATACTATGCATAAATTTTTATATAAAACATGAGAATTTGAAGAACATTTTACAAACAATTTGTAATTTGTGTGACAGAGTTAATAAAAACATAACTACTACAGGTTTGTTTTAGTACTATAGATATAATTAGTTTTTTTTATAGAATGCTAGAATTGCTAAAAACATTTCTAACACTCCGTCTAACCACTCCAAATAAGCACAACGATAGTCGAATGGCAGAGACGAACCTACCTTTCGCGGACCGTACCCTTAACCATTAGGCTACTTCAAATTAGAAACTAGATCATTGATAAGATATTATCTTCTAAATCACACGGACAACAGTATCAACCCTTCAATATTTTTAGGGATGGGGCTGGCAGTTCACATTAAGAACTATGTGAGTGTCAAGTTACAGCTCTTACTTAGGTCCTTTTTTTTGTGGAAATGAAGTTGAGAAACGATATCACCGCTGCTATAAATATCTAAATATAATAAGACGGGTGTCATAATATGTGCGTTATCATCACTGAAGATACAATGTATTTTTGCCTGTATTTCAGTTTACGGTTGTCTACTCGTAATGACAAAAAGGCAAAAGCTATAACTTATCTACGCTTGTTGTTTAAAAGATTTCTTTCTATATGTTGATCATAATTATATGAATTTTTCATATTGTCATAAAATAAAGATATTACATGCCTTATGTTAAACAATATTCACACAGATCAGAATCCGTGTACATGCATGCGTGTATGATTGCTCATAAGTATGATAAACAAGTATATTTTACATATTAATAAATATCTTTTTAACAAATCCCTCACACTTTCTCTGCTCAACGAAAGGAAGAGATGGCGTTTATTGCGTTCGTCATTTGTAAAATAATTTTATGTGTAAATAAAGATTAATTAAACAAATATTGAATGAAGTAAACAAAAAGAAAAATACGAAAATAATTTCATCAGTGTATTTTTTTATAATTTATAAAAATTGTCTGTCATTTACTTTATTTAATAATTAATATCGATACGCATTCTTCGAACGTAAGGTGTTGTCGTTTACACGCGGTCTGATATTTTAACGATTACATTATCAAAATGGGTGCACAGATCGCATGTGATTCATTCGTTCAAACGCAAAAGTAGTAGAGGTTTCTTAACACGACTATATAATATTACCTTTGCTGATAAAAGGGTTTAATTTTAATTTTAATTTATTTATTTATAAAGTAGGGCTTTATCGATATGCGACCACACTGCCCCATAGTAACTTCAAAGAGATATCTCTATGCAAATTTATTTATTTACTTAAGTACTAAGTTAGCCAAATTAAACATTTTATAGGCTCCATCCGACATTGCATTGGTAAAAAGTTAGTAGTTAAATTATTTGGTACTATTTCAAAAAATGTAAGTATTTAATATAGTATGTCGCCGTATGGTCAAAGTTGGATTTCGATTCGACGTCAATCTTTGTGCATAACTAAATAATACTTCTGAGTCTGCGAGTGTTCTATAAATGTATGTTCCGGGTTCCTGACACTACGTCCTAATTTTCATCCGGTCTTGTATATATATCCTGCGCAGTTGATGTCATCTGTTATCTCAGAAGACATCACCGCTATCGTAATCGAATCAGGAGGAAGCCATCACACATCATCAGTGATAGAACTACGCCGCAGTTTGTTTCTAGCTGTAGAATGAATGAATGGGTCAGCTCGACCGGGGAAGGACCCCTCCCTTACAGAATACCAGCGTGAAATAGCAGCAATAATGCTGCTGTGTTTCGTCTGGTGAGTGTAGGGATCCGAAGACCTTTATTTCTGACGAGGCATTCCATTTCAGTCCTCAAGGGTGGCGAAGCTGCAATATGACGAGGATGAATGTAGATGTCATGGACCACAGGAATCACTTACCATCAGGTGAACTGTGTGCTCGTTTGTTACTCTCAATGTAATAAAAAAAATGTATCGTCTGATGAGTACAGGGATCGGAAGACGATGATTACTGGTGAAGAGGCATTCCATCTTACTCCTCTGAAGTGATGCATCAACGCATCTACATTTATGATTCAATATCGAACATGAATGTGTGTCAGCGAGCAGGTAACACTATCAGGCTAACTGTGTGTTCGTTTGTTACCTTAAGGTTAAAAAAAATGAATCAATAACGGAATTAAATTAATTGCTTGCTGCCTATATATTCACCTTTACTCCTGAAACTTTCTGTCCACTTTGCCACAAAGCCCCAACTCTCTCTCTCTGTTACTCCCTCTCGCACACGGCAACAAAGATAGTTTTATGGGTCAACTTGCGAGAACAGCAACATCGTCGCTCTATAATTACATAACGCGTAACTAAACAGAGAGCTAGCGCATTACACAAGTTGTTGCAAACGGCTTCTTGAGGCCAAAAAGACTCCTGGCCGCCTTCCAAAGTATATCGAAGTCTGTCGCTGATCCTAGATAGATCCGTGACACACAGCTGTTGCGTTCAATTTACTTAACTATTTTTTTTTTGTCTTTTTGAAACTAAGAAAAACACGCATATTTATAAAATATTGTACTGTTCAGTAATCATGTCGTATAAAATTCAATTTGTTCCGTAATGTAATGGACATTCGCATGTTAAAAAGGATCGCACTTTAAATGTCATGTTATAATTCATTCTTATGTCACAGTACACAGAGTAATGATAAACCTATTTTGAGAAATAAGTCTAGTCTAGTGTCATAGAGTATAATGTACGTATTTACTATATTCCATAGACGCTGAATATAAAACTTAAGTTAACAGTAGACATTCTCCTCAGGATAATTTCAGAAAAAATTCAATCTTCAATCAATTAAAAAAGACTTAAATATTTAAAAACAAATTGTATGTAATAATTTGATATCAAAAATATAAGCAAACAATAATATATCAAATTTGACGTGATGTGGATTGTATATTTTCTAGAGCAAAAAAATACTTGTACTTGATTTTTGTTTCACTTCCTTTAGGCGCGTGTGTATCGCGTTCAGACTTTGGGGTTATGAATGACCCCGGTTGAAACTCGGCTCGCAACTGCATGCATATGTAACGGGATAAGTTTCCTTGCAGTTTTAATGGCGGTTGTTCATAAGTGTAATATCTGGTAATAACCGTCTAGCGGTCGGGGCTTCGGGCTGGATGCCTTTGGGGGTGTTTAATGCCCCCGACGCACCTTGGTCTCTTCCCTGAAGAATGGAGGCAAAAGTAATAACATTTAACGTTTATTCAAAGATAGATATGCCAAGGAATGTACAATTCTGTTAATGCACTTGGAACACAACACGCAAACCAAACCGCTTTCTTTGTATATACTATACTTAGATTTTTAATTATATTAGTGGAGAAGACGAAAGAACTACTTTACAGTTCAGCTTATAGTAAGTAATTCCTGCTATGCAGGAATTATGTAAGGTCTTTCGAAACCAGAAGAAACATAAAGGCTACGCTAATTTTATCCAGGTATTCACGGGATTCTATCCTGCTTTGTATTTTATATGTGCGTGGATCTACCGCGTAAAGCGCACGTGAATCGCTACGAATATCACGTTACTTGCGTGGATAGTTTGACCAATAACATGACATCATCAATAAATATAAACAAACAAGAAAAATAAATTCGCTTAATGTAAATGACCGCAATTAGACGTAATGCGTTAATTTAGACGTTTCTTGTTGAAATTGAAAAACATGTGTTCTAATTAATTTACTCGCCACACCTAGCCGAGCGAATTTATTTATAGCGACGCCGACGGAAGTGGCGACGGGTCGGCCCACTAATTGGGCGACAGGTCGGCCCGCTCAAGTAATTATTGCTATAATCTTAATGGATACGACCTCGCCGCTGAAGGTGTTCTCATTAACACTGTGCCGACATCGCTTGAATGCGTCCCATTCTCAGGTTTCAAAGAAAGAACGCGTTGATATTGTTCGACAATGGCCGCTATGCAAATATTGAATTGGCATTGCTGTTAAGCTCATTAAAACATAGATCTTTCCCTTGGCCAGGGAAGATATCCTCATGTTCTGTCGTTGCTGCCCTACAATAGCTAGATCTGGATTCAGTATATTCTGGTGAATTTTCTAACATAAGTTTCTTCCGTTATTACAAGAATACGTTACCTTACAAAATGATAACAGTGTACGTATGTACGAGTAATCGTAAATAAAAGTAAATAGTAAAAGCTTATTTATTGAAGGGTGGAGGGTCCAAGGTCTCTTTGCTTCGTTACGGTGTTCCAATGGTTTGATTTCGTTATCTTAAAAAATACATTTTCATTTTAAAAACAAAACAGGTTTTCCGACGCAATTTCCATTCACAGTCGAATGATAAATCACCATATAAATGATTTAAAAATTAACAATGATTTTATGAAGCGATCCTCTTTCTGTACGTATATTTTATCTTGATTAATTATTTTGATCTCCGTCGACCTCGGACGCGGACTGCTCCACAAACGCGTCCGTCTACAGTCTTGCGGCTTAATCACTCATTAAGGATATATCCTTTTTACCAATTAATATGCGCACTCGTTTCACGCCGAGCGAGTTAGTTTCGCGCGGGTGTGGTTACACATTTGACTAACGACGCGCGTCCACGGTCATAGAGAAGAAAAAAAGCGTAATTTTTTTTTTCGTTGCCGCGCTTTTTATGACACATTAAATCAAAAAAAATTGGGATAGATATGCGACATTTATAATCAATATACTAATAATCATTTATACGTTTCTATTTAATTTCATTTAATTCAGTGTACTAATGCATATATAGGTTTATATTATTGTTTTGAATAATAACAAAAACAGATTGAATATTACTGCAAACGATAGATTATATAGTATATATATTTTTGAGTATATGTACATAATACGTAAATTTATTCCGACCTTGCACAATTTAGCGTGTCTATGTATCGCAAGTTGTCAACATAACAATATATGAACGTGCACCGACAATTAGCGGACAGCGTTTAAGTAGGAAGCGTGCGCGGATGTGACGCTATGGATTTAACCTTTGGCGCATCCTATACCGTCTTGGTTTTCACGCAACGCCCGCAATTGGGGCAAGGATTAATTGCTGACTCACATTTCTGTGCTACTCGTGTCCGTTATGCACATTATGAACCTCTTTATCTATTGTTTGACTTCAATCATATGCGAATGATTCTCTATTTTTAATGATCGTATTCAGAAAGATTTATCTATTTTCATCTCTTTTTTATGCCTTACAATTAATCGCCAAATTTTAATGCTCTGGGTTTCTAGTATGAATTCTTGAAAGCTTATAAACTAAAGAATGACGGGTACAGCCTCTGTTTTTCTTCACCAGCAGATATTTAAATGCTTATTATTTAGTATTGTTTAATATATAATACATAACATATATTGTGATGTGTGTTTTGCAGTGAATTCATATCGCTCGTTATTTGTCTAAACATCACTGCATCAATATATAAATTTCATTAAACATTTTTTTCGGCTTTATGGTTCAAATTGCGGCATCGCACTAAAACTGCTTAACCCCGAATGTTCAGTAATTAAGCGAAGTTTTATCCTATTTTTTGGTAAAATTTGCAAATAGTGGAGTTTTAAAAATCATTTCTTTGAAGATTCTTAAATAGTTTTATGTTATTCTTGTTTCTAAACAAGTTTTTATTTTAAGATTTTAAACATAATGTTTATTAGTTCTAAATTTATTATCTAACCTGAAGAAATTGTGAAGTAGACGGATAAGTGGCTCGGAATCATGCTTTTTTATTACATTGAGAGTAACAAACGAGCACACAGTTATCAGGTGAACTTCTCAACTACTAATTAACGACGAAAGAAATATAATAAAAAAAAAGTTTTTTTATTATTGTTGCACGATAAAGGCACCTTTAGTGTGTCTTTATGCATATAAAATGATACTCTTAAATATAAATATGTGAATTAGATACACATAGGTATAAAACTAAACAATTTAACAAAACTAGTAAAGATATACCTGTTCTTGGGCTAGGATACATAAAACAACAAAGCCACTTAGGAATCCTGACGCCACAAGTTATCTACGGTAAGCAAACTAACATCTGGCTTATCTAGAAGTAATTAGTTAAGTCTAGAGCCAAGTTATTACACCTTATTCTACCGGTACGGCGAATAACGGTGCAGTGGGTATAAGACAAGATCGTTGTCTTGAGAAGTTAGTGAACTTAACTTAGATGTTATGACCGTTTAGAAATCTCTTAGAACTTAGATGTTATGACCGTTTAGGAATCTCATATTGTGGTGTTGGAAATGTATGTTTTATGGATGTGGGGTAGTAGTTGTATTTAAAATTATTTAGGTGTGTTAAATCAAAAATTTTAGAATAAATCATTTAATTCGGAATATGGTTTTAAGTTATTTTCATTAATTAAACTTGGTTGATTAACTGATTACATTCAAACCATATTAACATAACTAAATCAAATATAACAACACATTTTGAAGTTGTGGTAAATGTCTTTAGTACTAATATTAATATAGTTATACCGATGGAAGCAAATGACCGAGCCAAGGTGTGGCCCTCTTTGACACCCTCGAGTCAGTAACTTTGGCGCCCAAGGAACGGAAGCCGAGGCTTCCCGTTCCTCTCGGGCACCCTTGATCTGGTTACCCATAGCTTGGCCACGTTTTAATCTGGTGAAGCCTTTTTAAAACGGACGATTTAATTTAGTAGCCAGCGTGTTAAGAATACCATTGGATAGTTGAAACAGAGACAGATCGATCAGCAAGTGGTTCAGGATCATCGGGCTTAGGAAATCTGGTGATGACGTCTAACTTCAGCAGAAGCGTAGCTGGATGTGATGTGGAGATGATGGCTATAAAATAATATACCTTCAAACCTTTAATTAGCCTAAGAACAAAATTGCAACGTTAATATGCAAGTTTCCATTCAAAATTGCATATTTTCAACTGTACACACCTCTTTGTTAACAGACTTATTTCGCGCTTCAAGTGGATCAAGATAAATGAGGTTTGATACGCCTGTATACACTGATTAGATATTTTCATACAAAACGTCTTCACAATCAAATGTACGACGTTAATTATTATTCTAAAACGACGTTATGAAATTTTTAAGATTTTTTTTTCTTTTATATATTTACTATTATAATATGATTCCCTGAATAGAATCATCATCGAATCGATCGACCGCAGATTTTTATGAAGCACCTAAGCCGCCAGTATCCATTTTTACGTTTTTTTTTACATAAAATAGGTGGCAAACTTGCGAGCAGCTCCCCTGACGGTAAGTGATTACCGTCACCCATGATTATCCGCAACACCAGAGGAATCGCCAGATGCGCCCACCGATCTTTAAGAATGGTGCGAGTGTTTAAGAATGAGCTCTTTCTTGAATGTCCCTAAGTCGTATCGGTTAGAAAATATCGCTGGCGATAACTGATTCCATAAAGTAATTGTGCGTGGCCGAAAATTTTTGAGATTGCCCACTATCGAGATTATGAGGATGAAGTTTTGAATTTTGTCGTGATGTACTTAAACAAAGCAGGTGGAATTAATTCGAACAACTCCTCAGAACACTCCATAGGAGATTCGGTTAAATAATGCATGGCAATGCCGGGGAATGAAGCCAATCGGAAAGTACCTCGTGGTCAACAATTCGAGCCGCTCTTCGTTGAATGCGATCAAATGGAAGGACTTCGAACAGGGATGCCCCGGCCCAGAGATGTGAACAGTATTCCATGTGAGGCTAAATTTGCGATTTGGTAGACCCACAATCATCTCTTCCGGCGAAGGACCATTTGCTTATAGAATATATATGAAATATCAGAATAAAACTGCTATGTTTCGAATGTTGAATGTAGGTAACCGGCGACCCCAATACTGACCTCGAAAAATTACCTCTGTCTGACAACGATGCATCTTGATTCTTCTATCTGTTGAACTGTGCTTGATTTTCACCTTTACATACAGAAAAAAATCAAATGACTCCCCGTCAACATACGCAGGTTGTCTCTGTCTATAGTTTTTCACACGGACCCCTCAGTTCCGTGAGCCCTATGTCCGATGAAGCTTTAAGAGCAAAGGCTAACTGCATCAACATCAACAGAATCTAGGCTATCGTTTTTCACTAGACTGAAATCCACTATAGAAAATTACTTAGTCTAGATTAAGTGTGTAGTGATATCTTGGTAACTTAAATGAAAATTTAAAGGATTTACAATAGCATGTATGCCTATCAATCTTTTTCAATCAATTGTGTTGTGATAATGAGTTTTTACGTGCCTTGTAGTACACACAAAGTAATTTGCTAAATTGATGCGGAATGATACTTCCACAAATATAAATTCAAGATGAGATATGGGTAACGCTCGCTGTCTCTCTCTGCCCGATTGAGGTTAAAAAGTTTAATTATATAATGGCTCTCTTTTACTTACAAAATCATTAATTTGAAGTCGACCCGTTTATATTCACAATAAAATAACTTTTTGGCTGTCCCATTTTTATGTACATTTAGGCAACTTACAATTTTTGCGTCATAATTAGTCCTCGTAGCAATCAAATTATTTATAAACTATGATGTCGACCCGGTTTGTCCGCAGTATTCAGTTTATGTTGTACACAAAAATTTATAAATTATTATTAAAACAAACCTACAAACCTAGAGATCTTTCTATCGATTGGTGGAAACTGGAAAAAAAATTGTACAGGTTACATGTTAAGTCCGAGCTTAGGCCTATATACACATTATATATTGTATAGGCCTATATTGTTATCTTATTACTTTTTGGAATTGTTTCAACTTTTCTAACTAAGCCGTTCAATACGTACACACTTCTCAGTGACCTCAGCCTCCATTTAAATATAGAAAAAGAAGAAAAAATATGTAAAAGAACTGTCCATTGATCCCCGGTGACACGAACTAATAAAAATGCGCATCTCAAGATAGCATTAGCGGAGAGGCGGCCGAGAGGTCGCGAGCCGAGGCGCGAGCGGACTCAAAGAGCGAAGAATTCAGTTCATTACCGTCTTACGAGCTTCTTGTCCCCTAGTGATGTATCTCTGTCTGTCATAACTTCGTATCGACAATTAATAATAATAGACTTGACACGGCAGTAACACTAGCATAATATATGATATATCAGCTATCATACGCATTTTAGCAACGGTTCTACTTATAGTTAAGAGTACACGCATCACCTAAATTCAATCTAAAACAATTCAGATGCAGATGGACCAACCCTGAAGTCTAAGAATGCCTTGTTATCAGTAATAAATGCCAATTCTTACAATCAAACACAAAACACATAACTGCTAATATACAAATGCGCTGCGATATGATGTTTCAAGTGTGTAATACATTAAATATATACAAATGTATGTTTATGCCTTGCATCGTCGATGATGAGCGTCTGTGTAGGCACAAATACACATCCAGTAATTACAAAATTGTGCTGCCGCGAGCCAAAAATTAGCCACGAGTTTATAATCATTAATATATTCTTTTTCAAGAGGATCAGATATCCGAAAGGATAGGAATTATTCAGACGACAAATTCACATTCCGTCACATACATAGTTTGAGTGAAAAGTAAATAGGTAAGAAGTAAATAAATAATTTAAGAACATTATACAACACCATATATTGAAGCTGGTAACTTTACCGTGACTTTCGTAATCCCGTGAAAACAAAGTTCATAATTCCAACATAGTGAATAATAATAATGTTGAAGGAACCATAAAGTTACATATAAACGTTTTAAAAGTTTATTAGGCTATTTCACAGTCAGTCATTGCACGCACTCCAATATTAACGGCAAATCAACTCTCCATTCGAATTTACATCCTCTGACGATCAAAGGGTTTGCTTATTCTTGTGTGCATATTTCTTCGTTCACTTTGAAAACTTACGGTGGGTAAACTCTTGTGTATGTTAAGAATAAGCTTAATAAATTATTAAGAGCATTAATTATTTTATATAACATCTGCGATACGTTTTTGATTATATTTTATATGTATTATTACTATTTTGATTATTTATTACATTGAGAGTAACAAACGAGCGCACACAATTCACTTGATGGTAAGTGATTCCTGCGAACCGTGACATCTACATTCATCCTTGACAAGGAATCATAATGCACTCATCAGACTGAGATAGAATGCCTCGTCACCAATAATAAAGGTCACCGTAGCATTATGCTGCTATTTCACGCTGGTATTCTGTGAGGGCATGGACCTACCCCGTTCGAACTGATCCACTCATTCAGCAGTGTAGCTCTACCACTATATAAATAAGTGTGACAAACGAGCACACAGCTCATTTGAGTGTTGATTGAGTGTATGCGGCCCAGGAACACAACATTATCAACAAACATTCTAGATGTACTTGGTTTAACACCCAAGTATACGACTTAAACTTTACAGACATATATCAGACCTTTATATTTGTTCTAAGTTTGTAATTTAAATGTCTTATGTAAAATATAAAACGTGAAATGAGATTTGACTATCGGTTACAATTTTAATAATAACGACAAAAAAAAACGTTTAACAAATTTTAATAAGCAGCTTAAAATACCTACCCGAAAATTTGGAACAGATTCCCCATTTAAAACTACTGACGTTTAAAAGCATTCGAAATCTTAATGTAAAAAATGTTTAAATGAATTTGAACGAACGTCAAAAAGCAAGCGTCACAAGTGAGAAAAAACGAAAACTCTGTAAGATAACATGGATAAGTTAAAAAAAAAATAGAAAAAATAATCCATCGCAGCCGCAAGCCGAAAGTCACTCGAACTATCATTGCAGTAGAGAGCGGAACAAACTACCGCCAAGTGTGTCGATTTTCAGCGTCCTCGAGTAGTCTAGAAAAAAAATATTCTCGAGTCGCAAGTTCAGGGGGTGGGGGATGGGGAGCTACCCTTTTCCGCGGACCTCCTTAACTGCTGGCAGCGGACAAAAAGAATGAATGGATCCGCCCCTTAACGAATACACCGAGCGGCATAATTCATACTTAGGAAAGTGCAAGGAGTTGACATGGTTTTTTTTTACTTTTTTTTAATTGCATTGACTTCAGTACAATTTCTTTAAATTTTTACGAAAGAACTGGTGAATAGATTTGGTTTTATGTGTGTGTTCTATTGTGTGATATTTAATTTAACTTTGTAACAAAGATACTCTAATATCGACTTAGTATATCTTTTTAAAATTTACTTTCGTTTTGTGTTACTTTTTTAATCATTTTAAGTTTTAATAGTAAGAGACAAAATTCTATCAAATATATATATATTAAATATATATTCAGTTTTTTTAAGCAATTTATAAATGATAATGTTTTACATTATCAAAAATGGAGTGAACATTTAAACAATTACATAAATAAAAAAATCATTTAATAAATAAAATAATGCCGACTCCACAGTTTTCGCAAGTAATAAATATGTATAATGAAGAGAAACAGGTGGAGAAGTCATAAGTAAACAATCGCGGGGTGTTCTTACTGAATTAGTTCATTTCATAATACGGCCGACAGGAGGTCTACCAACAATACCTTACTTACTAACTAACAGGGAAATAGGACTGCGCTTTTGTATATGTGAAAATGTAGTTTTTTATTAAAAATATTTTACATCATTGTATTTACTGTGTTACTGTAATTATTATTTTTTTAATACCTCTAGTACAATTTTTGCTTTTAGATTTTGTTAAATATTAAAAAGGCAATTAAATATACAATAAAATGGGACAAAATTATTAATTATTAAAATTCACGGTAAAAGGTTTGCGTTTAATTGTAGACTAAGTTATATAGTTATAATTGTGTTAGTTATAAACATATAAGATAACACACAGATCAAAATTGAATCTGTAAAATATGAAAAGATGTCGAAACTCGATGTTACGATGTGATTATGATATTATTTTTCCGCAATAAATATAAACCTTTCTATCAAGTGTTAGTTGATCAGATTCAATCAAGCGCACTCGCCGAAACAAACGAGGCACGGAAGGCAACCTCGGAAGTTAAGATGCGTCGGTTGCCACGTATAATTTTTTCCACTCCCTTTCAATTCACCCCCTATCGCCCCCCTTTCCTCAACCCTTCCGTCTGTCAATCTTAACTACAAGGCGGGAGCTCCGTATTACAGGGTTCAGTAGTGGGCCTACATTTTTTTATATTATTTTCACCGCGATTTTAATAGGGAGTCAGTAATTCTGAGAATCGATGACTTGTGCCGTGCTGCTTTCTGTTTAACTAGTTTTAAATAAGTGAGATCACAATCATGTACCTACTAAAGATTCACTCCGCTATTGAAAAAATATATTTTCATAGACATTATTCTTAAGTGTTTTTTAGTCAATTTTAATTTTAACGTATCCGTTTTTGATGGATACGTTAGGAAATGTTTCACTCGTCATCTTTATTTAGTGATATTAGAGATAAAGTTATTAAGATTTCAGTTATATATAATAATATTTAAAGACAAATTCTCATAATTTAAACTTGATAAATAAATACTTGAATATAAAAAAAAACGTACTATCTAAATTATTACGAAGGATTAACGATTATTGCAACTTACATAATTGTGATAATTTGATAATTTTACACATATGTACATCTGACACCTGAAATATAGCGCACAATTTGACAGGTGTGTGACATTTTAATGACGTGACAAAAAATATTACATTTTGCTAACATCATGCGGACAAAAGTCCCCTTTTAAAATTTCTAAATTCTATTTGGATTAGGCCGGCAACTCATTACCGACTCCTCTGATGTTGCTGATGTTCATGGGCGGCGGTGATCACTTACCATCGGGTGGGCTGCTTGCTCGTTTGCCACCCATTTTATAAGGAAAAAAAAGTTATTTTTTATAAAACTAAGGGCTCCACAACCATTCAAGATTGCTTTATCACCCCTGAGCACCGAGATGGATTGTCTCGTTAAGAATAATTAGATTTCGGGTTCCATACGAAATACATCAGCTAGTGAATGATGCCATTCGTCAATCGGCTTGACCGGTTTGGACCACGCCCTCGTAGAATGAACAGCGTGAAATAGCTTCATAATCCGGAATACCAACTACTGCGAGCGAGACATACATTCACGACAGCACATACCGTGTTTTGATTCATTGCAGAGAATGGATGCAAATGTTTATGGGCGGCAGTCACCACTTACCATCAGGTGAACTGTGTATTCGATTGTATTCCTTAGTTTAATAAAAAAAACTTGTATACTAAATCAGTAACATATTTTTGCACTCATGCTCTCGATATATACGATTTATTTAAGATATATCTCATTCTGGCACAATTACACATTTATAACTTTTACATACATATATCAAAACTTGAATAAAAATCATAAAACAAGGAGTTTAATTACGTCAAAATTAAAGTCTAATTGTCTATTACTTTAAATATAAAATGTCATAGTGAAATACAAGATATAAGATCTGGTCGCCACAATGTTAAAATTAAAATGAAACAACAGTAAAATAGCACATTAATTAAAGTCGAGATATCAGTAATATAGGTATTTCTGCACTCATGCTCTCGATATATTCGATTTACTTGAGATATGTACATATATCTCAATCTGACACAATTACACATTTATAACTTATACATACAACCTTTAAATGAGAATACCTATTCCAATGTCAAAACTTGAATAAAAAACCTAACACGACGAGTTTAATTACGTAAACATAAAGTCTAATGGTCTATTACTTTAAATATAAAATATCATAGGGAAATACAAGATATAAGATCTGGTCGCCACAATGTTAAAATGAAAATGAAACAACTGTAAAATATCACAATAATTAAAGTCAAGATTAAAATAAGGTTTATTAAGATTATAAATTAACACCTACATTAGCTATGTAGGTACTTCGTAACAGAAAGTTTCTTACAAAGCCGAGTGACCAATTCCGAGCCATAGTCGACAGTTCCGGCGTTAATCAAGGCATTGTGACGGTTGTTTGATGCCTGAGTGAAAATGGAAAGACCAGACAGGCCAGGGGGAAGAAATAAAAAAAAATAACTTCAACTTGCATACACGCATAAGTAGTAGAGTGTTACGGGCACTGCGACGGATTAGATGATTAACGATTTGTCCGAAAATTACCGGAAAAAGTTACATGTTAATATATTGTTGTGGTATTCTATAATTATATATAATGTACTTACCACTTAACACTGCGTTTTTATTAATTGTAAATTTTAAAATAAAAATATTTTTTTATGACATTCAGTGACCTTAAAGAAGACTTAAGTTAAATAAGTAAAATATAGGTATTGAATTAAATTGAGAAAGCTAAACATTAAGTTTTTTTCATGTAAGTAATTTTAATTCAAATCGCTTTTTTTAGATTCATAACATTAAACACATTTGTTTATATAAAAAAAACTATCTATCATATGTGTTAATAAAAAGTCCTTAATTCAATAACATAAACATTTTGTTAAGATAATTTTTAAGAAATAAGACATTGTGTAAAACGGCAGAGTGCGTCTTCCACAATGACCGCGACACAAGGCTCAAGATGCATCAGAAAAGGGGTCCCCTACGATCCACTACGCTGTACAAACTTACAACAGATAAGGGCCTCAAGTACCCCCCAAAAGGGGTAAGACAGACCCCCAAGTCTGCCTAGACTTTAGTGGAAGAAAAAATAATGCGGGAAAAGGACGGCGTCAGGCGATCCGCCGATCTGTCTGTGGCTTCACTTCCCTCTAGGAATTACGTGCAGTTTAATTCGTCGCATTGAGATTAAGTATATGGTTTGTTTTTATACGATAACTGTGTGAGTAATAATAAAATATTACATAATCTTTACGAATATATGTTTATGATTACACATTCATATTTACATGCTTATAATTTATAAGCATATTATAATTTACTATTGTGTAGTGAAGCTACGCCGTAGCTATAAATATTGCGCAAACAATATATTGTGTATTAGATTAAATATTATGCTTTTGGGGTAGGCAATAATGCTAAAAGAAACTTTGTATGTCTCAACCTAAGGCTTAGACAGGGTAATTAACTATCTTGTTTTTTTTTTGTGATTACGCTTTCAAACGGGAACACAGTTGACCAGATCATAAGTGACAGCTAGCTACACCCACCTTTGATAGGCAATCGGACTATAGTTGCGTTATCAACACGAATCGATCAAAGCCTATTTACCAGTAATTGAGATTGTTAGTTCTTGTTATTCACCGTACAAAACATAATTAAGTATAATTAAGATGTTGTTTACACATGGTCTACCCCAGTCGCCTTCTTATCCGAGTACATTTCCCGTACACCGTAGTTAGTAGTTATATCTTACCTTCATAGAAGTATGCGAGGTGAAAAACAGCCCACAAATAGATCTGAATATTTAAAAGCAACGAAGCATTGTATCGTCGCTTGGTCTCAAGCAGAGTCAGGGGCTTGGGACGCTCTGATTGCTTCCCACACTTGGGGCCTATATCGAGTTACATTCGCATTGTCCCGCCGTGTTTTGTGCCACACTTCTAAATCTTACTACGGTAAGCAACCGCTAAGTACAGTCGCCTGAATGTGAACGAGTTTTGTTAGAATTTAAGGTCGCCAACACACTTGTGACTCCACTGGTTTTAATGATATTAATGGGCGGCGGTGATCGCTTAAACATTGTCTACGTGTCTATAGTTTATTGGATATTTTATTATATCTTAACTTATTATGTTATTTATATTGGATTGTCTTGTTTGTTGAATGTTTTATTTACCGGCATTCTTTTAAGGTATAGAAATATATTGCATTAGATTAGCATAACGTAGTACTAAAGAAGACGTTTAATTTAACAGTGATAAAAACAAGCATCTTGACAATATCATTTTGCAGTGCGTTTCATGGTATGTCCTCTTGATCAGGGAACGACCACGCCGTCAAAGAATACCAGCGTAAAATTGCAGCATTATGGTTCTGTTTCGACTGGTGAATGTAAGGATCCGGAGATTTCTTACTGGTGACGAGGTATTCCATATTAACCCTCAGGGATACGATAACGCATCGGCATTATGATTCTTATCAAGAATTAATGTGGGTATCACGAGCCGCAATAATCACTGACCATCAGGTGAACTTTGTGCGCGTTTGTCTGCATTAAAACAACAAATAAAAATTTCTTTTAATATATCCGTAGTTTTATTTAACATATTTATTAAAAAAATAATTTGGAATTAAGTTCGAAGTAATCATTTATCTCACAAACATAGAACAGCTAGATAAATTATTTTAAGGCATTATCGTTCCCTATCCAGCAGGCCCCCCGCTCGTGAGTCTAATTAGATAAAGCTGTGTAGAGGTCTCTGGACCAACAGCCGTCCGTATGTACCGTACCGTCCAAATGTTTAATTTGGCAAAAAAAAAAAATATGATAAAATAATAATAATAATAATAATAATAATAATAATAATAATAATAATGTGGTGCGACTGTTCTAACATGTATAGTCTCATATGTTGCATCTCATTCATTCATTTGTTTAATGATACATAATAATAATAATGTGGTGCGACTGTTCTAACATGTATAGTCTCATATGTTGCATCTCATTCATTCATTTGTTTAATGATACATAATAATAATAATGTGGTGCGACTGTTCTAACATGTATAGTCTCATATGTTGCATCTCATTCATTCATTTGTTTAATGATACATAATAATAATAATGTGGTGCGACTGTTCTAACATGTATAGTCTCATATGTTGCATCTCATTCATTCATTTGTTTAATGATACATTATAATAATAATAATAATAATAATAATAATAATAATAATAATAATAATGTGGTGCGACTGTTCTAACATGTATAGTCTCATATGTTGCATCTCATTCATTCATTTGTTTAATGATACATTATAATAATAATAATGTGGTGCGACTGTTCTAACATGTATAGTCTCATATGTTGCATCTCATTCATTCATTTGTTTAATGATACATAATAATAATAATGTGGTGCGACTGTTCTAACATGTATAGTCTCATATGTTGCATCTCATTCATTCATTTGTTTAATGATACATAATAATAATAATAATGTGGTGCGACTGTTCTAACATGTATAGTCTCATATGTTGCATCTCATTCATTCATTTGTTTAATGATACATAATAATAATAATAATGTGGTGCGACTGTTCTAACATGTATAGTCTCATATGTTGCATCTCATTCATTCATTTGTTTAATGATACATAATAATAATAATGTGGTGCGACTGTTCTAACATGTATAGTCTCATATGTTGCATCTCATTCATTCATTTGTTTAATGATACATTATAATAATAATAATAATAATAATAATAATGTGGTGCGACTGTTCTAACATGTATAGTCTCATATGTTGCATCTCATTCATTCATTTGTTTAATGATACATAATAATAATAATATGAAATGAATGTCACTATTTACATGTGTAGCGAGTGCAGGTTTAACCCGGCAAGTGTACGCAGACGGTTGGTTACCCCGCGTAGGGAATGAACTTGATACATGACATTGTCTGCCCTCTTCACGCACCTCGCTGTTTCTCCTTTTGTTACACTTCTCTGTAGACCGCTTTCTTGGTTACTTTTTAGGGTTCACTGATGTTGGTGCTAAACCATTTGTGTCGTATGATTATTTATAGATCATTTAATATAGTTACTTTTAATAAAGAATATTTGCTAATAATACTGTTCATGGATTTTCTATACAATAAATTAGGCCAAAGGATAAAGTTAAATATCTCCTACTGCACCAGATGTGTCTTGGTCCTGAGTTCAGATGAGGTGGAACTCACATTGGATCACACTCAGTGAATTCAGAGAGTGATATTGATGTTTGCCACTTTATTGAGTGCTAAACATCGATCCAACATGTAAAAGTATGACGTGAAATACGTAAGACGCGAGCTGTGCCCGGGGATAGCACCGGGGCAGGGCAACTGTTACCCCCAGAGTGTGAAGACATCTTCGAGACCGGTATAGTATTCACATTGCTGGTTAAATAGTTTTACAATATAATCATAACAAAATAGGTGATTGGAAGTTGGAACTGTATATAAAAGCCCAAGTACACTAATCGTTATGAAACCTCCAGAATCAAACGATACGTACCCCAGGGGTGTCATGTAAAACTGGTCATGATTGCGTAAACAATATAAATATCTACAACGCATGGAATACGTCATCGAATTGTGAATTACAACTATATTAAGAGAGTGATTTTTACGTCGTTTAATATATTTTACATGCAATATTATATTCATACGTTGTATAAACATTCAAATCATAAAGGCATGTGAATTAGTTTTAGCACAAATAGCTCGGTTCGCAGAATGCAGGGTTTCACAGAAAACAAGCCGTAAAATACTAATTTAGGGCTGCAATTTTTTTTTTCCGGTGAGAGGAGCAAGTCATTCCATCTAAGTCCTAGCGTGGCAACACAATTTTATTATAATTCGTTTCGGAGTTATCTTGAGCTTCATGTATCACTTAGCATCAGGTGTTTATAAGGGTGAGTCAAATTACGTAACGCTTAAAAAAAAAACAAATATCAAGGTTTTAGGTAAGGTATAACAGTTCGAAGAAAAATAAGCCGCAATCCACAAAAACATCAGGCCACTCCGCTGTTTAACTAGCGTGTCTCAAGTCAGCGCGCCAAATGAGGGGTGAGCAGGCCTAATGAATAATTAATGCACACACTTTTCGCGCCAATTATAATTACGTAAGGAAAGCAATTACGCGAACCGGAGACTAGGCGCTGACATAACTGAGAATTTGCATGTACCACGTATGGGAGATTCGGCGAACTGGCAAATCCCAAGTTTCCTTGTAAACTTCAATCGCAATCATAATTGGGGTAATCAATAAAATAGTTAGAATTAATTTAAATCGTCTAAAGTAACAGTCTATATATATAAATCCCTATATATATATAGCCAGCCTATAATCACTCACCATCAGGGGAGCTAGAGAGAGATATTTAAAAAAAAACATTCAAGATGTGTTGTCACCCTTGAGGATGGAATGCCTCGATTGCAATTAGGTCTACGATTCTCTACATCACTTAGTGACCACCGACCATAATTTATGTAATTTATATATATTTAGTTTATTGTATGTCCATTATATTTACTGATTTTTTATCTTATTATATAGTAACATATTGGCTTAGTTAATTTAGGTACAAGTTTGTTAGTTTATCATAAAAACACCACCTCTCAACTCAATTATTCCTTAGTCTAATGGTTGTCTGCAAGAGATCGCTCTAAAGCGATAAGACCGCCTTGTTGGGGCGTACTATTAATATTTTTACTATTTTTACTAGTAATATTTTTCATTTTTCTATTTGTGATTTGTTTAATGATACATAATAATAATAATAATGTGGTGCGACTGTTCTAACATGTATAGTCTCATATGTTGCATCTCATTCATTCATTTGTTTAATGATACATTATAATAATAATAATGTGGTGCGACTGTTCTAACATGTATAGTCTCATATGTTGCATCTCATTCATTCATTTGTTTAATGATACATTATAATAATAATAATGTGGTGCGACTGTTCTAACATGTATAGTCTCATATGTTGCATCTCATTCTATCATTTGTCAGTGATACACTTTCTTCCTGGTAAAGGATAAAGTTAAATATCTCCTACTGCTACAGATGTGTCTTGGTCCTGAGTTCAGATGAGGTGGAACCCACATTGGATCACACTCAGTGAATTCAGAGAGTGATATTGATGTTTGGCACTTTATCGAGTGCTAAACATCGATCCAACATGTAAAAGTATGACGTGAAATACGTAAGACGCGAGCTGTGCCCGGGGATAGCACCGGGGCAGGGCAACTGTTACCCCCAGAGTGTGAAGACATCTTCGAGACCGGTATAGTATTCACATTGCTGGTTAAATAGTTTTACAATATAATCATAACAAAATAGGTGATTGGAAATTGGAACTGTATATAAAAGCCCAAGTACACTAATCGTTATGAAACCTCCAGAATCAAACGATACGTACCCCAGGGGTGTCATGTAAAACTGGTTATGATTGCGTAAACAATATAAATATCTACAACGCATGGAATACGTCATCGAATTGTGAATTACAACTATATTAAGAGAGTGATTTTTACGTCGTTTAATATATTTTACATGCAATATTATATTCATACGTTGTATAAACATTCAAATCATAAAGGCATGTAAATTAGTTTTAGCACAAATAGCTCGGTTCGCAGAATGCAGGGTTTCACAGAAAACAAGCCGTAAAATACTAATTTAGGGCTGCAATTTTTTTTTCCGGTGAGAGGAGCAAGTCATTCCATCTAAGTCCTAGCGTGGCAACACAATTTTATTATAATTCGTTTCGGAGTTATCTTGAGCTTCATGTATCACTTAGCATCAGGTGACCTGTTTATAAGGGTGAGTCAAATTACGTAACGCTTAAAAAAAAACAAATATCAAGGTTTTAGGTAAGGTATAACAGTTCGAACAACATCAGGCCACTCCGCTGTTTAACTAGCGTGTCTCAAGTCAGCGCGCCAAATGAGGGGTGAGCAGGCCTAATGAATAATTAATGCACACACTTTTCGCGCCAATTATAATTACGTAAGGAAAGCAATTACGCGAACCGGAGACTAGGCGCTGACATAACTGAGAATTTGCATGTACCACGTATGGGAGATTCGGCGAACTGGCAAATCCCAAGTTTCCTTGTAAACTTCAATCGCAATCATAATTGGGGTAATCAATAAAATAGTTAGAATTAATTTAAATCGTCTAAAGTAACAGTCTATATATATAAATCCCTATATATATATATAGCCAGCCTATAATCACTCACCATCAGGGAGCTAGAGAGAGATATTTAAAAAACATTCAAGATGTGTTGTCACCCTTGAGGATGGAATGCCTCGATTGCAATTAGGTCTACGATTCTCTACATCACTTAGTGACCACCGACCATAATTTATGTAATTTATATATATTTAGTTTATTGTATGTCCATTATATTTACTGATTTTTTATCTTATTATATAGTAACATATTGGCTTAGTTAATTTAGGTACAAGTTTGTTAGTTTATCATAAAAACACCACCTCTCAACTCAATTATTCCTTAGTCTAATGGTTGTCTGCAAGAGATCGCTCTAAAGCGATAAGACCGCCTTGTTGGGGCGTACTATTAATATTTTTACTATTTTTACTAGTAATATTTTTCATTTTTCTATTTGTGATTTGTTTAATGATACATAATAATAATAATAATGTGGTGCGACTGTTCTAACATGTATAGTCTCATATGTTGCATCTCATTCATTCATTTGTTTAATGATACATTATAATAATAATAATGTGGTGCGACTGTTCTAACATGTATAGTCTCATATGTTGCATCTCATTCATTCATTTGTTTAATGATACATTATAATAATAATAATGTGGTGCGACTGTTCTAACATGTATATTCTCATATGTTGCATCTCATTCTATCATTTGTCAGTGATACACTTTCTTCCTGGTAAAGTATAATAATATTATGTACGCAGGCATATTCCATAAAGATGCTGTTGGATAACAGTCCGGCACGCGGCTGCACTACGGTTTTGGAACATCAAATGATTCTATTTTTTTTTATTTCTTAGACCTATTTCCTATATGCAAGTTTCCTCGAGTATTTTCCTTGACCACTAAACACGTGGAAAGTCGGCGCTTGAAGTTGCAATTAATAATTTCATTGGTGCCAACCATTGATCTCGGTTTGTTCGCGTATCGTAATTTGAAGCGAGCCCTTAGCTACTCAGCTACTACATACACAGCTCTGATAGTCAAAAGATAAAATTTTATTCGTTTTGTTTTATATTTATGATTATCTTTTACCAAAAGAAACTATTTATCACTTTCTTTTTTTTTTTTTCAAATAAACAATTGCTTCATCTCGTTACCCACATAGCACCTACTCGTATATCATCTCCAACCGGAAAGTAGGATAAATCGGATCGGTAGGATCATTGTATCATTTCTAACTGAAACTAAACATATCATGTATAACAAAAACAAATAAGAAGATATTACAACGAGCAAGATATCTGCACACCAGGCTTACCGGTCCTGTTTGACGTCACCTAAATGGTTTAAAAAAAATTAACTAAACAAATTTTAGTTCCTCAGAACACCATTCCGTCACAGTTGAGCATGGTACATTTAATTGTATTCATTAATTTATTTTATTTATTAATTAATTTTATAGGACCCTCAATATAAGATACACAGACAGACAGACCCTAAACATATAAAATATTAGAACGTGTTCATTTTAGCAAGGTGTACTCGTAGTTTTATAATAATAAGAGAATGCATCATTTGCTTTATGTAATTTATTATAATATATCAAATCTCAGGAGAGCTCTACATCTTGCATGAAGCGATTGTTACGAGATGATCTTCATAAATAAACCGTGATACGCAACAGACGGATAATATAGATGAATGGAAAGACATGACATACAGGCCCAACCTGGGGTAACTTTAGCATTGGCATTTAGTAAGGGTTTTATTAAACCCATCAAGTTAATTTAAAATTTGCGTGTTATTACGATAAATCATATTGACTGTTTTAGCACTAAAATGATAAAAATATTTGTAGTGAAGAAATAAATATTGTTATGATACAAATAAATAATATTGTATTTTCTATACATACTATAAATTTATAGAGTATATATATATGTATACAATAATGAAATAAATGTCATAACAAATAAAAACTACGTTTCACGTTACATATTTAGCTTATCAACCCCCGCGGCTTCCCGCCCATTTGAGAATCTTGGCGGGAGCGGCTGCAGGGTTTCATGTGCAGAAATATCCACCTGATCTTTATAAAAGCTGGAGTTTATTTTCACGCCTCATTCGCATCCCTACTGCCCTACGTTCAAGCGTTTAATATTAATGCAAGTGTCAACAGAAAAGATATTTAATCTTTCTTTAAAATATATTCATATCGCAGTCTGAAAGTCTAAGAAAATGTCAAAATGTAAGTAAAATTTTATTTTTTTATTTTAAAACTGCATCTCGTATTGAATATTGCTGTTTTTTTTTTCAATTATAGAGGTGAAAAAACGCGCACATCGTTCCAGGTGAACGATAATATTATAAACTAAATAATAAATGACATATCAAATAACAACATTAATTCTTAAAACTAAGGAAACGACAAAATCACATCGCCATAAACGTGAACAAATATAGTAATTAAATAAATATAATACATGGAATGTTGATTTTCAACTACCTAGTTGAAAAACCTAATTAGGCAATTATTAACACTGGCCATATATCCCAAAAGCACGTCGACAATGGCAGCGCGCGCGCAGGTCACGGGCGGTGCGCGGCGGACGGAAGTGTCTCCGGACGTCGAGATTGTGCCCCGAGCCCCTGATTCCTTCCGGTGATTCCAATGGACGCACACTTCCAAAACTTACGGCACATTTCATAGGCGACTAGCGGTAAGTAATGGGTAAGTTGTATTTATATTTGAGGAGAGCAAAACTAATTAATAATTAATAATAAAAAAAGGAATAATGTTATTTAAAGTATGTAGTAAATTATTTTAAGTAATACGTCTGTATTTTGCAATGTTGGACTTTTATATTCAAACTCTATTTCATAAAATGTCTTAAAACACACGTTAATAGTCAAAGTATAAGAAGAAACACAAATGAAGCAATAAAATTATTAAATTTGTCTACGAAGGTAAAGCGTAAATTGACAAGCTCAAGTGTATAAAGCCTTTTGATCCTGGGTATTGCTTGTGACTTGTACCTGGACATAAGGTCGTCGCTCCCTGATCTTTAGCACGGAACGATTGGCGGTGATCTTTTTTTCATTGAGCTCGTCATGTCGCGTCGGGTCCGTGACTCACATCAATATATCGCCCGCAAACAAGATGATTTCTTTGCATGGTTTCAATTGTTAAAGACTCATGAGTTTGACCCCGAATTTCAAACTGGAACATTTCACATCCTTCCTTAAACGTTCTTGGTAATATATTTAGATAATATATGATATATTTAATTTGTATTATTCGGGTTATTGGTAAGTTGTTAACTTGTAAAAAGGTAAAAAAGGCATGGGCAATGTTTGGTTAATTTAAGGCCTGAACAATACTTTTTATATATAATAGTAATGATTATCTAAAGTATTAAATTAAAAATTCTATACTTGTAACCGTCAAATTAGACAATTACAAGAATAACTAATAAATACTGTTCTAGTTACGTCAAAATTAGAAGGGTGATAATTCTATATTTATTATATCTTGTATCTTTGTTTATGGGCGACAGTCATCACCTACCAACTGCTACCAACTGCTATCAACTGTGTCATTGTTTGTCACTGTTACTTACGTAAAAAAACATACATCTTCTAATATGACAACGGTAGAAATTCATATATTGTAAGTACACTAATAAATACAAAAAAGGAAAATAAGTGTGATAATAAAGACGATTCAATCTTGCATTTTACCAAAACACCATCAACTTATAAAAATATAATTTAATTAATATATAACTATTACGGTGTCATGCAAAATTTGTAACCTAACAATTAAACTAGAAAAGTGACTCAGTATAACTTACTCATAAAAGCTTTTTCTTTTTAAATATATATATGGTGATAAACATTTTGAATCATCTATGACTAAAAGTTTAGGTTAAATATAAGGCTATAAGTGTCCGAAACACCTGTTCTGTAAGCAGTTTCTCACGGCGTACGCGCACTTCTCACGCGCTCGCCTTACACTTCCTTCCGCCGCCCGCCGCGACGACCACACGGTCCTACGTCTGGACATACATACTACGCGTTCGGATAGGTAGTATTGCATGCTACGCTATTTTCTTGAAAAAAAATAGATTTGCAAGTGTGAATCTGGATGTTTAATTATTTTTGAAACTAAGAATGATCGTGAAAATAATGTATATATTATACATTTCTATATTTTTTTATTAAATATCTATATCTGAAGTACATCATAGCTTATTAAGTAAACTTCAAGACGAATACCTTTCCCAGAAAGTGCATACAAAGATTGCAAATAACTACTAGAGAAGACCTCCATTCACACCAAGCTGGGTAAGTTTGTTAGTACTGTTTAATTGTTTTCTGAAAGTTTTATTATAAACGTTCTTTTATAATTAAACAACACCTGAGATTTATGCTTTGGTTTGTTAAAATATTAAGACTAACAAAAGTAAAAGAAAAATAAAACCTCACATATTTGACGAGTATCCGAAAGCGTAACCCTCAAGGGTCACTTGGCGGTTGTAAGTGATACACTAAGGGCGATAATCGCTCGCTGCCCCGGCGGCATGGGAACTATTGCTTCCGGACTCAGCCCCTTATCTGCTTAAGTGACAAATCTTTTTTTGATTGTGAGAACTACGAGTCCGGACGTAGAGGAAAGCCATCGACGAGTTGAGGGCGGACGCAGATTTTGCGGTCGAGGATACGTGTTGAGTGAGTGTTTCTTTTCGCACGGTCGATACGTCCACTTGGAGATACGCTTTATTGAATAACTCTACTCTTTGCTTGGATTGTCTGTAACGTGCGGTTACGATGTCTTTATTTGATACTTTTTAATTTGTAAGAATATTATATCGATTTATTCATGTGATTTAAAGGAATTTCCAAATATACAGAATCAAAACATTGATTTTAATTATATCTCGTTTTCTTGGTTGTTAGAAAATTTATGATTTCTTCACACAATTGTTTTACGTAGTTCCACATCCCAATTATCTACTGCACAAATGATTAAACATTGCGTTATTATAGAAAATCAGTGTAAAATAGAGGACAGGCGATAGTATGTTTCCTATGATTAAAGCAAACAACAATATACCTAATTAATGTTGATGTGGCATTCCAGTTGTGATTATTTATCGAGGATTAATATGGCATGATACCCAGGTCTCAGGAATAATTTACAATGAGATGAATTGTGCACACGTTTTTCCTTTAATGATATAAAAGAGCTGTGCGAAACGATTCATTGAAATATGTAATTAATATCATCGAAAGACAATATTTAAATTCAATGGTTATATGATTTATTATTTCTTAGAAAATGTTGAAATACTTTAGAAACAATTACATACATTTGCGCGGTTCAAAGGCCCGTTAATCACGAGCGAGCAAGTAACTTTGCACTTTTGTCTTGCGCGTTTTCTTCAAGCATTAAGCGTTCTTTTGTCGCGGTTAAGGATTCCATTGTTCGCTCCGGTCTCACGGGGGCCCGTCTTGAGAGCAAACAGGTCGCGGGACACCTCATTGTTTCAATGTTTTATTGTTTAACTAAGCTCAAGTTCCCATGGGAGAGGAGTAAGGGCCGACCCGGGATACCGTGTTAATTCCTTTGGGGATGATCGCCGCCCGCGACAGCATCCTGTTCGGGAATCTATTCGATTACAAGTAAGTTGTATTTTAATAAGTTAATTTGTAATTAACTCTTATAATCACCACCGTGTTTTGTTTCCATTCTCAAACCAGCAATACCTTAATTATCTCGTAGTGATTTGATCGTAATTGACGATTCGTATCCGAATTGTGACTTACACGTTTTATGTTCGCAGTTGATGTGTTATCAGTAAATTCAAAAATAATATCGGTTAGAAAATAAATTATTTTTGACTATATATTAGAATATAACACTCGATCTATAACAGGATCAATTTTCATCGTGTAAACAGTTCTTAGCGATGTATCTATGTTCAACTAATAGTAAACCTATTAAGTCAGGTCGTACAAAACAAATGATCAAAACCAAATCATACATATTAATGCTACACTACATGTACGAGTACATATGCAGTGAATTTATATTATACTAGTCGTACTTTATTTTTTGTTTTAGTTTTAAATGTAACGCAATAAAACTTAGATCGTCAGAATGGTATTGTACCATAGATATACATAAAGCTCGATTTGCAGATAAAGGCAGGTAAAATTAAGGGACCTTACACATGATTTCCCTATAGAGAAAGCTTAAACCAATTAAATAAAAATATTTTAATCATTTTCATTGCTGTATCAGCTTAGATCTGATTGTATTCTCTGCAAAGGAGATTTTTATAAAAAAAAAGTTATGCAAACAAATCCATAGCGATGTTTTATTTCTTCTCAATGGAAACCCAATTTGTCTTTATTTATTTGTTAAGTTGTTCTACATTTCAATAGTTGAATTATTTCCTTCTAAGGAAATATATATGATTGCAATTTTTTTTGTCATTAATCACCTCACGTTTCCTGAATAAGTTTGTATTTTCATGTAATTTTTTTTATTGTTATGAATGTAGATGTCATGGGCCGCAGGAATCACTTGCCATCGGGTGAACTGTGCCACGAGCACATAGCAGTGTTACTATCATTATGATAATAATAATTAAAATTTCGTCGTCATTAACCCTTAAATTAAAATAAATGCATTAGATAATTGAAACTTTAAGCAGTTCCCTTGTTATAATTGGACAATAATGAGTAGAAAACGGACAAGCAGGCTGTCGTGGCGTACCGTACGACATCTGTCGCTGTGTGCCCCATGCCTTACGTTACGCTTCCTACGCTCTCGTTAATCTGTTATTATAACGAACGCTAAAAGAATACGAGGACATATATTTTATACGAAACAACTTTGAACCTATCTATTGATCGATTCCGTTGGGCAACACTAAATTTGCAAGTTTAGATGTTGCTTGTTTTTATTTATTGCAATGGATTTAAAAAAAAAATACTAGAAGTGCTACAATTACTAACATACCCGTCAACCACTCCAACTAAGCTTGTGCTAGGAGAAGGTTCAAGCTAAGATGGTTCACGACAATAGTCTAATGGCGGATTCGAACCTGCAACCCTAACCCTAACAATACCCTTATGGTATTGACGCTAATTGACGGGGACGTCTTGGCTTATAACTTTTTTTTTAGCTGCTTGCCAACCGTACTGGTGATTATTTGTGTTACCACATTTATTAATTGAAAATATGATCACGTCCTCCTCCTGGACGATTTCTACAATGGCGATATCTTCTGATTATTTCCAGATGACGTCATCTGCTTAGGATATATTATAGTGATAAAATATATAAAAATAATTATTATTATTTGATTTATTAAAACTTAAGTTTTAGCCGCCAGCCTCAGTATCTAAGCGTACGCTAGCTAATAGACATTTCTTTTTTTAAATTTTTTTATTTATTTATTGAGAGTAACTAACCAGCACACTGTTCACCTGATGGTAAGTGATTCCTGCCGCCCATGACATCTACATTCATCCTTGCTACGGAATCATAATGCAGATGCGTTGTCACCCTTGAGGACTGAGATGGAATGCCTCATTGCAAATAATAAAGGTCGCCGGATCGCCGCCCTACATTCACCAGAAAAAACACAGTTGCATAATGCTGTTATTTTACGCTGGCATTCTGTGAGAACGTGGTCCTAGCCCAGTCGAGCTGACCCATTCATTCTACAGCTAGAAACAAACTGCAGTGTAGCTCTACCACTTTTCCCGATGCAATTTTATGTACTGCATTACCACGTTTTCGGTGAATTAAAAACTTCGTGAGGAGGTCTTATATTTCCGAAGCGTCTCACATGCCCTTGTCACAAGACATGTGTCTTAGAAAAATCTTTTTGCTTTTTCTTATATTGGCTGTTTCTTTTTTAACGGAACTGAGATAGTGACTTCACAGAATTAACTACCCTTCTCTAAATTACTCTATACAATTCAATTAATATTTGTTTCAAGTATCACCTATCATAGTACCATATGGTCAAAATTTACCATGTGTGCAATGAATTGGCAATTTTCTTGCACTGTACACCTTCTAACATTGTACAGTGTACTAAATAGACTCTATATAACATATAATAAAGTGGAAATTAAAACAACCGTATAGGTACCGATATCCGATCGCTTTCCAGTCGATGCCCATTCCAATTAAACAATAGTGTCTTGAAGGAAGCCAACTATTTCGGAAGTTAGAGGTGCGGTGAGTAGACATTTTTTGATTCCGTCATCTTGGATTGATTGGTTCGAATTTTTGGATCGTACTTCCGGTTGGTCTGTCTCGCTTTTGAATTTGTTAAAGGGACTACACAATAAAAGATATAATTTATTTTCTGTTTACGATACGATGATATTTCTTTTTATAATCTATATAAAATGATTATATTAACAATTTTATATCAAAAAAATAAAGAATGGTGAATTGATTGATTTATTTTTCTAGCTAAAAGATAGAAAGCTAACACTAGTTCTTAGTTTATCTAAATTGCTTTATTCCATTACTGGATTGCACTTGAGTTTTTTTACATTATGAAGGATCACAAATGATTATTATAAGAATATTCATCGAGTGATTTTGTAACGTGAGTGAGTATTGTAAATTTTAGTATATCTTGATAAATTAATAAACTTGTTTAGGGAACAAATCTACTTTTTAATTAGGATTTTGCAATATTCTATACATGCGTTTGCGTGTGTATATAATCAAACAATAATAATAGATAAGGTCATATTTATTGTAGGTTGACCAATCTTTAATTTTTACTTTCTAATTGGGTAAGAAAAAACATGCGAAAATGTTACAAAAAAAGGCGGGGAACATTCATAAATTGCTGCACAATGGTGTGTTGCGGTCTTAATGCGACAGTCGCGCAAGGGTGCCTTTCAAGAAATTGATATTTGGATCCCCGGGTGACTATTAGAGCGTCTGTCTTCCGGTATTAGAAAGTTACCGGCGCGTGCCTTTAATTGCTTCATTTGTATCGATAATACGTAATCACTCTATCGAATAACCCCCAAAATTTTTAGATTAAAACGTTCCGCTCTATCGATTGATATATCTTCAAACTGGACTAGTAATTACGGATTGTTTGCTGTCGCAACAATCAAGCAAATAGAGGCGAAACGTAAATGCATAGCAAACAACGCTTTATGCGAAACAAAATCGAATGAAACACATCATTTTACACCTAAACGAATTATCTAGCGAGATTTTAAGCCGCGCCGGCATCGGTGCGTCCGCTTATTCAAACAAAATACCGACCAATCACGATTTTGTGAATTTGAAATTTGTTAAAGCCCGTGCACTACAGAAAACCAATACCGCGGGCACATAGACGTATGTATATCGGAACTACGCACAGGCTAAGCAAAGTTGCGCGCGTGTGAGCGTGCCCGCACACCGACGCGTGTACGTACAGTCACGCACACAATGCGATATTGCAAATGGGCTAGTCGAATGTATTCGTTCGCCCGCCGGCTAGCTGGAGGTTGGGGAAAGGGGAAGATGCGTTTTTGTGCAGGAACCTAGCTACGTTTACGGTTAAATATAAGTGCGTAACCGATAACGGCTTTAAAGCGTCGCTGTCTGCGTGTGCGTGCGGCCTCCTCGGGATTAGTGTTTTTAGCGAAATTTCCATACGCGTGCCCGTGCGTATTACCGTCTTTTAGGGCTGCTGGGATGGTTGGGGGCCTGTTTAAAAATAAACGACTCGGTAATATGGGTGTAGACTAAGTGGCTCCGGCTATCGTTCTCCCAGTTAACCACACCTGAGTGGCGACTATCACGGCCCGGTTCACACTTCTTTCAGTGTTCGAACTCGGCCGGATGGAAAGTTACATGAAAGGGTGCCGCATACTTCGATCCTTGAGGGTGGATCAAAAAACAAACAAAATTTTGGTTCAACGACCGCGTAGGCTCTAGAGGCACCTTTTTGTTAATTTTGGCCAGAAGTTAGTTGTCTTATAATAATAATTTATATTCCAGAATATTCCTCAAATTACAAAATATTTGATTTTTGAATATGATATTGATTTTTCTTCTTCAGTTTCCGTCTTCAGTCATTGATATTAATCGTTTTTTTCTAAATATAAAATAATTAGATCAAAGTTTGGCTAATTATAGTGGATCATATATCGGGACCGCGACAACATTACAATGCGCTTAGTCGGAGATATGTTTAATGAAAACGTCGGCTAACCAACCTCATGTCAGTGTTGCCATCAATTTATTTAGATTAGCCCGTTACACCGCCGCATCTCGTAGGCACGACACCATTTAGGTACACGACGCGTATACAAAGCAAAACTGGCAATGTCCACTCCTCTTACGAAACACGAATTTTCACGCACACATGCGCGCACCAGTTTTACCTTACACTGGTGCTTGTATAAAATTTATGGCGCACACTTTTGCAGCAGCTCGGCTATAGCGCACAGATCTGTGGGCCGGGGGGACGAAGCTGGTCAGCCATTTCGTGTCGACTAGATTTATAACCTGTACGCGTGGCTTAACTCCGCTAAGAGCATATTTGCGTCCATGAAACAATTACAACATCATTATACTAATCGCATTACACTCCTGGCCGGTGTAAACAGTTGCGCGCGGCTAATAGAGAAAAGAGAAAAAAGTTGTCCCTCATCGAACGTGGAAAATTCGCGATCAACAACGAGTTTCGAAAATGGTGGACGGTAGTTGAATATATAGCGGGTAACGCAACCTTTGGGGGCATTATTTCAAAATGCACGTTAGGTGGAGCTGCTAAGGGTGGGGGCGTGCGGGTGCGGGGTCAGCCTGGCTGTTTGTCTATCGCCGCGTTTTACCATTCACCGGGTGAATTTTCCGAAGCCCACTGCGCTTCCGACTCCCACCGTACCACCCTTTGAGCCGTGCTCTCTGTATTTTTATTAACGGAATTATAGCGTCTGAATGAGTGAACCGTACCTACTTATATTGATTAGGCTATAGCTGGGTTTTGAAAAAAGAGTTTTGTTTTATCAAGATGGGCGCATTCTAAGTACTGATTGAATTACAATTGATGTTGATCCAAGAATCGTAAGGAATGGTGTACTGTTTATTTACAAAACATTGCAAGTATATATATTTGCGGTTAATATGAATGTCAATCTCTAAATGATAACTATTTTACAAAGAACGAATTGTTAATTAGTGTTCGTAATTATACATAATCTGGAAAGAAGTTCTCTGTCTGTATTTGTATAAAAACTTTAATAATTAAGTAAGCACATAAAAAGGCAAGGAACTGGGTCAGAGAAAGTCAACTGGAACACGACTTATATAACTAAAGCTTTACTCTGGTTTGTTAAGTATAATCAAGAAAGACCGTGTTTCATGTAAGCATTTATCTATTATATTTTTTTAAATAAAAATTCATACTACTCGCCACAATGTGCACTGGAGGAATTAGCGCAGAATTCATTTAAAAACCGTAACGTCATAAAAGAAAAAGGGTTAAGCTTCCAAAACTGATATTTAACAAAAGGATTTGTTTCCGAACTTCACTGATAGAGACGGTGGGCGGCGCCGCACGAGGCTTAGGCGATGATCAGAAACTCATAACTGACACGTCAGTTTTATCGGAATAGGAAGTTGGGCCATGAAATGTTGTAAAAAGCGCTTTACGTCCGTTCTTTTTTCTTTAAATGCTCGAATCATTGTTCTCAGCAGCTTACATACTTTTAAAAAAATTAAAATTCATTCAAACCTCAAGTTATAGAAGGAGCGAACTTGTTCGAACATTAAGTATGCATTATATATCTTAATATCATACACTTGCTACTTGTATTTTTTTTTTATACAAGTTATAAAAAATTAACAAATTAATTAAACTAAGAACCTAGTCAGAACAAACCAGCCAGTACTTTTATTAAATAGATACATAAAAAAAAATACTTGATTGTTTCAGACGTATTGTTTTTCTATAGCCCGTGTAAGCATAACGCCTCAAATTCACATAACGGCCGTGCATTGATACGAGATAGCATCGCTTTCGGCGCAACGTTCGATATTCAAAACTGTTTGTTCTTGATTAATGTTTCGCTTTATCGATATTTCCTCTATATACGCTCGTACTTATTTGAAAAATTTTAGAATTAGCTATACCAGCTTTTTCGTTTTTGTAAACGTTCAAATTTACACATTTTTAGTTTTAAAAAAAATACTTTTCAATAGATAAATTGTACACAAATGCCTAAATAAATTAAAGTATGTGGTCAAACAATATATTGGTAAAGGAATAAAAAATAAATTATTATACAATGAATTATAATAAATTTCGGGCTACCACTAATTACTGCATTCGGCTCATTCCACTTTTCTGTTATCAATTTAAGTTAACAAATGAAAAGACCGCTCTTTATCAAATTTACATAGAACGGTAACAGAGTGCACTCCGGCATACCGACACATATGTTTTTTTTTTTTGTAGGTATCAACTACTACTGCAGGTAACACTCGCCGTTAAGTCAACAGAGCGACCGCGCCTGACGCACCGCGAAAATTCGTCCGCTCAAATATTCACAACTTTTCCGAACGAGGGGTCTGCCGCCTAAAAACTGACCGGGAAGCGATGATATACACTTTTGTGTGTATCTGTGCAATTTTACTGGGGTAGGTAGTAAGATGTAATAGTGCGATTGATTCCTACAGCATCCATTATAATATATCTTTTTGATTTTATTAATGAATATTGTTAAAGTTCAAAATGATAAGCCGTCGAAGAAATTAAATATTATTTTACTTCGGACACAAAAGCGTATGGAATTTAAATAGGAAATAAATGTACGAAATTTAAATTTAATTACGAATATATTAGAGTTTATTAAATAGGTCTAAATATGCTTAATATATAGCATGCCACTTTTAAAAATTGACGTTTAGATAAAGTTGCCAGTATACAAAAAAGAAATACCAACTTTTAAATTCAATTATCATTTGTGAAATCTTATTTTAAACTATTATATGAGAAAAAAATATTAAATAATTAAGTCACAAAGCCGGCAGGTACATTTGGTTATTGGAAAATTCATAGGCTGTCGACCCCCGTCGGGCGGCAGACGGAGATACGTGAAATAACGGATTTCATACTGCATGAAGCCGACGAGACCTGCCGCAAACCAGATCGCGTACGTAAATTTACATTGTCCACGTATTCTATTTATGTTTTTTGGAAAGTTGCTTGCGACTATTTGTAAATTTTCTTACCATTAATGTATCTTTGAACACTTATCCGGTGTGAAATTTGCCCGTGGCCTTCCGATGGATCTGTAAAAGAGAAAAAGTTTTAAAATTTTCTTACTTTACTTTTTTTTATATGTATGAAACTATAATGGGATTAAGCTCAGCATCTGAGATGATCTCTCTTATTTTTATTAAAAGAAATAATCATTCGGTGACTTCTTGCAGACGTAAGTAAATTAAAGCTATTTACAAAATTGTATAATTAAACAAAAAGCCGACTTCTCTTACATCGACGCATGACATTATTATTATAATATTATGGTAGAGACATGCTGTAATTTGTATCTAGATGAAGCATGACTGTGTAGTGTCGTGATTTCACGCTAGAATGATCGCGTAAAATAGCCGCATAACGCTGCTGTTTCGACTGGTGAGTAGAGAGATTCGGAAACCGTCGTACGGCAGAGACATTCCAACTCAGGCCGATTTCTTATCGATGATGTATGTACACATGATTCACTAACTATCAGATGAAAATTGTGCTCGTTTGTCACACTTAAAACAATTAAAAAAAAACACAGTTCACTTGATGGCAAGTGAGGGTAGCGGCCCATGACAACAACATCAATCCTCAACAAAGATAAAGATTCACGTTCGATGTCAACCCTGCTGCGATGTCTGAGATGGAAGGCCTGTAAATGCACCCCATCATTCAATCACTCATCACAAGCTGGTACTTTGTCAGGGAGGACGTGGACCCCGTCCCCAGTCGAGCGCACCCATTCATATTTGGCTACCACTGTCAAAAGTTTATTTATGTCAAAATAAAATATCTAATAAGTATTCAATTTTCAAATTGATGAGCAAATAAAGAACTTATATTTTGGTGTACAACTTCGTGCCAGTGTCAGACAAATGAAGGAGTATTTAATTTCTTGACCGGATCTTATTAGTGTTTTTAGATATCGAAATCGAATCTTATAGCGAATTGTGATGGGCATAATTACCATTTTACGTGTATTTAACTTCCAAATCATATTAGTTTATTTCCGTAAAAAACCGATCACCACATAACCCCCTATTAGTACCAGTACTACGTTAGGCATGTGCATATCTCAGAACAGAAACGATTGAACGATAAATTTGCAATAAAAGTCATAATTTAAAATATATTTAATATAAATTAGATTTTTTGTGGTACCTTAGATCACCGTGGCTTGTTTATTTCTTATTAAAACGACTCCTAGCTCTGTTATAGTGATGTACAGCCGCTTATCGATAAAGAGTACAGTGAAGTTATCGACAGGATCTATAGGGGCTGGCACGTGCGCGACCACCCGTCGCGCGCGCGTGTTTCCCGATCGATATGTGTAGGACTTTTTTCGTCTTGCCATATAAACCAATCGTATGGCACCCGTATGGCAGCTAGATTTTTTATCTCGTTTTTGTGTTCATGTTGGAAGAAATGTATTAAGATGCGTAATTATATATGCACAATGAAGTAACTTTAAATCAAAACTAAGCAGAGGCGAAACGAAGTTCTAGATTAAAGCTTAAATGGTTGTCCTATAGTCAACCATAGTGTTTTGGCGATTATTTCTTTCGTTCCTAAGACTTATAGATAAAAAATAGATAAAAGTATATATTTTTGTTTTATAGTTTATGTAAATGTATATAAATATCTATTATTTTATTTAGTATTATAAATTCCTAAGATAATATATAATGATATGTATATATAATTGGATAGGTATTAGATGTACTGTATGTCTCTTCTTTCTTTATTATTATTCTTCTGTCCCTACCTTCATTTCTCTGAACGCTCCCAAGATTGACTGGTAGATAATACCTTAGGCAAATAGTCCGCCTTTGTGCATATGTTAGTTGTACAAAAGTTTATAAATAAATAAATAATCTTACTTGAAATCTATCTGATATAAGTAGAAAACTAATTTCGATGACGCCGATCTCTTATATTTATTTATCTACTCTGGTTACTTTTTGATTTTAAAAGAAAGTATTCAAAGTCAAAAAATAATTGATGTTTAATATTACTTAGTACGTACGTTGGAAATTTGGTAGTTTTAAATTTATAACAATTTAAAAGTACTAAATTGTTATAAATGTGTGTTAATTTACCTGTTTAATATACAGGTCTTGATGAATTTAAGTAAACAAATGTTGACGAACAAAATGAACGAAGAAACAGTGGTAGAGCTACACTGCGGTTTGTTTCTAGCTGCAGAATGAATGAGAGGTAGGACCACACCCTCACAGAATATCAGCGTAATGTGTGTAAGTAATAACAGCATAACGTGTTTCGATTTGTGATACGGAGACCATTATTACTGGTGACGAGGCATTCCATCTCAGTCCTCAAGGGTGACAACGCATCTGCATTATGATTCCTAGTCAAGGTTGAATGTAGATGTCATGGGCCGTAGGAATCACTTGCAATCAGGTGAACTGTGTCCTCGTTTGTTACTAACTGGTAATAAAAAAAATGCAAAGACAAGTTATAGAATGGACATCAAGTTCATCTAATCACTTTTGTATTTTATTCATATATGAAATAATTCTTTTTCTTTTATTTTTATTGTATTAATGGTGACAAATGAGCACACAGTTCACCTAATGGCAGGCATTCATCTCCGATAAGGAATTATCTTCGTCATTAGTAATTCATGTTGAACCCATGCATTCAGAATGAAAAGGTTTTTATATTTATTTATTTATTTATATATATCGAACTACCTAACAGAATTACATGTGTTTAATACAATGTAATTGAGCATTAAGTTACTAATAACATACAATTCCACTTACAGGCGGCCCACAGCATGCATTTAAATACAATTTACGTACAATAACTCCAAATAATTAATAATTATTTAACATTTTCTAAGTGTATGTATATAAATATCAAAAGAAAATTATTCAATTTAAATTTAGAGGACTTAGATCTATATTTTATTGGCTAAAGAAATTATAGTCATTTAAAATTTATTTTTGAAAATCGATATTCTGTCATTTCAAATATCGATTACAGTATTAGTCGTAAAAAGTCGTTACATTTTTGGGATAAATCAGTGATTACATATCAGCTATTATACAGAAAGCTTAAAAAGAATGATTTTCTTAAAACCGGCATTTGCATAGTAAGATTCGTATTATTGAAAACGTTTAACAAAATATATTTTTATTAATTCTCCTAACCTTGAAAACGTACATTTTAAGTTTATCTTTATTTGATTGAGAAATTGTGGATGGTATTGTCGATGGCTTCGGCTGCAAGTTGTTGTTAAATTCTATACAGCGATAAATTTCGACATTGTTATATAACACGGTGCTAATTGCGGGTATACAGATGTGATTCTTCAATACAAAAATGTCCAGGTGTTGCGGGGGCGTGTATTCGGCCCATTGATCTTTTTATTGCACGTTTAGTAGTTCTTCGAGAGGCTAATTGTCATGTAATGAAAGGAACCGGCTCTTGTAAAACGGAAGCGATTTGTTAATATGCCACACTGGTGCAAAGTGTGTATAACTTAAGAGATTGGGAAGTGATTTATGGTAAGGTAAAATACACTTATATTATTAGGTAATATTACACATATATAATTAAGTAATATTACACATATATAATTAAGTAATCGGATAAATAATAATATTTTATTCATACGATTAATAGTTACTTAGAACTTACTAATATTGAGACGATTATAAAGTTAAATAAGATATTGTTTAAACACTCAAAACGAAAACGATTCCTGCGGGAGACAAAAGATTGACATATGTCATCTGTCTTAAAACCAGTAAGTTAAACTCACTATCGGACAGACGTAAGTTACGTGATATGATATTCTTATATAGAAAACACATTAACGGATCCATGGATAACCCGCAACTAGGAACCGTCGACCCCGTCACGTCCTCAACGGACTCCGGACCTTCACACACCGCCGACATCTCGCCGCGTTGCCCTCGCCTTCGAGCGCGACGCAATCTTCGTGACACCGCGTATACTAGATACACCCGCGTGTCAGGGCGGTTCCCAACGCCCACAGCTTCCGATTGACCAGACAACAGGTGGCGTCCGTCAGATGCTAGGTCCGCATACCTAACCTCGGACGGTCAGTAGACATCACCATCCATTCTCCGCTCTGGAGAATCTTCCTATTGCTAGGGAACTGGGAACTTAAGTGGCACTATCAGATACGAACGTGATCAGAGCAGACCGACATGCTCTGTGTATGAGCGTTTTGGCGTAAGTAAGAGAACCAAACCCTATAACCAGCTCACGGACTCCTCAGTTCCGTGAGCCCTGTGTCCGATAAAGCTGTAAGAGCCGCATAGGCTAACAGCATCAACATCAACAGAATCTGGATGAATAACCCTGAACTGCTGAGCCAGTTCTGAAAGTTCCCTGTCTGATACCGCAACACCCTATACCAAGTTTCATCCAAAATCTAGGTCACCACTTCCTAATACCTAGACTAAGCAGATTGTACAAGGAATTCAGCAGTAAGGATAAGTCTATTGAGATGTTTTGGTGACAAGTTAAATACATTTGAAGCTAAAATTATTAAAACTCCGGTCTAAGGACGAAATGCGCTAGGAAAACCTGTCATTATAGTTAATTCATAATTAGTTTATTTACATTATTATTTTTTATTTAACAATATATAAATATTTCATTTTATTTTAATCTTAAGTTATCGTATAACTAGTTTTATTTTTCATGCTGTTACTGCCTGTAAGTGAAATTATGTGTATTTAGTAACGTCCAGAAATTGTATTAACAAATCAAGTTACATTCGGTTTTATGAAATAAAAATAAAATATACACTAGACCTGAATAAAAACTTTTAGAGCCAAGTTTCCGTTTCCAAAAAGTTATTGAGTTCTTTATGGAAGAAGTTCTTCAAATCTTAAATAAATGTACTACTTTTGAATTTTAAAATTCAGATTATAAAATTATTAAATCATACTATTCTGTACTCCGTAATATAAAAGAGTTTTCTTAAAATTACTAACATAACACTCCAATTGAACTTAAATGCTTGTTCTAGAAGAATCTTCACGGAAATTGTCGAGTTAGAACCTATAACCTTGTTTCGCCGACATTAGTCTATTGATTCTTGAGAATAGTTACATTTATAAAAAACGTGAAACAATAATTCAAAGAAACGCCGAGTTTCTCGACCGTTCTTCTTAGTAGACAAATATTCCGAGCTAGGCGGTGGCTTCATCCATTTGATGAGTTAAACTCATATTAACAAAAAAAGCAAAAAACTGCGTTCATTTGCAAGAAATCAATCTAAAGCTCAAACAATTACATTACGGCTTAATTAATCGTATTAAAATATTTCAGAAATTACAAATAACACAAAGTTTTTGATTAAACTATTTATCGATTTTTTTTTATTGTATAAGGGTGACAAACGAGTGCACAGTTCATCTGATAGTAAAGGACTGTCTGCTGTCCATAACACATTTATCCTCAAATTATAATGCAAATGCGTTGTCATGTCTCTCGTCGTACCTGAGAACTAAGATCGAATGCCTCGTCGCCAGTAATAAGGGTTCTCAGGATTTGTCAGACAAAACAGTGTTTTGTTTCAACTTTTTTATGGCTGATGGCCACTGTTAGCGCCTCGGCTTTTACAGCTTCACCGGGATGAAAGGTAGCCGATCGCTTAAGGCTCTCAGCGGAGACCTTTAATGGGTAACCAGCACAAGTGTTCCCGGGAGGAAGCCTCAGCTTGGACCGTTACCCAGGGCGCGATAACAATGGAGCTTGGCCCTACTACTGTTAAAATGTCATCGGTTTAAAGTGTAGCAGATTTTTTAGATAATATGAAACACAAATGATTTAACTTCGTGTGAAATTTAACATATCGAAATAAAAAATTAAAATATCGCAAAAAAAGTATGCCGTGACATTTTAACACTTGGCTAGATTAATTTTGTGCGAGAACACGAAAGCACGTATATAAGTGTATTTGTATTCCAGATGTGTCAATCCCGGTTTTTCATTATTATGGTATTTAAATCTTATTAGGTTATGGAAACGGTAACGCCCTTCCAGATTGCCTTTTTAGATAGACCGTTGAATAATATCACGTGATATTTCTTTAAACATAATTTTTTATAATTTTAATGCAATGCAATATAATAGAAGGTTACAAGATTTTAAAAAAGAGTCTTGATGCTTTTTGAAATTACAGCAGCTTGAATTACAGAAATGGAATAAGACATAAGATAAAGAAAGTTATAGACATGTTAACCTTTTTACAACATTTCGTTCGAAAAAAGGAATTAACTTTAGTTGAACATTTAACCAGTTGTAACAAGTAATTAGTTCTCCGAGGAAAATTATCTAAATAAATAAAAATGAAATGCTGGTCGTTGGTAAGCGCATCACTTGAGAACGGTTTAGTTATTTCTTTTTTAAAATTTGCACGATAATCTGAATTAGGATTTTCATGGAAAGAAAAATTGGATAACTCTCCCAAAATATTGGCGAATTCGAGAAAACAGGTTCTTTTTCTATGGGTTTTCTGTATAAGCTCAAAACCATAGTACACGGTGGATATCGAATGGTGAATAATTTGCATAAATTCATAAAATAATCACAATCAAATTGTTCTGGACAACGTCTGTTGGGTCGGTCGTATAGAATAATATATAGGATTTGTCCAAATCGTTTCAAATAGCAAATACAAACGAAATGTGTTCAAAGTTTGCGGCATGCGGGTGCTAGCTAGTTCAATTTGAAGGAACGGTTCTTAGCTCCATCGAACATAATAGAGTTTTGAATTGGTCTACTTGGCTTAAATTAACAGTACGTATGCATGAGTCTTCCCGCATCCTTGACGTCCTGAGGGACATGCGTTATGTGATTTTGTTTTTGCGAAACAAGCGAGGACACGAAAGAAAATCTTAAGACATTATGATTAACATCTATTAACGTTATTTTACAGATGTTTATTTTAAAGAGGTTCAATTAATAGAGTAGGAAGAAAACATCAAAGATTTCAAAGCTAATACAGTATTAAACTTAATTTATATAGACGTTAATAAATTTTATGAGCGTTGAAATAAAGTTATGTATTTGCTAGGAAATTTTTAATAAATAATATTTATGATAAATATCGCCATAGTAAATGAATACAAACCTTTATTTCCATATCAGAAATCTTAATAATATATTACCAGTATTTATTTTTGATTTATTAATTCAACTTCAAATTCAATTATTTTTGTTATTAGACATAAACATTGTGCGTATATTAAAATTTTTACTTAATAACTAACAGGAATTTAGTTTTGTTTTATTTATTAATAAAATATTTATCAAGAAAAAAATATTTTTATTAGTATTGAACTAAAACAAATAGAATAGTTACAATTTTAGTATAAGCGTGACGTCTAAAAATTAACATAATATCATACCTATACCGCACGAAATAGAGTCGGAAACCATTTTTATAGAAGCGGAAACTACGTCAACGTTAAATCTATACTACGGAACTTACGCTCAAAAAGAGCCTTAAGAAATTAACCTTAAAAGTTCAATTCGATCCCGAACACTAAACTTGTTTAACGTTACCAATTGATAAAATCCATAGAATTTATAACATTATAACTATAAAGGCCGTTAAATTTTATTTATGCCAACGAAACATACATTACCCCTTCATTTATCTCGTCATCGGACACCGCGATTCAGGACGCAACCTGTCAAAGCATTAAAATAAACTTTTGTGTCACATAAGGCGCGTTCACACGCCCACTTGAAAGACGAGTGACGTAGGCGGAAGTGACGTAAGAAGTCACCGAGTCTTGAATGGGGCACGCTGCACGCATACAAGCTTGTGTAATACGTAAGTCTTACGTTTGTAGAGACACCATTTTGCCAATTTTCCAAGTACACTCTAAGATTTGTATTTATAAATAACGTTTGTTTTAGATTTATTTCAGAATCCACCCAATTACACATTTTATTCAGTTTTATATGTTATATCAGTTTTCATGTTTTATGTTTATAAATCACTGCCAGACAGCAATATTCCATTAAATTATTACTATTGGTCCATACTCTTAAGGACGAACTAATGACAAAACTATAAATATTTAATTTAGGTATGTCCATTTATATAGTACTTGTTTATACTATATTAGAATTCACATGTAAATATTTAACAAAATATGAAGTTCTTTTGCGGAAGTTTATTAATAAGTAAATGAAAAAAAATGTATGTTTAGATATCACTTTAAAGAGTTTTAATATATGAAAATGTCTCTCCACGTATGACCAATAAAGTTTAAATAAATAAATAAAATAAAATCACATTTTTATATCGTTTGAAAGACTGTTGTGTCTCAGGTCCTTGTCAACATTGGAATATCCTGCAAAACGCAGACGGAGAGTGCCACCATTTTGATGGAATGAATGAACGTACGTTACCACGTTGTAGTGACCCCCGACATTGAGATTGACGGCCTACAGACCAAATGACAAACACGATACTAATATAACAATGTAGATGTTTCAACAGAGGTGGAGTTAAGCTGCAGTTTGATTCTAGTGTAACCGTATTGAATGGGTCGGATTACGCCGCCACGGAATGCCATCGTGAAAATAGCAGAATAACGCTCATATGTTTCCCTTAGTGAGGGTCTGTTGAAACATTTACTGGTACTGAGGAATTAAATCTCAGCCCTCAGGGATGACAAAGCATTAACATCTTGAATATTTGTTGTAAATGGCTGTAACTGTTAACCCCTTAATGGGCAGTAATTATTACTTATTATCACATGAACTGTGGCACTCTTAATTTTAGAAAAAAAAATCATTAACAAACTATTATTTAATGAGAAAGCTTTCGCCGTTATTCATAGTTACACACTCGCCCAATCCCGGAAACAATTCCTGAACGTCACGTCATATCCGAATTTTTAATTCTACATTACGATGTATGACAGAAGCATTGGACCCTATGCGAAAACACTAACCACTATACGTATACCATTTGTAAACTTTTTTACACGCTAATCTAAGTCGTGTTTCAAGAGCAATAACTTGGCTTTTAAGTTATTGAAGTTGATATTAAAAGTTGAGTATCGGTATGAAGCGAACGTCCTAAGGGGCATGGGCAGGTGTGTTGCCAGATGTCTTGAACAAATTGCCGTGCCATAAGGTACGATGTGGACACACCCTTAGTTTTGTTGGGTGCTTGGCGTGTGCCAAGCTTTAATTTTATGCTTGATTACTGGTGTTCGGGGGCCCACTAATTAATGGTTGCGAGATGAATATAGTCCGTGATAAATGTGGTGGTATATTGTAATTTAATTTAATTTTTTCTATGAAATTATTGTGACGATTACTTAATCATATTTAGTAGTGTAAACAAATACATAATTTACACTTAAAGACTAAAGAAAAATGAAAACAATGCACTTCTTAATATCTGTAACATTATTAATGCAAAAATAATAATACGCAATTAGTCATTTTAATTTCCTGAACATTCACAACAAAATAATACTGATTTTAAAGCAGACGAAACGTAGTTCGTTTTAGTTTTAGCTGTTTGTTCGTAGCCATCGCCGTATTAATTAATAAAAAGAAAACCATTAAGAAGTTTTATCCACTCGCGTCACAGAACAACAATAGACAACGAACATTACGGCGTTCTTAAAAAGAAAAGTATAGGTATTCCTTTATTCCATTTTCATGTACATTGTCTTTGACAGCACTGTCCGATCCACAAGTAATCAAAGGTGGGATAGAGGCTATCTATGCGGCCTTTTTGATCTGCGTCCTTTGCCAGGGTTTTGCCTCTCTTGTTTCATATATCTCAATAATTGGTTTTGCATTTTATGTGCAGACGGTGTTTTAAATGATTTCTGTTCCCTTTTTTCCGTTCTATAAACGTTGGTTGAAGATATTGCAATCATTAGAACGTATAGCATTTTTAAGTTTATTTATATCGATTTCCTTTTTAATTATTTAAGGTTTCTGTTTACTTGTGGTATTAAGATAGGTTGAGATAGTTATAATATGATCTGCAGGAAGAGCAATTCGAAACTAGAGTCATATTTTTATATTATATTTATCCAACTTAAATTACATATTAAGTTAAGTACTATTAATTACTTATTAAGTCAAGTCTATAAACATAAGGGAACAAACATCATTAAGATTTTATTTGCTTAAATTTATAAGTGGCAACTTATAAAGCTGTAAGTGATATGTAACTCATAAATAAAATACTATTTAAAATATGTACTACGCAATATATAATTAGTTAGAAGTTTGAAATATTACAAATATTTATTACCTCTATCATAATTAATCGAAGTGGGAGCTCTTATACGCATTTGAAATTTGAAATTAACCGCCAAAAGTAACGCGGCGCGCGTCGTTCAACGCGCACGCGCATTGGATGCAACCCCCCGCGAAAGGTGCACGCTTGAACATGGGGTCCACCCCTATTATCTTTAACATTTTGAAGTCTGTTTGCAAGATAAAGGAAAGGGGAGCCGGGGGGTGATTTTCTTTATTCTTCACCCGGATTTATTATTATTTTTTAGATATTATTACTGTGATTGTCGGCGCGACGCGTGCGCATGTGTCCCTAAGAGGGACCCCCTCTAAACAGAAATGAGCTGAACGTAACGTAATGCTCTTACTTGTTTTGTATTTACTTTTTCTATTGTTCGAGGATTATTGAAAGTTACATTAGTGGTTCCTTATGTGAGATGCATTATTATTATATTCAGCAATATGGGTGGATGATTTTTGTACTGATATCGAGCTAGTTTGTCAGTTTTATCTTTAAATATTATAAAATATGCAATAAAGATAAATAAATAAAAACTATATTAAAATGTACAAATAAAAATCGTTTTTATTTGTTTCGATCTTTACAAAAAGATTTATAAACTTAATAAAGAATTATCCGCTAGGAAGAAAGATATTGTCGTCTTATATCTTTCCAGACATCAAAAAGATTACACAAAAATACATATATCTATCATTACGATTTTATAAAGAGTTTAAACAATTATTGTAAGGTAATGCATAATTTTAATACATTCGACGTCTTAACATTACAACACAGAGTATTAGAAGTCTTAAAATCTTGTATTTAAGACATATATTCGTTTCTAAGATATTGCAAGGCACGTGTTTTAAGATTGTATCGCTACACATGCTGTTTGATCCGGTGATTTAAAATGCTTTGTGGGCGTATCGGATGTCACGAAGGTGAACACCGTGGCGCCCAAAACAAACGTGTTTGAATGCCAGGTGATGATCTTTTCTTTATATTATTGTAAAAAGTGTTGCCATACTTCCGCATTGCAATTTAAATAATCGGAATATCGCACTTACGATGACAATATGACAGGCAATTTATTAATTTCTTAAAAGTTTGATTTTCTTTTTCTTTTATTTGTGGCCGGTGTTATTTCATGATTACTTAATTTTTTTTCTGAACTGTATTGGGGTAATAATCCATAAAATTAAAGACTCGTGTATCGATTCGATACGGCGTCGTTTTAGTACAGAAAGCGTACTCAGCACTACGGTAGAGCACAAAGCTTACTTGCGCCCCTCACTTACTTGCCACCTTTGACCCTGCGCCAGCGCAGCTGCGCGCCAACTAAGATGGCTACCGGTAGGGGTTACCATCGATCGATAAAGTTTCGCTATACTGTTATCTTACTAATAATAAAACGGAAGGGCAGTGCTCAAAACTAATATTTGTGTAAACGTTAAAATGTTTTTAGAATTTTTAAGTTTCTTTCTGTTATAATGAGAAATATTAAGACAAAAACGTCTATTTGAGGTTGTTTCTTTGTATAAATATCTAATATTCATAACGTGAACTGGAAACATAATCTCTATATTCATTTATGTAAGTTTTAAAATACACATTGGCTTAAACTTTAATATTATATAAATATAATTTTTCACTTGTGTCTATGGTAAGAATATTATTTTACTCTTTGAATTATAAAGAAATAATGATGATGTGATTTTGAACGACATAATATACAAAACATGCAAAATAAAACTTCTAAACTGACTGATTACATACATTACCTACCTACCCTTAATTACTAAGTATCTTGAAAAGTAATCGCGGAACATAATATGGTTTCAGAAAAAAATAGGATCATTTGTCATACGCGAAACTTCATTTGGCGATGTCGGCGCTCGTGCACGCAGATGCGTTTTGCAGCCTCCAAACCGCAAACATTATCTGTTATTTTGAACATCTTACTATTAATAATATTTAAAGCCACCAGGCTCATAGTGAATGCAAAGTTTTACCTATTCCCGAATACACATCCAGCATCGATGTAAAAGGGCTCAGATGCATAATACCTGTATTGAATTTAAGTAAAATAGTAGCATGTGGCTTTTTTTTCATTGTTCTTTCTCTTAATCTGACGACGAGAACTCCTTTGTCTTGATTCTTAATCGATAATAGATGTAAAAATTACAATTAATCAAAATTCGGTGTACTCGTTTGGAAACTTTAATAAAAATAATTGTTATAAATATGTCCCTTAGCAATCGCAGACGCTTTGTACTAGAAGTTTTTCTCTATAACACGTAGTAAGTTAAGTTTAGAATAGTCAAGATGATTATTCAAGTTTCTTTCGACAGTTTTCATGATCATCTCTTATGATATAAACCTAAGAAAACGCATATTTATACAATCTACCGAAGAGAGCAATATGAGAAAAATACGAAATTTCAATGTAAATATCGTATATAATATTTCTACAAACTTAAACTCCATTACGGTAAGAAAGCAGGCAAGCATTATATTTGTTTGATTGTTATAACACAAGGTGGTAAGATCAGCCATGCTTAGTTATACCGGGATTGCTCTGAACAATGCCCCGTACGCCCGGCCACGCGACATTTCGTCCCGGAATAGACGCAAAGGTGCAGCCGACCCCTTTCTCCTTACCCATCTATAACACGTCACAATCGATGAATCGTCCATATACGTATTTAACATACGAGAACATCGGCAATCGATAGCTCATTGAACAATATACGTACTTTGGATATTCTTTTCTTAAAAAAAAAATATCTATTGTAATTTTTACGAAAAAGGTTATTATATATTTGTTGATTACAAAATTGTTGTATACTCTATGAAAATGTAA